>JADHKK010000002.1:1200000-1800000 GCA_019925535.1 Leptographium radiaticola
CTGCCTCGGCCTCGAACTTGTTGACCAGCCGCTGCACCAGGCTGAGGTCCTTGTCGATCCGCTCGGGCGCCGAGAACAAGTCCCAGAGAGCCTTCTTGCGCGGGTTCGTCTGCGGATTGTGCACGCCCACATGGCATACGAAATCGCCACGCACCTCGTCCTTGACCGTTTTGCCGTTGATGGCCTCCAGCGCCCTTTCGGCCACCGAAACGACCCGGGGAGTTGCTATTTCCACATCGCCGTCCAAGCTGTCCGGATCCGGGAGGCCGCCGCCGTCAGCATACCCGCCTTCCGGTCCTGGATTCAGCACAATCCAGCCTATGCGGTGGTACCGCTTGCTCGGGTTCGGGTCGCTCAGTGACAGAAACCGGAAGCCACCCTCGCCCTCGCCCAGGTGCTCGCGGCAAAACGTCTCAAGATTCCGGCGGCTCACACTAGGAGCGATCGTCTTGATCAAAAGCGTCGGCTGGAAGAGGCTCGCATCCCGAATATCCGCCGCAGAGGAGGCCGACACTAGGTCGCCGACACCCAAAACCTCGTTGGCCTCGCCTTCCTCCTTCTCAGCCGCGGCCGCACCGTTGCCCTCGTTCTTGGGAACGCCTTCCAGCGTAAAGTCGTCAAAGAGACCAGACTCGAGGTCTTGCTCCCACTGGCTGGACAGATCCTTTCGGTACTCGACCAGCTGTCCACGGATCTTCTCGCGGACTTCCGGCACGTACCGCTCGCGGAACCACTGCTCCTCCTTGTGCTGCTTCACAAACGTCTGTGCCATCTTGCCCTGCAGCTCCTCCTTGTACGAATCGTAGGCGGCCTGGATCTTGGCCTTTTCCTTGTCCCGCTCTTCCTGCGTCTCCTTCGCGCCACGATTCCGATCCGGTTCACGACGACGGCCGGTCCTCTGGCGTTCCTTGTCCTCCTTCATCTTTTCGTTGGCACGCCACCATTCGCCAAAGAAGGAGAAGCCAACCTGGTACGGCAGCTTTAACGGGTCCGGCATCGGGTTCGAAAATGGTGTAGAAGGCAGCGAGTGGTGCATCGACGGTGAGTGGGCTCCCATTCCATTGTCCGAGAGATTCTGCAAAGCCTGGTGTGGCGCTTGGCCGGGTACGTAACGGTCAATATTGGCTGGAGGCGATCCAATTCGGCGGCGATCGTCACGGTCTCGGTCACGTCCACCACCGTATTCATCCCTCACCCGGGGACGGGGTTCGTAGCGGTCAACAGCCGTGGGAGAGCGGGAGCGCGCATTTCGGCGACGTTCTAAAGCTGAGAAACGAATCAGTTAGAATGGAACTTGCAGGAGAGCAAACGGAGAAAGACCGCCTCTATACCTGGTGATCTGCCGCGGTAGAAAGCATCCCGATCATCTTTGCCTCTGGTGTCGTCACGAGGAGTCCAAGAGCGTTCTTGGGGCGATCGAGCCGGGTCCCGAGCATACGAGTCCATTCTGGCGAGCCACCGTCCGGTATCGGATCAGGTCAGGGCGATGACGTCGAGCTTGTAATGGGAGCGCGAAGCTTTCAATGAGAGTTGGATGAACTGCAAATAAGCAATGCGGAAGAAAGCTATCGAATCCTGTTGTTTTGGTCCATGATCGTAGTTAGAGACAGGTACCTGAAACAGAGACTCAAGTGGTTGGGCTGGAGAATGAAGTAATAACGGAGCAAGAGGCGATTTGGGGAGAACTCTTTCGAGTGAAAAGGGCAGGCAAGCTTTCAAGCGAGCGAGAAGAAGCGAACGAGCATGAGAGAGAGTGAAAAGCGAGGAGCAGCATCAGGCCACTGCGGCATGTTCGGCTAGACGTTAAAGAAGGGCCGTTGGGGGCGGGAAGCAATAAAGAGGTGGCAGATCCTGAAGGCATATTGCGACAAGATCATAGAGGCCAGAGACTCGGGGGGGGGCAGTAGGCATTCGGAAGGACAGAGGACGGCGAGGTTGGGAGGACGAGGGAGAGGACAGCCGAAGGAAAGAGAGAGAGCAAGGGGGAAAAGAGAAGAGACGAACAAGATTGGAAACGAGAAAGCAGAATCGTGCAGCAACTCAATGGCCGTATTCTTGCAGGTGAAGGAAGCGCGGACGGTCTCTGAGCCGGTCGCGCGCATACACAAGGCCGCTGGAAAGATGCGACGGTAAGGTGATGGAGGTCAAGAGAGGTAAAAGACAAAGTAAGGAGGCAAGTCGCGGCGCGACCAGCTAATCCCAACCCAGCCAAGCTCGCGTGTACTGTCACGTGACACAATGTGATCTGATTTGGTGACTAAGCCCTTGTTCGACCTCATACTCGGCCATTTTGTCGAGCATACTCTGTACTCGAAGCACAAAGACTGCAACCCAGACGTGTCACAATTTGACGGCTTTGTAGTCAGACTGCTCTCGCCCAGTCGTAGAAATTCAAGCGGGTCCATGCCGGCAAAGACAAGAGCACGTTCCACGTAACTTTCATGTGGTGAAAACGGCGGGAGGCCGCCGTTTGTGTTGCCATGTGTAGAGATTCTCCAGCACTCCAGCTGAGCCAAATGTCTCTTGCACTGCATGGTCACTTGTCTGTGATCCGCGTCCTGGAAAGGACCGCCTCGTGGATTTGTGTTCTTGTCATGGACGGAAAATATGTAGCAAAGGGAGAATTGCTGGAGGAAGACAGTCTTACGGTGTACTAAAGATACAGAGGCACATTTTGAATGGTTTCAGCGTTAACGCTACCGGGCTAGTAAGAGGCTCTGGAAATGCAATGGCTACGCGGGGTGCAGACCATTGTAGACAGCAGTTACAGCGCACCTTGTTCTTGGTCACACAAGAAACCAGGCGCTCTACGACAAAGTGTGCTGTGCCCTGATCGATTCCGTGACCACTGCGGGCATTGGACTCGGATGCCCATACGCCGCACAATGCACAATGGCACAAAATCAGAGGTTGCCGGCACCTAGCAGCTAGACACATGTCAAATGGTGCCATGGGCGGTCTGTCAAGAGAGCACGCGCCGCGCTGCCCCGCCATTTCGCAGCGTGGGCCAATCCAGCGCCGCATTTTCCTGCGCCCGCCCTGCCGGATCCACCGCCAATTCGATGAGGTCATGCAAGGTT
Organism: Leptographium radiaticola; assembly: GCA_019925535.1. NCBI lineage: Eukaryota > Fungi > Ascomycota > Sordariomycetes > Ophiostomatales > Ophiostomataceae > Leptographium > Leptographium radiaticola. Next base: position 1,203,081 of record JADHKK010000002.1, read on the forward strand.
TGAACGAGTTTCGAGACCCGAGACAACAACAACGCAACCACCGCGCACCCCCCCCCCCCCCCCCCCTTGTCGAGCCGAATTGGAATTGTCCGTTCCCATCACCATCCGATCGTCTCGCTTCCGATCACCAACGAGAAGATGACGACCGCCGTGCTCACCCACCTCTCGCTGCCCACGGCCGTCTTTGCCCATCCGGCGTCGTCGATCCTGCTGCCGGTGGCGTTGGGCGCCGCCGTCGGCTACAACACGAAGCGTGAGTCGAAAGAGGGACGACACCAGATGACGGACGGGAGGACAACCAGAGGCTGGCCCCCCAACGTCAACATATCAAGACAAAAAGCCGAGACGGCCTCCCGTTGTCCTTGTGCTGCAACTCGAATTCGCTAACATTTTGCCCCTCTTCGCTTTTTTTTTTTTCCTTCCTTTTAGCCGATCCCAGAGACTCGACCGTGAAAGCGATCCGCCAACCACCGTACCGCCCGCCGCCCGCCGCCTTTGGGCCCGTCTGGACCGTGCTGTACGCGCTCACCGGCTATGCGACGCACCGGGCCTTTGGGGTTTTGGGCCCCGATCGGGCGCCGTCGGGCACGGCCGGGCTGTACACGCTGCAGCTCGGCCTCAACCTCGCGTGGATGCCGCTCTTTTTCGTGCTGCGACAGCCCGTCGTGGCCACGGCCGACGCCGCCGCCCTCGTAGGCATCAACGCCTACCTCGCCTTCCGCTGGCTCGGCTCTCCCAACCGCGACGCCCGCGCCGCCGGCTGGCTCTGGCTGCCGTACGTCGGCTGGCTCGCCTTTGCCACCTACCTCAGTGCCGGCGCCGGCTACCTCAACGGCTGGGTCTTTAAGCCCAAGCCACCGCCGAAGCCGTCCTCTTCGTCTTCCCGGTCCGGTGCCGGTGCCGGCTCTAGCTCCAGTGCCGGCCACGGCTCCGGCCAAGGCTCCAGCTCCGGCTCCGGCTCATCACCTACGCCGTCGTCCTCGTCGCCACGGCACTCGACGCGCTCATCCTCCTCCACGGTGTCCAGCAAGGACCGCAAGGGCAAGGGCAAGTCGCGAAAGTAGCCGCTGCCACTGCCGCTGCTGCTGCCGCTGCCGCTGCCGCAGATACTGTCCTAGCTGCAGCCACGGCCATGAGCACACACACGAGACAAAAAAGAGGACCGGATCGGATGCTGTCCACGATTGGCGGAGTTATACCGGAGCATATGTTGTTGCTATGGGGCGGTCTGTTTCTATCTGTTTACCTGTCGTTGGGTTCCTCGTGTATGCAGGACCCTCTCCCTGATCTTTTTGCCATTCCTCTCCCAGTCTATTTTGAGCCGCCCACTCTGTATGCTGCAGGGAGAAACACCCCCCAAAAAAATATAAAAAATGAATATAAAGTAAAAGAAACAGAAGAGAACAACAAGACGCCATTCAAACGCCAGTCTAATGTGTGGAAAAAAAAGGCCAACCGGTACTCTGCTCTTATGCCATGGGAAAGCGAGACTTGAGCCCGTCGTACACGATAAAGATAAAGGCCGAGCTGGGCGCCGAGCGCACCACGGTCACGCCGCAGCCCCGGTAGAAGCCCCGGAGACCGGCCTGCTTCCAGAGCGCCTTGGACTCGGCCACGAAGCTGCGGCGCGGCGGTGCCAGGCCGGCTCCGAGCCCAGGGCCCAGCCCCACGGGCGCGGTCTGCATGCGTGACTTGACCGTGTCGGCGGGAAAGAAGAGAAAGTTGTACGACACGCCGGCCGAGGCGCCGGCGACGGCCTGCTGCCACAGCGGCAGGGCGTCGTGCTGCAGACGGTGCAGCTGGCGCGCGCGGTCGTCCTGCTCGGCCGTGGTGGCTGGCGCCGGCGCCTTGCGCCACTCGGCCGTGGCGGTGCGCACGTTGAACTGCCGCAGCAGGCTGGTGGCCGTCTCCTTGCCGCCGAACCAGGCGGCACAACCGCCGGCCTCGCGGATCAGCGTGCCCACCTGGCCGTGCCAGAAGCCGCGCAGGCCCTCGTGGCGGTAAATCTCGCGGATCACGGACAGCGGACGACGGTGCTCCATCCGGCCCGGCACGCTGCCCACGCCGCCGGCCGTCGGCGATGGCACCTGGATCTTGCACTTGACCAGCTCAACCGGCGTCAGCACCAGCGACGTGAACGAGCCCGAGAAGGCGCCCGTAAAGTACAGCGCCGACAGCGACAGCGGCTCGTCGCGCGCGTACAGCCCCGCCCAGTACAGCGTCTCGCGGCCGAGCCGCTCAAACGTGAACAGGCTGCTCGTCTCCAGTGCGGCGCCCACGAGCGGCGCGCTGATGCCGCGGTACATGCCCAGCAGTCCGTTCGCACGGATCGACTGTCGGAAACAGTCCATCGGGCCCTTGTACTGCAGCGGCAGGTGGTCGGGCTGCGACTGCAGCCGCACCTTGACCGTGTCAAAGGGGTACTCAATGTACTTGCCGACGACACCGGCGATCTGGGCGGGTTAGCAAAAAGGCCAGAAAGAGACAACAGTGCACGGAGAGAACTCGACGCACAGATCCGTAGACAACGTCCTCGATCGCTTCCATAGCGGCGGCACGAGGCTTTGCGAGGATCGACGGAGAGGCGTCCGAGGCCAACACTGGCGAAATCGGTTGTTGCATGTCGGAAGCGGCCATGGTCAAGAGATGGACCAGGCAGCGAGGGAAGTGTGAGGAGTGTGAGGAGCGTGCGGGCGACGACAACAAACAGAAGGAGGAAAAAGAAAACCCGTCTCAGGGTTTTGGGGCGTGCGGCGAGCCCGGGGTGCGGTGAGTGAGATCTGAGGGCAAGGCGAGAAACAAGAAAAGCAGCCGTCCCCCCCCGCCACCAGGGCGGGTAGATGGCTTGGCTTTGGGCAAGCGGCCTTTTTACGGTGCCGGGAGCGGATATGCCGCTCCTCGTGCTGTCCGTCTGCTACTGCTGCTGATGCTGGTGAGTCGTGCCTCGGTGGGATGTCGACGTTGTTGACACGGGACGAAGAATCAGCCGAGACTTTTTTTCTTGATGATTCTTGAGCCGACTCCTCCCAGTCCCGAAAAGCTCCCTTTGTTTCGTCAGGCCAGCGAGTCGCAAAACGGAACTTGCATGCTGCGAGCGAGGTAGAGCATGTCGCAAGAAAAAAAGGAGGGTCTGATCCCCTTTTAGACGTTGTAGGAAAATATCCAACTAGAAAGACTGTAGAAAATCTTTTTTTACTTGCGCGGCTCCGAGACGTCGGTACCTCGCCGCACGAATTGGCGGGACAAGTACATCCAGAGATGCTACGGTGGGTTCTGGCGGGGTTCTAGTCCCCTCGGTTCCTGCCTTTTTCAACCGCCATCAACGCTACTGCAGACGGATCTGAAAACAGATAGCACGTCTTACAACTATGACGACGCCTACGAATACTCCGTACGAATACGCCCGAATCCCCTCGAGTACGCACCTCGATGCTTTGGACACGACCGTCCCACGGCCGTCTCCTGCTGACACGGTAGGAACTCGCTTGCATTAGCCCTGCCGACAAGCTGTCTTTCCCCAAGAACACCAAACGCCAGGCCGCACTTATCTTGACAGGTCACAGATCCTTTCCCCTTTCTGCTTTGGCCCTCTCTCCCACATTCCTGGCCATTCCGACATCGCATCCCGCCCCATCTCGCCCGCCCACACCCTCCCCTCTAGTTGTTCCACTGGCCACCCTGGCCGCCTTGGCTGCTCTTGCCAAAGTCACCGCCCTTGCCGCCGAAATCGCCCTTGCCAAAGTCGCCTTTGCCCGACTTGCTCGGCTTCTGCTGCGCGGCCTCGTGCCGCCGCAGCTCGTCCGGCACCTTGGAGATGGAGCTCTTGGAAATCATCTGCTTGAGCTCGTACAGCACGTCCGTGTCCTCGCTGCCCAGGAACGTAATGGCCACACCGCTCTTGCCCGCACGACCCGTCCGGCCCACGCGATGCGTGTACTGCTCGATGCTCGTCGCCATGTTGAAGTTGATCACCAGCGACACGTCCGCCACGTCGATACCACGTCCCGCCAGATCCGTCGCCACCAGCACGTCCGCCTTGCCCTGCCGCACCGCCTGCAGCGCCGCCTCACGCTGGTCCTGCGTCTTGCTGCCGTGCAGCGTCACCGTCGTGAAGCCCATCGACCGCACGTCCTTGGCCACCATCTCGCAGTTGCGCTTAATGTTGACAAACACAATGATCGGCGCCGGGAACTGGTTCGACTGCAGAATCTCCTGCAGCCGCTTCTTGCGCCGGTCCTCGCCCGACACAAACTCAACCCGCTGTTCCACCGTGTCGACCGCCTCGCCCACGTTGCCAATCGTCACAATCGCCGGCCGCCGCAGATACCGCTTCGCAATCTTCTCCACCGCCGCCGGCATCGTCGCCGTGTACATCATCGTTTCGCGGTACCGGATCCGACCCCCTGCCCCCAGGTACTGCGTCATCGCCCGCCCGTCCTCCGCCTCGTCCGTGTCGGGCTTCTCGTTCGCCGTCGGCATCGCGTCCAGGATCTTGTTCAGCGGTTCCTCGAACCCGAGGTCGATCATCCGGTCCGCCTCGTCCATGATCACGTAGCAGCACTGTGACAGCACCAGCAGCCGCCGCTCGATGCAGTCCACCAGACGGCCCGGCGTCGCCACCACAATCTCCGCCCCGTTGCGCAGCGCGTACGCCTGCTCCTCCAGCGAGTGGCCGCCCACAATGCTGACCACCGTGTACCCAAACGGCGTCGCAAACTTGCGCGCCTCCGTCTCGATCTGCTGCGCCAGCTCGCGCGTCGGCGCCAGGATCAGCGCGTACGGGCCGTCATTCTTGGACACCTCGTCCAGCGGCGGCAGCTCCTTGATGTACACCAGCAGCGGCAGCAGAAACGCTGCCGTCTTGCCCGAACCCGTCACCGCCACGCCGATCAGATCACGGCCCTGCAGTGCAATCGGAATCGCCGCCCGCTGGATCGGCGTCGGCTCTGTGTAGCCCACCGCCTCCACCACGTCCAGCAGCCGCGGCGGCAATGCCGACTCTTGCCAGTTCCGCATCGGGTCTGGGATCGCCCCGCCGCGCGTCGCGATGCCAAAGTCTTCCTTGAAGATGCGCCAGTCCCGCTCCCGCATCTCGTCCAGCGTCTTCTCCGACCAGTGCTTCATGTTCCGCAGCGACCGGTTGCGGAAGTCCCGGCTGCGATAGTAGTCGTCCATGATCTGCCGCGCCCGCTCCTCGCCCTGCTCCTTGTCCATCTTGCGGATGTAGTTTGCGCTCTTGAGCGCTTCCAGCTCCAGCTGCTCCTCCCGGTGGTCGACGTTGAACATGCCCTTGCTCGTGAGCCGCGGGATGAACGCCTTGTCCTGGTCCTGTCGCGCCTTCTCGTCCGCCATGTTGCGCGTGTCCTCCTCGTCGTCCCAGCCAAACTTGAACTCTTGCGCGCCACGCCGCCGCTTCTTCTTCACCGTGAATGTGCTCTTGGATCGGTCCGGGCCCAGGTATCGCTCTCGCATCCGATCGAACTCGGCCTGTTCCTGTGGCGTGCGCTTTTCTTCATCTCGGTCGCGCTTCTTGCTGCCGTTGCTTTCGTCCGGGAACCTTCCGCGTTTGATCGCCGCCAGCTCTCTCCGCCACTCCCGCGCGCGGGCTGCCTCCTGTGCCTCCTTTTCCCTCTTCTCGCGCTCTTCCTTTTCCTTCTGCTCCTGTTCTAGGCGCTCCCTCTCCTTCTTAGGCACCCATTTGAACTTTGGGGCTGTGCCGGTCGCAGCCGCTGGAGCCTCGACGGCGATAGGCGCGGTCACAGTCTCAGATGTTGGTGTGGACGTAGAGACCGGCTGGGCCTCTGTCTTGTCCTTCTTCTTCTTCTTCTTCTTGTCCTTGTTTACAACCGACAAGGAGTTCAACAAGCCCATTCCATCGTCGTCGTCCAGCAAGTCGGGATCCATGGCGTAAAGATGCGTAGTAAACCTTGGGGTATAGATCCAACAAAGCCTGCGCGTGCAAAGAAGAACCCGAACCGGAACCTGGCCAAGAAATGATGGACCGAACGTGCATTTGGCGATGGCAAATGCTTGCCGCTAAAAGCACCTCGAGCATTTGAGACCCACTATAATTTTCCCACACCTTCCTTACACTGTGCTCTGAACCGCCGCGGACGGTTTTTTTAGCCGATCGTTTTTCGCCAGAAAGCAGACGACCACGACAACGACTCAACGGCCACGCCGCCTCCCCGTCCGGTCAATCGCCCAATCGTCCGAGCACCCGGCTCTCTGCGCTCCCGATCCTACGCAGCGATGGCGTCGCCGGCTACCGGTAGCGCCGCGCAGTTCATCCAGCGAGCCAAGACGCTGCCGCCGCGGCTGCTGCAGTTCTTTGCGCGGTATCCCCCCGCGGCCATTCTCCCGGCGACGGCCGCACCGACTGGCTACCAGCAGGACTCGCCGAACCCATTCCGGTCCTTGAAGCACCCGGCCACCGGCCGCTGGCACGACCCCGTCTACTCGATGCGGCGGCAGGCCGAGCTGGTGAAGCTGGCACGAGACCACAACGTGGCCGAACTGATGCCGCAATCCCGCAAGAGCCCAGAGGAGCGGCTGCGGCGGCGCGTCGAACTGGGCGTGCGCGTCCGGGGTACGGGCGTCGGCCAGCGGGTCAAGGGTCACATTCACGAGCGGCACCTTATCGCCAAGTACGTTCTTGGGCGGCAGCCGGCATGGTGCCTCGGTCGACAGGTCCTGTCCATGCTAACACACTCTTCTCTAGGATGGAGGAGCGGAGAAAGGCCATGCTCAACATGCCCAAGCTCATCCGGGAATGGAAAAAGGTACGAGCGCAGCGGGAGTCCGGCGCATGTTCCGCGACATATATCACGGTTACCTCTACTAACGCACGCCTCTCTGAATACAGGTTGGAAAGAAGAACTGGACGCGGTACCCCAGCTGATCGTGTGCATCTATGCATACCTATCCTATCAATCTGCGTTTCGGGATATGTGGTTTTGATTCTTCCGTTTGATGACGCTGGGCTGCCGAGTCAACTCGGCGATGCGCAGGCTGACGGCTGCCCAAATCACTCTTACCGATATGTACAAAGTTATGCCCATATATTCTGTATGATTAGAAAACATGAAAAAAATCACCTCACTGCGGAAGGACTGCTACGAAAGAGATAGTGACCGAAGATCGGCTGCGGTGGCAGTTTCTACACGGCCAACAGGCAATAGCCAATGTCTATGATTCCAAGTGTGGATCTTTTCCTTTCGTATATTTCATACCAGTTATCTGCTCAACATTTGCTTTGTTCTGGGCCAGTCTGGGCAACAACTAGCAGGCGTTGCAGGTTGGCCTGTTCGGGCAGTTCTGGATTTCACGTGATCAGGACGACAACTTTTCCCACCAACTGCTCAAGCTTGCTGCCAGCGCAACAGGAGCATAGGAACACCAATACCGCAGAAATGCAAATGCAAATTCCCATATTATAGCCTCTGAAGACACGATCAGGCATACTAATCACGACCCTGGGGCCATTCCCGTGCGGACAGCCATGGCGGACTGCCCGACCCACTATGTCGTTCTCGGCCTGCAGCCGCAGATGCTGGAGACCGGCCGCACTGCCACGGCGGCTGCCGCCTCGTCGGCCATTCTCCGTCAGGCCTACCGCCGAGCCCTCTTGCGGCATCACCCTGACCGTCGGGGAACAGTGCGGCCCGCCCCAAGCGGCGGTGGCGCCGGTGCCTTTACGGTCGATCAGGTCACCGAAGCCTGGGCCGTGCTGTCGGACCCGGCGCGGCGACGGGCGTACGACCGGGACCTGGAGGCCGAGCGGCAAGGCTTGGCGGCCGTGGGGAAAATCGGAAAAATCGGAAACATCGGGAAAGGCGGCAACGGTAGCACCACCATGACGGGCATGGAGGCGGTCGACCTCGACGACCTGGCCTTTGACGAGGCCGCGGGCCAGTGGTCACGCAGCTGCCGCTGTGGCAACGCACGCGGGTTCGTCTTCACCGAGGCTGACCTCGAAGAGGAGACTGCCGCCGCCGAGGCCGAGGCTGCTGCCGCCGCCGCCGCTGCCGGAGGAGACGGTCATTTCGGCGGCGGCCCGGCGTCCTTGGCAGCCCGGACCACGGCCGGCGAGCTGCTCGTCGGCTGTCAGGACTGCAGCCTGTGGCTGTGCGTGCACTTTGCCGTGGTCGCAGAGGATGATGACGCAGACTGAGACATTGAATGTCGGCAACTCTACCGCGTGATTCCACGACAGACGACAGTCTAATGTAGCGTCGAGGCTGTTCAGACCTTCAGTCCCAGGACGCGAGACTCATTTCGCCGTGTCTGACTCTGGTGCGGAAGCCTCAAACCTTTAAGCGCCATCTGAGTCGTGTTCAGAGTCTTACGCATCTACCGCGGAGACGGAAAGACTCTTGAGGAAACACAAAGACACTCTTGAAAGGCAAGCAGGAACATTAGCTTGTCTCGCGGCCACGGCAACGATAATGGAATACACCCAAGATAGAGACGCAGTATCGTCTGCTAACAGATTTCTTCTGATTTTTATATTTATTTCTGTGGGAACAACAAGAGGGAAGTGGAAAGGGGGTAGAGGGTCGGAGGGAAATGTTACATCTCGCATAGCATATTATTAAACATGCAAGAGAGTATTTTTTTCTCTTTCCGGGAAAACAGCAAGAAAATCCCTTCCTTCACTTTCCTTGTGGACATGCGCACACTCCGTAGACACCATCCAGGTTTCCGCCGGGGATTTCAACAGCCAAAAAGACAGATCAACCGATCACCGGGCTAGGCCAAAGCGCAACCCAAGAAAAATACACGAGGGGTCGCTTCTGTTTACTCGGCGGCCTTGGGCTCCTCCTCGGCGGGGACGGCCTCCTCGGCCTTTGCCTCCTCCTGGGGAGCAGCCTCGGCAGCAGGCGCGGCGTGCTCGGCCTCGGATGACGTCCAGAGCGTCTACAGTGGTTAGTCTGCAAGACCAAAACAACATTGGAGGTTGGGACATGACTCACAAGGTTGTCGCGCAGGAGCTGCATGATGAGAGTCGAGTCCTTGTAGCTCTCCTCGCTCAGTGTGTCCAGCTCTGTAATGGCAGGTCAGCGTCTGTTCGCTTGCAGTGGTGGGAATATGGAAGTCGGAGCTCACCAGCAATGGCATCGTCGAATGCCTGCTTGGCCAGGTGGCAGGCCTGGTCGGGCGCGTTGAGAATCTCGTAGTAGAAGACCGAGAAGTTCAGGGCCAGACCCAGCCGGATCGGGTGAGTGGGCGGCAGCTCAGTTTGCGCAACCTCGGTGGCTGCCTTGTAGGCCTCGAGCGACTTGTCGGCAGACTCCTTGCGCTTGTCGCCAACGGCGAACTCGGCCAGGTAGCGGTGGTAGTCACCCTTCCTGCACGATACATTAGTTGGGCCGTAGGCGGGGCAGGGGAGGCAGCGCGTTTACATCTTGTGGTAGAACACCTTGGACTCGCCGGTCTTGGCCGACGGGATCAGGTGGTCGTCCAGGACCTTCAGGATGTCCTCGCAGATGTTGGCAAGCTCCTGCTCAATCTTCTGGCGGTACTCCTTGATGAGGGTCACCTGAGCGGTGTTGCCCTTGGACTCCTCCTTCTGCTCAATGGAGGTGACGATTCTCCACGAGGCGCGGCGGGCACCGATAACGTTCTTGTAGGCAACGGACAGGAGATTGCGCTCCTCCACCGTGAGGTCCTGGTCTTTGGAGGCGACAATCTTCATGTTGTCGACCATCTCTGGAAAGCGGCGTCAGCAGGATGCGTGGCTTTGGTGGGGTTGGGCGGCGGTGTCGATGGACATACCTTCGTAGCGCTCAGCCTGCTCAGCGAGCTTGGCGAGGTAAACGGCATCTTCGAGACCCATTGTGACGGATTTCTAGATCTATGGGTGTGGCGGGGACGAGGCGGTCGGTCAGCGGGACAGTGACAATGCAGGATGCAAAGCAAACAAATGGCGGAATCAGGCACAAAAAAAAGGACGACCAGGTTTTCGTGCAAGAGAGTGGGAAAATGGAGCGTGGGCAAAAGTGGCAAGATAAAAGGGGTCGGTGGGATGCAGCGGACGTCGGGCGAGATGTTCGGTGCTGATGCAGGGGAGAAGGGACTCGGAGACAGCGAGCCAGCGAGGATTGAGTGAAAAAGGAGGCTCCTCCCCGCTTCTTTTGGCCGATGCGGTGGGGTCTGCGCAGAATGGCACTAAGATTGAGCAAGCCAGCAAAGGCAGCCAGAGCCCAGCACAGATTCCGGGCACAGGCAATCACGCAACGGCCAGCAGCAGCAGCATCCCGCGCAACGGCGGCTGCGGCGAAGCAGCCAGCGTGGTGGGCATCTGGGCGATCAAAGCCGCCATCAGACATGGCAGAGAAGCGCACGCGCCGATGGTGATGCGGCATGGGGATGCCGCCTCGGAGGCAAGATATGTGGCTTGTTTATTATTGGCGGCGAGGACGGTCGAAGCTTGGCCGGGCCGGACAGGCCGTGTGTTGCCAGCGGCTCGTCTGCATCGACGGCTCGGCTGGCTGCTGCTGCTGCATCGCCGTTGCTGCATTCGCTGTGCAGTTTTTCGGGGCACGGGCTCTCTCCAGGGTCTCCCAGCACACACGCAAAAGGACGGGGGAGGGGTGACGGTGTAAAACAGGGCAGGGGCAGGATGCGTTGCGTACCTTTCTGTTCCAGGGGGATGGAAAAGGTGTCGTAGTGGTGGTGATGGGGGGGGGTAGCGAGTTTCTGTGCAGAGAAAGAAAGCTTGCGATTTTGTGTTGATTGTTGACGCGATTCGGAGCAGGAGAAAACGGGAAAGGGGAGTAGATTTGAGGGGGGGGGGATAACAGAACGCAAGGTGAGGCGGCAATTTTTCAGCGGGCAGTTTCGGGCGGTTTCACTGGCCCAGCGTGGCGTACAGAGGCCGCAGGCCAGGAATTGCAGGAGGGGTGGGGAGCCTGGGGTGTAGCAGTACTTTTAGTCCGTGCTAACTACATACTGCAACATGTACCGCTACTTGTGATGAGGGCAGATACCATGGCCGCGTCTCGACAGCTGAACGACACGTAAATGGCCCGAAACGGAAGTCATGTGACCGGTAGCGGGGGGGCTCTGCGATGGAGAGGCGACGGCCTTGAAAGGGGGGGCAAGTGGGGCGATAGTCAACAGTGGCTGTGTGTGTGTGCGCACCGCAACCAACAAAAATACGAGTACGAACAAGTCGCTTTGGTGGGGAGGGGCAAATGGCAAATGATCACGGACAGTCCCTCGTAGGCAGCAAGGCCAGAGCGATAACGTCACTCCAATGTGCCTCTTGGGTCTGCCTTGCCTGCCGCGCATCAGCAGACGCTGCCATTGTCGGCCTCGCCTCTGCGAGTCTGCAGCCGTGTGTGCTTACGTGGTGGCCGTATCAGCAGACTGCGAGCACACGTTGCTTCGCCGGATCATGGGGACGAGTTGCCCTGCCATCGTACTCCGTACAAGGCAGCGAGAGGGCGTTCTCGTCCCGGAGCGTGCCTTGGGTATATCACGTGACGCAATTCCGTAGCTCCTGGGTCACCTGTTGGCAAGCCATCAGGAGAGCCCCCGAAAAGCCGTTACAACGTTGGAGCCCGTCCTTTGCTGACTGGCACTCGACGAACCAGTTGCATCGTGCCGAAAGCGGTCTCGTGCCGCATCACGTACATTGGGATGCAGAGGGGGGGGGGGGCGAGACGGCAGCGGCCATGAAAGTATCATGATCTTTGACTCTTTTTTTTTTCCCGCCCTACCGCTCATGGGCGGACGCGAACGGTCCTGCTTCTCGGCTGATGACGGAGTGTTTGTGGCCCCGTAGCATGTAGCACCCCACAGCTTCAGAACCCCTCCCCTCCCTCCGACCGCCTGTGGCCGGGGGCTTGGCCCAATCACGCGTGATTTTTCTCTTCGGCCCAGAATCGCACTTAACCCACAGAATCGTACTTCTTTTCCCGCCCCAACCCTTCCTCGCCTTCCGCCATCAACTCTCCAAGCTGCCATTGGGACTCGTACACTCTTCCAAGCAACACCCACCAAACGACTGCAAAATGCTGCGCACCCTCACCCCCACCGTCCGCCCGACGACCCTGCGCACTGCCACCCGCGGCTTTGCCACCTCGGCCATCCGCATGGCTGCCGGCGACACCGGCGCTCCGCCCAAGACGGGCCAGGCGTGCGTCCTTTTCCCTTTTTTTTTAAACTGTCCCTACCCGGCTTCTCTCGGGTGACATGGCTGACAGGTCGCAGTGACGCTTTCCAGAAGCGCGAGCGCGCGTCCGAGGACTACGCCATCCGGCAGCGCGAGAAGGCGAAGCTCCTGGAGCTCAAGGCGAAGCTGGCCGAGCAGCAGGCACACCTCAACGCCCTGGCTGACCACATGTTCGTGGCCCCCGAGCGTCCGCCCAAGTCCTCTGCGTAAATAGGCCCTGCTTTGCTAACTCTGAGATCCCAGTGACGAGCTCACCAAGGACACCAAATAGGCTGCTTTTTACGCGTGCTCTGGTTCTTTTCTTTTTTCTTTCCTTTTCGAGATCGCTTGTTTCGGCCTGCACCGGCACGGCCGGAATGCGATCCAGACGGCAAACGGAACACGGGGATATCGCATTGTCTGGCCTACATCTTTGTGTAGCCTAGTCTGAACGGCGAGTGGCCGACAGCTCGGCGGTGGCAAGAAACGGCAGCCTTGCTGTTGTGGACGGATCGGAACGCTAGGGCTATGTCAAAGTGTCCCATCGGTTCTCCTACCTGCCTATGAGCGAGTCGGTTGATGTGCATCATGAATGGAGAAACCCAAAAACAAGAATCCAATGAGAAGAGGGAACAAAGGAACAAGAAAAAAATTACTGCCTGGTCCCTTGGGCCCTCCGTTACCAACGCAAATCAAAACCCTCCTTTTCACTAGGCAGACGGTTACAATTACATGCAAAATGTACCAAAACAACGACACAACTAAAGGTAAAACCACATTCCCCGCCGTCTGGCCGGCGCCTCATCGCCGCCCAGCATACGACCGGTAAAAGCTCGCCGCCGCGTCGGTCTCCAAGCCGCCGTGCTGTCCCCCAATGTTGCTCTCGGCCTTTTTGGCCGCCGCCACCTTGCTCTGCAGCGCAGCCGCGTTCGTGTCGATCCACTGTAGTTGGCTCAGGTGCCCGTTGAGGACACGCACAATCTGGCTCAGCTACAGGAGGAGGTTCCCAGTTAGCTTCGGTATACAGCAACATCACAGAGTGCTCGAGACTCACCGGATCGTCTGTCTTGCCCGTCTTGCTGAGGCTGCCCGAGATGTCGTTGATCTCCTTGATCATCTTGCTCATGTCCTTGCTCATGTCATCCATCCGGTCAATCAGCCGCTCCGCCAGCTTGTACGTGCGCTCGCGCTCTTGGTCCGGGCCCGTCAGCTGCTCGCCCGGTCCGGCGCTCTGTCGGCTCAGCAGCTCGTCGGCCTCGCGCTCGTAGCGATCCAGCCATGCCGCAAGCTCGTCCTGCTGGCTCTCCACCGACTGCAGCTGTCGGTCAATCTCGTTGCTCGCCCGCTCCGCCTCGTACGTCTCCAGGTACAGCTTCTGGATCTTCTCGCCGTTCTCCACCAGCTTCTGGTCCCACTCCTTGACCTTGGATGCCTGCGCCTGGAACTCCTTCTGGTGCTTATCCAGGTCAGTGGCCCACCGGCTGATAATCTCGTCCATCGTCCGGTTCTTGAGCCGTGCCAGTTGCGACGTTGGGCCCGCGGTCGCGTTGGTGCTGGCCGCCGTTCCCGTCCCCGCCGCTGTCGCGGCCGCCGTGGTCGTAGTTGCAGCCGCTCCAATCCCGCTGGTCGTAGCCGTTGGCGTGGCAGCCGTCGTGGCGGGCTTGACCCCAAACAGGCTGGCCGACGCAGGTGCCGCGCCGGGTGTGGTGGCCGGCTTTGCCCCGGTCAGGCCACCTAGAGTGGGAGTGGTTGCCGCCGCCGGAGCGGCTGTGGTTGCCGCAGAAGAGGCCGGTTTCACGCCAAACAAACTCGCAGTGGCAGGAGGGGCGGCAGAGGTAGCCGGGGCGCCCAGAGTCGGGGTGGCCGCAGTGGTGGTTGCCGACCCCATCCCACCAAACAGACTGCCAGAGGCGGCAGGGGCCGCAGTGGTAGCAGCAGGCTTGGCAGTACCAAACAAGCCAGCAGCAGGGGCCGCAGTTGTGGGGGTCGCAGCCGGGGCCGCGAGAGTGGGTGTGCTCGTCGCTGGCTTAGCACCAAACAGGCCACCAGGCGCAGGGGTGGTGGCTGCACCCGCGAACATTCCACCGGCGAACGGGGCAGGCTGTTGGCTGAAGAGCGCGCCAGGTGCCTTGGGGGCCGTCGAGGGGGTGCTCGAGAAGAGCGACGGGGTCGCCGCCGCCGTTGTCGCTGCCGGCTGCGACATGGTGGGGGGGGAGAGTAGGCCTGTCTTTCCAGCAGCACCAAACAGGCTCCCGGGAGCAGCGCCAGTGCTGCTGAGGGAAGCCGCCGGTGCCGCGGAGGTCATGCCAAAGAGCGTTCCGGCCGGTTTCGAGCCTGGAGGTGCGCCGGCCGGAGTGGTCGAGCCGAGGCCGCTAAAGAGAGGCTTGGCAGGTGTGGTCGCCGTTGCGGCAACCGAGAACAGGCCGCCCGAAGACGTCGTGGTCGGCGTGCCGCTGGCACTGGGCGTCAAGGTATTTCCGCCAAACAGGCCACCGCCCGTGCTGCCAGCACCGGTGGCTGCACCAAACAGGCTCGTCGGGGCGGCTGCCGACGTGGTGGCGGCTGTCGATCCAAAGCTCAGGCCGGTCGAGGGTTTGGAAGAGCTTGCGGCGCCGGCTCCAAAGAGGGCGCCTCCAGCAGCCGGCGTGGTGCTGCCACCGCCAAATAGACCGCCCGGTTTGGCGGCTGCTGCGGGGGTCGTTGACGCGCCGAGATTGCCAAACAGGCTGCCAGGGGCGGCAGCGGGTTTGTTCGCACTCAAGCCGAGCCCGCCCGTCGGCGTGGCGGTGTTGCCAAAAAACGAAGAGGAGTTGCCGCCAAACGAGAAGCCCGAGGCGCCGCTGGTTGCTGTGGTGGTCGGCGTCGACGAAGCCGCCGTGGTCTTCTGGCCAAAGTTGAAGGCCATTTTGTTCAGTCGCGCCGGAAGGGGATAATGCAAGCGAGCAGGCGAACAAAGCGGACGTCGCCCTGGACGAGCCGGCCGTTGGACGATGGGCGTTGGATGTTGTTTCTTTGCGATGCGACTATAACTCGAGGCGAATCAGCATAAAGTCGGCCACGGCCAGCAGCCACAATCCAAGAGGGACGACTGGACACTGACACTGTACGTGTGCGATCTGGGAGTCGGGCGGATGGTTGGCACGAAATAGGTGCTGCACTCGAGCTGCCTAGCAACGCTGGAAATTTGAGATGCTAAAAAACGATGCAAACGCGACAGCTCCTTTCTGCGGCGCGAACACTGGACGGGTGGCCCCACCTGATGGGGATGCTGACTAACCGGGCGCTGGGAGGATCTAGGGCGAGGTAAAGCCAACATCCATTTCGACAGAGCAACTCGCATTTGGATACGACCGTTGAGATACGCATTTTCTGTTTCGGCATGACGAGAAGTATCGTTTCTTTGGAATAGCTGCACCCGCCAAAAGCCCATTTTACGCCGCGGGCCCCGTGTCCTGGTGGCTCATCCGATCGCCTCCTTCTGCCCGCAACTTCATCCTCCTCCGTGCCGCTGCTTGCTCTTTCTCGACGGCCCGACCCCACCAATTATCCTTTCCAGCATGTCCGCCCGGCGAGACAGTCTGCTACCGCCCGAGAAGCCACACACCGAAGACCCAGGAGCGCACGACCTAGGTATGTCTGTCGGAGGGTGGAAAGGGGCTGCCTCGTCTCCATGCTGACAGCCTTGTGCAGAGACGGATGATGAACACTTTTCCGACGCCCAGTCGGCGCCGGCCGAGTCGCCGCGAGCCTCGTCGATTCCCCGGACGCGAGTAGAGCGGGTGAGCGATGAGCCGTCCTATGGTGAGGTGCCGGGCACGGAGGCGTACAAGCTGCGTGAAGGCGACGCCGAGCCAGACGAGATTGCCATTCTCCCCAACGAAGACGGCAAGAAGAGCCAGCATCACGCGTCGGCATCCCTGAGCGGGCCTGTGCCGGCAACCGTGCTGGAGCAGTCGATGGATGATGCCAGGCCCCCGACGCCGCACGGGAAGAAGCATCAGGCGGATCCAGAACCAGATTTGGTCGTGAGGGCTGACGGCACGCTGGAAGTCACATCAAGCACTGCTGGTACGCGCAAGTAGATGACTAGACTGTCTCTCCTACTTTTGATGGCTCCCCTCTCCTCGTGATTGTGATATTAACAGTCAGTCGTAGATGGATCAATAGCATCACCGTCTTCTCTCCTTCCCCTGCAACCACTCTCTTTGAGCCTTGCCCCGGCGGCGCCTCCCGAATCCGACGAGACCCCCGCCGACGAGACACCAAAAGACGAGGCGGACGACGAGGCGGACGATGAGGCCGACGACGGCTTTGGTGACGAGTTCGACGACTTTGAAGAGGGTGGCGACGGCGGCGCTGCAGACGACGACTTTGGCGATTTTGACGACGGTTTCCAGGAGCCGACCGCGCCGCCGCCGGCCACGAGCACAACACCCACACAGCCTGCCCCGCCGGCGGCGGCACCATTGCTGCCCTTTCCCGTCCCCGACTTTGGCGGCCTGGAACAGGAGGAGGTGTTGCGTGCCGCAGCGCCGTACCTCAACGGCCTCTACGCCACCGACGACGGCGCCGCCGCCGAGGCGCTCCCGCCGCTGGACGGCTCGCTCTTTCTGACGCCGCGCAGCGCCTCGCTGTGGGCCCAGCTGGTGGCGCCGCCGCCGCTGCAGCCGCCCGACTGGATCCGCAGCCGGATCCGACGCCTCTTCCTCGTCAGCCTCGGCGTGCCCGTCGACCTGGACGAGATTCTGCCGGCGTCCAAGCAGAAGAAGCTGGTGTTGCCGTCGCTGTCGGTGCGGCGCGAAAACTCGCCGCGGACGTCGACCGAGAGCCGCAGCCCGTCGGCCGGCGGCGGCGGCAGCGGCAGTGTCGCCCGGCTCAAGCACTCGGGCGCCAACGGGTCCAACAGCAGTCTCGACCCCCAGGGCCGGCCGGCCGCCGGATCGTCGTCGCTGGCGTCCCGCACCGCCAAGCGGAGGGGCCCGCCACCGCCCCCAGAGCTCGACCTCGTCGCCAGCCAGCAGCTGTGCGCCACCACGGACGAGGCCCTCGCCGGCATGACCGACGACGAACTACGTGCGCACGTGACTCGGCTGCAGGCACTCGAGCGGACGGCCAAAGTAGTGCTCGAGTATTGGACCAAGCGCACCGACGAGAAGATTGGCGACCGCGAGGCCTTTGAGGGCGTCATTGAGAATCTGGTGGCGCATGCACGCAAGACGCGCAAGTAGAGGCGGGTGGGATTTACAGAAGCGGCAAAACATGGCAAAAATACCAAAATACCAAAAACAACAAATACCAAAATAACAAGATATCGAAAAGCTCCCCGGCTCGGGAGGGCAGTTTCTACCGAGCATGGCCCGTGGCCCACCCAGCGCTCCTGCCCCGAGTGTCCGACTGTCTGCTAGTGTCACCAGACCGGATGGAGATGCCGACA
The DNA here is from genome assembly GCA_019925535.1 of Leptographium radiaticola. NCBI lineage: Eukaryota > Fungi > Ascomycota > Sordariomycetes > Ophiostomatales > Ophiostomataceae > Leptographium > Leptographium radiaticola. The sequence goes on from JADHKK010000002.1 coordinate 1,220,675, forward strand.
AGAGCCCCGTGTGCGACGTGTATCTTTTACATTCGTATCTGGTCCTGGCCGATTCCCCCCCAAAGCAACGCTTTTTGTTCCCGTCCTCCCCGGCCGGAACGCGAGGGTATGCTGCTCGCCCTGTCTCCCTATCCGCTCTACTGTAGCCGTATCCGCGTGAGCCGCTCAAGGCAACGTCGGCTCCAGCGTGACACCACTATTTGGTTAGTGGCTGTTGGAAAGAAGAAAAGGAAAGAGAAAAAGGAAAGAAAAAGGAAAGAAAAAAAGGAAAACAGGAAAGAAAAAAAAAAGAAAAAAAACTCACGCCGTGATTGTCGCCCAGCCAATCAGCCGCCAGTGCTTCTCGATCCGTCGGCTCAGCGCCACCTTCTCGCCAATGTTTGTGCAGGTCGGGCTGGTCAGGACCAGCTTGGCGGCGTCGTTCTTGATGGCGGCCACCTTGGCGCCCGTCGAGGTCGAGCCAATGTTGACCATGATGGCCTCGTTCTTGGCCAGCTTCTCGACCTTGGCCTGCTTGCCGTCGGCGGTGCGCACGCCCAGCAGGCGGCGCAGCAGGTAAAAGTTCACCTCGATCTCGCTGTAAATGTCGGGCAGGCGGCCCTTGAGGCCGAGCACGAAGCCGACCAGCCGATCGGCCCGGCAGAGCGTGGGGTCAATGTGCGTGCCCACACCAATCAGGCCGCCCGGCACGGCGTACTTGAGGTCGTTGGACTCGGAGTTGAGCGACACGATGCGGCTAAAGATGGGCGTGCAGTGCAGCGTGCCCGCCTCGTCGCGCGTCACCAGACCCGGCCGGATCTCAATCTCGTCGCCCAGCTTGATCACGCCGTGCAGGATACTGCCGCCGGCCACGCCGCCCTTGAGGTCCTCAATCTCCGCACCCGGCTTGTTGACGTCAAACGACCGGATCACAATCATCTGCGGGTCCGTCGAGAAGTCGCGCGGCGGCACCGGGATCGTGTTGACCAGGCAGTCCAGCACCGCGTCAATGTTGATCTTGAGCTGCGCCGAGATCGGCACAATCGGCGACTTGGCCGCCACCGTGCCGCGGATGAACTTGAGGATCGACTCGTAGTGCTGCTGCGCCGTCTCCTCGCGCATCAGGTCCACCTTGTTCTGCAGAATCACCACCTTGTCGAGGTTCATGATCTGGATCGCCGCCAGATGCTCCGACGTCTGCGGCTGCGGGCACGTCTCGTTGCCCGCAATCAGCAGCAGCGCGCCGTCCATGACCGCCGCACCCGACAACATTGTGCTCATCAGAATATCGTGACCGGGGCAGTCCACAAAGCTGGCACGAAATTAGCAAAACAATACGACCAACACTTCGGAAACCCCAAACCCCAGAAAACACTCACGATACATGGCGCAGCAGCCGGTATGTGCCGCCACAGCCCTCGCGCTCACACGGCGGGTCCACCTCCTTGTCGCTCTTGTAGCTGCGGTAGCACGTCGGCCGCGGGCACGCCTTGTTGTCGCACTGGTAGATCTTGGCGTTGGCGTAGCCCAGCTTGATGGTAATGTTGCGGATCAGCTCGTTCTTGAACCGAATCGTCTGCACGCCCGAGATGGCCTTGACCACCGTCGACTTGCCGTGCGCCACGTGGCCGATCGTGCCAATGTTGATCGTCGCTTGCCGCGCAATAATTTCGGGCGTCAACGGCGTCAGCGTCGACACGTCCAGGTCCTTGGGATCCGTCTGTGGCGGCAGCGGCGGCTTCTCCACCACCGGCTCGGCCACCGCCGTCTTCAGCGCCGACTTGAGCGGCCGCTCGTCAATCTCCGCGTCCGACGCATCCTGCGGCTCCAGTCCAGGCGACTCCGGCCCCGAGTCCGAGCCGGACTCGATCTCGTCGTTTCCGTACTTGTCTGCCATATTGCCGATCCTATCTGTCTTGCGGTCGCGTCCTGTGGGCGTTCTGGTCAGCACGCGCCGTCACCGTGACCGCACTCTCTTACAGGCAACCGTAAACATACAGGTGGGTGCCGGGGCCGTGTCTGGGATGGCTCTCGTGATATCGGCTTCGTGTGGTAATTTTCGCAGGCCAAGTTAAAAATTCGTGTGCATCGCCAATGGTGGGGTTTGGCGGGCGGCGGACGGTGACTCCGCGCTAGCCCTGTTCGGCCGATAAGATAAGCCTCCGTTTTCCACGCCCCATCCGGCCCACGACTCAACGTCCATTCTTCTGCCTATTCATGCGCACTAATAACAGCGATCTTGCCTCTGCAGACCTCGCCTCTACGGAATGAGGCTTCTAGAAAGTTCGAATTTCGCTTTTGCAGACATATCTGGGCCATGGTTCTGGTTATTCAAATATAAGCTTGCGTGTAAAACATCGATGTCATCGCTCTTCTCGAATCAAACACCTTGCACCCAACTATGCCACCGGGAAATTTCAACCTCAATGTAGCAGTCCTTGTTTTTGGCAAGGTAGCATAAGCCAGATGGCGTGCCGAGAATCTGAACTGAAAACCGTATGGCACAGTGCTAGAGACAGTGTTTCCAACTTCAACTCTGGTATGCTGCGTTCCAGTCTCCCTCCATACATGGATATTGGGCAACATTGCTGCAAAAGTACTTCATGTCCCTGCACCCATCGCATGGACCTCGAGTGCCTGTCTTGAAGCATCTGCTCTACTCATGGGCTAGGCCAGTCATGGAGCCTGCGTAGATGATCAACAAGATTAGAACCATGCTCTGCGACTGCTTGCCGAGATGGCAATGACAATTGATATTTTTTTAACTTACCAGACGGTGGATGACTTCTTCGACTGTCCTCCCAAACGGTCGACCGAAACTGTGAGTAGCGCATATACCATCTGACAGAGCGAACGTTCTGCGATCCACTTCCGCCCGTGGTCGAGATGCCGCACGCACTGTCGTCGGCGGCATAGCGGTATAGTTTGTCTGGGGCGCCGACTTTGTGGGCTTCATCGCGGGGTATTCCAATGTATGAATCGCACAACAAGTCGACCGACAGGCTGACTCTTGGCCAGGCCCGGAAGTTTGGGGCCAGTTGAAAGCAAGATTGTCAACCTCACCCGGCTGGGAGGACCCAAATCCTCTTAGAAATGCGGCGCGTAATGGCCTTGGTTTCGGGTGTTGAAGAACAGCCGTCTGATTCCATCAGCAGTGTATCAGCCGGGAGATCGCAGCGCCTTACCTCGTCTGCGGCCTTGGGTCCTTCTGCCCCATCCGTGGGGAATCGGCGCCTTTTTGCAGCAGACTCATCCGCTTCATCGAGCCATCGTTTTGTCGACATTTCCACCTGTTGGGTATGATGACACCTTCTTAACTGACGATTTGTGGTCAATAGGTGCACCGTTTATCACAGTGTTGTAGATTTTCGAGTGTATCAAAGTCAGATGAAAGGCTTATATGATCGATTAATAATCTGGTTTTGTTGTTGGTGGCCTCCGTATTCATAAGAAATAAGGTAATCTTGGGGCGCTGGCCGGCGAGGATGGCTGCCGTTTGCGGCCATAGCGCGTGTTAGACCTGTACATTCCAGCGCTTGCAGCGCATGTCGATGCATTCCTGTTGTCTCTCCCCTCTTTCAAGGTCGTATCATGCTGAATTTCGAGCTCAGCTATTATATCGAAAATATGCTTGCACGGTACTTCAATTTATTTGAAAAGTTTGAGCAATGCAATCTCAAGTTTTAGCCTAAAATTTCGTGGAACTATTAACGACAGTCTAAATTCCGGCACCAACATTCCATCTTCATGTCATCTATGCTGGATTCCTGAGCTTACCCCCAATCTTTCCCGTCAATTGCTAAAGGCACGCTGTAATAGAGGCAATATGGCTCTATTCCCCCTAACGCATGCTTGTCACGAAATGGACATGGCAAGCTACCCACTGCTCCCAGTGCGGTACACCATGCCGGTCACCATGGAGGGAAGCAGACAAACCTCGCGCAGAGTAGTCATATTATCTAGATGATTAGAGACAATGGAACGACTAGATCATCGAACTGCTATTTCGTCGAGGGGGTTGAGGTTGAATGGATAATCCGCAGCACAAAATAACAGATCAGAAACTGGTTTCACGCGTCTCGCTCTAACTTGCCCCGAATCAAGCATAAAAAGGCCGTAGAAAATAGTCTTCCACCCAGTAGTCAGATGTATCGATTCGTCATGTTAGAAAAACGTCATGTTAGAAACACTCTGGAAGTTTGTATACGCTGGACGAAAAGACCGCCGGCAGCTATTTACAAGAGCACAATCCGCCTTGAATCCCACCCCGAGCCTTGACAAACCACAGTCGGTATATGACGTAACTTAAAAACGCCAGTCTCTACTCGTATAAAAGAACGTCAATGGCATGCAGAGAAAATCAATTCGTTGCGACAGTTCAGTATTGAATATCGTATCTTGTTCCGCTCAGGGAGTAGTCTCGATTTCTGGCTATCACAAAATACAGAATTATCTTGGAATACTGACAACTGACAATCACCTGGGCTTCTGCTTCTCTGCGTATACTTTTTCAAAAAATTCTCAAGTAGGATCGTATGAGTTCATGTGGGGAAAGGTTGCAGTATGGTACCGGAACGTTTTCGTGATACGAGTAACCAAGCCCAAAGCCAGGTCCGCTTTGAAAATCGCAAATCGAACCTTATGACATCTGCTCTGGAATGTGAAATTCGTTCTTCTCGCCGGTTGAATTGGATGAGGGCCCTATGATTTTAGAGTGTATGGTAATACTAAAACTACCTTTTTTCTGTTTCATTTGGAAGCTGTACTGTTTTGTCCAAGCCTCAAAAGCTCTTGTGTTGTTTCTTAGCCAGCCTTTTCCGGAAAATCGATTCCACTCTATCCCGTCCTTCATGTAGCGGGACACCCGCTCAGACCGGCAACCCCCTGCTTAGCATTGCATTCACCTAGTGCTCTTACAATGTCTCGCGGTTTGAAACTGCTTGAGGCGGGTTATTCATCATCTTTACTCACTCACATTCCTCGAGCGGATATGGACAGTGCTCCCATGCTAACAGTAACGGATAGTCCTCGGGGCAAAGCTTTTCCTTTGCGTCGTTACAAAAACGGCATAACCCTTCGTAATGATTTCAGCCAAGGTGAATGCATGGCTAGCTAACACGTCATTGTTATGCAGCGCACTACTACAGCTGTTTAGTCGCAGACTACGGAGTAGCACGTTCCCAGGCCGGTAGGCTATGCACCGAACCGTTACGCTTTAAAAAGGTGGCCACACGGCTGCCTTGACGGCCACATAGCCGTTCGGGCAAAACAATGCATGCTCACTTAAGTCAATGGATATTGGCTCGGAATAGGCGTCCATTGCCTTGTGCATAGACACACAAGGGCGAGGTTCGAAGAACGCAGATCAAGGATAACCTACGAAAACTGGTTGTCCGAGGCATTCATGGAAGAACAAAGACCCCGCATGTATTGTTGCCCTAATGAGCTTACCCGTTCCTGACCTAACCGAATAATTATGTACTCCGTATTGTTATCTTGCAACGGCAGGACAAGAGCTAAGGAGGGTGTTGGAAGCCAACCAACGGCCAGAGGTGAGTAAGAAACAGCCAGGCCGACGGCTTCTTACTCCGAACCGCTTACCGCAAAAGCGGGGCGAAGGCCGGCCGGAGATCGTACCTACGACGTACATATCACGCTCTCGAGATGAAGCGGAAGATGCTCAGAATACAGAGTGGTTTCTACGGGCAGGTCTAGATCTTTTGAATCTTGCCCTTTTCCGAGCCGCGAGAGACACAAACCGCCGAGAAGCGGGGTGTTTGGTGAAACGAGAAACAGTGCAGCGACACGAGAATGCTATTCTAGGAGGAATGGGATTGAATGCTTACAGCACTAGCAGTCTTGGCGGGTACTAGAACGATTGCACCAGATGTGGGAGGGCCAAAGCAGACTCGGGCGATTCGGGACGCCGTGTGACGAGATGGACGAGGCAATAAATGGGAAGGAAAAACCAAGAATGAGCGTGATCCGGCTGTTGTAGACGCAGCGGGATGGAGCCGAGAACACCCAATGCGACGGACACGGCGCGAATGCAAACACGGACAGAAGCGTGGGCGCAAAGGGGACGCAAAAAAAATACCGTTGACCGGGGCGGCATGGGTGGCATTGGTGGCATTGGTGGGATGCGAGCGACAAGACCGACCAGAGCGAAAGGAGAAACGGCGCCAGCGAACAGAGCGCCAGCCAAAGCTTGCCGCCGACTTGCTGCAGCGGCTGAAAGGTCGTCACGCGGGCTGCAACGCTGATTGGCCGGGGCCGCAGTACGTGCGGCCCTCCCTGCAAGTCGGCAGAGCCTATCATAGCGGCTAGGCCCTGGCTACGGCCACCAAGTCGCAGGTTGGGGGCCCACCGGCGCTGGCCAACCACGGCGCCGCTTAGGCCGCCCTTCCTTGGCCCCCTGTCCTCCCCCCCTTGCGGAGCACATCACTCATTGCCCGTTGGCGCCCGCAACGTCGCATTGGTCTGGCGGTCTCTGTCGAATCCGACAGGGGACAGCAGCGGGGCATGGGGCCACTACCCACGGCCCGCGGCCATCACAGGGCGCCAAGATGTGGAAGTTCGAGTGCGTTCTGCAGGCGTAGTGAGAAGCGAGCACAGAGAGTGCTGCAGCGAGGATTATGGGGGCACGGAACTACTCCGTACGTCGTATGTACTGTATGTACTCCAAAGATACGAGTGGGAGGGGCGGCCGGATGGCCCGTCCTGGTGATCTGCTCCTTCCATCTGCTGTGCGAGTATCGCTCCTGCCACCCAACTCGGTGTGGTCCAGCCATTCTGTCTCGGCCAAACTGAAAATTTTGCTTCTTTTTGCTTCCTCGCCCGTTTCTCTTGCGCCATCACGCTGTCGACGGGCGACGACACAAGACACGGGGCCATCTCGGGCTCCTCTCATTTCTGCTCGCGCCGACCACTGGCTGTCGGTAGACGCCCGGGACGTTCCAGCGGGCGTCTAAAATCGACGACACTCGACTCACAAATGGGCAAGGCCCAGCCTCTCTGGCCTATCAGAGCGCCAGCACCACTGGCGCAGACCACCTGCACCAACCCCTGCTCGTCGTTTATGTACAACCTCTCGCCGCCCGCCCCCCCTCCTCCCTTCTCGTCCACCCATCCTGCGCTGGCCGTCGTAGTTCAAAACCTCTCGGTCCCCCAGGCCGCCCAGTGATTCTCCCGGTCTTTTCCCTCTCCTCTCGACAGCTGGCCTCCCCAATACGATTCTGTCTTTGTGGTTTCCTAATCTTCTGTCTGCCTGTCCGTCTTCCATTTACACGCACCTTCTGAAGCACACACACACCCGCACACACCTACACACCATGTCGGACGACAAAAAACGGCCGTCGGCCCTCAAGCTGAGCTCCAGCCGGTCGTCGTCCAGCGGCTCGTCGACCGACTCACTCAAGCCCCCCCGGACGCCTCGCTTCGTCGAGGCCACCGCCGTGCACTCCCCCATTGACGGCGGCTTCTCATACGATCTGGAAAAGGGCCTGCCGATCCAGCCACAGCCGGGCGACGTCGGCTTCGGCTACCTTGCCAATGACCGCAAGAGCGAAATCTACCCCGTCCCCATGACGCCGCGATCGCCGCTCAAGAGTGCCATGAAGGCCCCGGGCACGCCCGGCCGCCGCCTGGAGAACCCGCTCAGCCCGACCTTCCGCGAGGAGCAGGTCCTCGAGCGGCAGGAGGCTTTGACCGACAAGGAGCAGGCCCGCGATGTGGTATGTCTCCGTGCTCTCGCTCTCCAAGAAGAAACACGAGACACCTGTGCTAACTCCCTACAGAAAATCAAGACGCGCGTGCGCATGGCCAAGTTTGCCCTTCGCGGCGTCAACTTCAGCTGCAGTCTCATCGTGCTGTCCATGCTGTCGGCCTCTTTCAGCATCTTCAACGCCACCAAGTCGCTGCCCACGCAGAGCTCGTTCCCGCCCTGGGCCACGACCACGAACCCGTGGGCGCAAAAGGTCGTGCTCGCGTGCGCGTGCGTGTCCCTGGCCATCAGCGTCGCCGTCCTCATCAGCTACTGCCGCGGCGGCCACCGCCGTGCCGAAAAGGTCGGCGTCTACTACACGCTCTTTGCCGTGGGCTGGTTCATCTTCAGCATGGTCATGTGGGCCATTGCTGCGGGCATCCTGCAGGTCTCGCGCAACAATGGCAACAACAAGGACATGTGGGGATGGGCCTGCGTCAACAACCACCGCGCCCAGATCTTCTCCGACAAGGTCGACTACGCCCTCGTCTGTCGTCTCCAGGTGGGTTATTCATGAGCTTGCATATATGAAGAGCCACGCTGACCATTGTATTAGAGCTGGTCCCTGATCTGCATCATTATTGAGATCGTCATCGAGGTCATCAGCATCACGCTCTACAGCGTCATCTTTTACCGCTACTACTCCAAGCGCAAGCTTCATAAGAGCATGGACATGCGCGACAAGGCCCGCTCCGACCTCTACCTGGCCCAGCTGCGGTCGCAGTCCGCCCCCAACACGCCTGGCTTCGGCCCCAAGTCGCCCGCCTTCTCGCAGTACGCCATGTCGCCGCGCTTCCCTCCCCAGGCCTTTGGCTCGCTCGGCCAAGTGCCCGAGGGCGCCTCGCCCTTTACGCCCGGCGGCCGCAACCTGGTCGAGCCGGTGTCGGCGTTCTCGCGGCAGCCGGCCGCGTCCGGCTCGCTGTTCAAGCTGCAGCCACCGCCGGTCAAGGCGCCCTCGGCGACGCCCAAGCTCGGCGCCGGTGCCTTTGAGGAGCCCACCTTTACCGTCTCCATATCCGCGCGGGGGACGCCATCACCGCCACCAGCCATGCACGAGACTGTGCACCAACACGCACCCATCGCGGCCGGCGAGGTGCAGTACGCGGCCGTGGCCATCCCCGGGGCGTATGCCGATGCGGCCAGCCACAACCAGCGGTAGACGGGCTGCTCATGCAGCGCCTCACCGCCACATTTCTTGTCACTCGTTCTATCCCTTTTTTTATTTGTACAGCAGGACTGGATCACCACAGGGACACTATACCATGAAGGCGTTTTCTTTGGCAGATGATTGGGAGGAAGGAAAGCAAGAATGTACGCTGTTCCGATAATGCAAACAGAAAGTCGAATGTAACACTATGAAGTTATGGGCGGTCACGCTGTTGGTATTGAAGTCTAAAGTATGAGATGCACCCGCCGTACACGGATGGCGTACACGGAGAGCCAGCACTGTATCGGTCTCGTCCACCGCCGCTCACAGGGACAGACGCTCGGTCAGCTTGGCCTGGGTGTTGCGGAAGACGGCGTCGGGGGTGGTGGTGGCGTTGATGACGACGACGCGGCCCTCCTTGGTGTAGGCGTCGACGACGGGCATGCTGGTCTCGATAAAGGTGCGGAAGCGCTTGCGGATGGAGTCGGCATTGTCGTCGGAGCGGCCCGAGGTCTTGCCACGCTCGAGCAGACGGCGCTCCATCTCGGCCTCGGGGCAGTCGTAAAAGAGGACGAGCTTGGCGCGGCAGACGGTGGATTCAAAGGCGACGGCCTGGTCCATCTTGCGGGGGAAGCCGTCGATGAGGAAGAGGCGGCGGCTGTCGGGGTGGTCGGCAATGTAGGCCTTCATGGCGTTCTCGAGCAGCTTGACGGTGACCTCCATGGGCACGATGAGGCCGTCGCGAATGTAGTCCTTGATGAGCTGTCCAAACTGCGAGCCAGGGCGGTCCTGCTCGGCGCGCAGCAGGTCGCCGGCCGACAGGTGGGCGAAGCCGTACTCCTTGACCAGACGGGCGCACTGCGTGCCCTTGCCGGCGCCGGGGCCGCCGAGCACAAAGACGACGGTGACGTCGTCCTCCTGGAATGTCGTCGGCGACGGCGCGGCCGCGAGTTTCTGTTCTTCTGCCATTTCTGCTCGGGTCAGCGGAAAGCCCCCCCCCACGGATGAGCGGATTTTCTGTAGGTTCCAGTCACGTACTCTGTCGCTGGTTGACCAGCAAGACGTAGCCACCAGAGCAAATAGCAACGACAAGGACAAAGGGCCAGAACTTGATCGTCTGCTTGGGACCAGAAGGCGGCGGCGGCGGCGGAGGCGGTGGCGGTGGTGGTGGTGGTGGCGGGGGGGGAGCGCCGCTGGAGGAGCTGTGGTGGTGCGAAGAGGAGAAGAGGCGGCGCGCGGACGGGCGGCCGAGGGTCGATGCGGTCAGGGACAGGGACAGGGTCAGGGAGGACGATGACGACGAGGACGCAGTGGCGCGAGCCAGTCGCTGGCCGGCACGTGCTGGAGACACACGTGGCAGGAGCAGACGGCCGGCGGCAGGTGCGGCCAGCTGGTGGCGTAGCACCGCAGAAAGGGACGAGGCCATTGTCGCTGCGAGTCGGGGTCGAGGGTAAAAATAAATAAGAAAAAAGACGGATTGGGTCGCGGTTCGAATTTGGAAGCAGGCGCGTCTCAGCCAAGATACTTGTACTCGGGAATAATCCTCTGAACAGCTTTCTCCCCCTTTCAACAGAAATTTAATACGTTAGCAGCGCGCGCTCCGGCTGCCGGGCTCGGCCACAAGGACCCACCACAGCTACGTCCAGGCGCCGCTGCTAATACTCCATAAGCCATATTTTACAGTTCATTTTTGATTTTAAATTGGTTGTTTTTCGCGCCCCCTCTCCCAAAATATAGAAAACGACTTTGATGCGCCATCGCCCCCCCAGGAGGCCCCGGTCACCACCCCGATCCCTTTTTTTCGTGATGCAGACATGTAACTTTTTTTTCTTTTCTTCTTGAGAGGGAACGGTGTGAACGTGACATGTAGTAAGATACTAGACGAGAGGAGGAAAAAAAAAGAAGAAAAGAGGAAAAAAAGAGGCCGACGCCAGGAGAACCCCAAAGAACGTTTTTCCCCCGATCAGTCGTCGTTGTCGGTGCGATGCGACGGCTGGTGCTGGCGCGGTGGGAACTGCGAGCGCTGCTGGCCCTGGCCGAGGCGGCGCTGGCCGTTGGGACCGGAGGACAGGCCGGCGCTGTCCATGAAGCCGGCGCCGGCGAGCTTGCGCTCGAGCTCCTGGGTCTCGCGGTCCTTGAGGGCGGCGGCCTCGGCCTGCTGGCGGCGCAGGACGGTGAGGACGGAGCGCAGGCTGCCGCGCCACTGGTCGAGGCGGGTGCCGAGCTCGCGCCACTGCTTCTCGCCAAAGACGCGGTACGTGGTGCGGTGGACGAGAAAGAGGCGCTTCTGCTGGGACATTTTGCCCTCGACCAGGCCGGCGCGGATCACGTCAATGGCCCACACCTCGACGTCCTCGACCGGCACCTGCAGCGCCTTGGCGATGCGGCCGTACTCGATCTCGCGGCTCTGCGTGCTCGCCGCCGCCAGGCTGCAAAAGGTCAGCAGCCGCATCTTGCGCTGCAGCCGCCCGCCGTCCAGGCCCTCGGCCTCGATCCAGCCCTCGTGCTCCTCGCAAAAGTCGCGGTAGTCCTCCAGGTCCTGCTCGGCAAAAATGTCCAGCAGCTGCGCGTACGCCGCCCGCGAGTCCGCCAGCGCCTGCACCGTCGGCAGCGCCCGCAGGTCCTGGAAGTCAAAGTGCGTGCTCGACAGCACCGCCATCCGCACCGCCCGCACCGACAGCTGCACCGCCTCGTCCGACTTGACCTCGGCCTCGTCCGAGCCGTCAAACGTCCGCAGCGCCTTGAGCAGGTACTGGTACGCCTCTCTGGGGGGGGATTAGCCACGGCACGACACACGGAAAAACCACCACACTCACTCGTCCTCGCCGCCCTCGGATGCAATGCCCGCAATCTCCACGTAGATCTTGCGCTGGGCCTCCTCGTCCACGTCCCACTCCTGCAGCCAGCGCGGCAGGTTCGGTAGCGTCAGCTTCAGGTTGTCGTAGAAGCCGTGCTGGCGCGCAAACCGCAGAATCGACAGCAGCACATTATACCGCAGGCTGTTGGTCGGCGCCAGCATGTTGAAAATGGCCTGCAGCGCGTTCAGCGCCAGGGCCGACCCGTTGACCGGCGACGACGTCACCGGCTTCAGCAGGTTCTGGCAGATCACCCGCAGGTGCGGGCTCGCGTCCTTGGACTCGTTGATGACCAGGTGGATCAACAGGTTGTACGCGCCGGTAAACTCCTTTTCCGGCACCGCGTTGAGCGCGCCCGACGCCTCGACCACCTTGGTGAGCGCCTGCTCCGTCTTTTCCTGTGCCAACAGCGGCTCGACCGCCTCGCCGACGTGCAGGTAGTCGGCCAGCTCCTGGCAGAGCTCGGCAAACGTCCCGTCGACAAACACGAGCTTTGGCCGGCTCGGCGCCGTGCTGGAGACGACGCTCGACGCGGCCGCTGGCACGCCGGGGGCGGCGGAGACAGTGGTGGCAGCCATGGTGGGCTGGGGGGCGGGAAAGGCTGATGGCTGCCTCAACAAGAAGTGGCAGATCGAGTCCGGATTTTGGTCTCGGGACGGCGTTTTTTCGAGTGTCCTGCGTGGCGCGTCGGTCGTCGCTCTGGTCGTACCGGGAAGAGCGGATCGGTCGATGCGGTGTGCCGGGGCTAGGAGACGCAGTCAAGGTTGGCCTATGTGGAATTTTTTCCGTCGTTTTTTTTTTTCTTCTCACGAACCGATGCCTGTCCCACGCCCTCCAGAGGGCGGGATGTCACGTGGAGACGCCTGTTTTCCAGGGCGGTGTGCCATATGCGCACGGCAATATTTTGAATTTCAAAATTGTGCAGCGAGTGGTGGGGTTTAATAGCCCCTCCGCCAAGTCAGGTGACAGCGCCCCGGGCCATCCTTCTGGCTATTTGCGTTGGACTGAGCCCATTGGCGCAACGACTCCCGTCCACTGCATGCAACCTGGCGTCACCCGTCGCTTTCGTATCTCTGGGGCCTCCAGACGGGCATCGGGACTGTCCGACTTGGTCGCACAAAGGACCGCACACAAGCCGTACACACATCAAGGCTGACGGCTCTGGGCAACGATCCAGGGTGTCAGCCTCAGCCGAATGTGGCTGGGGCGTATGTTCGCTCGTTTCTCCATTTCCAACACCCTTTTCTAGGCTGCCATGCGATGGCTGCCTCAGTCTAGCGCAACGTTAACTGGCGAGGCAGAGCGCGTCGGCCCACTCCAACGCGTTGAGTCAGCCGGGTCAATGCTCCCCCAATGCCCCAGACAGATCGACCTGTGGCCCGTCCGCATTGCTCTTGCTGCGTTTCCGCTTCTTGCACAATTCCATTCGCTCCATCTGCTCCATTCGCGACATTCTGTGCTCTGCAACAGCCTTTTGGTATTGAATTTGCTCTCTGCTGTCTTTTGACACCGGCGACGACGCTCGCTTCCCTATAAAGTCACACGCCCCAGCCTCAGTCACACGCCGAAGTCTGTCGTCAGCTGCCTCTTTTTTTCCACCTTCTTCGACACGTGCTGCGCAACCACTGCCCGCGCAAGAGGCTCTGTAGATTGTGCCGCGCAACGCCCGTGCTTCCCGCAGCTGATATGGCTCCTCCGCGGGAGGGCAGCCACAAGCGGCATCGTGTATGTTTCTCGAACCTCCATGATCCTTCTTTTTGGCTCTCCCTTTACGATGCATCTCGCCCGCAATATGTGTCTCTTTCTGATCAACGTGCGCCGCATACGTCTACAGTACTCGCAGGACGACGATGCCGTGGCCGACAGCAAGAAACCGCGCCGCTCCGAGCGGCTCTCACAGCGCGTCCAGGACCCCAAGACGCCCGTGTCGACGCGGTTCCAGGTGCCGACGCCCGTGACCTTTCTGACGCCCGAAGACTCGATGGACCGGAGGACCAAGGAGCCGACGGCGACGCCGCCCGGCGGCCGCCCGAGCCAGATGGCCCCGCGCGACGTGGGCGGTGCCGGCAGCGGAGACGGAGCCGGATCCTTTTCGTCGCCGCCGCAGGACACGCAGGCGTTCCCGTCACAGCACCTCGACCCCAACGCGGCGCTGTCCGAGGACGTCAAGGACGAGGTCAAGGAGGGCGTCTGGGGCTACCTGCTGCCGCTGGGCGCAAAGTACGGCAGCCACAGCCACGGCCTGGTGCTCAAGCGCCGGCCCACGTGCGCCGAGGAGGGCAAGAAGAAGGGCAAGACGGCGCGGGCGTCCAAGGACGGCAGCGCGAGTGCGCACACCGGCGGCTATCTGATTGGGCGGCATCAAGAATGCGGTGGGTTGTGGCTGCGTCCCTTTGTCCGTTCTCTAGCTAACCCCCCCAGATCTCGTCGTGGCCGACACGACCGTGTCGAACCGGCACTGCCTCATCTTTGCCGAGCACAAGGGCCACGACACGGTGGCGGTGCTGGAGGACCTGTCGGCCAACGGGACGTTTGTCAACGAGGCCATTGTCGGCCGCAACCAGCGGCGCGAGCTGCAGGAAAACGACGAGATTGCGGTGCTGGACCGCGCCCGCTTTGTCTTCCGCTATCCGCGCAGCCGCGCCTCGGGCGCCTTCCACCAGCAGTACACGCTGCATCAGCGGCTGGGCAAGGGCCACTTTGCCGAGGTGTTTTTGTGTGTCGAAAAGACCACGGGCCGCCGCTACGCCGTCAAGATCTTTACGCTGCCGCCCGGCATGGAGGACCGCTCCACCGTCGAGGGCCTGCAGCAGGAGATTGCCGTGCTCATGGGCGTCAGCCACCCCAACGTGCTCTGCCTCAAGGACACGTTCCATGAAAAGGGCTCCGTCTACCTCGTCCTGGAGCTGGCGCCCGAGGGCGAGCTGTTCAACTACATTGTCATGCACGAGAAGCTGACCGAGGCCGCCACGCGCAAGCTGTTCCGTCAGCTGTTTGCCGGCGTCAAGTATCTGGTGGGTGCCAACTCTCGTCCCGTGTTTCCCAGTGTCGTCTCATTATCTGTGCTGACTAAGCAGCATGAGCGCAACATTGTCCACCGCGACATCAAGCCCGAGAACATTCTGCTCGTCGACCGCGACCTGCACGTCAAGCTGGCCGACTTTGGCCTGGCCAAGATCATCGGCGAGGAGTCCTTTACCACCACGCTGTGCGGCACGCCCAGCTATGTGGCGCCCGAGATCATCGCCGAGAGCCGCGACCGCCGCTACTCCAAGGCCGTCGATATCTGGTCGCTCGGCGTCGTCCTGTACATTTGTCTCTGCGGCTTCCCGCCCTTTTCCGACGAGCTCTACTCGCGCGACTTTCCCTACAACTTGAAAGACCAGATCCGCGGCGCCCGCTTCAACTACCCGTCGCCGTATTGGGACTCGGTCGGCGATCCTGCACGTACGTTTTGTCTCTCTCCCTCTCTTCTCTCCGTCTCTTCTCTCCCTCTCGTCTCTCCCTCTCCCTCCCGTCTCTCCCTCTGACCTCGTAGTCGATCTCATCGACAACATGCTCATGGTCGATCCCGAGCGTCGCTTCACCGTCGACGAATGCCTGGCCCACCCCTGGATGACCGCCTCGACGCCCAGCCTGACCGATAGCACCGACGGCCTGGTCGGCGGCGTCGCCGGCCTGCAGGTCAACCGCCGCGGCCTGGTCGCCGGCGGCCTCACCCGTGAGCGCACGCTGCTGAGCGTGGCGAACCGCGTCGAGGTCGCCGAGGAGGTGGCCCGCGTGCCCGCCTCGGCCGGCCACGCCCAGCAGCCGTCCATCAAGATCTTTAGCAAGTCCAACAAGAACAAGGAGAACAAGGAGAACAAGGGCAAAGGCCGCGACGACGACCACCGCCACCACCCGAAAGAAGCCCGCCCCGCCGACTTCCAAGAAGCCGGCGCCTTTATGGCCCACGGCGACCGCGGCGATCCGACCCTCTACAACGGCGACAGCTCCATGGAGGTCACCTTTACCAAGTCCGACGTGGCATCGCCATCCGCCGACAAGGCCAAAGGCAAGGGCAAGGCCAAGGGCAAGGGTGGAAAGCACTACTAAGCCGCCCACTGTCTCTCGGGGCTCTTTTTCTTTTTAATCTGCCTTGTGCTTTTGATTTTCTGATTTCCAATCTTCTGGCGCTCTTGATCGGTTCACGGTCAGCACGAATAGGCGTCAGGCAGGGCTCTGGTGTCAGGATGGGCCTGTCGGCGCTGTTCTCTTTCCCGGTATTATCTGTTGCGATTTTGGGTCTCGGCGCGTGCTTCCATGAGTATCATACAACTTCCATCTAATCACTTTCCCTTTCTCTGGGAGAGCGTGGCATATACCAAAAGTTCTGTTTCTGTTTTTTCTTTCAACTTCTGCGCCGGTAACCCTTCATAGTGAAGAGAGCTCCAGCGATTGTCCTCGACAGCTTCCCTGTGGATATACAATTCAGCGAAGCCTCTGCTTTCCAACACTTGGCTAACCATAAACGTAATCATAACACTGCTGACGTCGGGATCCCGACGTGATTCTCGTACGGCCACCCACGTTTCGGTCTGTGCAAAAATAGTCCGTACCCAACCAACATTACAACATTAAAACCCGGCTATCCAGCACCTCTCCAGAACAAATGGAATGCCTCAGCGGATCTTGCGCGGCAGCAGCCATGCCGATTCCGCGTCGTCAGCCTCGCTGTCTGTCCCGTCTGTCTCTGCCGACGCAGCACATGCCAGCGAGCCCCAGCACCAGCTGCAGCCCCGGCGTCTTGCCGCGCCTCTGCGCCCGCGGTCGTCACGTCTCGCCCCGACCCCAACGCGCTACCGCTCGGGGATCGGACTTCTGGCCAGGCGCCCGCCCGCGCTCACCCGCTTCTGCATCCTCGCCTCCTTCTCCCGCGTGAGCCGGTCCGATGCAGCGGCCGCTGACGAGGGCGACGATATCGCCGTCATGCTCGCCGTGTCTTGGCTCACCGGGATCATTCCGTTCATGCCGGCCGACCGCACGCGCTTGGCTTCAATGTACTGCTGGGCGCTGCGGCTCAGAGGAAACGCGGGCAGCGTCGTTGGCAGCTCTGCGCCGTTCTGCAGCAGCAACTCGGCCATCGGGAATGGGACCACCTTGACCTCGGCCGATGATCCCGGCGGCGGCGGCGGCGGACCCATGCCGGACGGCGACGCCGGGTCGGCGGCGGCCAGCGCCAGATACACGGCGTGTGACCCACGCGACCGGTCCGTGGTGTTCGGGTTGGCTTTGAGTGCCAGAGCGTAGATGACCTGCTGGATGTCGTTCTTCTTGATCGCAGCCAGAAGCGTCTCGTCGGCCGTGGGGTATCGGGACAGCGTCGCCGAGATGGGCTCGACAAAGGCCCGATCCGCGTACTTGCTTGTGATGAACCGCAGCCGCTGCTCGCGGTTGGCCTGTGCCGTCGGCTTGATGGCCATGTCGAGCCTGGCCTCCCACACCATGTTGGCCACCCGGTTGCCCACCAGCAGCAGAAGCTCCACAATGTCGGGCGTGAAGGACGTGATGTCCAGCGTCAGCGACCGCACCTTGCTGATGTGTGTGCCCAGTGACCGGTGGATGCCGCTGCACTCGATGCACAGGATAATGGCCAGGTTGATGGAAACCCACTCCACCTTGGACCCGGAGCCGCAGTCGGCGCACCAGCAGTTGCCCTGGTCATTGTCGCGCAGCGTCTGCAGCAGCTTGTCCGGCCGCTCCTCGAAACTGCCGCTGCTCGACCGCTGCGTGCTCGGCCGCCCCCCCACCGTGATGCGCCTCGTCGGTATGCCCGCCGCATTGGTCCCGCCCTGGCCCATGCTGCCTCCAGCCGCACCTCGATGTCCGTAGGTGAGAGACGTGCTCTTCCCGGTGAGGATGGAGCCAATGTCGCGGCCCGAGTAGGAGGCTGAGCCCGTGGCCGACGACACGGATGGCCCAGGGCGGTCGCGCATTCCGCGGCCTTCCACGGCGCTCTGGAGCGCGTTGTTGATCGAGGTGATCCAGCTGTTCATGTCCTCCTCCGAGGTGGCCTGGTAGACGCGTTTGAACTGCGGCGTGATCACCTCGAAGCAGAACCGCCGCTCTGCATTTCTCGCCTCGCGGACGGACGCCATCCGAAGATCGATCGGGTCCATGTGTAGGTCTAGCTTCTGCTTCCAGTTGCTGTACTCGGACAGCTTGCCCTGGTCCAGGACAATCCAGAATCTGGCCAGTCAGTTGGAGGAATCAAAAAGAAAAAGGGACAAAACGGGAACAACGTACTTGTGCCAGCCTTGCTTGTTGAGCGCGGCCCGCGGATCGACGTGGCCGCCTGGTCGGTTGAGGGCCCACAGGAGGCCCTCCTTTCGAGGATTCGAGTTCCTCTCCAACATTGCCGTTTGTGCCGGATCGCGCTCCTCGAGGTCCCGTATACCCTTGAATTTGGAGTTCTGCGGTGGGCTGCCCACGGCCAGATGCTGGCTGCCGAGGTTGGCTTGCGTGCGTGCGACCTCGGCCGGGTTGACGGCGGTGCTGCCCGAGCTGATGGTGCGCAGCTGCGAGCCGGTACTGTCGGCTCTTCCCAGTTCCGTGTCCGACGAGTGCGTTGTGCCTGTGCCGGCACCGGTGGCTGGACCTGTGCTGGTCGTATGGCCATTGACGGGCACGGCTGGGGTCGGGTCGGGCTCGACGTAGGGGATTGTGATCTTCTCGAGGAGGCGGCGCTTTTCCTCGCGCTCACGACGCTGATATTGGTATTCCTTGTCGGCCAGCTGCACCTCACTAGACAGCGCCTCCAGCTGGGGCAACAGGGAATCGACCTTTTTCGACGTGTTGAGAAAAGCGGCCGCCTGGGTGTCGGCAAAGCGGGTGAGATGCGAGAGAACCTCCTGATCTTTGCGGCCGCCTGAGAGGTCCTGCATGAAGGATGAGTAGTCGAAGCGCTTGAGCTCAAAGTTGCGGCGCTTCGTCTGGTACTTGGTGTCACTCTCGGCCAGCTTCTTAGCCTTGACCGAGTCGTGGCGCTGGCCCAAGTAGCGGCCAACATATGAGTAGTAGTCCTTGCTCTCCTCCTCAAAGTCGCGCTTCTTCGCTTCCGCCTGCTTGATGTCCCACATGTACAGCTTGGTGAGGGGCTCGATGACGATGCGCTGCAGGTTGTACGTGTTCTGACGCTCGTATGCGAGGATCTCGCGGGCGATCTTGTTGAAGTAGTGGTCAATGGCGGGCTGGACAGCGTTTGCGTTGGTGGATGACGTTTCTTTCAGCGCATCGATGAAGCTGGCAAAGGCGTCGTTGGCCTCGTTCTGCGCCACCTGGGCGTGCTCGGCTCGTTTGATGACTTTCTTCATGTGCGTGCGCATGTTGCCCGTCTTCTGTTCCAGTGCCTTCATAGTGGCCCGGAAGACAGGCCCGTCGTCGCTCACGGTCACGTCTTCGCCCGGGCGGGGACATGTCACGTCGACGCGGACAGGCTCGGCCGGAGGCACAGCAACGACGGGCGGCGGCAGCGGCGGCACGGCGACTGCGGTATTTCCTGGCTCGGACAGGACAATGTGGGGTGAGCTCGGCTCCTCGCCTTCGAATGTGCTGATGCGCGACTCGACGGACTGGCCGGAAGCCACGCGGATCTTGGGAGGGGCGGCGGTGAGGAGGAAGGGCGTCGGCGAGCTGGGGTGACTGAAGTAGGGGTTTGCATCTGGCAAAGGTCAGTGGGAACAAGACGAGACGACGAGACGACGAGACGACGAGACATGGAGCTGCGAGACGGGGTTTACGTACTGGCCACCCAGAAGGAGAAGCTCGCCAGGGTGTGCAGCATGTGGGCACGCGAGTCGTACTCGACAAACTAGACGGTGTCAGTGGGGACTGGGAGAGCGAGAGACAAAGAGGAGACAGAGTGACGAGACAGGACATACACTACAAGAGTGCCGCCAGCCGCCGCCCTTGTCCTCGACGGGCTTTGGCGGCTTCCACTTCCAGGTCCAGGTGAAGGTGACGGAGGAGCTGCCTCCGGTGGCGTAGTCGCCGACCAGCTCGACGTTGGCGTTCTTGTGAAGATTCGGGTCGGCGTGGAACTCGCGGGTCACCAGATTCTCGACCTCGCGCCCTGTTGACGCGTAGACAAATGTCAGGCCGTTGATTTGCGTGTCCACGGCGGCCGACCCGGCGTTGGCATCGGCGGCCTGCGTGGCTGGTGCCGAGGAGGCAGCTGTGGAAGGCGAAGTGCCGGCGGACTGTCGCATAACAAAAGTAAAGGTAAAGGTGAGGTCGTCGTCATTGGAGAGCTTGACAAGAAAGGAGGGCGGCGCGGAGGAGGAAAGAGAATCGGGGTCCTACGTTCGCGAACCGGATTAGACGTGGACGGCAAGGTGGTGGCACATGCAGCTTGCGAACCTGAATGTATTCAACGGGGGAATGCTCGCCAAGAGACCTCGAGGCCGTGACTCGGGTTGCGGGAAATGCATTGGGGGCGACGATGACGGAGGAGCGGCGCTGCTGGGAGGAGATGACAAGGCTCGATATAGATACTAGACTCGGATTAGAGCGTGCTGCACGTGGGGAAGGGGGGGGGAGCCGTCTTGGCAGGGCGGAAGAAGCGCGTACATCGGGTCTGGTCGCGAAGAAAAAGGGCGCCGCCCTGGTCCGGGTGGCTCGAGACATTGCCCATGACGGGCGAGGATGGACAAGAGGCCCTCGGCCTGGCGAAGAGGCGGTTAAGCGGCAACAGGCGGGGATTTGAAGCGGCGGACTCGGAAAAAGGAAAAAGGAGAGCAAAAAGAAGGGAGAACAAGTCTTGGCAGCAAAGAGGGGAAGCGGGCAGCAAAAGAACGGCGCAGCCGGCACAGACGGACGATGCAACGGACGAGACGGCCGCAGGACAACCAGGGACGAGAAGGCGGAATGCGGGAGGCCAGCGAAGAGAGGAGGCGGAGGAGTGAAGGGAGGGGAGAGTCGCAAAGAGAGGCGGCAGGTCAAGAGAGATGATGAGACGGCCAAGGGTGGATGGACGAGACGGAAAGAACTAGGCGCCAAAGAGCCAAAGACGGGGGCGGATGGGGCAGGAACGGTGGGCGGGAAACGAGTGCACCGTCTCGGTCGTACCGCGCGAAATTCGCAAAAGCAAGCAAAACAGGAGCAGCGTGCTGGGGATTCTGGCGGGTCGAGGCGCGTGTGCGGCGGGGTTTTGGGAGGCTGGCAGCGCTAGGCAGGTGCGACCGTGCTGCGACAGGAGGTTCCGTCGCGAAACGGCAGCGTCAGCCCGATAGATGCATAAGGGCAAGTTCGCGTTCGTGGCGCGTGCGGTACGGTAGCATGAAGATAGTCCGTACAGTACATCGTCCACAATACTTGTACGCCGGCGCAAGGTGGCCTCTGGGACAATGTGACGGTGACGTCGACGACCCGACTTGGGCAGGTGCGGATTATTATTAGGACGCCAAATCGTCGCGGTGAGACCAGAGCTCAGACCCCACCAAAGGTGCCTGAACGCTATATGGAATTAGCAGGCCTAGGCGCGGGTGTTGAAACAAAGCGGGAGTGGCCCCATGACGTCTCTT
The DNA here is from genome assembly GCA_019925535.1 of Leptographium radiaticola. NCBI lineage: Eukaryota > Fungi > Ascomycota > Sordariomycetes > Ophiostomatales > Ophiostomataceae > Leptographium > Leptographium radiaticola. The sequence continues at coordinate 1,241,978 of JADHKK010000002.1, forward strand.
TGGCCTTTATTCGCAACAAAAGCGCCTCCCCCTGGCTTCGTCTCCCGATCGACGCACCACCAACACACGACGCCTCGCCGCCGGCACTCGCAGAACGTGGCGTACGGGCCTTGCTTTTTTTCTTCTGCTCCGAACCGGCTCCTGGATTGCCGTCCGCGATTGGACGGACCACGATCACGACCCCTGACGAAAGGACGGCTGTCTGGAAACGAGGCAGAAATAGCACAAGTCAACAAACGACGACTTGCGTTGCCCCCCCTCTCCCTCCCCTGCGGCGGCCATGTCGACGGCGTCCAACCGCACGTCGCGGCCGGGCCGCACCAGCCTGGTGGGCTCCCGGGTGAGCGCACGGCATTCACGGGCGCTCTCGCGGGCGGGCTTGTCAGGCGACTTTGGCCTGGAGGAGGGCTACAGCTATGCGCTGCGGATTGCCTTTCTCAACTACCTGCTGCAGCCCAAGAAGAAGCGGAAGGAGTATGTGGCGGCGCCGAAGCCGGCGGCACGGACGTACACGAGCAGCATGGGCGACCTGATGAAGGAGTTTGTGCCGACGGGGTCAAGCTCGTCGAGCCTGAAGCTGCCGCACAGCTTCCGGGCGGCGCTGGAGAAGCGCATGGAGGGCGTGATGCGCGGGACGGAGAAGATGCCGGGGTACAACGACGCGGCGGTCAAGCGGACGTTTGGCGAGGCGTACACGGCCTTTACGGCCATCACGTTCCGCAAGAGCATCGACAAGGACCGCAAGATCGAGCCGCTGATCCTCATCTTCTACACGTCGGCGAGCAAGGCGCAGGGCCGCGGCAAGACGGCCGAGGACGACGGGTGGAAGCTGCTGGTGGACCGGCACGTGGCGCTGTTTGTGCGGCTGGTCAGCAGCGTGCTGCGCGACCACGGCGGCGACCAGGGGCGGCCGGAGCTGATGGCGCGGCTGGCGACGCTGGAGAAGAAGCTGCTGACCAACGACCAGGACCTGTACCTGGACACGGGCCAGGCGGGCGAGCACCGGACGATCGAGGTGGAGGTGCCGCTGACGTACGAGGTCAAGGACATGCCGATGGTGCAGACGGTGGCGCGGGTGTTTGGACGGCCGCTCGAGGACGTGCAGATCGACATTGACCGGGACATGTCGGCGTGGACGGAGGAGGCGGCGCTGCGGGACCTCAAGAACTACCAGCACCGGCTGACGTCGAGCATGCCGGGGACGCTGCGGCGGCAGGACTTTGACCTGGACAGCGCGTTTGAGGAGTGGCGCAAGACGGAGATCCACCAGCTGACGCAGATGATGATGGACATTCTCAAGGCGCGGCCGGAGCTGGCCAAGACGTCGTCGGCGGCGGCGGCGCTGCTGGCGGGGGGCAAGGGGCCGGCGGCACGGCCGATGTCCATGTTCTCGGGCGAGCAGGCGTTTGCGGAGCTGGGCCGGATGATCTCGGCGCAGCCCGACGGCGACACGGGGGCGTCGATTGGCGGGGGCGACCTGGGCTCGGACGGCACGTTTGGGTTCTCGGCGCTGTCGCTGGTGGACAGCATCGCGAGCGGGACGGCGGTCGAGGACCTGCCCGAGTACACGTTCATCCCGGGGGACACGCGCGCGTGCTACCGGGTGGTGCTGCGGCAGGTGCTGAGCCACGACCTGCAGCAGGGCGAGGCGGCGGGGGCGGTGGTGTCGGAGGCGGTGCCGCTGCTGCGGCCGTCGATGGACCTGCTGCTGGAGCTGGCGGCGCAGTGGCGGCTGCCGCAGGTGGCGCGGGCGATCCTGCTGCTGGACGTGGTGGCGCAAAAGTACCTGGCGGAGGAGCTGCCGGCGGAGGCGGCGTACGAGGTGTTTGAGGACGTCAAGCAGCGGGCCAGCAGCGACCACGTGCCGCACAACCGGCGGGCGCCGCACATCCAGCAGTTTGGGCTGCCGCTGCAGCAGATCGACCGGGGCCGGTGGGCGCTGCAGGACTACACGGCGTACCAGCACGTGCTGAGCCGGATCTACGAGGGCATGCTGCGGGAGCTGCTCGAGGTGGCGGCGCAGGGCTACGAGGCCAAGCCGCCGTCGATCGGGCCGTCGCTCATGTTCATCCGCGACCAGCTGCAGGCGGACGCGGCGTTCCCGGAGCGGCCGGACACGGTGGCGCAGTTTGTGGAGGCGCTGACGGGGTCGCTGCGGGAGCGGGCGGCGGCGGCGTACCGGGTGTTTCTGGACAAGGAGATCCCGCAGCTGGAGGACGAGTGGGACTTTGGGCACGTGGTGGCGCTGGGCAAGGCGGTGGTCGGGCTGTGCGAGCGGACGCGCAAGCGGTACCGCAAGAACCCGGAGATCCTGGGGGTCAGCCCGCTGCACGAGCTGGTGAGCACGGTGTTTCCGAGCTTTGAGCAGGACGCGCAGGCGATCATCGAGCGGGTGATGGAGGTGGCCAAGGGGCGGGGGCTGGAGGTGAACATGCAGGACGGGTTCGACCTGTACAAGGAGCTGGTGGCGATCCGCAAGATCCACGTGGAGTCGCTGCCGGGGCGGCCGTTTGCGTTCCACGTCGAGGGCGTGCTGGAGGCGTTTGTGTGGCGGTGGCTGGCGGGGGTGCAGGAGCGCATGGACGGGATTGTGGAGGAGGCGATCAAGCAGGACCAGTTCCAGGTGCGGACGGCGCAGGCGGGGGCGGTGCCGACGGACGAGGAGCGGCACAGCCTGTCGATTGTGGACGTGTTCCAGGCGTTCAGCCAGAGCGTGGAGCAGGTGTACGCGCTGGAGTGGGACGACGACGTGCACCACGCCAAGTTCATGACGGCGCTGGCGAGCGCCTTCACGGCGGGGCTGGGGCGGTACTGCGAGATTGTCGAGCAGCGGTTTGCGCGGGAGATGGACCGGCCGACGGAGCAGGAGGCGGGCGTGACGAACCGGACGGCGCAGGAGCGGTGGATGCAGTACGCCAAGGACGCGCTGAGCAGCAAGGAGAAGGTGGCGCCGTTTCAGTTTTACCGGGAGGTGAGTTTTTTTATTGTGTTTGTGTTCCGGTTGCCTGTTTTTTTGTTGTTGTCCTGACTGCCAGTCCTTTGTCAAACTCAACAACATCGAGTGGGCGATGCAGGCCCTCGACAAGCTCGAAAAGACGGTCAACGTGGACGGCTGTGCGGACGCGCTGCGACGGGTGCAGGGCCCGCCGAAGCCGGTCGACCGGCGACAGGCCAAGTACGCGTTCACGATCAAGATTGTCGAGGCCGAGGACCTCAAGGCGTGCGACCCGACGGGCACGAGCGACCCGTACGTGGTGCTGTGCGACGAGTACCAGAAGCGGCTGGCCAAGACGCGCATCGTGATGCGCAACCTGAACCCGCGGTGGGACGAGTCGGTGGAAATCACCGTGTCGGGGCCGCTCAACATCATCGCGACCATCTGGGACTACGACACGTTTGGCGACCACGACTTTGTGGGGCGGACGTCGCTGAAGCTGGACCCGCTGCACTTTGGCGACTTTCTGCCGCGCGAGTTCTGGCTGGACCTGGACACGCAGGGGCGGCTGCTGCTGCGCGTCAGCATGGAAGGCGAGCGCGACGACATCCAGTTCCACTTTGCCAAGGCGTTCCGCCACCTCAAGCGCACGGAGCGCGACATGGTGCGGCGGGTGACGGACAAGCTGGTGGCGCACATCAACGCGTCGCTGTCGTACGAGGCGCTGCGCAGCCTGCTGAGCCGCGGGCTGGCGTCGTCGGTGGCGGCGCTGTGGCAGAAGCGCGCGTCCAAGGCGCCGGCGCTGACGGCCGCCGACGTGGAGAACGCGCTGCAGCCGCTGTTTACGTACTTTAACGAGAACTTTGCGCTGATGAACCAGACGCTGACCCACGCCACCATGACCGCCGTCATGACGCGCCTGTGGAAGGAGGTGCTGATGGCCATTGAGGTGCTGCTGGTGCCGCCCGTCTCGGAGAAGCCGTCGCTGCAGAAGCCGCTGACCCAGCCCGAGATGGACGTGGTCTACCGCTGGCTCGAGCTGCTGTTTGACTTTTTTCACGCCCGCGACGACGCCACCGACGAGGTCCTGGGCGTGCCGGCCGACCTGCTCAAGTCGCCCAAGTACCACGAGCTCGCCTCGCTCAATTTCTTCTATAACGAGACGACGGAGAATCTGATCCGCACGTCGGAGCGCATGGCCGCGGCGACGGCGCAGCGCGCGCAGCAGCAGCTGGCGCAGCAGCATGGCGGCGGCGGGCCTGGGGCTGCCCGGCCCGTGTCAGCGCCGCCCGGCTTTCCCGGCGCGGCCACCGGCGGCTCGGCCTTTGCCAGCATGGGCACGATCCGGCGGGGCAAGAGCATCATGATGAGCCGCAACCTCGGCACGATGCGCAAGGCCAAGGAGGAGAAGCGGCGCGAGGCCCAGGCCGATCCGTCCGACGACATGATTCTGCGCATCCTGCGCATGCGGCCCGAGGCCGCCGGCTACCTCAAGGAGCGGTACCGGCAAAAGGAGCGCATGGCCGCACACCAGGCGGCCGCCCTGATTGTGCGCCAGAGCATCAGCCAGGGCTGGTCGGGGCCGGCCTTTGGCGGCGCCGCGTACAGCCGCAACAACCTGCCGGCGCGGTGAGTGTGGGGGAGAGAGTGTCACGACGTATGACAGATTTTTTTTCTCATTTTTCTCATTTTTCTCATTTTTTTTATCTCCCATTTCGTCCCTTTTGGTTCATTTACACCGAGGCTTTTTGAGGACTTAGCCAGCTTGGTGTTGGGCACAGTTGGAAATCTAATAATACGAGACTACTGGACAAGTTCGGGCCGTTGGGAAAGTGGGGGAGGGGGGAACAAGCGTTGAATTGGCCACTCGCAGCGCGCCCTCGCAGCAATAGCCGTGCTACTCGGCCAACGGCAATATCCTGTCGTGTGTGGCTGGACCATGCACGTTTTTCATCACCCTTTTACTCCCTTTTCTCTCCCGATCCCCGGCTCCCCGGCCGCCGCCCCTTTGTCCGCCGTGCTCTTCGGTCGGCTCGCGCTGCACGACGCTCCAAGACGCTCCGAGACTGTGGTTTTTTTTTTCTGAACCCCAAAGAAGGCCCTCGTTCCGAGGTTGCAAAGTGCGAGTTTGCCCGTCTTTCCCCACCATGCGCTGCAGTCCTTCTTTGCGGACAGTGCACACAGTGCGCACAGCACACGGTGCAACCGTGTCCATCGCCCCTTCGTCCGCGGTGCTACGGGCCAGGGCAGGCGGGCCCGCCAACCGCTGGCCAGCCACACACAAGTCGCCGACCCCGCCCCCGCTGCCAGCTTTTTCTCGCCGTCGTTTCTTCTCTCCCCAGATTCAGACTCGGACTGCCACCACCACCAGATTTTCCACCACGACCGCAACGATGGCGTACACGATCCGCAAGATTGGTGCTCCGTACACGCTGGAGCACCGCGTGTTTGTCGAAAAGGATGGCCAGCCGGTGTCGCCGTTCCACGACATTCCGCTGTATGCCAACCCGGAGCAGACGATCCTGAACATGGTCGTGGAGATTCCGCGGTGGACCAACGCGAAGCAGGAGGTGGGTGTCCCTGTGCCGGTGACGGAGTCGGAGTCGGAGTCGGTGTCGGCGTCGGAGTCGGTGTCGGCGTCGGAGTCGGTGTATAGCTTTGTTGCCCTGCTGACCCCCCCCAGATCTCCAAGGAGGAGACGCTCAACCCGATCAAGCAGGACATCAAAAAGGGCAAGCTCCGCTACGTGCGCAACTGCTTCCCCCACAAGGGCTACCTCTGGAACTACGGGGCGTTCCCGCAGACGTGGGAGGACCCCAACGTGGTGCACCCCGAGACCAAGGCCAAGGGCGACAACGACCCGCTCGACGTGTGCGAGATTGGCGAGCTGGTCGGCTACACCGGCCAGGTCAAGCAGGTCAAGGTGCTGGGCGTGATGGCGCTGCTGGACGAGGAGGAGACGGACTGGAAGGTCATTGTGATTGACGTCAACGACCCGCTGGCGCCCAAGCTCAACGACATTGAGGACGTCGAGCGCCACCTGCCGGGCCTGCTGCGGGCCACCAACGAGTGGTTCCGCATCTACAAGATCCCCGACGGCAAGCCCGAGAACCAGTTCGCCTTTACCGGCGAGTGCAAGAACAAGAAGTACGCCACCGACGTCATCCGCGAGTGCGCCGAGGCCTGGGAGCGTCTCATCACCGGCAAGACCCAGCCGGGCAGCGTGTCGACGTGAGTGTCCCTTCTCTTTTTTTTTTTTTTCTCTTCTTCTCTTTTCTTTTTCTTTTCTTTTCTTTTTCTTTTCTTTCTTTTCTTTCTTTTCTTTAGCTATTCTTTCCCGCTAACCCCCCAGCACCAACCTCACCGTGGCCCACTCGCCCAGCCGCGTCGCCCTCGAGCAGCTGCCGGCCATCCCGCCCAACGAGGAGCTGCCGGCCGAGAAGATCGATGCCTCGATAGACAAGTGGTTCTTCATCAGCGGCGCGTCCGCGTGACTACCCTCGGGCCACCTATGAATCCCGAGGGCCGTCGCAGACGCCTCTGCCCATTGTCCCGTAGACAGCTTGAAACCCAAGAGCACATCTTAGGCCAATAAAAAAAAAGGACTCGTTGTGTTATACACGCAGTCGTATTCTCATAATACATTGACGCCGCCCCGGTGCGCGTCTCGTGTTCCTCGTGCTACTTGTGCTCCTCGTGCTCCTCTCCCTCTAGCCGTCCAGGTCGGCCTGCTTCAGCAATGCCCGCGAGTGCCGGTCGACCTCCTCGACGACCCGCTTGATGCCGAGCGTCTCGCAGTCGAGCTTCATCTCCGTGCCGTCCTCTGCGGGTCGGGGTCAGCACCTAGCCACAGAACCAGTAGAGACCTGTAAAATGGGGGAACACCCACTGAATTTCACCAGCAGCAGGCTCGGCTCCTTGGACGACCGTGCCAGCAGCTCCGTCTTGACAGCGAGGCCCTGCTGGCGAGCCCTTGGCGGCAGCTGCGTCAGGAAGAGGCGTGCGGCCTTGGCGCCCGGTGCGAACGGGTTGAACCGCGTGGTGACCTCGACAATGAAGTTGGTAATCATGTCGGCGGCGGGGGACGACGGGGGGGGTTGGATTGCGGCCGGTGATGTTTTGCTTGTTCTGCGCGGCTCGGCCAAAAAATTTGTATGGGGTGATTCCGGCGAAGCTTTTGTCACGTGACACGGGTGGGGCATAACGTCGACAGCTGTGTGTGTCACCTGGGCTTTTAACGACACGACAAGACGAGACCACGGCCGACCAGCACCGAAATGTCTACTTTTGACGAGCTGCACAGCCGGCTGGCGGCGCTGCAGACAAGCGTGGACGAGCTGCGCGGGCTGATTGAGCGGCTGGGCGCGGGCGTCGATGCGGATGGGGACGCGCAAGGCGACGTGGACGAAAGCGACAAGGACCGAGACCAGGACGAAGCCGCGGCGGACTTGGCGGCCGAGATCGCCGACGGGCTGCGCGACGCGCGCGACGAGTACGAGCTGCTGCAGGAGGACGTGATGGACATGGTGCCGGGGACGACGGAGAGCAGCCACGACCGGACGCAACTCAAGGAGGATCTCGCGCGGCTGGACCGGGAGCTTCAAGGGTGGGTGTTTTGGGGGGAGAGGGTGGTTGTCGTTTGATCGTCTTGCTGACTCGGACACAGACGCCATGCTGCCTTTCGACAGGCGCAGCTGGCGGCACGGCAGTGGTTTGAGGCGGCGCGACGACGCGAGCAGCTGGCGCTGCTGGAGGCCTATGCCCATCCCGAGAGCGAGACAGACAGCGACGAGGAGGATGAGGAAGACGAGGACGACGAGGACGATGACGATGACGACGACAAAAATGGAACCGAAAACAACCCCCGCCACACGCACCGCTCCCACCACCACCGCCCGCCGCGTCCGGTGCGGCCGCCCGCGTCGGCCGCTGCCTCGGCCGCCGCCGATGTCACGGCCGCCCTGCGCCAGACGCACGCCCGCATCGCCGGCGAGGTGGCCCGGTCCGACTTTGCCGCGCAGACGCTGGCCGAGAGCTCGCGGGCGCTGGCCGATCTGGGGGAGCGGTACGGAGGAGGTGGTGGTGGTGGTGGCCAAAAACAAACAGGCGGCGACATTTCCTCGTCGCTGCAGTCGGCCCGCCATCTGGTCGGCCGTCTGGTGGCCGCCCACAAGAGCGACACGTGGTACCTGCAGACGGCGCTGTACCTGGTGGCGGCCACGGTGGCGTGGCTGCTCTTCCGCCGACTGCTGTACGGGCCGCTGTGGCTGCTGGTGTGGTGGCCGCTGCGGACCGCCTGGACGGCCACGGCCGCGGCCGTCGGTCTCGGCGTGCGCGTCGGCGGTGTGGGAGGACGTCAGAGCAATCAAAGCAGCGTGTCGGCCCTCGGCAGCACCGTCCTCACGAGTCTGACAGGTCTGACCAGCCTGCCGGCCGCCGCCACGCCAAGCCCCTCCGCGCCGTCCAACGACGGCTCGCTCGTCCAGCAGGTCGGCCAGATCATCGACGACAGCGCCGCCCAGCAGCAGCAGCAAGACGCCACCGAGGCTGGCCGTGCTGCTGCCGACGACACGGCTGGCGAAGCCGCACGTCCCAACCCAATGAAGCGCATGTGGGAGGAGGATGTCGAGGCCGCCAAATACGAGGCCCAAAAGGAGCAGGAACGCCAAAAGGACGAGCTCTAGTTAGTACGGCGTTTACAGGGATTACAGCGCTGGGCACTTGCACGCAATACGAATCATTTAGTCAATCAGTTTCCATTCACGGCCGTCGGCATGTCTGCCTCCGGCCCGGTATCCAACCCTAAATAGCAGAGGTCATAACAGTCGTAACTGGTTCTCATCAGAAAGCTAAGAAATCCCGTGTCCTGCTGGTCACAGCCAGCCCTATCCGTATATTCCAACCGAGTTCCACCGTTTTTTTGCTTCGTCTTTTCTTGGCTTTTCTCGGCCTTTTGGCCGTTCCGAGTCTTGTCGTTTACTGAGCCGCCTTGCCCATAAACTGCGACATCATTGTCACGCTCGCCAGCGCACTGACCACGCGCGGCACAAAGCCCTCTGGCTTGGCCGTCGTGTCTTCCGTGGACCCTGCCGACGACTGGGCCGCCATCCCCTTGACCGACGCCCGCGAGTGCGACAGCGCCCGCCCCCGTTTCGGCATCTTGAACGCCGCCTTGTACGACGCGCTCTTGGACCGTCGATGGAACACCCGCGCCGGCGACCGTGCTGTCCCCCTGTCCGTCAGCGGCGACGCCGGTATCGACAGGGACACGGCCTCCTCCGGCCCCAGCAGCGGCGTCTGCGGACACGACGCCGACCAGCTCCCCACTCGGTCAAACGCGTGCGATCCCGTCAACGCACCCCGCAGGCCAACCTCCACCAGCTTCGTCTCGTTCAGCCCAAAGTACCCCGCCGTCGACGGCAGACGCGGCGGCAGCGGCGCCACTTCGTCCTCCTGCTCCGCCTCCTCAAGGCCGTCCAGCGTGTCGACCGAGTTCCGCTTCGAGTAGTCCATGTTCTTCGGCTCGACATCTTCCCAGCTGGACTCGTCGTTAAAGGCCGCCGCCATCGTCGTGTTGATGTAAAGCCGATCGACGGACCGTCTTGGCGAGTTGGTCGGTTGAGGCGCTGTCTCTTCACGCTCCTCAAACACGCCCATCTCCTCGGCCGCCTCCGGCTCGTCTTGTGGCTGCTCTGTCTCGTCGCGTTCAGCGTGCTGGGTGTCCTCCGGCGAAGGCTCAGACACCTGTGCTTTGCTGATCTCGGCGGGCGGCTCCCAGTCTTGCACCTCGCGAGCTTCGGTCTGCTCGGCCACGCTCGCAGAATTCTGCACAACACTGGGCTCGGGTTCTGCCGTCTCGGCCTCCACATCTGGGGTGAACACGTCGACTTCATAGAGGATGGCCACTTCTTCCATCGACTGTTCCGAGTCCCCAGCTTCCATCATAGCTTCAAGAACAGCTACAGACGATTGTTCTCCTTCTGTCTCCGTGCAGACTTCCGTCGCCTTGAAAGAGTCCAGATTTGTCGGCGTCTCCTCGGCTTCACTGGCGTCACCTTCGGAAAGTTCATCATCCAGAGACTCGTCGTCGTCAATGAACAGATCCAGCTCCAGAGATGGTTTGGTCCGCGAGAACCCTTCTTCAAACGGAGACAGAGGCGCAAAGTTAAAGCGCCCACGCTTCACCGTATCCTCATCATGGGCCGAGTCCACAGTGACGTTCGAAACGGACGTCGCCTCCTCTTCACAGGCCTCCTCCTCGGACGCCTCATCGGAAATCACCGCGGCACAAATATCCTTGCATGACACCGCGGTCGGCGAAGACGCAACTTTCGGCAGCTCCTTGCTCAGGAACGAGAGCGGAATTGGGATTGGCGCGTAGTCCAGCAGCGCCCGTACGCCGCCGGTTTTGTCCGGGACAAGCGGGGAGAAGTTGGCGTCGCCGTCGCCGTCCACGCTGTCCTCCTGCCCATCGCCCATCTCGGCATCCGAGTCGGAACCAAAGACGATAGACGTGCGAACATCCGGCAGCGTGCGCATGAGGCCAGGCGTCTCCAGCAAGCTGGGCCGGCGCGAGTTGTCGGCGCCAGAGCTCAAAGAGGGAGTCGACGGTCTGGACAGGTCTAGCCCTTCGCTTGCAGAAACCGCACTCTCTCCAGCTGACTCGGCCCGGCTGTTGGACGAAGTGCGCGACAGGACGGTCGACTCGAAAACAGAGTCGGGCTCAAACGACAGTTCGCTCGTCTCCAACTCGGCTGCGTCCACAGCGGGTTCGACAGTCAGATCGACAGCTGGCTCGACAGCAGAGTTTGTTGCCTCGTGAACGATAACAACCAACCCAACCGCCTTCTCAGCCGGATCAACAACTGGTTCCTCAACTGTTTCTGCAACCGGCTCGACCGCCCGCTCCGTCGCTGGCTCGACAAGCTCCACGAGCGCGGCCGGCTCACTGACCTGCTCGGCCACGAGCTCATTGTCATGTGCCGCGTCGGCACCAGTCTCATTCTCCGGAATTGGCGTGTGGGAAGGAAACTCGTAGACAGGTAGATCGATTACAACATGTTCGTCGCAATGATGTTCTTCAAATGTCGTCGGCTCTTCAGAGATCACCAGCTCATCGAAACACGCGAACTCCAAAGGAGACGCCGGTTCGTTGTAGACAGCTGCATCCTCGTAGAGGATATCCTCAGGGAGAGCAAGCTCATCATCTTCGTGGAGGGTAGGCTCCGGCAGATCTGCCAGCTCACAGACCGGCATCGGCTCAAGATCCGCCGCATCCCGGGTAAAGGCGACGTTGGTGATGTCTGCTGGTTCCTGCGCAAGTTCGATCGTGTGCGCGTCGATAGATTCAGTAATCTTCTCGATAGGATGCTCAGCATTGTCGTCAGTAGGCTTGTCGTCGGAAAGGTCGTCAACGGGATTGTCGATCAGAGGCTCATCGGTCTCAGCAACGGACTCCTCGGCGGTAGGAAGCTCTTTAGTGGCTTCTTCGATAGGAAGCGAGACGGGAGGCAGAGCTTCCTCAACAGGAGGTTCAGCAAGAGACTCGACAGCCTTGACAGGGAGCGGAGTAAGACAGTCGACAGTTTCTTCGGTGCGAATCTCGACAGCATCCAGGGTAGGGATATCTTTGGCGACCTCCTCGACTGCCTCGAAAGTAGGTGCCGCGGGAGCTGCGACGGCCGCCAGGGTAGGTATCTCGGCCGCCTCATCGACGGTCTCCTCCACGGCCTCGGCAACGACAGGCTCGGCAACCATCTCGGCAGCAGCCTCCTCCGCTTCCTGCGCAACAACAGCAGGCAGCCCGATAACTGTCTCCACGACCTCCTCGGTAGGTCCAGCAAGTTCGTCCACAGACTGTTCCGCAGCTTCCTCGGCACCGCCACGAGGAAGCTCCTCAGCTGTGCTCACAGCCTCCTCGGCTGTTTCGCGAAGCTCAGCAGACTCGACGGCTTTCTCTACAACTTCAGTAGGCTGCTCAACCGAAGTCTCCGTAAGCTCCATGGTAGTGGTCTCGACAGCCTCCGCCGCCTCGGTAGGAAGCTCCACCACTGTCACAGCCTCGTCGAGAACAGGCTCAGCAACTTCCTCAACCTCGGGAAGCTCTACTGTCTCCGCATCCTCCTCGACAGTAGGCCCCCAAGCCTCCTCAATAGAAGGCTCGACAGCTTCCGCAACGGCAGGCTCAGCGGCTTCCTCAACCTCAGGAAGCTCCACTACTGCCTCCGTAGCTTCCTCCACAGTAGGCTCGGTAGCTTCTTCGACAGCAGGCCCAGCGGCCTCCTCTGCCTCGACAGGAAGCTCCACAACTGTCACCACAGCTTCGTCGACCGCAGGCTCGGCAGCTTCTTCAACCTCATTGGGAAGCTCCACTACTGTCACCACAAAGTCCTCCACAGCAGGCTCAGCAGCAGGCAAGGTGGCCTCCTCAATAGTAGGCTCGACGGCTTCCTCGACAACAGCCTCGGCAGCTTCCTCAGGAAGCTCGACCGCCTTCTCCATATCCTCCTCGACAGTAGGCTCAACAGCTTCCTCAACATCTGTAGGAAGCGCCACCACTGTCACCGTAGCCTCCTCGAAAGCAGGCTCAGCAGCTTCTTCAGCCTCGGGAAGCTCCATTGCTACCTCCACAGCCTCTTCGACAGCGGGCTCGGCAGCTTTTTCCGCATCCTCCAAGGCAGGAAGCTCCACCAATGCCACCGCATCCTCCTCGACAGCAGGCTTGGCAGCCTCCTCCACCTCAATAGGAAGCGCCCCCACTGCCACTGCAGCCTCCTCAGCAACCTCAACAGGAAGCTCGACTGACTTCTCTGTTGCCTCCTCGACAGCAGGCTGGCTAGCCTCCTCAACCACAGCAGGAAGCTCCGCCACTGCCACCGCAGCCTCCTCAACAGCAGGCTCGGCATCCTCCTCGACAGCAGGCTCGGCAGTAGGCTCGACAACTTCCTCGATGGTACGCTCAGCGGCTTCTTCAACCTCAGGAAGCTCAACTGCTGTCTCCGTGACCTCTTCAACAGCGGGCTCGGCAACCTCCTCGATAGTAGGCTGGACAGACTCCTCTACCTCAATAGGAAGCGTCACCACTGCCGCCGCAGCCTCATCGGCAACCTCAACAGGAAGCTCCACCGACTTCTCCGTAACCTCCTCGACAGCAGGCTCGCTAGCCTCCTCAACGACAGTAGGAAGCCCCACCAGTGTCACCACAGTCTCCTCGACAGCAGGCTCGGCGGCCTCCTCAACAAGAGTAGGAAGCTCCACCACTGTTACCACGGCCTCCTCTACAGCAGGCTCGGCAGTAGGCTCGGCAGCTTCCTCGATGGTAGGCTCAGCGGCTTCTTCAACCTCAGTAAGCTCCGCCGTCTCCGCATCCTCCTCGACAGCAGGCCCAGAAGCCTCCTCAGTAGTCAACCCGACAGCTTCCGCGACGGCAGGCTCGGCGGCTTCCTCGACCTCGGGAAGCTCTACTGCTGTCTCCGTCACCTCTTCAACAGCGGGCTCGGCAACCTCCTCGATAGTAGGCTGGACAGCTTCCTCGACAACAGCCTCGGCAGCTTCCTCAACTTTAGGAAGCTCCACTGCTTTCTCTGCGGTCTCCTCGACAGCAGGCTCAACAGCCTCCTCCACCACGGTGGGAAGCTCCAGAACTGTCACAGCCTCCTCGATAGCGGGCTCGGCAGCCTCCTCTACCACGACGGGAAGCTCTACTGCGTTCTCGTCAGGCACTTTGACAGCTTCGGGGAGCTCGATGTCTTTCTCAACATCCTCAACGGCCGGTTTAGTTATCTCCTTCACAGCAGGCTGAATGGCTGCCACGACCTCGAGAGGAGTTTCCGCGGCTGTTTCCCCAGTTCCTTCCACCGCAGTCTCGACAACCTCGGCAGAAGGTTCGGCTGTCTCCATAGGAGGCACAACTAGCTTCTCGTTGTCGGTTGTCTCGACAGTTGCCTCCACAGGCACCTCGACAGATGCCTCAATAGGTGCTTCAACAACTGCATCAGCAGGTGTCTCGACGACTGCCGTGACAGAAGGCTCGACAGCCGACTCGATAGGTTCCTCGGCTTGAGTCTCGATAGGTGCCTCGCCGGTTGCCTCAGCAGTTGCTTCGACAGGTTTCTCGAAAAGCGCCTCAACCGTTATCTCCGCAGGCACCTCGGCAGCTGTCTCGGCAGGGACCTCCAAAAGCGCTTCGGCAGGCGGCTCGACAGCTGCTTTAGACAGCACCTCCACAGTTACCTCAGCAGGTGCCTCGGCAGGCGAGTCGATGGATGCCTCGATAGGTGCCTCGACGGGAGTCTCGGCAGCTGCTTCGATAGGCATGTCGACAGGTGTCTCGGCAGCCTCCTCGACAGGTACCTCGGCAGGTGTCTCGACAGGCGCCTCGATAAGTGCCTCAACGGGTGCCACGATGGCGGCTTCGATGGTAGTCTCGATAGGTACCTCAACAGGCGTCTCGATAATTGCATCGGCAAGTTCCTTGACATGTCTCTCGACAGGCGCCTCGATCGGTGCCTCGATGACAGCCTCCATGGGAGTCTCGATAGTCACCTCCACCGGCGCCTCGGCAGGTGCCTCAAGTGCCTCGATAGGTGCCTCGATGGCGGCTTCGATGGTAGTCTCGATAGGTGCCTCAACAGGCGTCTCGATAGGAGTCTCGGCAGGCGCCTCGGCAGTTGCTTCAACAGGTGCCTTGATCGGTTCCTCGATGGCAGCCTCGATGGGGGTCTCGATAGTCACCTCCAGCGGCGCCTCGGCAGGTGCCTCAACAAGTACCTCAACAGGCATCTCGGCAGGCACGGCGACAGGAGTCTCGGCAGTCTCGGCAGTCTCGACAAGTGGTACGACACATGGCTCAGTGGCTTCACGTTCAGCCACTGCCTCGGACTCCGCTGGTTGCTCGACACTCTTCGAGAAAGTCTGGGTATTGGCCAGGGAACCCATCAGTAACATCCGAGGTAGGGTAGGCGACTCCGGCCTGCCTTCCTCTGTTGCCACAATTGTCAAGTCGTCTTGGGGTGCGGTGAGCGCATCGCTTGGCTGCATCCACTGCACCGGTTCCGATTCAAGGTGGGATTCCATGCCGACGTCGCTCTCCGAACGGGCCGGCTTCGTCTCCTCATCGGTCTGCACGTCCACACCGGAATCGCACTCTTCATCCTCGACGGGAGCGGCAGGAGATGCAACCTCCTCCACCGGTGCAGAAATGACAGCCGTATCGATCTCCTTGGGAATAGTTGTCGGAGAGGCAAGGTCCGGCTCGACAATAGCCGACTCTTCCCAGATAGGGAGCCAGTTGGTCGTTGGATGCTCAGGAGCTCGAGAGGACAGGTCGACCAAAACCACCGGCTCAGTCGCGAGCTCGGGTGTCTCTGGCACAGGCGGAGCGGACACTTCGGGCTCCGCTTCGACGAGTGTCGTCGTTGCCTCCGGCACGAGCTCTTGAATTTCAGCCGGTTGGATTTCAGCCGGTGTCGGAGTCGTCTCGGCCTCCGGGACCTCGACGCTGCGTGGCACTGGCTCTTGGATGACTTCGTCCTTGGTCTCTTCGGTGGGGGATGCCTCGCCGAGTTGTGTTGGTGAGGGAGCGGGAACAAGGCTCGATGTGCTGGAAGAAGGCAAAGCAAACTTGCTTGGGATAAGAGGGAATGCTCGTCGGCGCCTGGAGGCGACGGAAGAAGGGGTTGCCGGCACATCGACTCCGTCAAAGACGAGATCATCAGGGAGCACAACCACGCTTAGTGGGAGTCGCGAGTCCCTTTCACTCCCTTCGCCTAGAACAGGCGATGTAGGTTCCGAGTCCTCGTCGACTTCTGCCGCTGCCGGTGCAGCAACATTTGCGGCTTCGGGAACGACATCCTCGGGAATGTCGTCAATTACGCATGTGTCCTTACAGATGAAGTCCAGATCTTGCTGGATGCGTCGTTTCAAGCGGGCGACAGTGTCTTTCTTCTGGTCGTCCTCTGTGAACCAGTCGGGAGGAGGTGCTCTGGACTGATGTGGCCTGATGACCATGACTTCATCCAAAACGAGATGGCCCCGTTTGTGAGCAACGACATGGATGGTCGTGTCACTACCACGGAGAGCATAGTTGATGCCCGTGCGGACACGCTCCAGGAGGGCTTCTATTGTGTCCCGGGAGTACGTCTCCATGGAGCCGAGGACAAAGCGCGCCGGGTCATCCACATACCAGCCGAGGCCGTGCAGCGTCAGAATGCGCATGTCAAAGTCGGCGAGGGAGCCGATCTGACCGTCGATGAAGTCGCGGTACCGCAGCAGACTGTTGTGTACGCTCATGACAAAGTCATGGCAGTCGCGGGCGTCGGGGCGCTGGAACAGGCCGAGCTTGCTGCGGACAGAGCGCGTCAAGTGATCATAGTCGGGGCCCAGGTTGTTGGAGATGCGCAGCTCAATGTCCAGGGCATTTTCATCGAAGCTGAAGCTGTTCACGCCGTCGCGCAGGTCCTGCGCCGCATTGTCTTCGAAGAAGGCGGCACGGCGCACTTCCAGTGCATTGTTGACAAAGTCAAACGAGCGCCAGAGGAGGTCTTCGGCAAGACCCAAAGTGAGGGGGGCTGTCTGCAAGCTCTGGAGCGTGATTTCACGTTTCCAGTCTTGCTCGGTGCGGCCGCGGCAGTGGCTGCGGAAGGAGAAATGAATGGTATAACCGGGTACGGTCTCAAAGGATTGTGAGGCATCGAGGAAGCGGGCTTCGGGGACGCAGGTCAGGGGAATGGGGTTGCCCACGAGGGCACGGGCAAGTTCGGATCCAGGGGACTGGGGGGCAAAGAGGATGGATGGGGCACCGATGGGAAGCTCAGTCCACTGGAAAGAAGGATCATGGCGGCACAGGTAGAGGCCGATGATGCGGTGAGCAGCGAGGATGATGCGGCCGGTGGCAGCCCGCGTCACTTCCTGTTTTTGGTACGAGCAGATGATCTTGTCGGCCCAGACACCACCGTCGCGGCGGATGATGCGAAAGTGCAGCTCATACCGCAAGGGCTTGGTCGAGCTGATCTGACCGCGGCGGCGCTGGGGAAGCAGAGCCTTGGAGTCGCTGCGGGTGATGAGCTCGCGCGAGCAGTAGTCGACGCGGCGGAGCAGGCCCTTGCAGAGGCGTTCGGACGGTACGAAATCGGGCGAGCTGTAGTACTCGTAGTTGAAGACGCAAGGCTCCGGCAAGACGTTGGAGCCCGGGAAACGAGCCTCGAAGTGCACGACCAAGGGCGCCTTGGGAGCCGCGTTCGCGGCCCTGGTGCTGGCATCGGCGGTGGCATTGGCATTGGCGGTCGGATCCTCGGGTGTGTGCGTGTGTCGAAGTCTCCGCTTCGCGAGCGAGGTCAGTTTGCGAAACAGACTGTTCCGGGGCTTGGGCGCGCTGCCACGAGCCGTGCCGGACGGGGCGGCCTGACGGTGACGGAACGGGGCATTCCAGCCCATATCGCAACGTTGGCGGCGTGTCTGTGTGGTGAATTGGTAGGATGGGGGTTCAACCCCTCGAACGGGGGAAAAGTGGTGAGATTTCTACCCTCTGCGGCCGGCAGTTTGGCTGACGCGCCAGATGAAACAGGGACTCGCAAAATCACGATGGCCTACGGCCATCGTCTCGTAATTGTCATGGGCTGGGGGGGTTTGAGCAGAAGCTCTGGGGCGTTGCACACGGAACAGGAAGAAACCGAAAAGGAAAAAAAAAACGCGGGAAAGAAGTGTAAAGGCAGAAAAAGGCGGGACAAGTTGAAAATAACGCTTGCCGGCTACGGCAATGATAAAGGGACACGAGAGGAGAAATAAACAGTGCTGGGTTGGACCTTCCGTGGCGGGCAGCCCACGCTGAGCGAATTCTTCCGGACAGGATCCCAAAGCGGGACCGCAGCCCTCCGGGCTCCGTTCTTTCCCTACAATGTCTTACGAGAGTACTTTTGTGGCTGCTATACTGGGCCCGATAAGTTTTCCCCGTGCATACGAGTGCGAGTAATTCGCAGTCTTGGCCGTGAGCGCGAGTGTGCGTCATTGGGTCGCACTCGGAACCCGTCACAAGGGCGCTGCCCAATGCGCTCCAGCTGCCCGGACGTGTGTCATCGGGCCCAGGGACGACTGAGCAGGACAATCACGTCCGGTCTGGTTGGCCCGGTCGTGCGAGAGAATCTGGGCGAAATCTCTGGCGATCTGGGCAGAAATCCCGGCCCAGCACGAATTCTTCTTTTTGTTTCTTCGGGGTACCTCCTCTCCACTCTTCCTGCACCGCCATTGGTTGCTGTGCCGTCTCTGTGGCATAAATTTCTCCCCAGTCGCCCAACGGCCCCCTGCTAGCCTTTGCTCGCCCTCCGCCTATCCGCCGGAAACGAGACCAGGACCCGTCAGGCCATACTGCCTTGGGCCGGTGCCCCAGTGGGCAGCCTCCGGCCGCTGTGGGCTGCTGGTGGGCTGCCAGTGGGCTGCCTGTGATGCTGGGTGGAGTGCATCGTGGCGCCATTCGTGTGGAGAAACGGAGCATGCTGTTAAGCCGTTGGCGGGTTAGCGGTATGCTGTCACCACAATTCCGCGAGCGCGAGTGGGCACTGACCCGAGACCGGCGAATCACACCACATATCTTTTATGCAGCCACTCAAGACCGATGCCTAATTGAAGCCGAGACATATCCGGGATAAAAAAATCTCTAAAAAAAAACGGGATACTGGTTGGCTGCTTGCTGGCTGGATGTCGAAATTGTGCAGGTGTCCGTGGGAGATGGATGTCAGTGGATGTCCCAGCAGACTTGATCGCCTACCAGGACCCCAATTGGGCCGCCATATTCCTGGCCAGCTCCAGGGGTCAACGAGTATGCCGTGCGTTTTCCTTCATTATTCCCCGAAGTGGACTCGTGGGGCCAGGAACAGAGCGTAAATGTCTCGTACCTCGGGGAAGATCACCTTTGAAAACTCACCGCCTTTCTATGACGACACTCGGTCCTGTTGTTTTGGGGGCGCTTGACGCTGTAAGTTCCCCAGTCTGAGGAGCCATGTGTAACTGCTCGAGCAAAGTCGAAGCAACCTGTAATTGTTGGAATCGTCTGGCTGGTCCTACTACGACTGCAAATGTGAGTAGAAGAGACAAAAGCCGTGCAATAAGGGTGGGTCTCGTTGTGAACTCAATAGACAAAGCTAGGCACAGCTGTGCTGAGACAGTCAGAGCCTATTGCCCTGCTTATCAGGGGAAATGGATTCGGGGCCAAGTTAGACTTTATTGTCTATTAGAGACATTTACTGTGTAGCACGGTCTACCTATCATCGAATGCTCTTTTTTTGTTTGTTCGGACAATATACAGGCCTAAAGCGACAGGAACCTTGGACTATCACGTGTTAGTGAGGTTGTGTCGCGGTTTTTTCTTGCTCATGTTCTTCTCTACCATGTATCCATCTTGTTATCATCCATTGATATATGAAAGAAGAGTTATTGATTGAAGCGCCGAGACTGGTAGAATGGGAAGGTCTCTTTTCTTCTTTAGTCCAAGACTTGCGGAAACTACTCTTACAGCTAACAGTCACTTTGTTGGCATTTTATAAGAGCATATATCTAGTCCATATGTCCTTTCTTGGGTCGTTTTCCGTTTTCTCAACAAACAAAACAAGGATGTGCTCTGGTGGTCAGGATATTCTTTGCCGCTCCTTTCAAGATTTCTATGGCGAAAAAACCTATACTCTAAAGAACTTGTTGCGTGGAAATCTTGGACATACCTCCCGACTTCTGGAATAACCTCTCTGAGATCTCCCTGATCTGCAAGATGCTAGAAGAAAACGGTCGTCGCATAGGTCTTCAATATCTATGAATCTGATTAGTATCCATCCATAACAGCCAACCTCCAACCTGTTGATGCTATGGATGCGGGCAAATCTTTGTAAAGCCAGCCAGCTGATCGCATAGATCCAACGTTCACCATAGAGACGCCAAAGACGAAAAATACTAGTTCAAGACGCACGTTACCGACCAAGGCATTCATGCTATTTACTTCTTGAGGACGCTTACTCTGCGAAAATGTCTAAGTTGACGGGAACCCCAAAGGCTTTATTTTAGCTGTTCGCAGACTATCACTCTCGTTGCGTTAGTTTCCAAATAGTGCATTCATCTCGTTTCGTGAGGCCGATAGCCTGGATAAAGATGGAAGCGACGTGCTAGTCAATGTTATAGCCACTCTTCTTGGCCCCTACAATCCCGCCCACGCGGAGGAGCCATCACAATATAGCATCCACAATGCAGAACAGGCCACTAGCACCCAACTTCCTCGAGGTCGAGGGTCCAAAGGGATCTCTGCTGTGGCCTCTGAGTCCCTTTGACTTTCTTTCTTCTAATCTCTGCTTAAATCGTACCTCAGAGACCTTGGAGACGAAATCTTTTCCAGCATGTCAGTTTCGTCTTTCGGGTGGGGGGTTGGTGGGGCAAGGCCGCCGTGGATAAGGCATGTCGCGGTTACAAAATAACTGTGCTCCTCAACCACCCATTTCAACACGGCGCTGTATAGGCCATTAGCTTCGGAGAGGGCGACTAGCTGTAGCATACAAGCCGCTGTTTATCGCAGCTATGGATACCAAGCCATGCCGCGTCTGCCATCAAGGCAGCTATGATCAAGGCTACGAATTTCTCATTCGCGAAAGAAAACTGCATGAGAACCGGATACATTGTGGCAGATGTGCCGTTCTTTCCGCAGCCGTGGAGACCATTCGGCCACTGAGACGTCACGAAGAAGCAACCGTGCAGGTTTTGCGACGAGTTAGCGAGTATGGCGCGCCCGATGAGTACTACCTAGAGGTGGGAAGGGTTGACCCTGCCGACTTTACGAGAGACATCGTCGAAATCTTTACAACGAGGTATATTCGGTCGTCCCCCCTAGAAAGTCAAGAGGCACATGGACTAACTATTGTGTCCGTACGGTGCCATCTCACGCTGGCCTGTGGTCCGTACCAGACGACTGGTCTCGGCTCACGCCTTGTCGGATGACTGTATCCAGCTAGCTCAGTCATGGATCACCACCTGCATGGCCTCACACCCTTCTTGTCGCCCGTCAGCCGAGGCCCAGTGGCAGCCCACACGTCTCGTGGACGTCGGCACGGAGTCCGTCGATCCCAAACTATGCATAATGGCGGACTACTCTGGACACCACCATACCTCAACTGGCCGTCCCGCATATATGGCCTTGAGCCACTGCTGGGGAATACACCAGCCTCTTCGGCTCCTGGCAAGCAACTTGGCCGCCTTCCAGATCGCCATCCCGCCTGGCGACCTGCCACTCACATTTCGTCAGGCCTTTGAGGTTGTCCGCCGCTTAGGCTTTCGTTACCTCTGGATCGACTCCTTATGCATCCTCCAGGACTCGCCGAGTGACTGGCAGCTCGAGGCGGTCCACATGCGAGAGGTCTACGAGCATGCCGCCGTCACGCTCTATGCTGATGCGGGGCCTGACGGAACCAGTGGACTGTCGTCGGCGGCCAGCCGAGCCGAATGGAAGCAGACAAAGATCTCAGACGACCTGTATGCGCGTCGCGTCTACGACTGGACCTTGTTCGTCGAGGCCCCGGTCTCCCGGGAGACGGCAGCGCACTGCCCCGGTCGCGATGAGGTCTCGTGGCTCAACAACCGCGGCTGGACATACCAGGAACGCATGATACCGCGCCGCCGGCTGTACTTTGGCGCGTACGAAGTGGCCTGGGAGTGCCAGACGCGCGGCGCGTGCGAATGCGGCGGCGAGGATTCGGAGGTGGTGGGCAAGCGGTACGAGCTCTCGACGGAAATGCTGGAGTTTTGGAACACGATCCTGGCGTTCAGCCAAAAGCACAATGACAGCCACGACACGGGTGCGTTCCTCGATATGTGGTGCTCCATCACCCTGCACTATACGGGACGCATCCTGTCATTCAGTTCCGATGTGCTGACCGCCCTTTCGGGCATCGCTTCTGTGGTCCGTAGCCGACTCGGGCTGACCTATTTGGCCGGCCTCTGGAAAGAGTTCCTCCCACAGCTGCTCACATGGCAAGTCGATTACGGTAAATATGGCACCCGTCACTCGGCTTATTACGCGCCGTCGTGGTCGTGGGCATCTCGCATCAGCCTTGACTCGCCAGACATCCACAGTCCCATGCAGGTCCTGTACAGTGGCCGCTCCCAAGACATGCAAGTGGCACCCATGTTTCGTATCCGACAGGCCGTGTGCAGCTACCCGGACGACAACCCGTTGCTGCCCCCGACCTCTGGGCTCCTCGACCTGGACGCCCTCGTCACGGAGCTGAACTATGTAAATGTGTCCGACTGGCCCCGCGCTCCGGAGAGCCACCATGCCCAGCTACGGCCGGATATTCACACCCTCGAGCCTCAGTGCAGCGCGGGCAATGGCTCGGCAGGCGAATCAAGAAGCGGGGACGGCTTTGACATCACCGACGGACGGGGGCCGACCGTCTGGGCCGACAATGGGTTTCCTGAGATGAGGCCCGGACGTCCATACTGGTTTGTCGTCATTCAAACAGCGCTATACACTACTACAGCCATGAGACTATCCGGCATTGTCATCTGCATGTCGACCAAGGTTCCGGGGGTATACGAGAGGGTTGGCCACTATGAGTGCCTCTACTTCACTCTAACAGACTGGCAGAAGCACTATACGGTGCGTTCACTGCGGATTATTTGAATGGTGAAGTACGCGGTACAAGTTACGTTGGCGATGGCAGAAAAAGCGCCGAATAAGAGCTACGAGAGTGCTACGAAGGGACAGAGTAACTAGGCCACACTGAATTGTGTTGTGAGCATAGCGCTGTCAGAACCTCGTGGTGGTGGTATTAGTTTCATTTTAGTAGAAACTAAAAATACAACAGCCAGTGAATCGATTATCGTCGTCGGTATATTTACCTATCTAAATGAGGCTGTTGTCTATCGAACCAAGAAAGCAACTTGGCGCAGCGGAAGCGCGCCGGGCTCATAACCCGGAGGTCCCTTGATCGAAACGAGGAGTTGCTAAAATTCTTACTTTACTTTTTTGCATGCCGTTCCGAAGGCGCTAAGAGCCCGTCAAACCCGAGCCGAAGAGAGCCAAACAAAGAGACAGATCAAGGCGTCAAGACGATCGCAACCTGATCACCGCCGCTGGGAGCCGAGCCTTAATAAGCCAATGCAGACAACGGCAATCCACGTGACCCGGCAACGGCGGCTGCCTCGCAGCCCCAACACGTCTCCATTAGCACAGCCACACTGCCCAGTTTCAGTATAATATAGCCCAAGCGCCTGATAACGTCCCCCAACCCACGTCACCTGTCCATCTCCATCTGTCAGCCCAACCATCACCATGTATCGACCAGCACCATCCACCGGCGGCGACTCCATGCGCCAAAAGGCCATGGACGTCAACCGGTCTCTGCGGAACATTAAGAATGTAGGCCATCGATTTCCCTATTGTGCTGCAGACCGCCACTTTTTGCTAACCTGATCTTTTCCCCGCCTCCAGGAACTCGAAACGCTTCTTGAGAAGGGCGCCATGACGGACGACGCCTTCAACGACATCCACGGGCTGCTGCCACAGGAATGGAGTCTGCGTGACGGGCCACCGGCGGCGGCACCGGCCGCCTCGGCGACGACTGCGAGAGTGGCCTCGCCGGCGGCCACGACAGCGGCTGTGTCTCACCCTCCCCTGCCGGTCCGGCAGACTCCGCAGGCAGCAGCGGCGCCGGAGCCTGAGCCGATGCCGGTGCCCGAGGCCGACACGGACGCAGACGGCCGCACGGCGATCGGCTACGCCACGTCAAAGTACCGGTACGACACGCCCAACGAGGGCGACCTCAGCTTCGAGCGGGGCGAGGCGGTGGCGGTGTACAACCAGGTCAATGCGGACTGGTGGCTGGGCCGCAACCTGCGGACGGGCCAGGTGGGCATCTTCCCGCGCGAGTACGTCAAGCCGGACGCGGCACTGGCCGAGCTGGAGCAGTCGGGACGGGTGCCGTCGGCCGAGGAGGCGGCGGCCAACGCGACGCGGGGTGGCGGACCGCCCGCCTACTCCAGCCAGCAGGAGCAACACGGCCAGCAGGGCCAGCAGAGCTACAGCGAGAAGCAGGTGCCGTATGGCCAGCCGCCCTATGGCCAGCCGCAGTATGGCCAGCCGCAGTACGGCCAGGCCCCCTACGGCCAGCCGCCGTATGGACAGCAGCAGCCGCCGTACGGCCAGCCGCAGCAGCAGTACGCTCAGCCGCCGCACGCGCAGGAGCCGCAGCAGCAGTACGACCAGAACAATGGGCAGGGAAGCGCCGCGCCGGGCGACGACAAGATGAAGAAGACGGGCAAGAAGATTGGCGGCAAGCTGGGCAACGCGTTTGTGACGGGTGTGGGCTTTGCGGCGGGCGCGGAGCTGGTGACCTCGATCTTTTGAGGCAGCGGTGTGACTTTTCTTTTGCGATAGACTGCTATGACCGAGCCTGTCGGTATGCATTTGTTTGTTGAATTTCTTATAAAGCAAGATTTTGACCAGCTTTTGAGCAGCAAGATGACATGTGGGACGGTTACTCGAATGCGAGGCCCAGGCGTGGGCCGATATCATGAAACAGGCCCAAAAGGTGCTCGCTTCTTGGAACGGAAACTCAACTTTGGTATTGCAGACAAGGACTAAATCGTAAATAGCTCGTAGCGCCCCGTGATAGCGCTCTACTGAAATTACTCTTCAAATCAAAGGGCTCATGCTGGCATAACAGTCCAACACACACAAGCACAAATCATGGCGTAATTCTTCCTGTAATAGCGATCCCTCTATTTTGAATCCCGTTTGCTGACAACGACGAAACCCTTCTCGAGGTGTTCACACTTGCGGCAGCACTGCTTCTCAGACGGCTTGGCGTGACGACCCTTTTTCTTCTTGCGGCTGTCCTCCTTGGTCCAGCCGTCCGAGTCGGAGGCGGAGTCGCTGTCAGAGTCCGTGCCGGACTTGGTCGAGTCCGAGCCCGAGCCCAACTCGTCCGAATCAGAGTCGTCAGACCAAGACGCCAAGGAGCCGTCCGAGTCGTCAGACTTTTTTGTGCGGCGGCCTCCGTGTTTGGACTTGGATGCGTCCTTGGCACTGCTCTTGTGGGACTTCTTGCTTCCCTTGCTGGTCTTGCCATTGTGCTTGCTCTTCTTGCACGCGCAGGCGCTGTGGTCGTCGTCGTCGCTGTCGCTGTCGATATCGCTGCTGCTGCTGCTGTCGCTGTCGCTGTCAGACATTGTACGGCATGCACGGCGAGTGGAAGCTCCGGCAGATGAACGGCCCTGGCGTGGTCCCATGCCGGGGTGCCAGACTGGGGAGGGCGGGCCCGGCATGCGGGCATACGCCGGCGGTGGCAGGGGAGGACGAGGATTCCAGACCGGCCGAATCTGTCCCAAGGGTCCGTTGGGTCCGTTCGGTCCGTTGGGTCCGTTGGGTCCGTTGGGCCCGTTGATCCCGTTGGGTCCATAGCTGATGGGGCCGCTGGCAAAGGCGGGTGGCGCGGAACGGTGCAGCAGCTTGCCCGACAGCAGCAGCACGGAGACGACCTGGTCGTAGGTCAGGGTGACAAAGCGGGCCGACGGGACACGCATCACCTTGACGCCGAGGCCCCAGGCGGCGGCGACGCACACGAGCGTCGGCACGTTCTCGTCCGGCACCGGCTCGGCGTAGGCAAAGGCAGCCTCGGGGGCAATGAGGCGGACGAGGTCAAACAGGTCGGCCGGCGAGGCGGAGGCGACGTCGCAGGGGCCCTCAAAGTACTCGTCCGGCACGTCGGCCAGTCGGCCCGACGGCCACATGGTGCGGGTCGGGATGCCTGCACCGATGCGGGTGATGGGCAGCTTGGAGGCGGCAATGGAAATCTCGACGACGCGGCCGGCCATGGTGGTCGAGCTGGGTCGAGGCATCCGCAGCAGCTCCTCGACCTTGTCCAGGCTGTCGAGCATAATGTGCCGCACGCTCCAGCCGGCGTCGGCCAGGTCCTTGATGGGCGGGGCGGCCGGGTCGAGACGCTGGGCCTCGAGGGCACGCAGCAGCCGCACCAGGGACGCCTTCATGTCGGCATTTTGCAGGCCGAGCGACGGCAGCAGCGCGGCGCAGTGCCAGAACTGGAAGAGCTGCTTCTGGAAGACGTCCATGATCAAGTACCGGACGGATGGAAGGGGGGACGATGGTCAGGGGCAGCAAGGGCAGCAAGGTGCAGAGAGAGGAGTAGAGCACAAATGTGCCCTTTTTTCCCGACGTAGGCACGGCGGCCACAATTATACGATTCTTCCATCGGACAGGGTGGGACAGAGAGTGCCCCGAGCAGGCACGCACGCACGCACACAGGGCACGCAACCAGGGCTGGCTGGGCTTTTGGACCACAAGAGTCTATGCAGCATTGCGGAGGCTTATACACAAAATAAGGCGAACTTTCCGCCACCTGGCTGTGATCGGCCATGAGTATGACATGAAATAAGCGGTGAGACCTGCGAGCCCAAGGCAAGGAGGGTCAGACGTGCACGCCACAGGGACGCAGCTTGTCGACTTTGCATATAGGCCGTTGGACAGGCCGACACAATTGGGCCACGGGGTCACTTTCAGGCGGCAGGATTATGCGCGTTGCAAGTGTACCGCAGATGGAGGTTACATTGACGCCCAACGTAGAGGGAGAGAGGGAGGGGGGATGTCCGTCTAAGCCAATAAAATACATGGCCGCCTTGTTTTTGGACCAACACGAAGCAAAGCCCCCTCCGTTGATCCTCCGATCAGTGGCCGCTCCACCAAAAGAGTCCGACACTGATCATGGACTCGCCGTGCTTTGTTTTGTCGGTGGAGAACTCTCTTCTGTCTCGGCCTTGCCATGCAGCCAGCCAGCCAGGAGACACGACGCTGTGTGATAACGTCGTGCTGCTGCTGTAGCCTGTGCTCTCTGCGACCAACCAGTTTGCCAAGCCTCACCGATGTTGCTTGCGCCACTTCATTTCAAAACCCCGCGCCCCTCGCCTCCGGCGGCTGGCCCTATCGGCTGCCTCTCTCTGCCATTGGCCGGGGCTCTTGCCGTCTCTACGCGTACGAGTGGCGCCTATTCTGTGAGTGCCGCCCCGTCGCGGACTCGGAGTTGCCTTGCTCGTAGAGCTTAGCAACGGGCACTCCGCCTCTTACCAAATAAAACTCTCCTTTCCCCCCCCTTCACCCCCCCCTTTTCCCCCGTTTCGGCCATAGCGTCGTGCAGCCGCAGCTGAACCAGGTCACCTGAGATAAGGGCGGCTTGGCTACCGTCGGCTTACCCTTTTCAACAGAGCCATGTGCCCCTGCCGGTAGATGGAGCTTGATACGGCAGTCGTCGTCGACATGCATGGCCGCGAGTATGTTGGTTGCGGTCATGTGACTACGAAGTATAGGGGCTCAGGGGAAAGACGATCCATGGCAGTCTGTGACCACAGAGCGAAAAGAACGTGCACGGCGGAGGTGTGTCTGTGTGCGTATTATTAGCAATGATCTCCTTCATCTCCGCTCCGAGCTGCACTAGTGGCTGGGACAAACACACCCATGCGACGGGGTGAAGGGGGTGACGATTTGCTGGCTTATGAAGACGAGGTCTCTGCGCGTATCATTTTGGCCGTGGTTGGTTAGATTGTCAAATATGCCAAAAAAAGCAAACAGTGTCCACACTGATTTCATAATCCGACTCATCCGACTCATTTGGACGAGAACCAGACACTCGAGAGTTGTGGCCGAGAATGGTCGCCAGACATGCGTACATAGTCCTTATCGCTTGCGAGCGACATCATCGTATAGTAAGACTAGCCTCAGGAATCATGGCTACAACTGCGTTGCCTGGATGTGTGGGGTCTTGTGACCAACAGTTGATAGGAGATCCCCGCCCTGATTGCTCCCAGTCCGTGGGTGGGTGGGATAAGCAGGAGAACATGCCGCGTCTCCGGTTTCGTTTGCCTTTTTAGACGTGGGGTGGAGCGTGGGAGACGGTAGAATGTTACGGTGAGATGTGACGCTATAGCTCGACAAAGAGGGGGGGCTTCATCTTTGGCCCTGCTTACGGGTACGAATATGGTCACAGTATTGAGCACAGTGCTGCGAGTCCATCCTTTCCATCGTTGTGTGATTGTCTATTCGTTTTTGTTTTCATAGAGAAATAGGACATGAATGAGATTTCAGAAAAAGGACCCAAGAAACCCGAAATGCGTAGGGCGACAAAAAAAGAGAAAACCCAAACAAAAAACCGCGGCAACCCAAACCCAAGCCCGGCCAAGTGGCCTCCGAATCCGTATAGGTCTGTCCGTATCCCAAGCCATGGTCGTCTGCACGACTGCCCAACGCCCCCGCCGTCTACTCGTACGCATGCACACACTCACTGGCTCGGGCCTGCCTCGGCCAGGGCACGGATTTTGTCCCAGTTCCGGTTGGGGTGCTTCTTGCAGAGGTCCTTGTATATGTTCTTGAGATAGGCCGCGTGCTGCGGCGTGACCTCGCGGGGACGACAGGATGCTGGACGGTCAGCAGGAGGCCAATGAAAACAGAAAACAGAAAACAGAAACAGAAACAGAAACTAGGCGGGCCGTGACGCGACATACCGCACAGCTCATCGTAGCGGTCCTCAATGTGAGCCACGTCGACCGAGCAGCGCTGCTTGCTCAGACGGTAGGAGCGGCACCATGCGGCCGCAATGTAGCGTACATGGCCGCACCGGTAGTTCCTCTAGAGGGCACAGCGTCAGTGACGGTTGCGTCGAGGATCCGTGGGCATGCAGGAACGAACCTGTGTCCACTGGCACATGTTGGAATGGGGAAAAGACAACGGTTGACAGGCGGCGGGAGACGGCTGCGACAAGGGACTGCTGGCGGCAGGTGGCTAATGGCGACAACGGAAAGACTCAAGGCGACTGAAGGCGGCGTGAGAATAGAGACCCTGGAGACACAGACGAATGAAGTAGAGCAAAGCAGAGATCTGCGGAACCAAAGCCTTATATCTTGTCCCGCCGCGTGTCTGCGCTTTGTTTCTGGAACAGATCCTGGTCTACGGGCCCCCCTGGCGCCCCCGGCTTCGCTTCCTCCGGCCCACAGAGAAAAATAGCGTTTTCACCAGCGTGACGATGGACGGCCCAACAGGCAGGGTGGGAGGGGCGTTTTTTGCGTGTGGGGGGAGACCGAGGAAATGGTCGAGATACGAGTGCTCCGTACTTACGAGTAGCTAAGATGCATGGTGAAACTGGCGACGATTCCCGTGCCGGAATGCGTTCCACGAGCAGACACAGGTGGGCTAAGCGGCAGGAATGCAAAAGGGCGCGAAATGCCATCTGGGGGCCCGCACGGCGAATTTGCGTCTCGGTGACCCGCTGCAGGTGGGCGGCTGAGCTCATGCATGTGCTTCTGTACACCGTATTGTCTGCATGACAGGGCTACGAGCAGTCGTCTCTGGCCATGTCTACTCGTACTCGTAACTTGCTTGATTTCCTCGTTTCCCATGGGAGAAACCTCCTTTCCCTCTCTCGCTCTCGCCTCGTCTCCCTGGTCGCCATGGCTCTCCCCCTCCTCCCCTCTTATAATCGATGTGTCATTTCTGCTAAGCGTGTGTGAATCAACAGACGGCCATTCTTGGTGATTGGCCGCCGGTGTGCGACCGGGGTCCTCAGCTGAGGCGTCCAAAGGGGTGTGCTCGAATGGGCCCGGCCTCGATTCCTCGGACCCCCGCCCATCGCACCCCACCCACACAGGCCCCACCGGGTCGAGGACGTGCCTGTATTTGCATGACAGAGTGGTGTTGGGGTTGGGTTGGCCGCTGGGGTGTGGCAGCGGTTGGACTGGCACGCGGAAGAGAAGGGCCGGCTGGGCACTAGCGACGTGTGACTAAGCGGGATGGATACGCGTGATGCTCTGTTGACCACTGTCTCGTTGCAGTGCGTCCTCTCGCACATCATGTCGTACTTGCAACCCTCTCGGCCAACGGCTACAACACCTACTCCGTACAATACCACGCCGCTCAAACAGAACCCAGACACGGCTCGTCAATGGTATTGGGTCGGCTGGGCCCGCTGCGGTGCGACCAATGGCGTGCGACAGCGAAACCGACGGGATCCCACAGAGTTTGCTCTCTGAGGCGGTCGGACGGAGCGCTAAATTTGGTTAGGGCTCTGGGCCGGGCTGCTCGTGGTACCCGTAGGCTGGGCGAAGAGGGCAAAAAGGGTTAGGAAATGCCCTCACCGCTAACCCAGCAGGGTGGGCAGGACGGCACGGAACGCGGAAGCCGACCGAAGGGGGGGAGAGAGAGATACGCCGTATCTGGCTGGTGGAGGAGACGAGACGGAGGATGCCACGGCTGGTATTCTACTTGCTGACGGGGTGTCCGCTAGAGAGAGGGCTAGCATGGGGAAAGGGAGGGGCTGATGTAGTGGCTGTTGCTAGCGCGTGGCCGAAGCCAGCAGCAGGTTGAATTGGGCGGCCGTGCGTGCAGCCGCGGCCAGCGGCTCCGCTAGAGAGGGGAGAGGGCCGCGCTACGCAGCATGATGGGAACCGGCACTGGCTGGCGGCGTGCGTTGGCAGGAGATTGAAAGGACACTGGGGAGTGAGAGAAAACAGGGAATCCAGGGGAAAAAAAAGGTGGAGAAGAGAAAAGAAGAAAGGACGAAGACGAGTCCAGGCCAGGAGAGGGGCTCGTCCTTTCTTTTTTCTGTTTTCTGTTTTCTGTTTTCTGTTTTCTGTTTTCTGTTTTCTGTTTTCTGTTTTCTGGTTTGTCTTTTATCTTTTTTCCTCTTTCGACAGCCCAGGGATCGCCGGCGACGTCATCAAGTACGAAAGAGGGGCGGCGAGTGCGGCAGGCGTACCAAGAAATCACGAAAGAGGAGGAAGGACGGAGACGAACCAGAGGAGAGGGCAGCTAATCGAGCCTGGGCAACCCTGCGGACCACGCTCTCGGGATGGCCACGTCGCATTGGCCGTTTTTTTAGAAACGAGGTACGACGTATTACTCCGTACTCTGGATTAGTTGCCGTTTAAGCGAGGAGCGCGCGCCCCGTGCAGACGACGCTGGTGCGGGCGCCGTCGGATATGAGGCCCAGTTTCGTGCTGGCCGCCGGCAGCGGGTCCATTTTCCGCGGAGCGCGCGTGCGTGCGAGCAGATCGGCGGGCCGCCAGCCGTGTTGGCGGAAAGGGCAAAAAGAGTACAGAGTACAGAGTACAGAGTACAGTACGATCAGTAATCCGCGGTTCACATTGAGCACTAAGGAAAACTAGGCACAGTCCATCAATCCGTCCGTTTTGCGTCCCAACCTCCGTCAAGCCCGTGGCTTGTGCCATTACCCAGGTTCCGATTCGTAAGATCATTGTTGCCAGTGCCCAAACAAAGGAGAGAGAAAAAAAAAGGAAAACATCCATGCCAGAGCACAGCTCTGTCGTATTCGTGTGTGCTCTTGGGGCCTGTAGGCCTGTAGCGCAAGCCTTGTAGCTGTAGCTCAGGGCCTGTAGCTAGCGTCCACCCTAAAGCCCAATTCCCAGGCGGATAGCAGACGACGGCCTAAAACGTCGGCTCGCCCACCAGGCCGTCCTCGAGAAAAAAGGCGGTCGAGAAGACGGCCAGGATGCGCGGCGGGTCCATGTCGGTGCTGGCGAAGCCGGCGCCGCCGCCAAAGACGCCGTCGTCGGGGGTGGCGGTCAGGAAAAAGACGCGCTCCTCGACGACCTGGTTGTCGCGCATGCCGCGGGCGACGCGGGTCAGGACGACGCGGCGGCGCACGGGCGTGTGGGCGGCGACGTGGCGGTGGCGGACGGTGCCGCGCTGGATGATGCGCAGCTGGGCGGCGGGCAGGACGCGGCTGTCGGGGTGGCCGGGCTGGAGCTGGTCGCGGGAGGCCGGCGCGGCGAGACAGTGGCCGGCCACCATGTGGACGGCGGCGCACGAGACCTTCCAGGCGGACCAGCGGTGGCCGAGGATGACGGTCAGCCGGGGCACGTCGAGACGCAGGCCGGGGGGGAGGGTAGACGGGGTAGCATCCTCAGGCAGGCCCGGCAGGTCAGGAAGGCCGAGACAGAGCCGGCGGCCGACCACGCGCGGGAGGCCGGGCAGGGCGGACAGTGTGGTCTCAGCCGTCTGTGCCGTTTCGGTCCCAGCCGCCCCCGTAAAGTGCAGCGCCCGCAGGTTCAACGGGTGCTCGGCCTCGGCCTCGGGCTGGCGCACCAGGACGCAGACGGTCAGCGCAATCGAGCGCGCCGAAACGTCCTCGTCGTACTCGGCCGGCGGGCCGTCGCCGCTGGCGATGCGGTGCAGGTCGCGCAGCCCCGCGCGCGCCAGCGTCTCGTCGCCACAGCCCAGCACGGCGTCGCCCGGCAGCACGGCCGCCAGGGCGTCGCGCTGTTCCTGGCCGAGCCCGGCCAGCAGCTCCTCCTCGCGCTTGGCCGCCTCGGCCGCCGTCACCAGCAAAAAGGAGCCGTCCAGGTCGCGCAGACGCACGCCTGTGCTCGCACGGCCCGTCGTCTTTGTGGTTGTCGTGGACTTGCCCGGCAGCCAGCCGTCAATATCGGCCGGCAGCAGCAAAAAGGCCGAGACGTTGCCGCGGGGGAGGGCTGGTGGCGCCGTAGGGGTCTGGCTGCTGCTGCTGCTGCCGCTGCTGCTGTTGTCCGCAACACGCACCACGTGCACCTGCGGCATCACGTGGACGGCGACCTCGCCGCCGAGCACCTGGGGCGGCAGCGCGGAGCGCGCAAACACCGGCAGCGGTGGTGGCGGCGGTGGAGCCGCTTGCTGGAACGAAAACTGTGGCTGCGACTGTGGCTGACGAGACGGTGGAGCCGACAAGGATGACAAAGCCGACAAAGACGACGACCCCGCCGCTGACCGCGACGCCCTCTCAGACCTGGACGCTCGCTCGGCGCGCGACGACCGCTCGGCCAGCCGCTCGGCCAGCCGCCCCGACAGCCCGCCCCCCGACGGCATGGGCAGGATCGGCACGGGCAGGCCGGCCTGGCGGCGCTTCTGGGCCTCCTGGTGCTGCAGCAGCTGCTGGTGGCGCTTGATCTGCTGCTGCAGCAGCTGGCGCTGGCGGTAGCGCTGCTGGTGCAGCCGGTGGCGCTGCTGCTGGTACTGCTTGCGCGACGTGCGCTGGAAGGCCTCCATCTGGAAGCCGTACGAGGCGCGGCGCGACGGCCGCGGCGGCCGCAGCTCGTGGTCCGGCAGCAGGAACCGCTTGGCCGGCATGGTGCGGCCGAGCGACGTCGTGCGCGTCGGCACCGTAAAGAGGTGGACGGAGCCGCGGCGGTCGAGCGGGACGATTTCGTTGGTGTCCTCGCTTTCTGGTTCGTTTTCCATTTCAAAATCGTTTCCCTCTCGACGCGGCACCACCAGCGGAAAGATCACGTGAGCCGGCCGCGGCACCGGCGGCACGTGGCCGGCCAGCACCGCCACCGGCCCCCTCTGGTTGGACGGCTGCAGCGTCATGATGGGCAGCGTCGGCCAGCCGCCCGGGCCCGGCAGCCCGCGCATCGGCGGCAGCACCAGCACGTCGTCCTCGGGATGGAGGCCGCGCTGCAGCTGCGCCGGCGACGGCAGCTTGGGCATCAGCAGCCGCGGCGGCAGTCTGGCCGCCGGCGGCGACGCCCGGAACACGCCCTGGTGGGCCACCACGGCGCCCGACGCCGACGGCGACGCCGGCGCCGACGAAATGTCAAACGTCTCGTACAGCGTGCGTCGCGGAAACGTCATCGACGTGCCGTCGGCCTTGTCAATCGTGTAAGACACGTTGGCCAGCATCTCCGCCTTGGCCGCCGCCGCCTTGGCCGCCGCCACCGACGACGACGCCTTGGACGACTTGCGCACGGCCGAGCGGCCGGGCGTCGCGTGCGAGGGCTGAGCGTGCGAGTGCGACGAGTGCGACGAGTGCGACGAGTGCGACGAGTGCGACGAGTGCGTCGAGTGAGACGAGTGCGACGAGTGAGAGTGCGACACATGAGACGACGATGACGAAGACGACGACGACTGCAACGACAGCGACGCGTTTCTCCTGGCCACCAGCCGCGCCTCGCCGCCGTCCTTGCTCGGCCCCGTCATCACCACAAACTTGGGCTGTCCCGAGTTGGCCACGGACCGCTGTGCCGCCGCCGTGTGCGCCGCAATCGACGCTGCCGTGTGGCCTGCCGTCCGCGTCGACGACGACGACGACGACGACGATGCCGCGCCGCTGCTGTGGCTGGCCGCGCCAGTCTTGGCCGGCGTCTCGTGGTGGAAGCCAGAAAACCCTGCGGCCTGGTCCACGGGAGCCGTGCCGGCAAACCCGCCAAACCCGCCAAACCCGCCAAAGCCAGAAAATCCGGCAAATCCACCAGAGCTGCCAGAGCTGCCGGAGCTGGTGAACCCGGACACGCCCGCATTGGCACGGACGGACAGCGGTGGCGGCGGGTTCTTGAGCGTGTTGATCTCGGGCAGCCGCAGACAGCCAGAGCCGCTGCGGCTGTTGTTGTTGTTGTTGTTCTTCATGTGACTGTTGGGGCTGGCATCGTAAAGGCTGTGGCCCTTTCCTTTTCCGCTGCTGCTGTTGCCGCCTCTGCTGCCACCGCACTTGCTGGGCAAGGGCGGCGGCGGCATCAGCGTCGACGGCGACGGTGGCCGGCTGCCGCTGGCTGCCATGTCTTCCAGCCCCGGCGGATCCGTGGCGTGCGTGTTGTACAGCTCCCGCAGATTCGGCGGCATCATGAAAAGAGACAAACGGACAAAATGTCGCGACGTGGACTGCGACAAAACGGCCTTGTTTAGCTTTGCCTCGCAACGGGCCGCACGGCTGCCGGGACTGCTCACCTGCTCGTGACGCTTCGGTCTGAGACGCTGTGATGGAGGACAGAACTTGGGCACAACGGAAAACAGAATGAATCGAGCAAACTCGCACTGGACGTGACAAGTCTCGGTCCGACTGCTGCTTGAGAATGATAAAAAAGGAGAGACACAACAGAATCACGACAAGACGGGCTGGGGTGCCACACGCTTTATCAATCGGACGTAGTCGTCGTTCCTCCTTCCTCCCCCCCCCCCCCCCCCCCCGGTGGGGAAAACAAACTGGTCTCGCAACGAGATGTGCACGCGCTGGACAGACGCCAAACCGGCCGCCCCAAACAGGTAAGAGGCCAAGAGCAGAAAAAGCAAATAACGGCTCGAGAGACTCCGTACAACTGCAGAGCAGCGAGAGACCGGGGGGCGGATAGATGAAAGACGTCTTTAGGGGGGGAAGGGGGGGGGGGGGGGTGAGGGGCGTGCAAGGCGACAAGAAAGAGTACAACGATACAAGCTTCGATCGAAGCCGGCCTCTCTTAATCTGGAGGAGCCGCCACCTCCCAATCTGGCCAAGGCCACAACGGGGCGGTGGGGGGGAGGCAGTGCCGTGACCACAGACATCCTGCACGAGAGACGAGAGGCTACGGTCTGCGGTCTGCGGTCACTGCAGTCTGCAAGATACGAGCGCTCTCCGTCCTCCTTCTTTGCCCTCTCCTCCACCCCCCTTCCTTGGCACCTCGACAGACGCACGACCACATCATCCGCTAACGCGCTGCCTGCATGCCGGCTGCTCGTGGGCCACCCCGTGCAAAGACGCGGTGAAGCCTGTGCTGTCCTGGTGCGTACGTCTTTTTCTTTTTTTCGCTGCATTGTCCCGTAATCTTCCTCTTTCCTTTTTTTTCTCTCTTGTCTCTCTCCATGCGGCCAGCCACCGGACTGGCAAGAAGCTACAGGCCGTTGTGCTGTCGTCACCCCCTCCCCGTAGGATCGTCAGGATCGTCCCCAGCCAGATCTTTCTCGAAGAAGCAGTCCGTCCGGGCCCCGCCATGCCATGCCCGACCTTTATTGTTTCTTTTTCTTTTTGTTCTTTTTGTAATTGTTGTAATTGTTGTAATTGTTGTACAATACAAATACGAGCACTCCGTACGCCTGCAGCAAAAAAGGAACCAGAACTGCAGGAGCTGAGACGGCCTGCCAGCATGCGAGATGAGAGGGCATGACGGACGTTCTCGTACGGCTGAGACGAGACCGGGCTTTTCCAGCGCCTACGAGACGGCCGCATTGGCCCGGACCACGGCCACGGCCCATGCCAGCAGACAACCGATACCAGTAGAAAGCCGGCACACACCAGAAAAGAGAAAAACAAAAAGAGCACAAAAGAGCAAAACAAAAAGCAAAAACAACAAAAAAGACACCAAAAGCAGAGACAGGGGTGCAAAGTGCGAGGAAAGGGGTTGGGCCGGTGGCTCCACAGCCTTGCCCAGCTGCCGGGCTTGGTCGCGCCCAGAAACCGCCTCGCCGAGAAAAAGCTCGTTAGTGCCAGAGACTAAGCGGCCAGCAGCCCTGGTAGCACGGTAGCACGTCGCAACAAGATACGAACCAATCTCACTCTGCCAGATACGTCGCTGCCCGTCCAAAGTGCGCCGTGGCGAATTGCGAATTACGACTGCACTGGACAGAACCCCGCTTGGCCGCCAGACACGCTGTTCTGGAAAATTCCCCGCCCAAGAGGGCGCTGCGTCTTAGCATCATTTTTCATACAGTCCAATCCAAACGGTCGTGCAACAAAAAAGGGGACCTTGCATTGCTGAAGAAATGTGCTGTGCACACACTCTCTCTTCCACAAGACATGCATGGCCCATCTCTGTCTCTCTGTCTCTCAGTGTCTCTGTCGCTCTCTCCCAATGTCTCTCTCTCTCCTCGTATGCTTTCTTGTGTTCACGACGGCCTCCGAGCCATTGAACTGTGCTCGCCGCCCGGACCACGGCCATTCTCCACAGTGACCTGCCAGCGCAGGGACCTCCTGCTGACACGCTCTCTCCCATCGGACCCCGAAGGCGGTCCCCCCCTCCCCTCCTCCCCTGCTCGGCCGTCACATATCACTTGCGTCTTCCATGACCCCTCCCCAACATCCTGATCCTGTCTAATTGGGTCTGGCAAATACTGCGTGGCGTATCGACGCCGGCCCAGACTCGGCGGGGGGGGGGTGGGTAGGGGGTACGACCGGGGGGGAAGAGAGGAATGCAAGCCAAGAGATGTCTGCCTCTCCTCGTCCAGCTGTCTCTCTCCCCCCTCCTCCCCCCTCCCCCACTTGCCCTCTGTCCCCTCCGCTGCTCATGCAACCAATGCAAGATACGATGGACCATCATCTGTCGATGATCTAACTCCGTAGTGGCATCAACCGTCCTGCCTACTGCTACACTCTCTCTGACCGACTGTGCCCAACGAGCTCTCTCCCTCTCTTCTGGCCATGGCCCATCAGGCATTTCGGTCATGACACAATTCATCAAGGCCCGTCTCACTGCCGTCGCCACATTGCCAGTGTCCGCCACCCGCCCACCAGCCTATCAAGCCAGCGTGATGAGATTTCCATCTCCCTGCCCTGTCTCACCTGACGGTGCTGCAGATCATTTCTGTCTGAGGTCACGACTAAATGGGGGCCCGGGGGGGAAGGAGGGAAAAGAGGGGGCAGCCTGGGTGGAGTCCCTGGGCTGGTCCAAGACGCACCTCCAGCTGCTCGCCCAAGAGGGTCGATCTTGTGCCAACCCATTGGAAGACCTCACCCCCGTGCCCCATCTTATTCGACCTGCCATCTCCGGCCATGTCTCGCCTGTCCCCGAGCAGCCCGGCCGCCCAGACACATCCAGCAGGCCTAGAAAATCACGCGAGGCAACGCAATCCCAAGGTCATCCTGTATCTCACCAATGAAAGCCAGAAACGCCCAGAAACGACCATGAACGACCATAAAATGTCCGTCAAAAACGCCCTGCCCAAAACAGCCACGCAACCTCCGTGGATTCCTACGCGTACGGCCCGCGAGAGCCACTGGCGCCCTCTGCCTTGGCGGCCGCCCGCCGCTGCAACCCTTAGCCTGAAAAATAAGCTATCAGTTGCTTAACAGGCCACCGCTCCCTTACTACACTAATCCTACTTCTGCACGAATAATGTGGCCTATGCACGCCCTCGGCCCTGCCCTGTGCCCTTCTGCAGCCACTTTCCGCCCTCTGCAAGGCCGTTGCCATTCTGCTGGCCTCGCACAAGTAGCGGTCAAGTCCTGATGGAGGGTGACTGAAACATGCAGTATGCATCTAATGCTACGAAACAGCTGAAACCCACGAAACCCACGACGCCCTCTAACCTCTTCTGCCCTCCCCACTCTCTCGTTCTCTCTTCCCCTCCTCCCCGCCGGCCTGGTGTTTTCGCAACTGTCGGTCCCGGCGTCGTTGCCGACATATCAGTTCTCAACCGCAGTGTATGCGTCAGGAATTGTAGGCAAAGCAGTGGAATGGCAGCAGGGCGGTCGAGCCCTGCAGTCTGCAGTCTGCAGGCCGCAGTCGGCCTGGTTGCAATGTCGGCTTCGACCGCCCGGAGGAGCGATATCGCACGCAGTGACATTCCGGGCATATTACGACGTACATACCCCGTAATAATATCTCAGTAATCATCGAGTGAGCACTCGCTAGGAATGGCCCGCTGTAATGTTTCCTGTGCATTTGGCTAGCCTGTGCGGCTCGGATAGCGCTCCCCCGCATGCGCTATCGCCGTCTGTGTAATTTGATTGGCCGCCGTCCCCCCAGAGCTGCCGCTCTGCCGCCCTCGCTTGGCCAAGCGTCCGAGTCGCTCAGCCCTCTGTGTCGCGGCAAGCCATGTGTCCCCCAAGTGCTGTACGCATCAACGCAAGGTATCTTATAATTTTCCGGACGGTCTGCGTGTCGGTGACGTGCTGTAACGTGCTGCAACAGCCCGGGCTGGCCAGACAGACTGGCTGTGGAAGGCTGGACGCTGACAGGCGGAGTTGACAGCTCGCTGACAGGCTGAACTGACAGGCTGAACGGACAGGGGGCCCCAGCACGTCCCAGCACGTCCCAGCACGTCCCCAGCCACTGCCACACACAAAGGATTCCTTGTCAGTGACATCCGTCAGATGCACGAGATGCGCCAAAAAGGAGTACAACTGCGTACTCCGTAACCATCTGCACCCTGTAACCATCCAAGCCACCAGGCCGGCGCCAATGTGCCTTCCAGCTGCGGCGGATGGCCGCCGCGAGCACCCTGCGCCTGCATGCACAAGGAGGGGGGGGTCGTCTAGCATATCTGCCTGTACAAGTATCGTGTGTGCATCCAAGCTGTCACCACCTCTCTTTTTCCAGAAAAAGGGCGCTGCACGCGAAAAATGCCTCATACCAGGCCCCCCCCCCTGTAGCATCACAGCCGCCCTACGTATCTTGTGTTCCCATCCAAGAGGAGCCTCCGCGTCCAGGGCATGCATCAGCGTAGCATCTGGCACCTGGCGGTGACCGGCTTCACAATTTCCATACTTCCGGCACCGACATTGAAGAGGGCATTCATGGACCACCCTGGGCTTCCTTGTTTTTCTTGGCAGGCTGCCCCATGGAAAGCAGTTCCAGCCGGACCTGGGAGGGGAAATGAGATACAGCTGCGAGCAGTCCGGGGCTGCACAAGACCGCAGAAGCAATAATACAAGATACGATTTAATATTACCCATATTCGTACCTTTCAAGACAACTACTCGTACCCAGACAAAAGACAACAGACACCCCCCCCTCGGACATGTCCAAATGGCTGGCCGACCCTCTTGTTTCGGCCTCATTTCACTGGTCCGGTGTGCCCCAGAAGGAACAAGCACAAATACCAAAATAAAAAATAAAAAATAAACAGATCGGAGCAGTGCTGTGTGGATCCAAGCGAAACGAGGCAAGCGTCGACCAAGAAGCAGCCAGCCATGAGCGGGTAAAAAAAAATCAAATCGCACGACGAAAGAAAGCACGCAGGCTAACGCCATGTGCGAACCACGCGTGCCGACCGCTGCTGCACAGCCAGCAAGGGCCAGAAAGGCCCAGCAAGGCCCAGAAATACCCAGAAATACCCAGAAATACCCAGAAATAATACGGGCGATGCCGTGTCGGGGGCCCTATCTGGGCGGCACGTTCTGGGCGTGAGATGGGTAAAGCAACGCTGCGAGATCCCCCCCGTTCCCATCGATCGAAAGGCCTGCCCGTGGCCAGCAACTGGGCGGGACGGCAGTTCAGCTCGATGTTCGATGTTCGATTTTCGATTTCGATTCCGATTCCAATGTCCGGCGTGTGCCATGGTTCGGAGGTTTCCGTTTCCCGTGCATTCCAGGGCTCTCTCGATCTCGGCGTCCAAGTCCTCTCCAGCTGTCCTCTTGGCCGCCACCGCATCAGAGGCGTCCCGTCTGTCTCCTCGTATCTGCATCTTCCGTTACATCTGCCCTCCCTCTCGCCCGCCCCAATGTAGTGACGCCAATCAAAAGAACACGGCCAAGACCAGCCCGCAGCCCGTACCAGCCTTTCGTGCTGCTGTCTGCTGACGGCGTCTGCGGCCAGGACGCCCGGCTTCGCGACCAGCCTGTGGCTTCAGACGTGTCATGTTCTGCCTCTGTGATGGCTTCCAAGACACCAATATGCGGCTTGCAGGACGTGCCCCCCCTCCCTCAGGAAGACCCCTTCCCCCATCCAGCCCTCGTCCAGCCTCCACGACAGGAGCACATCTCCGTCCCCTGCTCCCCGGAAGCAAAGCCGTCCTCCGAGCCCATGTTTGCAGCTAGACCGCATCTTTCAGTACTTCTGAAAGAGCACAAGTGCCTGTACCAGTACACACGCACACGCACACACACGCGCGTGCACACACGGACTTCATGCCGGCCGTCCAGTAGCAGGAGCGGCTGACCTGCACGGCCGAATGCACGCCAAATCCTGACCAGGGCCCCAGCCCTCCCGTCGCTTCCGCTGTCTAGCCATGGCGCCCGTCTGTCGTCAAGCTTTGGGCTCTGTTTTCTCTCCCTTTTTTCCTAGGGCTGCAAGGCCTGTCTTACTCCGTAGCTGTCAAAAGAGAAATGTTGTAATACTCCGTTTTCACAGCGCTCAACAAAGGCTAACGGTTGTCCGCGGTGGAACCAGCATCAGCACGGGCCATGTTCTTAGTCATGCATCTGCTTTGGGCTATTTCGCGATTTGCCATTTCCACCGGCTGAAATTTTTCTGTCACTTTTCCTTTTTTTTTAGCCTTCATGCACAGCAAACATCACGCAGCCGCCCTTCGCGTCCAACCCTCGTTTCCTGCCGCCGCACGATACGTGGCCATGCAGCCGATCGGCAGGCCAGCCCAACCCCGTCTGACCGACATTTTCCACTTTTTGGCCGCTCGCTGATTCGCCTGCCGTCGACGGGCTGATCTCCAGGGGCCCAACGTGCAGGCTTTTTAGTGTTCGCGTGGACGTTGTTATTTTTTGCATGTTTCGTATCTATTGCTTTTCCTTTCTTTTTCCCCGTTTTCTCTCGTCGTCCAGCCGGCTCCTCTGGCGCTGTCGATGGACCTAACCCGATCTTGACCCGTCTTTCGGCCGCGAGCTGGATCCTTTGAGCTGGCGTTGGCCTCGATGACCTGCATGGCACGCACATGGACAGGAGGCGTGGGCGAGAGAGCGCGCGAGACGCACCTGGAGAGAGCGGTGAACAGCGTTACATCGTGAGGCCGGCCATGATCCCGCGGCCGGCATGGTTCTGGCCATCGCCTTGGGCCTCGATGCCTCGCCAGCCGTGCCGGTGTGGCCTGTCTGGCTGAAAACTGCATGTGCAGCTGCACGGCCCGGGATCAGGGCTCGAGAGATCAAACACGGGAAGCGCCGGCCGCGACGGTTTGAGCGAACAAATCCGCCGTCCTAGACTCACGCCAAGGTAAGCTTCGTCGCCTTTGCTCCCCCTCCCCGCCCCCTTCCTTGCCACGCAGCGGCGCAGACATCTTCTATGATGATTACCCAAAAAAATACAATGCTTGACTTCCGAGCAGGACAATGTCCATTTGTGGAGAACCAGGATTTTCTGAGGCGTTATCTGTCCGCTGAACTGTTGAATTTGCTTTCTTTTACCCGTTGTGCCGTGAATAGGCTTGGCTAACGGACTCAGTCTCTAGGCGTCTCTCAACAAAGCGGTTCGCGTGGACCATGGCCTGCACGTACATCGTAGATGGGCCCGGGCTGTGGCTCTGGGTGCCGGAAGCGTCCATGTAATCTTACCGGCATCCAGAGCGGTCTGTCGGTCTTTGTTTTTCAGCCTTTCGTGGCGGCTGTATTGTTTCTATTTCTGCACAAGCCGATGCTGGCTCACCGTCTCTCGGTCCAAGCGGTCTGCACCCAGCGTTGTCTCCTCGCGCTGAGTAGGAGCAGCACACAGTACGCAGGACACTGAAAACAAGCGACAGCACTCGGTGGTCCATATGGCGGCATCACCGGGGAGACGTTGGAGAGAGGCTGTGCCACGGCTGGACAACCGCTGGAACCGCCTGGATCGTCCGAGCCTGCGCGTTCCCCATGGGTAGAAGACGGAAATCCGTCGGGTAGTCCGGTGACGAGCATGCCAGGTTTCCCCAGGTGGAATCAGCTGTCAAAGTCCGCTGGACCGCCTGTCAGACTGGCC
The DNA here is from genome assembly GCA_019925535.1 of Leptographium radiaticola. Taxonomy (NCBI): domain Eukaryota; kingdom Fungi; phylum Ascomycota; class Sordariomycetes; order Ophiostomatales; family Ophiostomataceae; genus Leptographium; species Leptographium radiaticola. The sequence goes on from JADHKK010000002.1 coordinate 1,284,297, forward strand.
CCCCCAGTGGGCGTGCAGCTGTTTCGAAGCTGCCAGGCTGACAGACCCGACCTGTTCACCGCTGTTCCCCAGCTTTGCCACGATGTTCATGGACATGCTCATGGACGGGACAAACTGCGCCACATGCACGTATTTGGCTGCTCTTGTTGCACCGCAGAGCCGCCGAGCCCGCCGTCCTTCCAGAGCGTCGGGCTCTTGACGAGCTCGCAGCAACCAAACGAGCAAATCCCCGTTACGCTGGGGCGGCGAAAAACGCTGGCCGTCGTTGGACAAGCACGTCACGCCTCATGCCACCCATGCGATCCCATCACTTCGTCCCAGCTCTCGGAGGAACACCACGCGCAACGTGCCGTGTCTGCACGTCTGCCCGTCTGCCCGTCCGCCCGTCTCCTCGTACCCAGACGCTTGGCAGGCTAGGTAATAGGTGGTGTGCTAATATCTAACATCCTTGCACACACACTTGCATATTTTTGGACATGCTTGCCACTCCTTCCCATCCTTGCCACGGCTCGCTGGGACTCGCCCACGTCGGAACCGCGTAAGACGTAAGCCGTCCGAGCGTCACTGATGTCTCGGTGAATCACGCAGTCCGACGACCGAAGTTCGCCCCCTTCCCTGTGCAGTGCCGATCCAGAGGGGCGGAGGGCGCGTGTGGTCGCACGAGTCGACACGGAGACGACACGCTGGTCCCAGCCGCTGGTCGTATCTCGCCGGGATGTAACCGCTTTCCCTGCCTGCCACGCAAGCCCAGGGAGCCAGAGCGATCGGCAATGCAGTTCACAGCGTGACAGGCCCAAGAGCACTGGCAGATCAGAGCAAATGATATTCCAGGCTGTCGTGATGGTCGAGCGGGGCGGCTCAGCCGCTGCGCGATGTGACGGATCGTAAAGGAGGGGTTGGAGGGCAGTGGACAGGCATGGCCGGGGGGGGAGGGGGGGGGAGGCGAGGGCGAGCCGTGCAGCAGGCGGCCCTGTGGCGCTGATGGGTGCGACAGGGGCGCCGAGGGCGCCGCATTGTGTGGGCTGGAAACAGCGGCCCCGAGCCGGTGGCGGGGCAACTGGACACACTACTTGGGGCAGCCTGGTCGGAGGGCTATCCTTTGGCTGTGGTTGGCTACTGTTGAAATATGAGGACTCGTAGTGGCCGTCTCGCCTTTGCGTAGCCCATGGTAGCCCAGCCCGGCAAAGTCCAGCGTAGCACTCCTACTGCGACGGCCTTGCCGCCCAGGCGCTACTTCGAACAAGCATGCATCTTAAGATACGAGTATCCGAGTACATATCTTACGCGTATTAGCGGATGCGATGATCAGCACCTTGACCCCCCCGCCCGGGTTTGCCGAGGCGGTCGAGCTGAAGTTGAACCGAGACAGTGGCAGGCAAGATAAGATACGACGAGTACGAGTGCACATGTACATGCTGGATGTAGTGGCGATTGCTCGTCGTCCTAGCATGAAACGGGGAGACCGGAGTTTGGCTACATGCACGACTTTGCTGCAGGCGAGCGAAGTGGCGGAGTCATCACTTCTTTTTGCGGTGAGGGCGGCGGGACCGAGAAGCCCAGCAGTCTGGCCGAAAGATGGGATGCATTGTTTCGGCGGACAACGAGACGAGAAAAAAATGAACAGATGCAACCCCCACGATCTTTTGCCCGTTATGGTGGATTGAACCAGCAAATTAGCCCTCGCAGCGGGGGAGGAAGGAGCTCACCGGTTCAACGTAAAATGCCGACACGGCTTGGAGGCAAGGAAATATGGGGAGGGGGGGAAGGGAAGAGGGGGGGGTGTCTGGCATCGAAATGTGAGGGGTGCGTCTTCGGATCCTCCACTACGATAAGCGATGTGCCGTGGTGCAGCACAATGCGCATACTGGCCGCGTAGGCTGATGAGAGGGGTACGAGGAAAAGCCAATTGGCATGATAACCTTAAACCAGATTTGGTAGGAGCACGTCGTAGACACGGCCAAGAACGGACGAATGAGAAGCGACGTAAACCAGGCAAACCCAGGCAAAACCAGGGACGGGGGTAGCCGGTCGACAAGGGCGCGATTCCAGGCTTGTCGGTGCAAGGAAAAGCAAAAGCGCAAGGGGAAGGACAAGAGTGTGACAAACATGTGAGCAATCTGGTTCCCAAAGCGAGGAGGCGGAACACCGAAGTAAGGGAACGCGGACATCTGCCCAAACGAGCGGCCTAGGGAGGGGCCTAGTGCGCGTACAAGGAGTGAGCCGGCGCCAGACGCACTATCACTGGTGGCCGGAAAGCGGCGGGAGCTGGGCCGGGAGCAGGGGGGGTGGAAGGGGGGGGAGGGGCTGTCGATCGGACCCAGGCGGGCCATTGGCGTTGGGCGGTGAGACGGGGAAGCAAAATACAGCATTAATACAGCAAAAAGCAATGACCGACCGCAACGCGGCGTCAAAAAAGCAGAAAAAGCAAAAAAAGCAAAGAAAAACGAAACGAGAGAGAGGGGGGGGGGTCGCCGCAAGGTACATGCAGGTTTTGGCCGAGTAAGATAATGGTCGCAAAAAAAGAAAAATACGAGTCAGAAAAAGGGCCAACAAGGAGGAAAAAAAGGAAACAAAAAGGAAAAAAAAAAAGAGACACAAGCAGGGAGCAAAGCAGGACAGGACAGAGGACAGCAAGGCGCGACACCACTCGACCGCCTGTCTCCCCCGTAATATCATGGACCCTTTGTCGACGCGACTGCGACCTGCGCCCTGCGACCTGCCAGACACCGCCGCCCGCCGTCTCGTTTCCTGGATATAAGGAAAGACCGCATCGCCAACGTTTGTCGCATCGTTGCTTGCCTGTCAACGCCTCCCCTCCCCGCCCCTCTCGCTCTCGCTCTCCTCTCTGTCTACACATTCCTGCATCCCTGCGCCTCGTCTCCGCCTCCACGACGTCCCAGACAAACAACTCCCCTGCCCTGCTGTTAAGCTGGCGTCTGAGACAAGTCTAATCGACGGTTGTCCGGCTCTCCCTTGCGGCCTGGCCGTCTGCCCTAGCTTCCCTGGCGTCTTGTATTGTTTCCCGCACCCTCTCGCCCCTTCGTGTCCCTATTAAGGACGGACGCGCCGTTGTTTCCCAGAGTTGCGAGCCGGATCAAATCCAAGCACGTCAAACAGTCAAAAAAAAAGTCCCCAGAAAAATAATCCCCATCCCAACGTCCGACATGTCCCCTACCAGTGGTGCCGCCAGCAAAGGCGCCCAGCCATGTCGCCGCAACGACGGTGCGGGCCAGTCCAAAATGGTGCCGCCGACACTGACAGCGTTCACTTCGCGTCTGCCGGTCCGGACTGCCAACACTACCAGCACTACCAGCACTACCAGCAACACCAGCACTACCAGCACGGCAAGCGCTACCAGCGCGGCCGCCAGCTCCAGCACCTATGTCAGCAGCGCCATCAGCTTCGACAGTGACGACGAGGACGAGTGGGAGGACGAATGCATCTCTCCGGCTCTTCCACAAGCCGACCCTGCGGATTACGACAGCAACGGGAACATTATCTTTCGTCGCGTGGCCACCACGACACCCCCGGCAGGCCCGCGCACCTCGCTGCTCTCGCAGATGCTGCAGACACAGCAGGCCTCGGGCATGGCCTTGGCCAACGTGGGTGGCAGCAGCAACAGCAGCAACCCGACCTTTCGCTCTCCCTTTGACGGCTACCTGCCTAACCCGCTGAGATGCCACCCGACCGCCCACTCGGCCGCCTCCGCCTCGTCGGCCTCGCCGGCCTCTTCCTTTGGGGACATTTCGTCTGCCTCCTCGTCGTCCTCGTCGTCCTCGTCGTCCTCGTCCCCATCGTCGTCTCCGTCCTCCCCTCCCTCTCCCATCCGGCAGGTCGCCGACGGCCTGCTCTTTGTTCATCGTTCGCCGCGTGCCCTGGTCGACAGCACCGGGCCGTTCGCTTCGATGCCCTTTAACGGTGCGTGCGGGCCGCGCGCCGAGCCGACCGTGGCTGTCGGTGCGCCGGCCGCGGCGCCGTGCGATTTCCGCTGCCAAAGCCGTCTGCTGCGCGGCGAGCTCAGCAGCACGCTGCGCACGAGCATCCTCGACGAGAACAACTCTCGCTACATCTTCCGCCAGCATGGCAGTCGGCGCATGCAGGACACGCCCGAGGACGCCGACGACCAAGACCGTCTCTATCCCGTTCGCCGCACACAGTCGGCGCCAGACGTCCTGGCCGTCGCCCGCGACGCCAGCCGCCAGCAGGAACGCGATGCCTCGTCTTCGGCCGACACCATCCCGGCCGTGGCCATCCCGTCGGCTGCCGACACCGTGCTCCACCGCGGCGTCCGGGACTCGAGCACGTTCCGCTTCCGCAAGATCGAGTACGTCGACGACTACGTTGCACCACGCAGCTGGAGCTGGGGCATGGACTACCACTCCAAGGGGTGGTGATCTCAGCAAAACAACTCCCAATGCATGGCGTCACGAGAACACGGAATGGACATGGCAGCGAATGTAGGAATGACAGGAAATAATGTGCGAGGATACCCTTTCGGGATTGGATTTACCACCACCCACTGTTTCATTTTTGGTCTTTTTTCATTTTTCACTTTTCACTTTCATTTTTCATCTTCTCATTGTTTACTGTTTGCTTTTACTTTCCTATTGGACAGTCTCCATGTATTATTATCAAAAGCATTGCCTTATAAAGCGTACAACGAAACAGACTCCGTTCCATTCGTGCTTACAGCCGTCTGCTGCCCTATTGCGCGGCTCCCCAATTTGTGTCATGTTCCACCAACAACGCCCCGCCAGCTCCCATCACAGACCCCAGTCTATCCCCCGTGGGACAGGCCTGCTGTGCTAAGGCGGACTCGGCCCGTTGGACCTCACGTCAACGTTTTCATTTTACAAGGAAAATGGCATTCATTCTTGGCAGTCCATTCTGCCATCACAATCAGATCCGTAAGATAGAAACAACACATAGCACGAGAGCTCCAATCCAAGCGACGCAAATCCTACAAAAAATCCATCCATACCTGACCAAGACCATCCAGCCACCCAGAGCATGAATAGCCAACCCAGAAACAACTGCCTCTCTTATCCGCCAGCCACATTCCCCCGCCGGTAGCAACAAGGCAGAAACGACACAAAAGATAAGGGATTGACAGACGAGCGATCAGGAGCGCCCAATTGATAGCTCCCGTCACTCACCGCCCTTCTCGCAGAGCACCCCATCGCTTGGGCCGCCGCACTCGACTGAAGCTGGGGCGTTGCCAAATTTCTCCTCGCCGGCGCTGGGACTGACGCTGCTGTTCGTTGACGCCGTCTCCGCAGCCTGGGCGGCCGCACCCTGTGCAGCCTCGGCCCGCTCGACAATGTCGTGGGCGGCCACCTGGTAGAAGGCGAGAAAACGGGACTCCATGGTTGCGTAGTGGGGAGGATGCCGATGGTGGATTGGGCACAGCAGAATGGGAGACAAGGATAAGAGGCAAGGGCAAGGTTGGATTCTGCGTCTCGCACGTTCTTTCTTGAAAGAACGGAGAAGAGGAGTAGAGAGGGGGGTGGAGAGAGGGGGTTCTCTCGTTATTTTCGCAAGATTCGCCGCTTTGTGGGAAATAAGATGACAGGGTTTTATTCTCTCAATCTCTCCGTACTCCAGGATGCAAAGTCTGTCTAAACAGAGGGGCAAGAGCAATGGGCCTGGAAGAAGAGGTGGGGGAGAGTCTGTGAACGATGAGAAGATGGGAAAACAGAATGTGATGGGATGTGGCAATGCCTCTGTCGTACGGGAGGACGAGCAGCTGGTGTTTTATGGGCTGCCAACGGCCAAAGGCAGAAAAGCAGGGCGTGGCCGCCGGCATGCAACAAATGCGAGCCTGCATGCTCGCCCATGCATGCATGCCTGCTGTGCAAAAGCCAGGCATTCCCCGGAGAGCACCTTCTCTCTAGGCGCCTCTTGCCTGCACCTGGCAACCTCCTCTATTCCCATTCTTTCAATTAACGAGCTAGCTCAATCTTGTGCCGCCTTGCCTCGTCCGTCACTCCTACCTCTCCCGTCACCCATCACCGACCCGCTCCTTCCCATTAACTTAGTCGTTCCTACCCTATTTTTATGTATCCTACCCTCCTTTATTCCCAGTCTCCGTCTGCCTGGCCGGTCATAATGTCCGCGGGTTTGACCCCTCGGGCCCCCCCCCCCACATATCCCCCACCCCGGCCGGCCAATGGCCGCCACCCCCTCCTCTCCAATGGTTTGTCGTCTGGCGTTGCATCAAACCCATTTTTTTTCTCGGTGTTCCGCTGTCCGTGGCCAACAGAACAAGAGGGGGTGAGGCCCTTCTGCGCTGCGATTCGCAACTGCGACAGACGGAGCTGATAGTGGCGGAGAGGCAAGGTGGGGGGTGTGCTAGGAATATGATAGATAGACCTGCCGTCAGACGGCCAAACCGGAAGTCAGCCGGACTAGAGCGGGACGAGGGCTCGTAGACACAGACAGAAACCCAAAGAGCCGAACAGGGCCTAGTGGCGAGTCTCGCGGCCCATGGTAGGATACAACAGCACTCGTACCGACACATCCCCCCTCACTCCCTCGGCAGTTTGGCATCGGTGTGGCCCAAGACACGGATGATGCCTCGCTTTGTACACTCGGACAGGACGTTGCGAGAGTGGCTTCACACCCTTTGAGAATTGCAGTCCAGATCGGATCTCTCCGAGTACATTTGGTCGTCCAAGTCGATCGGATCTCACTGCTATGCGATCGAAAGAACAAACACGTGAAGTTCCTGGAGATGACCCCGACTGTAGTCTCACCAGTCATATTTAGTCCATGCCAAACAAATCCCATTGTAGTAATACTAATGGTGACGGGCTTTGCATTTGCTCTCAGCACTAGCCTCGTTGCATTTCTTCCGAACCGCCCTAGTAAGTCATACCATTCCTCCTCTAACCTCAAGGCCTTTTGGATTTTAGGTTTTGGGAAACAATTGCCAAGGGTAGGAGACAATTAGTCCTTTCCGGCGGCCAGAGGACGGCAGCTGCCGGGACTACTTGTAGGTACGCGTTTTAGGGCCGGTGCTACCGCTAAAGCATAATTTAAGGCCTGCTAAACCGGCGACGGCGGCCGCGTACTTTAGGGCTGTATGAGGACAGGGGCGGCGTAAAATGTTCATTGTCGAAAGACCTTATGGACGGAAATACCAGAGGATTAGCAGAGTCTGAGGTATCTGCAGAAATCAGTACACTTTTCGCGATACTGCAGCGAATACCAATTTGTGGTGCAGGAAGCAAGACAGAAATGATGCGATTACGGATGACTCACGCATCCTGCGGCCACTAATATGCAGCACCCTGGCCGGAAATATTTTGGAAGTCGGCCGTAAGATATCGTATGATGTAGAGATGGAAAGGCATTTCGCGAAGCCAACGCCAGGCATGCATTAAGGAAGGATATTAGGGCAGGTATTTTTGTCGACTGCTTGTACGATAACTAGAAGACAAGACGCAGTCCGGAGGCCTGACAGTCGAGCAGGATATCTTACCCCCCGACCGAACTTTAAGAGATATCAAGTACGGGAGAGGATGGCGTTCCCTGGCAATGGTATCAACTCGATGTAGTATTCTTTCCTGCTTTGGCTTTCCCAGAATTAGTGTTGAAGAAGCGTGCAACTGTCTGTTCCATCGAGTTAAAGAGAAATGCATTTCTTCAATATGGTTCCCACATAGCCACGCTAATGGTGTCAAATTAACATTGGTCTAGACGTACTAACGGTTGATCGGCAGCATTACCTACTCCGTCGATACTCTATGCCGATCCCTTTACTCCAGACTAGAGTGGGTTGCAAGAAAAGATTAGTATGATGAATTGCGGGAGGGTCTGGCAACATCGTTAACGGGACCGCAGCGGTCACTCGCTCTGGGCTTTTGGACCGAGACGAGGGTAAAAGTCAGCGACCACGACCCTTGTTGCGATGCCAATGACGATAACTAACGTTTCGAGCGTGCCAACTAAAGACAGGTAGCCACCACCAACAGAGCTGCAAGGCTGCTTGAGATGGGAGGCCTCGGCGCCGAAGGGAGCCATGAGTAGTTTCCTGTCTTCCTTTCAAGCTTCCTTAGTACGGGGGCCGTAACAGTGACGCCTCTGGCTGCATTGCGGGCTGTCTGTAACATTTCCTATCGTCTTGTTCACACTCGAGGGAGTCTCCATAGCCAAGATAATTCGCAGCTGCAGGACGCCCGGCTGGGACATGGCCAGAAAATCTGCATACAATGCTGGCCGTCCACGATGCTCGCGCTCCACGCCAGTATCAAATTCCGAACAGAATAACACGCAGAGACGAGCGATCGGCGTCACAATTCAGAGGCGGGTTGACCTCTCCGGGTTTCGCGACGGTTCTCGACGGGAGCGTTTGAGAACTCGAACAAGGCCAAGTTGGCTGCTTTGAGCTGGACTTTACAAACATCATCGACCCTCTGGGAACCCAGAAGATTCTGGGCAGAGGCACGCTTAGACTGAAAGGCAAATCAGGTTCAAAAATGGCTGTTTGAAGTTTCTCCCCCAGGACAAGCACATAAAGGAGCTTCTCTCAGGTCAGGCCATCTAACTCCCATAATATTGGAATTTGAAAGGTCTTACAAAGAGTAATCGTCAAACCATGTTCTGCTCTCTGTTGGATTCGCTGTTAGATTCAAACGGCAGCTACGGTTGTCAACCTCTCTAGGTGTCCCTCGGGTTGGAAGCTGAAGGTTTCAATGGCTCTACGGTAAAGTCTTAAGCTCCATATTCAACTCCTTTACTATGTTATTTGACTGGCTGGACGAGGTGGGCTAACAAGATCAGGCTCTCAGCATCGAGCGTCTTGTCTACAACACTTTTGCAACACGCCCAGGATTTAAGATGTGTATCTCCAACCTGCCAGAGCCCCTTTGCGTATATCTCCGAATATTGTCTCTTAACTTCATAACCTGGCCTGACTTTGGCCTCGCTCCTGAGATCATTTGTCTCTGCTCTGACCTCAAGGCCAAACTCCAATAAGACTTAACAAGAACGACCTAACCTCATTGATGACAAGTAAGCATTCCCAAACATATCGTAAATCACGCTTTTCTTCGTCGTAGTATCGAGGTGAACTTGCCACTGTTTGCGCTGCCACAACCTTCATTCCAGCACTTTGTGTCCATATTTTCGGAAGGACCGCTGGCCACGCTATCCAGAGACACGCCCAATTACGACGTGCAAACTCGAGTACGTAAATGATTACTCGTGCCGGCTTTTAACGGAGCCGACACGACCTGTCTGATCTTGTCCAGCGTAGCCTTGTCCACGCCCTGCTTCGAGGTGTCTGGATCTTCGAAGACCCCTTTACTCAATCGCAGCTGTGTTGACAATTGGTCATGTCCCATCCCCTGGATGTGGGCTATTAATAGTGCTGATAGAAAAACTATCCCGGAAGAATACATAGGGTTGCATCTCGTGGGTGCTGCATGTCCCAATGCAGTTGTGTAATCGTTCAAACAGTGGCAGCCTACAAGTAATAAGTTTGTGACGGAACCCCAGATGCCCGTACTTGCGTAGCCTGCCAAAGAGACACGTCTGCAATTTTGATTGCCTCATGCCAAGAAGCAGTCTATCCATGGCGGCGGATGGGCTAGCAAGGATTCGTGGAGAGGACACAAATGTTACCAGATTGGGCAACAAGCGGTTGAAAAAGGGGAACGCGGAAGAAAATAGGGGAGGAATGCTGTGCGTTGGACGACAGTGCAGATACTCCGTGCGAGGACATTTACGAGGCACATGACCGCGGCCTCGGCGCTAGAGGCAGGCGAAGCCAGAGCAGCCAATGGCCGCTGCCGAAAATGGCCAGCGAGGCACCAGGGGACATGAAATTGTCTCGTACCTCCTTCTTCTGGCCATTTGTACACGTATCTTACGAGTGCTCTCCCTCTTTCGGAACTTGCCTGTCTCTACTCCGTGCTGGCCTCATTCCAGGTACCCCTGGATAACCACACCGCCGGTCGTTGGCCCATCTTCTCGGATAGGGGCCAATCACTTGGAAGAAACTGTCTGTTAAGAGAGTAGCCAATCAATAAACCCGAACTGGCCAGCAGATTGAGATCCGTTACAGCAGGGCCGCTGGCGGAATACATAGGCTGTGGCTTGGTGCTTCTACGTATTTTCCTAGGCTTTTTTTAGGTACTCGACCCACTGAAAGATCCACAACGAGCAAGTGCTCCCCAGTTTCGCTTTTTCTGAGCCAAAGGGGGGAAAAACGCGTCAATCCAGCAAACATCATTACCAGCCCAGCTTTCATCTTCCGGCCTTCCCTTCTTTCCTTCAGGCCTCTTTTCACACGGTACCACGGAGCGCAGACTTTGGAGGAAACGGACCGCTACACGCGACCCATTCACCCTTCCGCCTCGATCGCAAACGTCCAGTTTCAAGTCCTCCCTTGACTAACCCTTCTTCAAACGCCCCAACCAGGAGCACAGCTACTCTTCGTCCGAGTCTTCCGGCATCCATTCTCGACTGTCCGCTGCTCCTCCTCCAAGGCGCTGATTTTCGACAACGAGCTCGACCTCGATCAGCCATCTACCATCTACGACCCGACCACCGCCCTTTACATCTCGCAATGGACTACTCTCTGGCCCCTCGAAGCTCGCACGCTCGGCCGGGACGCCTTCATCGCCGTAACCGTCGTGCTCTTGCCCTTTTTGTTCTGCCGCTTTTCGTACTGCCCACAGTGTCGGCTGTTGCAGTGGGAGTGCCCGCAGACGTGGATGCTGCGATCGCTGCTGCTCCAATCGCAGCAGCTCCCGTGGCTGCTGCAGCTGCTGCGGCAGAAGTCATTGACACGACAGAGGGGACGACTATATCTAAAACCAGACTCGACAAGGTGAAGCCTGTCGACGGCAACGATGGCAGACCACACGAGGGCCCCTTTGTGGAGATTGACAAGACGCGGAAGACCGGCGAGTCCGCCGAGCAAGCCGCGCAAAAGAGCACCATCTACATAGACGGAAAGAAAGTGCCAGAGAGCAATGACGGCGTCATGGACGATAAGAACCGCGTGGCGCCAAAGGAGGGCACTACAGGCAACAGTGGTGGCGTGAGTGAGAAGGACAAGCAGCGAAAGGCACAGGAGGGACAGACGGGCGAGAGGATCGAGAACACGCCAGACTCGCCCAAGGAGGCTCCGCCCTTGCCTCACCACGAAGAGAAGAAAATCAACGGCGGCAAGGAGGATAAAGCGAAGGATAAAGACGCGGTGGACGATGCGTCTGGACTTGAGGTACGTGGCTCTATTCGGACGGTGCATGATGCGATTATGCATACTAAACGAAATGTGGACAGAAACCTGTCGACCTTCCCGACATACCATATGACAAGGCTATACCGGTTCCCGGATCGGCGAAGAAGGATCATTTGGATGTGTCCAAGCCTTCGAACGACCAGACCAGACTGCCGCCACGCCCCAGCGGCAGCGGCGAGGATGACGAGGCAGCGACGCTCATCCAGCCTCTGCACTCGTTCCTTCTTTCGCTCACGATGATTCTGTTTTCCGAAGTGGGCGACAAGACATTTCTGGTGGCCGCGCTCATGGCCATGAAGCATGACCGCATGGTCGTTTTTTCGGCGGCGTTTAGTGCGCTTTTCGCCATGACGTTACTATCGGCCGTTTTGGGACACGCTGTGCCCGTGCTCATCCCCAAGCGCCTGACGAACTTCCTGGCTGCCGCCCTCTTCCTCGTGTTTGGCGCCCGCATGGTGCGCGAAGGCATGAAGATGGATGCCCAAGAAGGTGTGGGAGCCGAGATGCAGGAGGTGGAGATGGAGCTGGCCGAAAAGGAGCAGCAGACCCGGGAGAGCGGCCGACGCAACGGCCGTGCCTCCACGCTCAGCGCTGAGGCTATGGAGATGGGCATTGGTGGTGACGGCGTGGCTGCGGGCGGCCGGCTGTCGCGACAGCAATCGCGCTTTGGCACGCCGAGCCGTAGTGCGTCATCGTCGGTGTCTCCCCCCCGGCGCAAGAACAGTCTCGCGTCGACGGCGCGCGGCGTGGGCAGCGGCATGGGCAACCTGGCGTCGCTGCTCCTCAGCCCGGCCTGGGTGCAGACGTTCGTCATGACGTTTCTGGGCGAATGGGGCGACCGAAGCCAGATCGCTACGATTGCCATGGCGGCTGGCCAGGATTACTGGTGGGTGACGCTTGGTGCGGTGCTGGGCCACGCCTGCTGCACGGGAGTGGCTGTGATCGGCGGCCGTGCGATTGCGGGCCGTGTGAGTCTCAAGGTCGTGACGATGGGCGGCGCGATATCGTTCCTCGTCTTCGGCGTCATCTATCTTGTGGAGGCCTTTTACGCATGAGCACTGCGGCGTCCGGCCCTCCGACGCACACTTCCCTCTTGGTCAGATCCGCGGCTTCGTCCAACAGCACGGCGTCTGTGGACAGGAGAGGCGTGGACGGATCTGATGGGCACATGGTTTATTTGCATGGGTGGAGTTTTGCCGCGTTGTCGGACGGAAAACAAATGTTGGGTTACATCTCTCCCGTCTCTGCTTTTGGCGCCAGTCACTCGTTTTTCCGCCCACAGCATGCCTCGCTGATAGATTTTCCTCTCGGCGCCATTCGTTTACTAACCCTACATTGTTTTAATCCTCACTACGGATCTTGTCGTTCCCTTTCTCTTTGTCTGATTGCTTTCCATCACGATCGTCTGCCCACGTTTGATCGTGTACCATGTCGCGGTTTGTGAGTGTTGTGTTACCAGCGGTCCTGAGTTTCTTGTACGTGGGCGCTTTCCTTTTTTTTTATTGAATCGTCCTGGGTTTGGTGGGATACTGCACACTGGGAACAGAGTGTGCAAACAATAGAAATAATCCTGGCGGCAGAAAACAACAGGAGCAGGGAGCGGATATGCTTAAGGGGGGAGGGTCGGCGTGGAGTGGTGCATTTGCATTTGTCTCGTTTCTTGCTGGCTTTTCGGATGTGCGATAGGATAGCAATTGGCCAATAATCACTTTTGGGAATGTCTGTGTGCTTTGGCAGTGCAGCTGAAGACAAACTACCAGTGCTTCTCTAAGATAGGGACGGCGTTGATGTCGACGCCGTCGCGAAACCAGCGTTCGGCATTGGTAATGGCGACATCGTTGCCGCTCATCATCCGTTTGCGCATGCGGCCGTCGGCGGCAAAGGTCCAGTCTTCGAGTCCATAGCAGCGAAACCACTGGGTTGGGGCGACACCGGCGGCGTTGGCGTCCGACGGCGAGAGCTGATACTCGTACCAGAACTGCACGGCGATGCGGTCGTCGGTGAAGGCGAAGAGCTCCTTGCGCAGGCGGTAGTTGATCTCGCGCTCCCACTTGGCCTGCAAAAAGGCCGTCATCTGCTCGCTGCCGCGGATGAACTTGTCACGATTGCGCCAGATACAATCATCGGTGTAGGCAGGGACGATGATTGCAGGGTCTCTGGAGGGCTGTCAGCTGGAAAGGTAGTGGAGGTGGGGGCCGGAGGGAAAGACGGGGGGGAAGTGGAGAAAAAAGACGATAGAAGGAAGAATATCACAGACAGACCTTGTGTTCCAAGCATCTTGGGCGGCCTTGACTTTCTGATGGGCAGTTGCCTGCGTAAATGGAGGCGCGGGAGGACGCATGATGCTGGTTGGGACAATTCGAGTCAGAGTTGTGCTGGGTTGCGGTGCTTCTACGGATTGGGGGCTCTATTTGTATACTTTATCTTGTGACCAACACCCCAATAGATAATGTGTTACCAAGCCGGCGGCGTCTGCTCGGAGTTTGCAACTACCTGATCTGACGTATGGCGTGAGTCAGCTATAGGTGCCCGTGGCGCTATATTACCGGTTTAGGAAATTTTCATATGCGGGGCGAGCCTCTGGGTGTTGGGAGCTGGGGATGCATCGGGGTAACATTGGCATGGGGAAGGTACTCGTAGGGCTATGAACTAAGATACGGCCAGAAGGGAGCACCGCAAAGTGAAGGGCGGACGAGTAAGCAGTGGGCACAATTCTTTAACGGAAGGCAGGGCTTCCCTACTCCCAGCTGTATCTTGCTAGTCCAAGGCTCCTGATTGGTGTTTCTATGGGAATGGCCGAAGCGAAAGGTGGTATTGCAAGCAGAACCGGCGAGAGGGAAGGATGCAGAAGGGCAAAAGCCCCGAGAGCGTCAGAACGGGCGCTAAACCATAGCATAAGTACTTGCGATGAAGTGGAAATGGGATTCCTTCGGTTAAGCCGACAGAGGAGGGGTAGCAGGCACGTGTATCAAGTCACGGGATGAAATATCATGATTATTAAGCACTGACATAACCAGATATTGCTCGAAAGCAGCAGGAGTGCTTATCCAATGGTATCACTTACAGGGACGTGAGTACTGTCCTTGTAAAAGGCCTGGCCCTTGAACTGGCCGTTTCGAGTCCGGCATTGCCGGTGGCGCCGCAGGAATAGAAGGAAGCTGGAGATTTATGCAGGAGCCTGGTCCTTGAAACGGACGGCCATTGATGCGGGCGCGGCACAGCGCGCAGCTGCATCCTTTCCCGTTTGAGCTAACGATCAACGAGATCAAGATCGAGGCGATCCCATCCGCTATCATTTCCTGCAGTGGGCATTTTGGGGTTGTCTGCCGCAGCGCGCGGGTTTCCGCCCTCTTCGGGGTTCACGCCCCATGCGCGGCGCGCGCGCGCGTAGAGCACCAGCAGGACCTTTGTTGCTCCTAGCCGGCGCGACGTGCAGGAGGTTTGCCGAGTGGATCAGAAGAGGGCATGATCCCTGCGGCTTACTTTGGTACAGAATCGGAGAAAGGGCACTGCTGGGGCAGCCAGGCTCGTTTCAGCTAGTGCCCTGTAGATTTGCGCTACAGGTCCAATAGTATGATTGGTTGGTGTAAAATCCAAGGTGCGCTGTAATGAAAAGGGGGCAATGCGCATCCACGGGGCGATAACGGCAAAGTGGCATCACGGCATTTCGCCGTGTGCGCAGCCTGTGGCTTGTGAGCCTGCATGACTACGGCCACAATTGCCGAGACACGTCCCAACAGTGGAACCGATCGGTGCAGAGCGCGATACGAGGTTTGTGAGTAGAGTAATACTCGGTACTATCTTACCCTTTGAATGGGGTAGGCAAGCGTACCGCCGACACGCGTGGGTGGACTACCACTAATACGAGTATGAGCGCGTTGCGCTGGTGCTACGCCGGGCGCTACGAGTACCACCCAGCGAGAAGGAGGAGAACGGAAAGAGACCTGGAGAGCATGTTGGCGGGCGCGACAGGGGGTCGCACAAGCACACACAGACAAACACACAGACACTGGCTACTGGCGCAGGTCACTAAATCACACTAGTGCCTGCGCCCGTTGAATTAGCAGGTGCCGCCGCCCCCCATCATCTCACTACTCCACCGTGTTTCAACCGTTTTGTCTCTGGGGCGAAAGAGTTGCTCGCAGCTGTCCCCCCGGGGCGAAGTAACCGTAAACCAAACCAGCGTTTGATGGCTGCCCAATCAGCGTGCTCGGTTCCCAGACTTCCCCTTTTTCGTCCATGACCTCCTTTTTCGACACGAGAGCAGCGCGGCCGTTTGTGCTCGGGAGGCGCTGTGCGTACCCGTGGCAGCGTTTCCAAAAAAGTTTCCACAACGCGGCCGACCGTCGTTCTTGTTCTTGGTTGGACACGCGTAGTCTTGTTAGTTCTGTGGCCTCCATCTGGTCTCGCCGGCCCTTTAATTTTTGGCAAGATAGTTTTTTTTTTGGATCCCTCCTTAATAGAGCACGCTACGGAGAATTACAAGCAAGGCGGATGGGAAGGAGCATACTCGTAGGAGGGCACGCCATTTTACACAAGGTTGTAGGGGTGTTCTGTCCTGCCGAGCCCCTTTTCCGAGAGCCCGTTTTACGCAGTGCAAGTAATACGGAGTACTTGTACCGCACACAGCGCAGGTGGCCCGCGTCCCCTCCATACGTTGTACTTCCGCATCTCGCGCTCAAATCTGAGACCACGCGTCGTTCCTTCCCTTTTCTTTTTTCCCCCTTCCTGCCCCATCCGCTGTCACGGCGCATTCTTCATCCCCTCATTCTGAGCCCCTCTCGTTTCGCTCCCTCTTGTCTTTACATCTCTGCACTCACCCTCAGCCACGACGGCACCACTCATCACACTTGCTTTATTTTGCTTGATATTGAATCGTCAGACCACCGTGGATCGATTCTTGCAAGGTGGGTGATTATTACTATTACTGGCACCGCGTTTTGGCGCCTAGTCATCGGTGCAGCCTCAAGGCTTTTTACATTGTCTTGAAAATCCGAGAACGACGCGACGGCCGAAGACGCTTGCTTTCTGTCCCATGTATGACGAGCAGTTGACTGATTTCCTTTGTGTCGAAAACAGACTACTTGACTCTCACGAACGACACGACAAATCTCGGCGCCTACTGTTCTGACTCTGACGAAAGCTTCTCGTGTACATCAGCTCGCACATCGAACGTCCGGAACGTGGGGCGCGATCTGATCTCTCCAATCCCAGAAACCTATGCGCACAGCTTCTCGGCCCATTACCGTCTGCTTCTCATCCAACTTGTGTTGATGCACTTGCTGCATGCTCCTTTGCATAGTATTTTTTGCGACAGACAAGAATGAGCTCAACCCGTCGTTCGAGTTTCGGAATGCTTCTACGACGAAGCAAATCGGGCGAGCTCAAGGGCAAGAAGGCCCAGGTGCTTCGCGAGCAGGAACTCCAGCGGCAGCGCGAAGCGGCTAACATTCCCAAATCGCCCCCCCGGCTGCCGGTCCTGTACAATGGCGCTCCGGCCCCGAACCTCCAGAGCTCGTTCGGCGGCCCTGTGCCGCAAGACCGCGAATCGGTCTCGCCCCCTGGCGATCACTACCGCACTAACTACACACCCCGCCCGTCTATGGAGCCGGCGTCGTCGGTCGTCAGCGTGCCTGTGCCGCCTGTACCCCAGGGCGCGTGGGCTGATCCTTATGCGCGCACCGAGAGCATGACCCACCGTGGCCGGTACAGTTATGCGAGTAGTGCCATCAGCACCATCAACAGCCCGAGACGGGTTCGTCGAAGGAAGGACCCAACTCCGTTCAAGTAAGAGATTTTGCCGCCTGCGCGTGGATCTTGGTCATGGTTTGCGCATTTCTAACCCAGCGTCTAGCATCCTCATTATCGGCACGCGGAATGCTGGCAAGACATCGTTCCTCGAGTTCCTCAAAACGTCGCTGGCCCTGCCGGCCAAGAAGCGGAACAAGCACTTTGACGCGGATGCGTTCACGCCCATGGCGCCGCCGTCGGGCAACTTTATCCCGCATTACCTGGAAACGGAAATCGACGGGGAGCGCATTGGCCTGACGCTGTGGGACTCGGAGGGACTGGAAAAGAACGTGGTGGATCTGCAGCTCCGGGAGATGTCGGCCTTTTTGGAGAGCAAGTTTGAAGACACATTCAACGAGGAGATGAAGGTGGTTCGGTCGCCAGGTGTGCAGGACACGCACATTCACGCGGCCTTTCTCGTCCTGGACCCCCGCCGTCTGGACCGGAACGTGGCTACGTACAAGGCAGAGCAGGCGGCCAACGGAAACGGCATTGGCTACTTGGGCGGCCCGGTCAAGTACGTGCCGCAGTCGCGTGTGGTTGGTGCGCTGGACGAGGACCTGGATCTGCAGGTTTTGCGGATGCTGCAGGGCAAAACGACGGTCATCCCGGTGATCTCCAAGGCGGACACGATTACGACGAAGCACATGAACGTGCTGAAGAAGTCGGTTTGGGACAGTCTTAAGCGGGCGAACCTGGATCCTCTGGAGACGCTGGGGCTGGACGACATGGACGACGGAGATTCGTCGAGCGCGTTCGACTCGAACCGTATCGAAGAGGAGGCGGACGAGGACACGGCGGCCGTGGGAGAGGACGAGTCCGACCCGGCCGTGTTTTCGGAGGGCGAGGGAGAGGACTTGCCGATGCAGGGCACGCGCGACTCACAGACGCCGTCGAGGTCGACAAAGCGCATGTCGTCGATTACGTCGAGCCGCCGGAACCAGACGCGGGACGAGGAGGAGGTGCCATACATTCCAATGTCCATTATCAGCCCGGACATTTACGAGCCGGGCGTGGTGGGCCGGCAGTTTCCGTGGGGCTTTGCGGACCCGAACAATGACGAGCACTGCGACTTTCTGCGGCTCAAGGACCTCGTGTTCAGCGAGTGGCGGGGCGAGCTGCGGGAGGTCAGCCGGGAGCAGTGGTACGAGGGCTGGCGGACGAGCCGGCTGAAGCAGCGCGATGTCAAGGGGATGAAGGCATCTCTGCGGCGGTGAAAAGACGCCACAGAGCGCGACTCGAGTCGACCAGCGGCCGTTTAATACGGCACAACCTCGGCCTGCTGGAGTCTGTTAGCCACCCCCTGCGCGAGACCCCAAGCAAGCATGACGACGAATCTCTACATCCCGCGACTGCGTGCGTTTCTTTTGTTTTTTTGGTTCTTTTGGCAATGTTGCAATGTTGCACCTTTTCTCTTTCTCTTGTCTCTTATTTTTTTGCTTTCCCCTGCTCTCCCCGTCTTCCGCGGGCTCCCGGCGGGAGATGGGCAACGAAAAGCCGTTTACCAATTTCCTTTCTCTTTTCTTGTCGCCATCCTCGTTCATGAACACATTTATGTGCTGGAAGCACAGCTTCCAGATGAGATTTTGATTCCCCCATTTGTGCACCAATATTTCTTCGATTCGGTATAGGGGGTGCCTGCAGCACGGGTGGCATTCCGCTGGTGTGGTTTGCCTCCGTATTTCCCAAGTTGTAAGAAGCTGCAATCTTGTATTTTCCTTGTTAGATACCTCGGCGCCTATGGTGGATGGTGCAGCAGTAGGGTAGTTGAAAATCTGCCAGCCACGACCAAGAGTACAGCATGTTTGTGTTTGAGCAGAAGTTGAAATTGGAGGCAGACTATTTCTACCTTGTAACCGTAGCAGTATATATCTAATACGAGTATATACTAGAACAAGATGGCGCGGGGCGTTGGCTGTCATTATATGCAGTTTGCAGAACGAAGCGCTGACCATTCCAGGGTACAGGCGCCATGAGAACGCAGGCAGAAGACGAGACACAAGACAGAAGAGGGTGTAGAGAAGAGAAGAGGACAAGCAAAAAACAAGAAAAAGCAAGAGACAAAGGCAAAAACTCCTGGCATGCAAATTACGTGGATCCGTTTTTGTAAGAAAAGCGTGCTGGTTCGCCTCGGCCGTGCTGCTGGTCTGGCCCATGGCCACTGATGGCTACCGATGGCCACCAACGGCCACCAACGGCCACCGACGGCCACCGCTTCACTCTTCCTCCTCCTCGATGGGGGCGGGGGTGCGGCGCTCGGTGCGGCGCTTGGGGCGGCGATGCTGGGAGGAGCTGATGTTGCTGGCAGAGTCCTCGGGCTTGAGTTCGACGAGGTAGTCGTCGGCGTCCCAGGGGTCGGGGGTGGGAGAGAAGGGGGCGGGCTGGTGGTAGGTGGTGCCAAAGGCGCTAAAGGAGCCGAGCGGGTGGCCGTGGGCGCCGTAGGCGGAGGGGCCGTCGTTTTGGGGCGAGGCGAGGCGGGCGGGCCGGTCGGCGGCGGGCGCGGGGGTGCCGGAGGGGGTGGGCATGACGTCGATGCGGCCGGTGGTGCCGGCGGAGGCGGCGCGGCGCTGCTGCAGGCGGACGGAGAGGCCGGCGCTGCGCTGGCGGAGGGCGGCGCGGACGGCCTCGGCGCGGCCGTGCAGGGCCTCAAAGGCGTCCTCGAGGGCCTCCATGCCGCGGTAGATGTCGCGTTCGATCTCGGCGAGGGCGGCGACCTCGGCCTCCTCGTCGGTGGAGACGGCGAGGCGGGTGGCGGTGGTGGCGGCGGAGGCGGCAGAGGCGGCGGCCGAGACGGCGGCGGAGGCGCCGGTGTCGACGGAAAAGGAGCTGCCGGCAAAGGCGCTGCCGGACCAGGAGGCAAAGGAGGCGGGGGTGACGTTGCGGGAGAGGGGCGTGGCGGCGCCGCGGGAGAGGGGCGGCGGGGTGGGCGGCGGGGGGGCGGGGAGGGGATGATGGGCGGTTCCAGGGGCGGCGGGAAAGAAGCCAGAGGGCTCGTGGGCGACGGGGGTGGCGACGTCGTCAGAGTCGAGGGGGGGCGTCCCGGCGAGGGGGGGGGCGGCCTCGGCCGAGTCGGCGCCGGACCAGAGGAAGCCGTCGAAGCGGCCGGAGATGAGGACCTCCCACTCGGAGGGGTGGATGTCGCCAATGGTGTGCAGCAGGTCGTGGACGGCGGGGTAGCGGACGAGGTAGAGGGCGGTCTCGGGGTCGCGGGGGGGCGGGCCGGTGAGGCGGTAGAGGCGCTGGATGGCGAGGCCGGAGCGGACGAGCAGGTCCTGGCGGGGGCGGCTGCGCATGGGGGTGGGGGCGCGGACGGCGGGCAGCAGCTCGCGGGTGCCGGCGAGCAGGGCGTTGAAGAGGGGGCGGTCGTCGTGGGCGAGGTTGGTGAGGATGGCAAAGGCGAGCGTCTCGTCGTCGATCTCCTGGGGCGGCGAGGCGGGGGCGTCGGCGCAGGCGCGCATCCAGCGGTCGACGCTGGCGCGGACCTTTTTGTTCTGGCGGAGGTAGTGCTCGCGGAACTCGTCGGCAATGTCGGGGTCGATCTTGACGGGCGAGGGCGGCCGAGGCGGCAGGGCGCCGCCGGCGGACGTGGCCGAGGCCGCACCGGCCAGCGTGTCGGTGGCGCCGGCGCCGACAGCCGCGGCGGCCACGGCGGCGGCGTCGAGCTGGTGCTCGAGGGCGCTGATGTTGAGAGGCGGCCACGGCGGCAGGTCGATGCGGCCGCTGACCCGCTCGAGCACCTCGCCCCAGCCGAGGCCGCGGTGGTGCGGACCGCCCGTAGTGGTGGTGGTGCCGGCGTCGGACACGTCGTCGTCGTCGGCGTGGGCCGCACACACGACGCACGAGCAGCCCTCGGGCGGCAGGTCGCGGGAAAAGACGTTTTCGAGGCGGTCCAGCAGCCGGCGGGCGACGGTGCGGTGGCCCGTGGCCACGGCCAGCGAGCCGTGGTTCTGCAGCACGTGCTGGTACTGGCCCAGCAGGCGGATAAAGGGCGAGAACAGGGCGGCGGCGGCGGGGCCGGGGGCTGTAATAGTGTTGCCGGTGACGAGGCCGAGGCCGGCGCTGCGTCGGCGCTGACTGTGGTGGTCACGTGCCACGGGCAGGACGGCCAAAAAGTGCTTGGACACGGGCGACGGCAGGCCGCCGTTTTGCATCAGATAGTCGATGCGCGGCACCTCGGCAATGGTGGGCGCGGGCGGCGGCGGCGGCGGCGGCGGCGGCAGCGGGCCGACCGAGGCGGTGGCGTCGTCGTCGTCGGGGTCGGCCGGGCTGGGCGTCGAGCAGGCCGACGACGGCGGCTGGGATAAGGGCTGCCGCGTTTTCCAGTGGGCGAAAAAGGCCGGAGCGGGCGCCTCGACGGGCGTGGGCGTCTGGGGCGAGGCCGACTCCTGCAGGGACTCGGGCGAGAGCTCGTCGTTGTGGTCGGCGCCGTCGCTTTCGTTTTCCTCGTCACTTTCGTTTTCCTCGTTTTCCTCGTCGTCGTCGTCGTCGTCGTCGTCGTCGTCGACCACCACAATCTTGATGGGTTCGCGAGCCGTGGCCTGGCTCGACGCCATGGACGGCTGTGACCGCGACGGCTTGGCCGTGTCCTCGGGCGACGACGGCGCCGTGGTGGCCGTGGCTCCGGCGGCGGTCGACGGCCGGCCGTGGCTGGACAGATTCGTGTCGGGGGGACTCGGCGGCCGGCTGACGGCCGCCTTGCTCTTGCGCGCCGGCACGCTGACGTCGGTGGCGTCGGGCGTGAACGGGTTGAACGACGTGTCGGCCGGCCGATGGTGGGGACGGCGCACGCTCGACCGCGACACGGCCGACGACGCGAGGTCGTCGCGGCTCAGCACGGCCTCGCGGCTGTGTGCCTTGTTGGCCGCCGGATACGGCAGCCGGTCGCGGCTGCCGTATCGGCCCAGCTCCGGCACCAGATCCAGACGATCCAGACGATCCAGATGATCCAGATGATTCAGATGCACGGCAGACGTCGACGCCGACCGCGACAGGCTGCTGGCCACGCGGGCCGGCTTGGCCGCCCGCGGCTCCGACACGAGCGAGACCGGTGACGACGACGACGGCGGCGGCGGCAGCGGCTCGTCGTCCTTGCGTCGCGACGACCGCCGGCTGCTCGTGCCCGTCATGCTGTGGCTGGCGCTGTGCGTGCTGTGGTGGTGCGACGAGTGCCGGTGCTGGTGGCGGTGGCTGCGCGACGCCGCCGTCGTGCTCGACGCCGCCGACCCGTACGCCAGATCGCTCTCGCTCGGCCGCGTCCGTGACGGCCGAAGGCTGCTGCTGCCCGTGCCGACGCCCTTGGTCGGCGACCGGTGCGTCGTCGACCGCCGCGACAGCGTCGACGACAGCAGCGACGACAACGCCGGCTTGTCGACTCGGTCTCGGTCCTTGTCTCGGTCCTTGTCTCGATCTCGATCTCGCTCCCGATCTCGGTCTCGATCCCGCTCCTTGTCTCGTCGCTCCGTCTTGCTCGTCCGCCGCTTCTCCCGCGGCCGCTCGTCCGCCTCGTCGCCCGCCGTCATCGTCCCGCCCTCGCGGACCCGTCCGGCCATTCGGGGCAAAGGGGCCGTCTCGCTGGGTGGCGATCTCTCTTTGGTCGTCTCTGCGGGCGCAACTCGCGTCCGTCGAGCTCTCGCTGTTTTTCCTTTTTCCTTTCCTTTTTCTTTTTCCTTCGTCTCGGCCTGTCCTGGTGTCGGAAATCGTCGACAATGGTCGCTGCACGGTTCTCGGCGCTGTCCAGCAAAACGGCGAGATGAAACCCGTCTGGCGGCGTGATGCGTTGGGTCAAAGATGGTGATTCGACGAGACCCGCAAAGGATCTAAAAAAATCGGGTTCGGGTGCGTTGGCCAAATCGCCCTCAAGGCCACAGCCAGAAAGCCCAGACGGCCAGACGCCCACGCAAAAACGGCTGTCCAAGCTGCACGGCGCAGACAGAGTGGATACGACGACACGGGACGACGTGGCCGTGTCGGGAGAGGGTGTGGGAGAGAAGGCGAGAGAAACAGGCGAAGCGCCCGAGGCCCGGCACAAAATACCAAACGGCACAGAGGAAAAGGAGCTTTCCTGCCTCTCTCTGTCTCTTTGCCCCACCGCTACTACTGTGACTGGCCCCTGTTGGGCTGCCAGGCCTTGGGCACCACCGCCGTCTGCGGGGCCTGGCGGCTAGGGTGGCAGTGGGCGGCTGGGGGAGCTTAAATTAGATCCGTGGCTGTGCCCCGCTACTTGAATATTATTGTCTACATGTTGTCTACATGCACGCGCCATCGCTCCTGTTGGACTTTGCACACTCTGCCCAAATCTCTTGGATCGGCCGCACATCCAGCCCCATGCTGGCCGAGAGCTGCCGAGCGTCATCCAACGCCACGTACGACCCTTGCACGCAGCCGCCCCCCCGGAGAACTGTCGTGCGGCACTTGGTGGCCGACAGCCACTCGCGCATCACTTTTTTGGTTTTCTTCATGCACGTGACCAGCGCCGTCAGGTTGACTTGCCGGCTCTGTGGCGTGTACGCGACTGGCATGTCGTTCCACCAGAGCACGTTGAACTCGGGACTCAGAATGTGCGGCAGCAAGAGGTAGTTCTTCCGGGCGCTGGGCGGCTCTGCGGATGCTGCATCGATCAGCACAAGCCGCGGATCCAGCTCCAGCTTTACGCAGAGGAACCAGCTATCCTCGAACGGAATCCATGGCTGCCCGTCGTGTGTTGACACCACGTCGCGGTGACACAAGAGACGGAGACACTTGGTGCGGGTCGAACGGTCCGCTCTCGCTGCGTCGCAAATGGCAGCAAACGAAAACAGGAACTTGCCCGACTCGGCCATGTCCGACACGGACTGCGGTCCCTCTGCCTGGCCCGTATCCTGCAGTGCCGTGGCCAGTCCAGTGGCCAGTTCAGCGGCCGATTCCGCGGCCGATTTCTTGGCCATCTTCGTGGCCGGCTTGGTGGCCGGCTTGGTGGTCGGCTTGGTGGCCGGCTTGGTGGTCGGCTTTGTGGCCGGCTTTGTGGCCGGCTTCGTGGCCGGCTCCGTGGCCGACTTCGTGACCGGCTCCATGGTCAGCTCCGTGGCCGGCTCCGTGGCCACTTCCGTACTGACCAAACTGGCCGCACTGATCAGGTCGGACCGAAAGAACTCGTGTTGCAGGCAGTCCTGTGCCGATGGCCGGTCGTCTGGGGTCTCGGAAAGCAGGTTGTAGATCAAATTAAAGGCCGGTGGAAAGGGCTGTTGCTGGGCCAGCTCAAGCTTCCGCTGCAAAACGGCACCGTGACGCACCTTGGTATCGCGGGTCGTGTGCGCAGCGCCGCTGGGAGAGAGGCCGTAGAGCAGCTCGAGCGCGACCACGCCAATCGCAAACATGTCCACCTTGTTTGTCCGTGTCTGGCCGGTCCAGAACTCGGGCGCGGCATACATGGGTGTGCCGCAATGTGTGCTAAACTCCGCTGTGGCAATGGCCAGGCCAAAGTCGATCAGCACCATGTGAATGGGATCGCGTTTGGCCAGCATGATGTTGGCCGGCTTAATGTCCCGGTGCGTGACCGACTGGCTGTGCATGTAGTCCACCGCCTGCAGCAGCTGCAGCAGCACTGCTTGTTTTTCGACATCGGTGAGCGCCGCGTGCTCGTTGCGTGGATCGAGCACCTCTTGCAGATTGGGTCCCTTGACGTAGTCCATAATGAGCTGCGCAGGCTCGTTGGCTAGGCGGATGTAGGCCACGTAGCGCACAATGTGGTCCTGGACAAATGTGAGCGCGTGGTCGCAGGGAGACGATCTCGTATGGATTCTGTACTTGCATGCTGGAGACGCTCGAGGATCTCGGCTTCTTGCCATCGTGCTGCTTCGGGCTTGTTGTACAGCTTCACAGCGTACGCTTGGCCGGTGTACTTTTCCACCGCCTCATGCACCTGCGCAAACGCACCCTTTCCGAGCTGGCGACGTCGGATGTACACAGGCGTCCGTTTGGACATGCGGGCCGTGCCAGGGCTTGTGCCCAAGCGTACGCGGGACACTGCAGGCACGTCCGCTCCCGTCCGTTGGATCTGAATGTGGAGGCCGCTGCTGAATTCAACGTCTACCTTTTCTTCCTCGAGTAAAACCAGTGCGTCGTTTAGCTCCCACCTCTCTCGCAGCCGGTCAAAGGTAACCAACGTGCCGTGTCTCGAGTGGTTCCGCAGCACGACTTCGTCGCTCTCCAGATTCCGCTCCACGGCAAGATGCTTCTCGCTAATCCGACTGTGGTTCAGCACAATGTCGCAGACGTGAGGGTCCCTGCCGAGTACGAAGCCGACCTGTGCATCCTTTGGGTCGTGGCATGTGGTGACGCGCAGAAACAGAGAGCAGGACAGGCTTGGGGCAGGCGTTCCGTAAACGGGTCCGGAGCAATGGGTGGCGCCGTCATCCTGTCCGTAGGCATCTGCCTCCAACCGCATAAAACGACGATTATGTTCATTTTCAAGCAGTCGCTTGTCTCCATGCACAACGAAAATGGTTCTCTCCTCTGGCATGATGAGACGGTAATGCGAGATGGCGCTGTGACCGAAAAAAGAGCAACAAGTCAGAAGGGAACGGGCTGTGGATGAACCTGCCCATGTCTACGCAGTGAAGTGCGCCTGCACGCTTCATTCTTTCCACGGGCCGGCATTCACCACAAGCCTCCTCACACCCTGCTGCGAATTTCCAGTGACCAAAAGACGCGTCCCTTTATCGGCCGGCCGCAACACGGTCACCCAACCATGGGAGGACTTTCTCTTGGCGAGGCGCGAGAACTCAAAGAGAGGCTGTCCGAGTGTTTGGTATGCAAGTCCCCGGATCCGCAAACTTAAACAGGAGGCCGAAAAACGACGCGTTTTTCAACTTCCATTTGGCGTTTCAGTTGAGACATGGCGTATTTGAAGTAGTGGTTGTCTCTTGTACCAGCGACTCGAGTGTCTGCGGCGGCGAGCCTAAAGGCACTGCTATTCATACTTGGCCCAAGACGAGCAATGCCGTCCGCCTTGATTCTTTCTGTAGTGCTCTCTTCCTGCCATGCAAACTGCGTTGTCGAGCTTGAAGTACGTCTGCTGTGCGTCCGGTTAGGATCGCCCGCTTCCACGAGGCTGCGCAGAAAGAAGCTAGCTTGCATGTAGTTAGAGGAACCGCTCCACGACCGCGTACATGTATATTCGCTTATCGTGTTATCGCGTTTTGAGCTTTGATTTTGAGAATTTTCAAACCGATTTTCTTGCTTCGTTTTTCCCGCCCTATCCATTCCACCAGGACGACCACCACCAGCATGGCCCTCCTCACCGCGTCCGCCGCCGTCCTGCCCGGCGACGACATTGATCCCGCCGCGCTGCTGCCGGCGGCCTCAGCTTCGACCAAGAAACCACTCCGTCTCGGCCCCGGCCTCCGTCTCGTTCTCCCCGGCGCCGACCTCGTCCCCACCGTCCCCGGTCTGCTCGCGGCCGACCGGCGCAAGAACCTCGTCTGGGTCGAGGCCGGCGGCGGCGGCGGCCGCTATGCCCCCGCCACCGGCGACCTCGTGCTCGGCCAGGTCCTGCACGCGGCCGGCGACCAGGTCCTCGTGGCCCTCGCCCCCCACGACGCGCCCCCCCTGCGCGCCGTCCTGCCCGTGCTCGCCTTTGCCGGCGCCTCCCGCAAGAACCGCCCCGACCTGCCCGCCGGCACCCTCCTCTACGCCCGCGTCGCCTTTGCCGCCCGCCACATGGACACGGAGCTCGAGTGCGTCGATCCCGCCACCGGCCGCGCCGACGGCCTCGGCCCCCTCGTCGGCGGCATGCTCTTCTCCGTCAGCCTCCACATGGCCCGCCGCCTCCTCCTCCCCAACCCCGCCACCCAGGGCCGCCTCGTCGTCCTCGACGCCCTCGCCGCCGAGGGCCTCGCCTTTGAGACCGCCGTCGGCCGCAACGGCCGTCTCTGGGTCCGCCACGGCAACCCTACCTCCTCCACCGCCACCGCCACCGCCACCACCGCCCTCTCCGCCCAGGACGCCCGCACCGTCATCCTCGTCGGCCGTGCCATCACCGCCACCGACTCCGGGAACCTCGACCCCGCCCAACAGAGGGCCCTCGTCCGCAAGCTCGTTCGCGGTGGCGGCTGAATCCACGCCGCTTCCAACAATGAAGGAAGCCAAAGAACGACAAAGAACGACAAAAACAGCTCGTCCGCGACGGGAACCGCACCCTACAGCCTCGCCCTCCGCCTGGCCTCGTGCTCTTCACTGCTGGCCTGCCGTGCCGCAGTCTCCCAACCGTCCAGCAGTGCTGAGCCGCCCAAAGTGTAGGCCGGCCGTCCAATGCCTGTCTTATAACATGCGCAAGGCGCATCTGTCCATTTCTGGTAGCGAATGTGGTATCCTAGTGCGTAATGCAGTGCAGTACAATAGCAACCCAACCAAATAAATTCCTGCCGGCCATGCTCTTGGCCGCCGGCCGGCCGACGTGGCCTGTGAAAAAAGAAAACAATGCATCTACCCTGATGATGCGCCCATACGAACCCAAAACTCCCGCTGTCATGGTTTCCCCAAAACACAAATCACACGTTCATCATCGGCTGGTCCACCACCTCGATCGGGTCGTAGTCCGGATGCACGCTGTGCTTGTTCACCATGTGCCGTCTCCAGTTGTCTTTGCGCGGGAACGACTTCCCTCCTGGCACCGAGTACGGACAGCCCTCTTCGGTGCAGTGGTATTTCCGGCTCTTGCTGTGCTTGTCGTTGATGTGCCGGTCCAGATGGGTCTTGGTGCCGAACCGCTTGCCGCAGTTGACCACGGTGCACTCGTGCGGCCGCTCATGGTACCGCTTGTGGTGGCTGATTGCTTGTTAGCACGACTGGGCGCGTTGGCCATACTGGGATCAACATACTTGAGCTTGTGAATCTGGTCGAATACACGGCCACACTCGTCGCACGCGAACACGTGCGGTGACGATACTGTGGACATATCAGTAACCCGAGCCAGCGCAGTCCTCCAGGGCGGTCCCATACATGAAGCGTGTCCGGGCGTCGAGCCCGTGTTCGACAGCGGCGACACCGGGCCATGCTCTGGCAATGGCACAGCGAGTGGCGCGCTGAAGCTCGGCAGCTGATCGACCGGCCGTGGCGGCGTGATGGGGGCCATCGCAGGCATCGCCATCATCGCCTGGCCGTTGGGGAGACTGACCGGCCCCCCGAGTCCGTACTGTGGTGGCATATATAAAAAGGGCGGAACCGGGGACGCGGAGCCGCTCGACAGTGTGTTTGTGGTCGCCGGCGTCGCGAGCACCATGTCCGGCTGCTCGTTATACATGGGAAGAGACGGCGGCATTGCGTAGGCTCCGGCTCCCATCGGCATGCTGCTGCTTGGAGCAGCCGGGACCGCACCGTTCGCCTGCTGCTGCCCCATGAACGAATCCATCGGGATGCCCCCGTTCAGGTAGCCGCCCTGACTCGCCACGTGCGCATCGAATTGAGCCAGCTCCTCGGCCGACGGCTCCAGAGTAAAGTTCTCCTCCACCAGGTCGTACTCGGGCTCCGTCTCGACCTCCGTCTTGATCTCCGTCTCTGTCTCTGTCTCGGCCTCGGCCTTGATCTCTGGCCTGGCCTCTGTCCTGACCTCCGTGACCTCGTTTGTGGCATCTTCTGTGGATGACTCCTCTTCCCCCATGTCCGAGACCTCGTCCGTGGATGTCCGCTCCGCCCCTGGAGGGGTCACCGTGACCTGCGGAGACGGCACTTGGTGTTCGGCGACGGAACTGGAGGCCACCTCGTTCTCTTGGTCGAGCACGGCTGCTATGCTATCGTCCGTGGTCAACATCAAGGGTGGTGGTGACTGCTCGATACGGTCCAGCTCGGCCGTCACATGGACAAAGCGTTCATCTTCCGTGGCCGGCGCCCAAACGTCGCGTGGGTTGACCGTACCCGGTGCCGGGAGCCGCGGGCTGGGGACGAGCGGCCGGAACGACGGCGACCTGGGCATAAACTCAACCGGCTCGGGCGTCAGCGCCTGCGATGATGGCGAGGTCTGCGGTGCTTCTGATGATTCCGCGGGCCCAAGGTCCTCAACCCCACGTTCTCCCGATCTGGCCGCCGCAGCTTCCGTCCTTGGTGGCGATGTTGGACTTAGCGGTGAGAAATCCACTCCCGCGGCGCTGGAGCGCATGCTGTCCGTGCGGATGGCCGTCAGCTTGGGGTCCTTCGCCCCAGACGGGACCACCACGGCAGCCGCAGTAGAGCTCATTATGGACACGAGGTTGGAAATGGCGGATTCGTGAGGGGCCGGCGCCACGGTCACCGGCCCGGCTGCGGATCCCGCGTCCGACGGCGGCGAGAGTGGAGCCCCCGAGTAGTACTCCGCATTGGCTCCGGTGAGGTGCTGGTCGTCCACGTCGTACATGGTGTCTGGTCCGGGATATCCCTCGGCAGGGAACTCTTCAGGAGGATAGCCAACCGGAGGACACCCTGGCGGCGGATAGTCAGACGGTGGATAGCCAGGCCCGGGATACCCATTGGGAGGATAGTCAGAGGGGTAACCAGACGGGGGGTAGTCAGCCGGAGGGTAGCCAGAGGGCGCGTAGCCACCTGGAGGGTAGGCGGGGGCAGGATAGCCGGCCGGAGGATAGGCGCCGGGGGCATAGCTCGCAGGAGGATAGCCGGGACCACCACCGCCCGTCCACATCTGGTTGTTGCCGCCAAAGCCCAACTCGACGGGCGAGCGGGTGCCGTCGACAGGCGACCGAGTGGCGGATCCCTGGGACTGGAACGTCGTCTGCGTGTTGCTGCGGTTGAAGAGAGAAGCCAAGGTCTGAGTGAGAGACGGCGCGGTCGATTGGACGGTAGGGCTGCGCCGATCCAGCGGCCCTGGAGGCGGATAGGGTGCCAACGGCTGCTGTTGGGGTGGTGGGTAGGCAGACGGAGGTGGCCCATTGCCACGGACCATCGGTCCACCAGGCGGTCCACCAGGCGGCCCAACTGGCGGTCCAACTGGCGGTCCGCCAGGCATCCCGCCAGAGGCGGACCTGGAGGCGGCTGTGGAGGGCGAATAGGAGGCGGTGGTAGGTTTGCCGTCCTCGAGCGGTGAGTTGAGGTCGTAGACGGGGGGACTTGTCCCGGGAAACGACGGGGCGTAGGTGAACCGAGGCTGGCCTCCTGGAGGGCCGGGCCCGACGACAGGCGGGCCAACCATGTTGGGGGCGTTGCCGGCGGGATTCGGTCGGTTCCGACTGTTTCGCAGCGCCCTCAAGATGAAGGGGAGGGCGAGGAGGACCAGAGCAGCGGCGGCGACAGGTCCGACGACGGCACCGGCGATGCCTCCATGTGTGATGGAGCGGGCAGCGAGCTGCCCCAATACAGTCGGCGCCATGATGGGTTGTGTTCAGTTGGGCGGGAAGCCTGATGGCCGTTTAGGTGACGCGAAAGGGTTTGATGTTTCGACGCCCAAGGGTGGCGGGACTCGTAGACGGGCCGTGGGCAGGCCGAGACAGCGGACGAGAGAGAGCGATCGAGAGGGCCAGGGACAAGCGGTCGTTGCGTTTGCGGCAGGCCAAGGAAGAGGGTTTGGCGACGAATCCGGCCCCGAGAAAGCGTTTGCTCGTTTTTTTTTTCTTTCGAGGCTGCTATGACGGGCCGACCGGACAGGGACACGGTGCTATGGCGCGCGCTGCGCTGGACTGGGCGACAGGAGCAGCATGGAGTGAGCGGGTGGCGGCAGAAAAGCTTTTGCGGTTTGGGCGGGCGGGACGACAGCGAGATGCAAAAGTGAGACAATGCGAGATGCACAAGTCGGTCGCTGTCCACGGATTGGGGGATTTGGTGGCTGGGCGGGTGGAGATCGGAGATAGAAAGAGGCGTTGCGGTGACAGCCCAGAAAGAGGGTTGGGAAGTGACCGTTCGGGGAAGCGACGGCTGAGGGACAATGTTCTATCGTATCTTACGGAGCACAGTAAGAAGGAACGGACGGGGGTGGGTGGGAGAGGAGGCCGGCCAGCTAGGAGAGCGAAGGCGGCTAGCATTGGCTAGTAGTCTGGAAACCGACTCGCATGCTGGGAGAGCGAAAAAGGGTGGGTGGAGACTGGAGGCCCGGGAAGGGGGGGGGGGCCTTCTACGGAGTAGGAAGGCTGGAGGGCGCAGAGAGGAAATAAAAAAGAGGGCCTGGGGCGAGAAAAAAAAAAGGAAAAAAGAAAAAGCGAAATAAACGTGGCGGTGGACGAGGAGCGCAAAAAGATGGCACGATGGGAAGGGAGGGAGGGGACAGGAGGGCAAAACACCGACCGACTCGAAAAGGGAAAACCGAAAACTGAAAAGCGAAAGCGGAAAACGAGCAAAGCGAAAAAACGAAAAAACGAAAAACGACAAACGCAAAAAGAAAGCAGGAGCGCTGCACAGCTGCCCGCTCGATGCCTCGAATCGGAAAGCGGCTGATGGGGGATGCGCGT
Source organism: Leptographium radiaticola (assembly GCA_019925535.1). Classification (NCBI taxonomy): domain Eukaryota; kingdom Fungi; phylum Ascomycota; class Sordariomycetes; order Ophiostomatales; family Ophiostomataceae; genus Leptographium; species Leptographium radiaticola. The sequence goes on from JADHKK010000002.1 coordinate 1,315,743, forward strand.
ACTCGTACGGAGCCGCCCAGAAACTGGTAAACCTCTCGAGGGGGGCCCGCCGAACGCCCCCCACAGCTCTAGGCTAGGGAGGTGTGCGAGGCCAGCCCGCGGTGACGGGCAAGTGCGAGCCAAGCCCCGGCGAAAGCTGAAGGGGCCCCACCGAGAGGCCACTGGCGAGATAACAAAAGGACTGGAGCTGGAACTGGCCTGTTTTTGGGGGGGTTTTCATGGAGGCCTCGAGTGTCACGTGCCAAGTCTATTGTCGTGGGGGCTGTCTTGATTTTGTTGTCTGTACTGGCCCTCATATCTACGAGTACTTGATGCACTCTGAGTAGTCTTCTAATATGGCTTTTCTTCCTCTTCACATCTACTTTCTCCCCCCATCTAGAACCGGTCCAGCAGCCCCTGGCTCTCGAGCAGCAGGATGATCTGGTGGACGACGGCACGCACCGACTGGGTCTCCAGATCGACGGTCAGATCGGCATCGGTGGGCGCCTCGTACGGGTCGTCGACGCCGGTGAAGCCCTTGATCTCGCCGCGGCGGGCGCGCGCGTAGATGCCGCGCTTGTCGGTGCGCTCGCAGTAGGCCAGCGGAGTGGCCACGTGGACGAGGTAAAAGTCGCCGTGCTTCTGCACCAGGTCGCGCGCGTGCTGGCGGGCGTCGGCATAGGGCGCAATGGGCGCGGCAATGACGGCGGCGCCCGAGCGCGTCAGCTCGCTGGCCACAAAGGCGATGCGGCCGACGTTGCGGGCGCGGTCCTCGCGGCTGAAGCCCAGCTCCGACGACAGCTCGCCGCGCACCGTCTCGCCCAGCAGCATGCTGACCGACCGGCCGCCCTGCTGGTTGAGCGTGAGCTGCAGCGCCCGCGCCACCTGGTCCTTGCCGCTGTTGGTGTAGCCCGTCAAAAAGACGGTGAAGCCCTGGCGCGCCCGCGGCGGGTGCGACTCCCGCAGCACCGTCACCACCTCGGGGTACGAGAACCACTCGGGAATCTCCCGCCCGCTGCGCAGCCGCGACCGCAGCTCCGTGCCCGAAATGTTGAGCGTCCGCACCCCCGCCGGCACCTCGTCCACCGGCGCATACTCGTCGCGGTCCGGCAGGTACGTCATCATCTGGAACGGCACCACCTCGATGCCCAGCTCGTCCCGGTACTTTTCCACCGCGTGCTGCGCGTCGTACGGCCCGTAAAAGTCCACGCCCTTGCTGTTTTTGCCCGGCCCCGCGTGGTCCCGGCCCACGATAAAGTGCGTCGCCCCGTGGTTCTTGCGGATGATCGCGTGCCAGATCGCCTCGCGCGGCCCGCCCATGCGCATCGCCAGCGGCAGCAGCCCCAGCACCGCCATGCCGTTGGGGTACCGCGGCAGCAGCGCCTTGTACACCCGCACCCGCGTGAAGTGGTCAATGTCGCCCGGCTTCGTCAGGCCCACCACCGGGTGGATCAGCACGTTGGCGTGCTGCGACCGCGCCGCCCGCACCGTCAGCTCCCGGTGCGCCCGGTGCATCGGGTTGCGCGTCTGGAACGCCACCACCCGCGTCCACCCCAGCTTGTCAAAGTGCGACCGCAGCTCCGCCGGCGTGTACCGCAGGTCCACAAAGTCGTAGTGCTGCAGCCGGTTGACCGCCTCCAGCGTGCCGCCCACGTAGAACTCGTGCGCCGTCTCGTACAGGTACTTGACCGCCGGGTGCTCCGGGTCGCCGCCAAACACCTCCTTGGCCTCTGCCGCCTTGTCCGGCCGGTACACGTCCGCCACCGTCAGGATCGCCAGGTTGCGGTCGTCGCGCAGGTCGCGCAGCGTGATCCGCGCACCCGCCTTGATGCCGGCCTCGTCGATCGTCGCCTGCGCCAGGTCCAGCGTGATGGGCATGCTGAAGAGCGCCCCGTCGGCCAGACGGTTCGACTTGACCACACTGGGGGGTCAGAACGACGAAAGACAAGAAGAGACAAGAAGAAGACAAGGACAACTCACGAGGTGTAGTCCTTCTCCGTCATAAAGCCCTCCAGCGGCGAGAAGCCGCCGGTGAGCAGCAGCTCGAGATCACACAGCTGGCGCTCGCTCAGCAGGATCGACGGCAGCGTCTCGGCCTCGGCCGCCAGCTGGCTATGGCGAGGGGCATCGCGGGCCAGCAAGTCCTTCAGGACACCGCCGTGGGGTGTGTTGGCCATATCTGTAAGTGGAGACGAAAGGGGGTGCAGGCACAAAGTAGGACGATGACAGACGAGGACGCGAGCAGTCCGGAAAGAAGGCAATGGGCAATGGAAAGGTCAACCTTTTTGTCTGACGTCTTTTCAAGTCTTGATTTCTCATCGACCAGGCGGAAAGCCGCTTTCCCATGGCCGAAGCTAGCAGTGGAAGGGACGACCATACCGCGAGCGCTTTAGCTTGGATGACGTGCTCAATTCGACGTTTTTTTTTTTTGCCTCGCGGCTGCTTACGGCGAATGGGCTGCTTCCGACGAATGGATTTCACCACTTACTCAGTGGAATGCCGCGGAAAAGGCCATTGGCTGTCGCCCCACGCTTTGAACTGCTTCTTTCGGCAACGACAATGGACAGAAGGAGCCGAAACGGCAACGTCACAAACACTGACAATGCATTTCTTCAGTTCCAAGAGATATCATTCAAAACCAACCGAGTCAAGCACATGCACCCTCGCCCTGCAATGCACGCCCCGTCCGAGGCAGTTTCGTGAGTCGTGACCAGTAACTATGCGAGATGGGAAAGCGCAAAAGACGCGGGACAAAAAATTACAAAAACACAATGGGAAATCTAATGCGAAAAGCGAAAACGACCAAGCAAAAAGGACAAACGAGATGATGAGCAATGAGGAGCAAAAACACAAGCAAAATGACCTGATCGTTCCATGACCCATGCATGCGTAACCCAACTGACGGCCGCGTAAGCCGCCGCGATCCAATACGACGTACATCCAAACCAAAGAGCAATATGAACAAATCACCGTCGTCGCTGTCGCACAACTTTCGTGGCTTCCAGCAGCCAGAGGTTCACCGCCGTATCGTTGTCCTGCACGGCCGGGCTGGGATCCGATACGGCGTCCCAAGTCTTGAGTCCAAACCGCACGTGGCGACTGCGCTCCAGCGGCGCCAGACCCGACCCGGACGCCGATGCCATGCTGGCCATCCGGCGCAGCGGCCCTGTGCCCGGATGACCCGGCAAGCCGGCTTGGCCTGTTGCCGGAGGCTGCGACTGATGTGGGCCCGGGCGACCGAGCATGGCCGGCAGTCGCTCCAGATACAGGCTCGGATAGTAGACCGAGGCCGAAGCGGGGCATGACAGCAGGTAGGCCATCTCGGGGGATAGATCGCCGGCACCGACAGCACCGGCCACAACCACACCGGACGACACGTCCCGTAGCGTGCGAATGCAGTAGAGACGCGTCTCGTCTGACAGGCCATCGGCCAGCAGAAGCGCCGTGTCGTAAAGGCGTGTCTGCAGCGCTAGATAGCTGCTATCATCCGGGCTGTCAGCACCGCCGCCGTCCGCCTGCGACACCATGTCGTTGCGCAGACTCGCGAGCGCAATGCAGGCACCGGCATTGACGGCTTCCTGTTCCATGTCACGGCTGGTCCGCGGCAGTGTCGGGCCAAAGCCGCCGGGGACGGTGGCATTGGCCGATCCGGCGCTCAAGTTGGCAGCCATATTGTTGTTGAAGCTGCCGAGGGCTGCCGGGCCAGGGGACGCTGAAGCGCTGACATCCGGCGAGGCACCCTCCCGACCGGGTAGGTGGAGCAGGATCAGCGAAAGCAGCGCCGGCAACCAGTCGCAGAGAATGCTCTGTCTGACAGCGTTGCCGGTCGTTGCTTTGTGCTCCCGCAGTAAACACCACAGCTCGCCGAGCTTATCGACGACGGACGTATCCAGAGCCGGTAGACCTGACGAAGGGGGTGTAGTGGGCGAAAATAGTAGAGCCCCAGGTGGGGGTTGCGTAAATATAGAGCCTTCGGAGCTGGCTCCCTGACGTCTCTGCAGCTGCTTCTGGTGGCGCTGCAGCTGCTGGCTGAGCATAATGGTGCGCACAATGTTGAGAAAGCCGGTGGCGACATGGACGTGTTGGCGGTCGCGCAGCGGTTGTCTGCGGGTGGGCACCAGCTCGAGGAAGCGGGCCTGGGCGTGGTCCTTGAGGCTGACGGCCATATCGGCGGGCAGGCTGTGCAGCACGTGCAGGCTCGGCAGCTGGGACTCGGCGACGGCACGCAAAATAAGGCCAGCCAGGCCGTCGGCGTCCGTAGTCGACGGTCGGGGAGACAGGGCCGGTGAGCCGCCACCAGGGCCGCCTGCCGACGAGGGCGACCCGACGGCCAAGCCGAGGGCGAGCTGTCCCATGTCGGCACCAAAGATGTCGAGCTCCCGCAGCATGTCGAGGGGGGGCCGGCCGGGCACGACCTGGCGGGTGAGGGCCAGCGTGGTCATCTCCCACAGGCCGCGGCGCACGGTCGGGTCGGTGGTCCGGGCGAGTGCGTGGGCGGCGGCGGCGGCATCAGCCATGGCGGCGGTGCGCAGCAGTCGCGAGACGGCGAGGGCGTCAACGCTGCTGCGTGGGGGGTGCGCAGAAGCGCCGCCGGGCGCGTTGATCGTCCCTTGCTGGCGGCGCCACTGGGTCATCTCAGCAACGGCATTGCGCACCAAGGCAGCGATGCCGGCCGGGGCGGCAAAGGGAGCTTCGTGCAGAAACAGGCGGAAGCGCTGGCGCTCGTCGCAGGTCAGCATGGCGTGGTGGCGGCGGGCGCTGCTCGCGCTGCCGCCGCGATCGGACAGGGGTGCGGACAGCATGGCCAGGACGTCCTGCAGATAGGCGGTGCGCCAGGTGTTGCGGGCCGGCGACTGGACGGGGCCGCCGGGCTCGCGCGGCTGCTCGTCGGCCGTGGTGGCCAGGAGGCTGGTGAGGTCGAGGCAGCCAAAGACGACGAAGATGGGGTAGATGGTAGCGACGGCGGGCCGCTCGCGCATGATGCGGAGGCGCTTCAGCCACTTGACCATGATGCCGTCGAAATGGGCCGTGTTGAGGCGGCGCAGACGGGCAAAGAGGCAGGCAGCGAGGCGCAAGTGGTCGAACGAGGCCGGGTCCGGGGCGGCGCTGCCGGTGTGCAGCAGATGCCGCCACTTTTCCTGGGTAATCATGGCAATGGTGCCAAAGAGACGGTCCACGGTGGGGCCGTCAATGGTGCCGGTACCTGTGGTGGCGATCTTGGCCATCTCATCGCGCACCTCGTCGGCGGCGGCGTCGCTCTGCTGGCCATGGCGGTGGGCGTCGGGCGGCGGCTGGCCGTCAGAGACGGGCGAGCAGTCGGCATCGTACGTGGCCACGACCAGGCGCTGGTCCATGTCGGTCAGACGGCGCAGCAGGGCGGCGGCCATGGCGGGCCCAGCGTCAAAGTGCCGCTGGTCAATATCGCTGTCGGGCTTGGCTGCCGTGGCGGTGGTCCGGCCGGCCGGGCCCGTCTTGGGGATCAGACGCAGCGGCTGGCTCTCGACACCCAAGACCAGACTGCCGGGCGCCGTTGGTGGCGGCATTTTGTCGGCTAGTGCAGGCAGTGCCAGCAGCAGCGGACGCACGTCGGTGCCGGGCGGCAGCATGGTCTGGAAGGTGGTGGAAGTGCCAAGGTCAAGGGCGACAGTGACGGCGAGAGCACGGCCCATAAGCTGGTCGTACAGACGGCGAGCCGAACCGAGTGCAGCAAAGGCCGGCAGGTGCAGGTTGACGGTGTCGGCGCAGAGGCCCAGGACGGCGATATGCTGGGGGTTGTGGGCCAGGGCGAGCAGGAACTTGGCCAACAAGCGCAGATCATCGGTCTTGTCGATCAGCATCTGCACGGCGTCGACACGGTCGAGCGACATGTGGGCGACGGGTCCTGGCCCGGCAGCTGCGGTGGACATGGCCTGCATGGGCGAGACGACGTGACGGTCGAGCCAGTCGGCCACGGCCATCTTGACGTTGCGGCTGCGCTCCTCGATGCAACGGGCCAGCATTGGGAGGGCCATGCTGGGTCTCGGTGACAGGACGGCTTCGACCTCGCGCAGGATGCTTGCACAGTCGTCGGCCTCGAACTCGGCCTCGTAGCCCAGTCGGCGCAGCATGTTGGCGCGCAGGTTGCTAGTGGGTCGATCGAGCAGAGCCACGGGCAGTTCGGCAGCGAGGCGGACCTGGGGCTGGCCGTCGGGTCCGATCTCGGCCGGGTCGGAGGGCCGGCTCTGCAGGATCAGCGAGGCGAGGTAGTGGCCGGGCAGAAAGAGGCCGCGGGCGGTCAGAAGGCCGATGAGGTGGTAGAGAGCACGGTGACCCTCGTGCTGGCCAGCGCACAAGACGTGTAGCTCACGCTGGGGGGGCCGGGAAGACGGGGGCGAGCGGTCGTCGCGGCGGCGGGTCGACGCGAGAAAGGCGAGGACATAGTCGGTGATGAGACGGGGGTCGGCGCGGCAGAGGTCGGCGATCAGACGAGCGGAAAAGTAGATCTTGGCGCGGCCAGGGCGGTGGATGGAGGCGCACCAGCCGAGGACAAAGGGCACGACTTCGGCGGGGTCGCGGCGCAGGAGACTGGCAAAATGGACGGCGAAGTCGACGGGGTGGCGAAGAGCATCGTCGAGGGGAAGCAACAGGTGCAGGGCCAGGTCCATTTCGGCGGACATTTCGGGCTGTAGAGCGGCATGGCGGCGGGTGATGTGGGCGAGGGCGGCGGTGGTGGCGGGGGTCGCAGGCAAGACGGCGGTGAGTAAGCAGTGGAAGCGTGGCCAGACAGCGTGGCAGACAAGAGTGTCGGGATAGGTGCTGACGATGCGGGCGAGGAGCCGACGGGGATGAGCGGCGACGGCGGCTGGGGCGGGGCCGCGTGGGCGGTGTTGCAGCTGCTCGAGACGGGCGAGAAGGACGAAGACGAGGTGGGAGGCGGATCGGCGGCGCAGCATGAAATCGTCGAAATAGGTCTCGGCGAGGAAGAGCCACAGGTCGAAATAGGGCGTGGCGGGAAGCGAGGAGGGCGGGTGGATGGCGTTTTTGAGGCCGGAGAGGAGCCAGTGGAGGAACTGTTCGTGGTCGAGGAGGCGTTCGACGTAGAGTTGGCGGACGAATCGGGCGCTGGAGGTCAGCGGGGGATACGGGGAGAAAAGGGGGACAAGGGGGACAAGGGGGAAGAGGGGGAAGAGGGGGGGAGGGGGGAGAGGGGAAAGAGAAGGGGAAAGAGAAGGGGAAAGAGGAAGCGAAAAGAGGAAGGGAAAGAGGAAGGGACAGAGGAGGGAAGAGAGAGAGACGAAGCTGTGAGGGGGGAGAGTAAAGGGGAAAGAGGAAGGGACAAGGAGGTAAAGAGAAAGGGAAAGAGAAAGAGGTGGAAGGGGAAAAGACAGGAAGGAACGAAAAGCACAAAACAGGAAAGAGCGAGGGCAGAAACGAAACAAATCCAAAAACTCTAACTTACGCATATTGCAGGCGGTCGCGCGCGGCGGCCTGGGCGTGCGGCGGCTGGGCCAGGTCGAGCTCGACGAGAAAGACGTCGAGGAACTGCTGGGCGGTGAGGGTCCAGTCCTTGAGCCAGCGCAGCTCGGCCTCGGCGAGGGTGGCGACGGAGGCGGCGCCCTTGCGCTTGAAGGCGCGCAGCTCCTGGGCGCCGACGCAGCGGGCCAGCCAGAGGGCGCGCTCGACGGGCACGGCCTTGAGCAGACACTGCTCCAGCAGGACGCGGCCGCGCAGGCCGTGGGGGATGGTGCGGCTGAGGCGGCGCAGCGGCAGGCGGGCGTCGGTCAGGTCGCGCAGCCACGTCTCGCGCCGCGTGTCGGTCACGGTCACGCGCGGCGGCAGCTTGAACTGCGAGGCCGCCGCGATCTGGCTGCGCTCGCGCGCCAGCACGCTCGCCAGCGCCAGCAGGTGGCCCAGCATGGCCGTGTTGTTGTGGCGCCGCAGCGCCGCCGGCAGCCACGCGCCCCGCGCCGTGCTCGTCTCCGCCGTCAACGCCTGCGTGCTCTGCACCCGGTCACAGTTGCCGTTGCGCACCGTCGTCTCCGTCAGCCGGTCCTCGGTCGACCGCCCCCGCCACGGGTTGAAGTCCATGTACCGGATGGCCGGCGGCGTCGTCGTCGTGGAGGTTGTGGAAGATGTCGTGGTCGAGGCCGCCCCCTTTTGGATGCGGCCGCCGCGCGTTCCCGACACCGACACTCCCGACGGGGCTGCAAACCCCCGGCCACTGCCGCCCGTCGAGCCGCCGCCGCCGCCGCCCGTCTTGGCCAGCCCCCCAAAGCGACGGCCCGGCGGCGGCACCACATAGTGCGCCACGTTGGTCGGCACCTCAATCTTCCACGGTTTCGGCCGTCCGCCACCACTCGTGGCCTTTTCTGTCTCGGCCCCTGGCACCGCTCCCGCCGTCGCACCCGTGCCGCTGTACAGCAGTCCGCCCGGCCGCTTGAACACGGCCGTGCGCAGACTGCCACCGCCGCTGCCCAGGGCCGGAGCCGATGTCGAGGCCGGCGAGCCGGCCGCCGCGCTGGGCGTCATGGCCAGGGCTGCCGTGCCCGCGCCTGCCGTCAGGGCCGCCGGCTCGTCGCTCTCCTTGCGCGCCGACTCAATGGTCCACGTGCAGTCGCCAAACGCCACGCGTCCGCGGCTCGAACACAGCGGTGGCGGTGGTCGTTCGGCCGGCACGGGCGTCGCCGCAATCGGCTTGGGTGTCGCGGCGGCCGACCCGACCATGGCCGGCGCGCCGTCCGACTCGCCATGGAGACTGCGGAAGACGCGGCCGCGCGTGGGCGCAGGCGCTATGGAAAAGGATGTCGAGGGCCCGGCGGTGGTGGTGGGTGGTGGCGAGGCGCCGTGCGGATTCGGATTCGGATTCGGATTTGGATTCGCATGTGCATTTGCATTTGCATTCGGGTTGGGATTCGCATTCGGATGGAACTCTGGCCGCAATCTGGGCTCGTGGTGTCGTCTCGGCCGCCGCGCATTCGCATTCGCATTCGCATTCGCAGTCGGAAAAGGCACCGTCTTGTTGGTCGGTGCCAGCTGCTGTGGAAGCGGCGGCTTCGGCTGTAGTTGCTGGCGCTGCAGCCGCTGCTGCCACAGCTTCTGTGGCAGCTGCTGCTTCCCGAGCCGCGCCTGCAGGGGGTGCGGCATGGGTGGGTGGGCATGGCGGTCGCCCGGGCGTCGAGGGAGCGACGGCGCCCCGGGTGGCCGTGAGGCCTCGGTCTCCATCGCGAGAGAAAGAGGCGAGGTGCCCTCTCTCGGGGGGGATGATGGATCGAGAGTCGGGCGAGCGGACAGGTCAGGAGTGTCGGCTGCGACGGGGCAGGATCATGGCTCGGGGGGCGATGGCCAGCGGGCGCGGGAAAAAAAAAAAAAAAAGAGCAAGGTGCCCGAAAGGAGAAAAGAACGAGGCACGTTTTGGGGGAGAAAGGGTCGTCGGTTGTGGGCCCCCCCCCCGGAAATCGGGGAATCCGAGGCAATCAGTGCGGCGAGCAGAGGCGAGAGCAATCCACCACGCAGGACCGCCACATCATCAGCTTCTTCCGCGTCCCCCAGAGACGTTCGCCCCGGGCTCTCGTCGCCGTCAATCGATGCGCAAAACCACTAGCGGCTGGCCGGCAGCGAGACAGGGGCGGCCGTCTGGGCCTGCAATTCTTCGTGCGAGGGTGTTGGATGGTGCGTAGCACAAGATAGGTCAAGACTGGAGAATATAATTCAAAAAAAAACAAAAAAAACAGAGACAATGGCCCACGTCCGTCGTGGCACGTCGCAGCCGGTCGTCGTGCGCGGGTTCGAGAGCGGCCGGTCGTGAACAAGGGCCCCGTCGTGTCGTCGTGATGGCCGAGGCGGGTCGGGCGGAAGATCGTGGTTCGAAAGGCGTTGTTGGGACGGACGGACTGGCTCCAGCCCAGCTCTTTGCTCTCTCGTCCGACACGGGGCGAGTTTTCCGCCCCAGGCTACTACTAGGCAATAGGGCGCTCGGTTTCTGTGGGAAAACAGATTCGCCTAGACCCCTTTGGGCTCTGCTGTCTGGTAAGCAGATCGCGAGCCCGCCAATCAGCACCCGGCTGTGGCCGTTGGCGTCCAGCAAGCGAGCAAAACTCCGCTCCGCGTACCCGTCACGTGTCAAAAGGGGAGGCGAAGGATGACCAAACGCGCTCTCTTTGTGTCGTTTTCAGGTCGTCATCACGCACCACCCGTGCCTGGCGCCGGAGCTGGCGGCTTAGCGTCCCCATGCCCCGAAAGGGCGCGCCAAGTGCAAGCACCAAATGGGACACCAAATAGGACACCAAAAAGGGCACCAAATAGGACACCAAAAATGGACACTTTCGGAGTTTCTTGGCTCCACGCTTTATCGGCGTGTTGTGCTGTTGTAAGCTGTATTCCGTACTGCACACTTGAATCCTCCTCAGCCTCCATCCGCCTCGTCGTGCACTCCTTAGCCATCCGTATCTTGTCCAATTCATGCCGTCTTACAGGCGGCATTTTACAGAGTCGATATGAAAACACCCCTGCCATGCTACGAGAATAAAGCCGCCGGATAACGGCTCCCGCCCGCAGTGATACGCGCGACCGGCACCTTATCATAGGTTGATATGTAATATCACGCTGCTTACGAGTACTCCACGGAGATCGTCGGCCGAACTGTGCAAGATATCCGACTGATTTCTCAACTCGTTTCGTGCCGGCCTCTCGCTCTCCAGCACAATGGCTCGCGAAAAAGATGTACTGGGGAACAGCCATGAGGCGAGGGCCTCCTCTGGCAAGCAAACGCCCGCACGCCTCGCCAGTGCTGCCGTGCTTCTGTTGCTGCTGCCGGCCCTGGCCATTCTGCACCTGGGCGGCTGGACCCGGGCCGACATCACCGAGCTGCTGCGCCCAGAGACGTCCGTGGAAGCGGCCTGTCGCCAAGTGGCACCGCTGTGGCCGCAACACACGACGCCGGAGCTGACGGCCCTGGATGCCTTTTACGACTCGGCGCCGTTCCGGAACCTGTCCATTGGCCATCTCGCCGGCGCCGTCCAGGTCCGGTCCGAGTCCTTTGACGACCTCGGGCCCGTCGGCCAGGATGTCCGCTGGGACGTGTTTTTCGACTTCGCCGCATACCTGCAAAAGACGTATCCTCTCGTCCACCGCACCCTCGTGCGCGAACGCGTCAACACCCACGGCCTCGTCTACACCTGGAACGGCACCGACTCGGCCCTGCAGCCGACCCTGCTGATGGCCCACCAGGACACCGTGCCCGTGCCGGCCGCCACCCTGGACCAGTGGACCTATCCCCCCTGGAGCGGCCACTTTGACGGCACCTATGTCTGGGGCCGCGGCGCCGCCGACTGCAAGAGCCAGCTGACCGCCATCCTCGACGCCCTCGAGCAGCTCATTGCCCACGCCTTTTGCCCGCAGCGCACCATTCTCGTCGCCTTTGGCTTTGACGAGGAGGCCTCGGGCCCGCAGGGCGCCGGCCATCTGGGGCCCTTTCTGCTCGCGCGCTACGGGCCCGACTCGGTCGCCGTCCTCGTCGACGAGGGCTCCGCCCTGGAGCGCAAATGGGGCACCGTCTTTGCCCTGCCGGCCGTCGCCGAAAAGGGCTACATCGACCTAGAGATGACCGTCCGCACCGACGGCGGCCACTCGTCCGTGCCGCCGCCCCACACGGCCATTGGCATCCTCAGCGAGCTCGTCACCGTACTCGAGGCCCACGTCTTCCGGCCCTACATTGACAGCCAGAACCCCTACCTCGGCCAGCTGCAGTGCGGCGCCGCCCACAGCCCCGACTTCCCCAACAAGCTCCGGGCCCTGCTCAAGCGCCGCCGCTCGCACAGCAGCGCCAGCCGCAGGCCGGCCAAGGATGCCCTCGCCGAGGAGGCCGCCAAGCAAGGGCTCGGCACACGCTACCTGATCCAGACCTCGGTCGCCGTCGACATTATCGCCGGCGGCGCCAAGATCAACGCCCTGCCCGAGGAAGCATCGGTACGTGTCAACCACCGCGTCAACATTGGCGAGCGGCCCGCCGACGTCGTCGCCCATGTCCTGGGCCTGGCCGGCCCCGTCGCCCGCAAGCACGGCCTCGCCCTGGTCGCCCAGTCGTACAACGCCACCGACGACAAGCCGCTGCACGCCATCACCGTTGCCCCGCTCAAGGGCGAGCTCGAACCGGCCCCCGTGACGCCCACAGACGTCGACGGCCTCACGCCCTACGCCCTTCTCGCCGGCACCACGCGGGCCCTCTACGGCGAGGACGTCATTGTGGCGCCCGGCCTCACCACCGGCAACACCGACACGCGCTACTACTGGGGTCTGACCCAGCACATTTTCCGCTTCGGCGTCGGCTTCGACGCGGATGCTCTTCGCAGCGGCGTCCACACCGTCAATGAGCGCCAGTCCATCAGCGGCCATATTCGCGGCACTAAATGGATCAGCAACTTTATCCGCATTGTCGACGAGTCTGATCTTCCTTAGCTTGGAGCATAGTTCCAGTCTTGCCCCTAGTCAGGCTGGGATGGCGGCGGGACGGAGAGAAGGCCCTTTGGCGCCTTGCAGGGCAGGGCATGGGACAACAAGCAATAAAAATCAGGCAATTAGTAAAGAAAATCAACCGGTCTCTGTCCCTCTGTTCTGGTGCAGTCAGCCACCGCGTCTCGTCCACTGAAACCAAGGCCGAGTGAGGGACCGGTTCCTAGGGCGTGCTGTGCCAGCGTGTCGTCTATCTTATAGTAGATCTGGGCCAGGTATGGCCAGTGTCGTTACATGATCGGTCGTTGTTGGACCAAAACCTACTTTGGTGCAAAGCTCGGTAGGCGAGACACTGCGCCACCAGGCGGGATTTGATTTGTAGTTGCGCCTCGGCTGGCCGGATCTCATCTGTGTCATGGTCTGACGCCATCGCGGATTGGTTGAGTAAGACGGATGTGAACTCCCAACGCTTGACGATGTTATGCTAGATTTGGCCATGTCGACCACCTTCAATCAGCGCTCGGAAACATTATAGAAAAACATTGAAGAGCAGGATACATAAGATGAAAGAAAGCAAGAGTGAGTTACTACTATGTCTAAAGAGCAGCTAGATGTGTGGCTTGTCTGGGCAGTGGCCATACCTTCTGGCGTCGTCCCCTCTCGGCTTTCTTGGTCGTAATTGTTTCCAATCACGTGGTGAAACCCGTTTCTTGGGCGTAACGTTTAAGCTAGAATAACGAAAGTCGCGTCCTAAGCTGATAAAGACTCGTCGTTAGTCTTTAGCGCCCTTGACTTATTCGATTAAATATTCTGTTTAGTGAGGATGTCACGGATGAAGGTCCGTTGAGAGACGTGGACTTGGCGGAGCCTTGGCCGATCTTCATGTTCTATACCAACCTCCCCAAGCATTCAGGCGGTCCATGCACTGTGACCTATCAAGTACTCTTTACGTTGGCTCCTAAAGAGAGAACGGGAAGAAAAAAATAAACGGAATATATGGAGAAGAGCTAAATGACCTACATAAGCTCGTCAGCCGTCTAACTCCTGTGTAACCTTGGAGGCCATGACGAAGCAGCAGTCGGTGAAGTTACTTCTGTGGGTCATAGGACATTCTTGGTGAGTGCCTTTGCCAACAGTGTGTAAGGGAATCACTAGGTCCCTGTCGATATCTGCGGAGAAACTCAATCGTCGGGAGGCTGGTGGCCGTTTTTCTACTGTTTCTTGGTGGGGTCAATCTGGGAGCGCTTAATTACCCCGATTTATGCTTTCGCCGAGTATCTCTCTCTTCCTCCATTTCCCTAACAATTATAGCATTCCTCCGACAGGATGAATGAGAGCTACGAAGAACTGTGCCGGCGCGCCGAGCAATTGGCAGCGGACGAGCTAGAGGCTGTGCGTGAACAGGTGGGCTATTGCGACAGCAGAGGCTATGCCATCACTGGATTTGCCTATCCCCTGGACAATCCCGTGTTCTACATCAAGGCCGGCCACCAAAACGACCTCGTTCCCGAATCCAAGGCGCAGCAGTTTGCCTATGACAATCTCGCGGCTCTCCCGGCGGAGTTACTAAATGGGATACGTATCCCCCGAATTATTCGCGTCATCGTCGCCCCAACCAGAGCTGCATTCATAGTGATGGAGTATATCCGAGGAACGACTCTCGACCAGATTATCAGTGACGACGTCGAGTATGAAGATTTCCCAAAATACTACTCGTCGTATTTTGACAGAATCGCTCGATGACTCCGACTCTTTCTTTCCTTCCCAGTCCTACAAACGAAACCTGGGCCTGTCGGAGAAAGAGGACAAGCACAACACCCCTTTTTCAAGGACTTCATTGCTCCTATTGAGTACGATTCAATCGACATGCTTGAGGAGCATATCAATAACGTAAGATACAACATCACCCCTTCCTAGCCCCCTTTTCTAAGAATACTAAACACTTTCCATGGGGCTACAAGTATGCAACCCATCTGCGCTCATCCAACCCAAAGGTTACTCTAGAACGAGAGCTGCACTTTGTGTACCCGGACCTCAACAAAAAAAACTTTATCTTTACTGAGGATGGCGACCTCTACATCATCGACTTCGGCTATGCCAACTTTCTGCCGATTAGCTTCATGTACTATGCACTTGAGTTTCCTTCGCTTGCGTCAATGCAGGTCGCCGACCAGATCAAAAGTGCATTTGATGACCTCCCTTCTAACAATTTCCTGGCCATGGAAAAGGCTAGTTCGCTCATGCTCATGAGCTCTGCGGCATTTCGTAAGCATAAGCGCCCCCTCCACAGCTCGGCATCATTGAAAGATAATTAACCGCAGGGCTTAGTGTTGCCAAAGTCAAGGACTGGACGTCCCTTGGTGTCCACAACTCTCCAACCGCGGCATCTCAAGGGGTGATGGGCCGTGATTTCGAAATGAGACTTGGGTTTTGGGGTTATGAGTCGGCCACGTTACTAAGTAGTAGAGCACTCGCACAGTTTTGTCTTCATTGGATTTTTTAGAGACTCGCGTTATTTTAATATTTATGCCCATTTTTATACTCTATTGGGTTAAACTCATCGCGATAATACGTATTTAACAAGCTTATACATAAGAAGCTTACAGACTCATAATGTCTGTCTCCGCGACATACCGTAGTATCTAACAAGCATTCTACAATTATGTAGAGTACCTCTGCCAGAATGTCATGTCTATACACAATTAGACATATTCCATCAAATATATACGACTGTGCAAGAAGCAGGACATACAATAAGCATAATTGCCATACGGCGAACTGCGCCCAGATGAGGCGCTTAGCCTTGGGGAGATCATGCTTTAAAGCATACTCGATGCGGGATACACGCTTGTAGACCGGCGATATGTGGTAGTCCGTAGAGGGCCTTCTCTAGTTTTAACACGGAACCCGTGCGGAAACCGGGCGGCTGCTTCATATAGACGGGATTTTTGAGGGATGCGTTGACATAGGCATTGACCACATCGTATTGTCTTGCCGTCATGTTTTGTTGTTGGGAGTAGATAAGAACTGCTCGCAGTGTGCGCAAGGCGAGGGTTGCCGCGTACGTCTCCTCGCTGAAGTCCTTGCACTGGTCGCCTCTCGCGACAAGATGGGCTTTGCATTTTATGAAATTTCCATCTTTATCTAGTTTGTAGGTAAACACCCATTTGCAGTCGATGACGGTGTGACCTGCGGCTTGATTTAGGGTAATCTCGGTCCAAGTGTTGCTGTCCTTGTGTGTTTTTAGGTGGCTGGCCATTGCTAGTTCCCACTCGTTCGCTATCCATCCTCTTCTCGCTTCTAAGACCGTCCTGGGGGTTGAAGGTAGCGTGGAACGGTGGAGGCTTGCATCGGATTTTGCCTTGAAAAAGGCTTCCTTCGTGATAGAAGCATCAGCAGTGTGCTGTCGTTTCGGGATATTCTTCTTTGACGCTGCTAGGAATGCGTAGGCCCAGTAAGTAGTGTTAGTAAATCGTACCAACGATTACTTAGCATCTGGTCGACCGCGGCCATCGACCGCTCTAGCCGTGCCCTGGCCGAAACCTCTGGCGATGCTTCTTTCAAAGGTGGTGGCTAGACTAATCACATGTCCAGTTAAAACTTGCTTACCCAGCCAGCCTTTACTTTACAATTAATCTACATTGTTATGCATATGCAGAACATCAAACCTGCACAGTGATCTTTCCCTATACGAGAGCTCCTCCTCTATGTTTATGGCATGTTCCAAGACGAGATGAATGATTAGCTTTCATCAATCTTTCCAGGGAAATCATCCATGATATTTCATCTAATACTTTTCTTCCATCGTTGGTTGTTGCTAACATGGCTGACTCATGGCAGCACCTTTATTTTATGCCTTCTCCGCTACCTTTTTGTCATTTCTTCCGCCATCTCCCGTTTCATTCTACAAACCGTCCCTTTAACATAGTATGGAACTCAAAACGCCAAAAGGCACCACCGACGTCGTGGGCCGCGTTGCCCACGACAAGGCTCAGATCCTCGCCACCGTCCGCCGCGTCTTTGAGGATGTCGGAGGCGTCGAGCTCGACACGCCCGTCTTTGAGCGCCGCGACGTGCTCGCGGAAAAGTACGGTGAAGAAGGCGCCCGCCTCATATACGACCTTGCAGACCAAGGTGGAGAGCTCTGCTCATTGCGCTACGACCTCACTGTGCCGTTTGCGCGATGGCTCGCCATGAATCCGACCGTGCGCCAGATCCAGCGCTTCCAGATCGGCAAGGTCTACCGCCGCGACCAGCCAGCCATCGCACGCGGCCGCCTGCGCGAATTCTGGCAGTGCGACTTTGACATTGCCGGCGACGCCTACGACCGTATGGTGCCTGACGCCAAGATCCTCGGCATCCTGGTCAGAGTGTTGGCGCAGCTGGGACTAGCCGACAGTGCCGTGGCCATCAAGCTCAACCACCGGCGCATCCTGGATGGTATATTTGCCGTGGCAGGCGTGCCGGAGCCGCTGCTGCGACCGATCAGTGCGGCCGTGGACAAGCTTGACAAGATGCCATGGCCCAATGTGCGGCGCGAGATGCTGGAAAAGGGACTATCGGTCGACGTGGCCGATCGCGTGGGAGGCTATGTGCGGCGGTCAGGTACGCTGCAGGAAATGTTGGCGATGCTGCAGGGTGTCAACAGTGACGACAGCGACAACGCTGCGCTGGCCTGCAATAGCGACATCCAGGCCGGCGTCGCAGACATGCTATTGCTGCAGGAGTACCTCGAGGCGTGGGCCATCGACACCAGGGCCATCACGCTAGACCTGTCGCTCGCCCGCGGGCTCGACTACTACACGGGTCTCATCTACGAAGCCGTCGTGCGTGATGATAGCAATGGCGACGCCGCTGCCCCGCCGCTCCAGATTGGCAGCATCGCTGGTGGCGGGCGCTACGATGGGCTCGTCGGCATGTACGGCAAGGATGCCATCCCCTGTGTGGGCCTGTCAATTGGCGTCGACCGCATCTTTGCCCTGTTGCAGGCACGGCAGCCGCCGCCGGCCAATACCAAACCGCTGGCGCCTGTCCTCGACGTCTACATTATGTCTATGGACAAGAACGACGGCCTGCTCAACGAGCGCGCGCGTCTGGCTGAGCAGTTATGGGATGCCGGCATCCGGGCACAGTACACGCTCAAGAAAAAGCCGCGGTTAGGCGGCGAGATAGCTGCGTCCAAGGACGTACCGATTGTGGTGGTCCTGCGCGGCAACGAGCTGTCTGAGGGCAAGGTGGAGGTGAGGCAGGTCACTGTGGG
The DNA here is from genome assembly GCA_019925535.1 of Leptographium radiaticola. NCBI lineage: Eukaryota > Fungi > Ascomycota > Sordariomycetes > Ophiostomatales > Ophiostomataceae > Leptographium > Leptographium radiaticola. The sequence goes on from JADHKK010000002.1 coordinate 1,333,408, forward strand.
CGGCCAGTTTGCGACTAAGATGGTCCCCCTGGACGATGTGGTCGTGGTGATTAAGGCGTTACTAGCCTGAGTAGGCGGTAGGCGGAAAAATATAAGAGTAGGAGCAGGAATCGGTTGTTTCTGCTGCTGATCTTCTATCTTTCCGCCTACCTGCCTAAGCAGCAATTGGTTATTCCCGCTCTTCTATCTTTCCGCCTATCTCGCAAGAGAAAACGAGAAATCCATACTTTCTTTCATCTTATATGCCTTCTCCCTCCCAGAGTTCCCGAAGAGATAGCTCGAGAAAACAATTCCAGAAAAAAACACAGCTCCTAAAGCACCTGCTCATACTCATTCAACGAGAAACATTCGGTTTAACAAAAAATCCAGCCCAAAGCAACTTCAAATACGTAAACCAGCGAAATGGAGCTGAACTGGCGAAGATGAACCAAGGCAGCATGAAATACCGAGTCACGGCAGACCATGGAGATAGCGTTGGCTCAGCTACTCAGTGTTAGTTGGCGAAGCAAAAGGATGGCTGAAAACTTACAAAGATCATCGAGAACCTCGTTCGCGCTTTTGTAACCCCCTGTCCAGCACCTACTAATCACAGACCCGACTAGTATTCCAGACACGTCTGGAAATATTCCTTTCTGGTATAGCTTTTCAACTTCTGGGTCTGTCTTTTCCGCATACGGCTTTTTGTGCGTGTACAACTCGTACAAGAGCGATCCAAATGCGAACAAGTCATCCTGTACAAATCTCATGTCGTATTCATCCTTCTCTCGGGGTCGCAGATGACGCTGTTCAAAGCAGGGCGCAAACGCCTTTTCACCGTCAAAACAGGAGCCTACAAAGTCGCACAGCACAATGTTATCGTCATCCGTAACAAGAACATTGCTAGCGTTCAAGTCGCCATGGACGATGCCACGAGAATGCATGTAGGCGAGGCCTTCGACGATCTGAACAGCCCAACGGCGTCGCATGTTGTTGGTCTCGGCGTCGTTGCGATCAGGCGCGAAGCCGATCAACACTTGGCGGAGACATCCTCGTCGGTGATATTCAAGGACGACTGATGTATTCATCTCGTTCCACGTGCCAAAACACTGCACAATTCGGGGGTGACGCCCGAGAAGCTCAAAGATCTTGCGTTCTTGCTCGGCATCGAGAGGGACGTCCCTGTGAGTCCACTTCAGAACACGATCTGGTGGAATGAACGTGACGACAAAGGAAGTCCCAGCGCCAATAAAGTCGCGTAAGTTTTTTGGCGGCGGAGGCGGATCCATGGGAGGCGAAAGGGGAGCTCGCCCGAGTGTTGATGACTAGGGATGGGCTTGTTCGTTTTACAGGTCTTGTTTCCTTCATATTGACTCCATACGGAGTACGTCTAGACAGATTTCCCCGTCCAAGGTCCGTGCATATATCACATGACTACGAGTGAGGCGGTCCTAGCGTGGCCCAGCAGTCCCATGAGGCGTTCAAGAGGGGCCGTTGCACTAATCGTAGAGGTTACTGTCATGACCCGAGTTGCACTACAACAGTAGAGGCAAGGCATTCTGAAAATCTGGTGATATATTCTCAATGTAGTGACTGGCGATGGTCCTTGACTGCCTGGTGCCATCACTAATGGGTCTAGCCATGACCTAGTATAACAGGTATCCACAGAGGTTCGCACTAAAATAACAGCTTAATCTTACAGGGGACACTCCGGGCAGGTGTCCGTTGTCCTATATCTAGAGCTGCCCAAAACACCGACTTGCATAGCATAAGCGCAGAGTCCCTCGTAGTCTTTATCCTCCCTGCACGGATCCTCCACCACATCGCCCTCATTCCAATCTGTTCGTTGGCGAGTCACAATCACATGCTTCGATCCTTCCTCCTTGCATGTAGAATAAACGCGATGGGCCTTGATGTATCGACACATTTTGGCTTTGGTTGATTGACGAAACAGAGGTATTGTTCTATTTGTAACAATCGGCTATGGAAGAACACTCTGAGGAGAAATCGATAAGATACCTCGTTGGTTTCCGAGGTAGAGATGTGGCTGTTCTCCTAGCTCTGGTTGCCGAAAAGTATGCGACATATGGGCCATATTTATCTTTGGCGAAGAGCGTTATCATGCACTTCCACTCTCTCTTAGCTGCCTGCTGCCTTGCGTCTGTTGCCTACTCTCTCTATCGTCGGGTGTGGGACTACACCCCACGCAGCTGATATCAGCACCGCAGTAGCAAGATGCGGGATGACGGAAGAGGGGTAGTGAACCGTTTTCACTTCCTATCCCCCCGGCTTCTTCCCGTTGGCGGGGATAGGGATATGTTTTCCGGATGAAAATAACGAATGGAGTGTCTTTGATAAGAGTGACTGCAGGCAATGTGGGCCGCCGTTGAAGATGCGTTGGCACGGCATGGTTAGGCTACAATGTGCCACATAACCTCCTCAAACAAGAGCCGGGAACTTTCGAGGCTCGACTTCGGTAATGCAGACGGCAAGACGAAAGCTTCCAGACCAAAGGCTATGAGAAACTACTCCCTAGGTTGAGGGTGGACTGGTAGATGTCGAGAATGTCTTGTAGCAGCGGTTACGACCTGGGACTGCCCGTTCTTGAGCAGTGGCGCCATGCTTTATACGGAAATAATATGGCCAAAAAAAAAAGAGAAGATACATTTTTCAAGGCCAGGTGACACTATTAGAGATGGGATATCCATGGCTGCTAAAGTCGTACTGTATTATTATTAGTTGTCAAATGAAGGTGGATCAAGAGCTCCTTTGCCATGCCCGGCGGATTTCCTAAATTGGATAGTCACGATTGCAAGTGGCCGCTAAGCGCGGCCCGACGATGGTCGATTTCCGCAACTAATTCAAGTAATCCATTCCTGGGATAGTTGTTTGATCGTCGCCAAGGCGTAGGCTTTGTTTGATCGCTCCCCTCTGTCGAATGAGCGCAATTTCAAGGCTGTGAGAAAAGATGAAGACGCACTCACCCTGTACGGCGGCTTCTCCAAGGCATGAGGCGCGTCAGCTCAGGTAGAAATGTATGTCGATTTCCGTTCGTGGTCGGCGGGTGTGTAAGTGTTTATGTCCTGTATACGCCTATGAAACTATGTGTCTGCAAAAAGCAAGTAAGAAGCTTGTTTGATTTTTAACCATGTCACCAGTCGCCAGCTGAAAGGCCAGTTGGCGAACCAGGGCCTCCTGGGGCAGAAATTGCCAGAGAGTTGTGTAAATGAAGGAGTGTGAGTCGGTCGAACGTCCGGCTGCAGTTGGCCTAGTAAGGCGGTCAGCCTTTCGGGGAGCAGTATGCAGTCAACGCTAGGTAACCCAGTTGATAGACTGACTGGGAAGCTTGGCGCCTCGCCGAGGTCGACCTCGCGCTTGGCTTAGAAAACTGCGTCAGGCGCCTTCAAAAATCCTATTACACGAGCAGGGATACAATGGCGTGTCACCTCGAGCTCATTGGCTCAGCCGCGAGACCTTATAATATCGCGAACGCATCTGCAAAACTCCAAAAAAAAACGTACAGCAGCGGGTATTCGCTGGTCGTCACCGACCCAACTACTAATCCGCCGATTACTGGTTTAACTAGGGGAGAGCGGACGGGATCCCGTGCTTTCCAGTATCTATGGCCGTACGTGGCAGGTATCTAGTGGTTGTGCTTTAAGTAGTCATAGACAGCCAAACTGACTTGTAGGGCGTTATTCAACTTGTTTCTATGAAAAGAGTAGCAGAGAAAACCGGCAACCTAGAAAATGAATGGAGAAGGGGGAAAGAAAGTCAGAATATACCAAACAGCTGGTTATAAAAGAGGAAAACTTAGTCGTCGGCCAAATCAGCGCTTATCATACTTGACTGACTATGTATCATCAAGAACCAGGAACAACACAAAGGGCGTTTACGCATAAGAAAACGAGGAATATGTATTGACGTCTAGCTATCTTAAGATCTAATCCGGCTTGGCATAGATACTGGCAAGGTACTAGCACTGATGAGAGTCGACACGAAAAACGGAAAAGAGTGGCGACTTGCCTCCTGGCGTGAAGGTTGGCAAATAAGCAGAGCGAGATCTCGGGAACAAAGCTAGCGCCTTGGCAGGACCGTGAAATGGTGTCCGAGCACACGACGCCTGATCTGGGTCTAACGCAACTGCTAAAGAAGGTAGTGTACTGTAGTCTCGAAGGTGGCCGATGATGGCTGGTCGTCTCAAAGTGCGCCAATAGCTTAAAGGTGGAATTTGCCCGTGGCAGGATTTGAAGCGAGTTTGTAACCCGACACTTGTAGACGTCGACGTTAGGATATTTAACAGTTATTGGTGCTCACCGATAGGTAGCGGTAAACTCTTTCCTCGACAGTCGAATGAGACACGTCTGCATGGTATCAAAGTGCGAGGCTGCGCATAAGTCCATCGGTGGTCTACTGGTCCACTGGTAAAGGAAACCAAGAAAGAGAACGGATGTTACCTTACTTCATCGTAAATTTAAGCAAGGCCACCCTCTACTTCCGAGTGTATACGACGTACGGAGTACATGCAAACCCCCTCTACTACCCACCCTTGCCCCACACACATCCTATTAGTTTCTGCTCAATGGGCTCTACTTGAGCTTCAGCCCTCCATCACCGGCGACTGGCATATCTATGAGTGAAGGAATAAACAATAATCCAGTGGATGACGGGGTTCAAGCAATGTACAAAGTCTGTCATAAAGCGTAGGAATGCCAAGCACGCATTTGCTGTCGGTCAGCATTCGCGCAGCAATCCATTCCTCCTTGAAGAAGGAACAGTTTACGCGGTTTCCAATATCCATATACAGTCTCGATCCCAGTCACCAGCCCACCCTTTACGCGGCCAGGCCACTGTGTAATTTGGCCGTACTGAACAAAACATGTCTCGAGAACAGCTGGCCTGGGGGTAGTAGAAACCCTTCAATTTCTCGTTGGGGTCGTCTTACCATAGCCTGGCGAGAACGGATGCACTTTGTCATCTGCGCAGTTTCTCCTCGTCTCTTGCCTGTGCAGCAACATGATGAATTCATTTCAAGGACCGGGCCACTCTTACGACAAAGTGACCGGTGACAGTACGGCATCATCCCGCCGACAACGCTAAACACGGTGCCGGTACCTTCGGCACCCACACCTCAATAGCTACGTTGTTGGCGCTTTGGGCTGGCCATGACCTCACCGCGTTAGACTACACTTTTACACAGCTGTTCAAGATGCAATATTTCGCCATGCCCGCCACTCTCCGTTACGCCGCCCTCGGCAAGCCGTGGACACCTTCCGGCCGAGAAATGAGGACAGGATAATCCGGCTTGGCCACAGGACACAATTGCATTCTGGCCAGGGGCGGCGCGCCAATCCCGAATTCCAAATTGCGTATGCAGGGCGGCTTCACGCCTTTGTCAGCATTGGCGAGAACCCACTGGTGTTTCAGGTCCCTGCCGCCGTCCCCACCACGTGATTGGCGTCCGTTTCCCTGGCCGTTTTGCCACGCCCGTAAGGTTCTTTGTGCAATGTCTGGCTGAACTCAGCACAACAGTCGATCCATGCATATCTTGGTGTTCTTTCTTTGTGCGATGATCGACGTCTGAGACCATTGCGACGTTGTAAATGCCGTCCGTCGGAGCTGGGAGCTTTATTGCAGGTCTGAAATGAAGCTGAGATGCGAGACCAACAAATTCCCGCAAAAAAAACGGGCAAAAAAGAACCAAAAGTACAGAGTACTCGTACGAGTTCAAGAGGCCGTACTGGCATCGTACCGGCATTACGCGTCCTCTGCCAGCGGGTGAACGAAAACGGCAAAGCACACGGCCCCATAACGGTGGCTCGCCGGCCGACAGGCTTCTGCAGGTGGCTGCAGGTACCGGTGCCAAGGTTGATGTCGCTCCACTGTTCTGCCTTGGCGCGACGGCCGCTCACGCCCCAACGCCGGGCCTAGTGTCGCCCTCTCGCGCATGTCCACGAACGTATGGTGCGGGCGAGACGCGCATCCACCATCCCGACCCAGGCCGCCATTCCCTGGGTCGACAAGGAGGTGGCGGAAATAAGACCTACTCGGCCGGTTGGTCTTGGTTAGCCGATCGGTGGCTGTACGAGTACTCCGTGCCCTCGTACTCCGTGCCCTCGTACTCCGTTGCTTAAACATGCATGCAGTACGGAGGAAAACATGAACATCCCGGGAAGAAAAGCAAGGCGTGGCGTCCCCCGTAACCACCGGTAACTAGCAGCAACCACAAATACGAATGGGCCGGCGGCAAGAAAGCAGCCACCACATGCATGTTCTTGCGCGCCGCTGCGAGACAGGCCGACAGACCCTGGCCGGCTGACCGTCCGCGATCTGCCCGGGAGGCGCAGCGGCCCATCGCTCACGCTACCGGCCCTCCGTCCCAGCCAACTGTCCCGCTTCCTGCTACATACCCAATGTCCGGTGCCCACTGCCCAGTGCCCGCTTGACTGCCTGCCGGCCTGCCAGCCTGCCAGCCTGCTGCCTGCCACTTCGCGTCATGGCCTACGAGTACGCCACCAAGACTGGACCATCCCGGCTGCGTGGCCCCCCCGTCACGCACAAGACACAGCCCGGTCCGAGAACAAGAGGCCTACACGCACAACGTGCGTCTCATGTAAATTCTCCGCCCTGTTCTGTGAGCCCATGCTTGCACAGAACGTGCTCAGCGCCACCAATAAACACAGCCTCCATGCCTTGATCAGAAACGTCGCGCATTTCTCGGCCACGTCAGCCGTCAGATACCGTAGGAGGCCATGTTTCGTGTCAACAAACCACGAACAGGTACGAACGAGTAAGTATGGCACAAACCACCGTTTGGCATTATGCTGTAAGATTATTATGAGCTCTACCGCTGCTGGATCAACCCCCCTGTGATAGTAAAAAAACATGCTTGGAAATTATGTGATCGGAATCCGAAACGCCGTCTGCCCAAATGCCGCCCGCCCAATGTCTCTAGTATCCAAAGCCCCGCGAAGCACGAAGACCCGACCTGACTCAGCTGCTGTACACCAGCATTGCCGAAACCGAAAGAAAACACGCAAAACGCGTAGAGTTAGGCCGTCATCGTCACGTCGATAGAGAGCTCTGACACGGCGAATGTCACAAACGAGCTCGAGTAGTAGGCTTCCGACCCAAAGGCCATATAGCCCAGGTAGTCCGTCTCGCTCGGATAGTCGGTTGAATTGGCGCCGAGGTCAAAGATGGCCGTGAAGAATGGGAGTAGGTCGCCGTTGAACGACACGACAGAATCGGTAGCGACCCACGTCAACACGATCTGTGCCAAATCGTTCGTGCCCTTGTATAGGGTATACGTATTGCTGTCCACCGTTGTCGTGGATACGGAGCCGTTCGTTTCGCCAACAGCGTAGGTGTAATCGCCATATCTAGAGAACCACACCATGATTTCGAAAGCGGCCAATGAACTGTTTGTCGAGCTCGTTGAGTCGCTGTCCAGGAACATATCAAAGGCAACGTTTGCGTTCGCACCGACACCGGAAGCGGTCATCGCCGACGTGCTCGTTGTCGTGGCGGTATCGTTGCCCGGGCCATATGACCACTGCAGGTCAACGGCAATTCCACTGATAGCATTGGCCTTGGCGGGGAAGACATCGCCATCGACCTTGATGTTGGGGTACGCATGCACCGGCTGATCCTCCGAGCCTTGCGGGTACTGCCACGTAATCGACCACTCCGGCGCCGTCGTGTTCGTTGGGTACGTGCTGTTGTCATATGTGGAGACCTGTCGATGACCAATGTCAGCACCAAGATCTGACCGAAGTTGGCCAGCGCCAGGCTGACTGGACGGGACCGTGCCGCCAGAATGGTTGCAACTGGCCCGCTCGCAGCAGGACTTCAACACGTACGTTCATACAGAGGCCTCCTGAAGTCCCATCCCAACCCCACTGGTTCGGGTTCACTGCAAGAGAGAGATGAGTTAGCGGTTGCACGACATCTTCAGCGTATGGGCGCCCAAGGTCGCTTAGTAAGCGACCATAGCGGTCCATGGTTGCAGGGTGAGAAGACGAACGTGTGTATTCCTGTCCCTTGGTCACCGGCGTGATACCGTACGACTTTTCGCAGTACATCTTGGTCGTGATGTCGTCGTCCGAGAGGCCGCCACCGCTGCCGGAGCCGGAGCCGCCGGTGGTGGCCGGCGGCGTGTAGATGGACGGCTCTCCTTTTGAGGAGCGGTCCGCATCGATGCCAAAGAGGATCCCCAAAGTGATGGCGATCGGGACCGCCAGCAAGGCAAAGTTTACCAGGAAGTGGAAGTTGAACATCCCCATGGCTAAAGATGTATTCGAATCGTGGTGGTCGAACGATCAAACGAGTGAACACGAGTCAACGAGTGTCGCGCAGGATAGATGGGCAGAAAGAGCGTTATCACAAAATGGGCGGTCCAAAAACGAGAGTAGTGAAAAAAGGCCTGCGAAAAATGACGGCGGGGAAAGGGAGCTAGAAGGTCACTCTACTCCCATGCGTAGGTATGTACGAGGAGGAAGGGTAGGGGGCGTTGTGGTGCCAGAGGCCGTTTTCCAAATTTCCTTTGTGCCCTCTTTTTCTCTTTTTCCCTTTTTCCCTTTTCGTGTCCGCCTTGCACTTCCGCTGATCGCTGCTCGCCTGCGTTCGCTCTTTGGACAGCGTAGTAAGATAATAGTTGCGTAGCACGCAGAGAGACGCCAGCCGAGTTGCCCCTGACGGCGAGCGTGCGAGCTAGATAAGCAGGAGACTGGAGACAGGGGGGTCTGTTATGCCGACCATCGACGATGAGTGGTGCCGGGAGAGGAAATGGCGCGTCCGCTCGCGCGTTGGTACTCTGTTATTGTGAGCCAGTAGGTGTCGCCGCCGTGACAAACCAGATAAACAGGCAACCCGAACGGAACGAAAATCAGGGAGAGACCACTAAAACTCGTACTTGCACACCCTTGCTCCACCCGTACGAGGACGCCAGGGAGAGCCCCTGTCCACCGAGGCTGTGTGTGGTGTGGAGCCATTTCAGCACACTTGACCACCGTAATATCACATGACCACTGTCCGGGACAGGGATCGCGCAGGACGAGTACCCATCACAGGACAATACGAGGCGTGGAATACGAGAGACGCAATGAGCGAGCACTCGTATCGGGAAACGGCGGGTCCAGCGAGCACCTCATGCCAGGCAGCGCCCCACTGACTAAGGATAACGCCTAAATTTTCGCCTGTCAGGGCCGCAGCAGCAGGAAAAAGGAAAGCAAGGACTCCGTACGAGTACGAGGTACTCCGTACTACACACGAGTAGGCGAATCGACACGGCCAGATTGCGCCGGGGATCCAGGGGCGTGGCATGGACAGGGAATGAAAAAAGGGGGAAACAAGGTTAGATCGTGTGGCTGAAATGCTAAACGGCACCCGCTGGCGCGCGTTTTTTTCAGCTCCCAATCCAAGAAACCCATGAACCGCTGCGCTGATCGGTTGGTGTCCGAGACTACTGTACTCTGGGCCATTAGTGGGAGAGGATCCAGTTCCACAGCCGCCGCAGAGTTTGCGTTCCCCTTTTTTCCCGCCACTAATCGACTTGCTCTTAAAACTCTGTTCTCGAAACGGACTGTTTCGTTTCTTAGCCCGGTGGTCTAGCATGGCGGCCTACGGAGTACGAGTAAATACGGAGTAGTCGTACGGCTACATCGGATCGCCCATTCGTATTTTCCTGGCGGCCTGTGGCTGTGTCTTGCGGACGTGGCACATGATCAAGCCTCAGTCCAGCTAGCGCATTTCTGTCGGCCGTACCTCGTACCTGTTTTTGTTTGTGACTGCCGGACTAACCGTGCATGACGGACCTACCCACCTACTCGCACGATACGAGGTTGCACGTACCCCCGTTGTATCGTATTTCGTCTCCTCCGTCACGATACGGAGTGGATTGAGACAGAATTCCGCCACCCCAATCGGGTCCGGCGTCTAATTAGTGTGCTTGGCTGGCATGCCAAACCGATCGCGCAGGATAGGCTCCTGCGTACTTGTGCAGGAGGGAAGTTAGGGGGGAAAAGCCGGGGAAAAGCGAAGTGGGAAGAGAAGCGAAAAAAAGTTGAAAGAAAAGGAAAAAGACCAGTGGAAAATTGGAGAAGACTACAGGGCGCCTCCAATCAGGAATGTAACGCTCCGTCTTTCGACGGACTGGTTCAGATAAGGGGGGAGGTCGGCTTAGCGCGTCGTGTCGGGATTCCCCTCCGTCTTCGTACTTGTGTGTACCTGGTCGCCGTTGCCCTTTGAGATTTCTTGGTGGTGTGCTCTTTCCTCATAACTCTTGTTTCTTTCATTCCTCGTCGGCTGACTGTTCCACTCGTTCTCTCTGCTTTCCAGCACTCTTCTCTCGTTCCTCACTCGTTCGAATCCTCTCGAGAGATACAGCTGCAAAGTCGGACCGTCGCGGATCCGTCGGTTCTCGTGTTTTTCCCAGCTCGCCGTCGTTTGCACTATCCTCTCGCGTCCCTTTTTTAATATCACCAGCCCCATTGCCTCCCCGATCGTGCCGAGCGAACTCGTTACTTCGCCTTTTAATCCGTCGTCTCTCTCGTTTCCTCGGCGCTGCTCTCATCGTTCCCATTCCGACCTGAAAACCGGCCGGATGCAGTCCCACGAGTACACAAGCGTGGACGGCAGCGGCCACTCGCCACGCAGCGACCATCAGGTCGAGCTCGACGTCCTAGGCAACCGCAATGCCCAGCAGCCGCAGCAGGGCCAAAGCCCGTACCAGCAGTCTTACCAGCAACCCCCTCCGCAGCAGTACCAGCAGCCATACGATCAGCCATTCCAGCAACAGGAGAGCCAGTATCTCCAGAGCCCAAACTACCCGAACCCCTATGCCCAGCAGAACTACTCGCAGCAGCAGTACGACGGCCCAACCTCGCCGTTTTCTCCGCAGGACAATGGCCGCCTCATGGCCTCGCAAGGCGACTTCTCTCGCCCGCTGGCCTCTCCCCGCCAGACGCCGGTGTACCAGTCGGCTCACACCTCCACCACGGCCGTGAACTCGGACGACTACATACCCGGAGGAGCCTGGGCACCCGGCATGCCGCGTGGCAACACGGGCTTCCTGACCGAGAGCCATGACCCGTATGGCTCCCGCTCGAGCAGCCCGTCGCTGCGGAACAGTGGCCAGGCCAGTGCCGTCGACCTCGCCTACCTGAAGCGGCACCGGCCAGTGTCGTCTGTGATGGACTCGCGGCCAAGCACTCCCAACATGGTACGTGGAGTGACCCGGACCACAAAGCGTTCTTGACCGCCTGCTGACTTCTATGCCAAAGAACCAGAGCCATTTGACGCTCCAGGGACTTCTCCCGCAGACCCCAGACCCGACCTTTGACAAGGACTGGGTCGTTCCCGGCACGGTCGCCCGCATACACGATCGTGACGATGTCGACATCTGGAAAGGCTGGCGGCGCTGGATCTACAAATTCACACCGCTGATGACCATCATCAACACGCTCTTATACCTCATGTACCTGGTGTACCGCATATACTGTGTCGTTGAGGCACAGAAGGCGTTTGGCTCTGTTTTTATTGCTGCCTGGGTTTTCATCGCCGTCGAACTGTCCACCGCCATTCCGTCGCTCATGCATAACAGCTGGACTATTATGTCTGTCCGGAAGCGGAACCGGCCCAAGTTGCGGCTGATGGGCGACGACGTCCCGACTGTCGATGTGTTTATCACCTGCTGTAAGGAAGATGATAATCTTGTCATGGACACGGTGCGCGCGGCGTGCGACCTGGATTACCCTAAGAACCGCTTCCGGGTCTGTGTTCTCGACGACGGCAAGGTTGAGAGTCTCGGTAAGGCCGTTGAGGCTCTGTCGGCCACCTACCCGAACCTCTACTACATTGCTCGGCCAAAGTTCCCTGGTGTTCCTCACCACTTCAAGGCCGGTAACCTCAACTATGGCCTCGAGGCGATGCACTCCTTCCCGGGTGGTGCCGGCGAGTATATGGCTGCTCTGGACGCTGACATGGTAAGTCTTGACGAGGCTGTCCATTTTCGGGACAATCACTAACGATCTCTCAGATCCCGGAGCGCCAGTGGCTCCGCGCTGTTGTTCCCCACCTTGTTGCCGACCCCAAGATGGCCCTTGCCTGCCCGCCGCAGCTGTTCTACAACACTCCGCCGAGCGACCCCCTGGCGCAAAGTCTGGACTTTTTCGTTCACGTCATCGAGCCGATCAAGGACACGATGGGCGTTGCTTGGTGCACTGGTTCCGGATACGTGGCGCGCCGTGAGGCCCTCGATGATATTGGCAACTTTCCCCTGGGCTCGCTCGCTGAGGATGTCGCCACCTCGACCAAGATGCTGGGCAAGGGCTGGAAGACTGCGTTTGTGCACGAGCCGCTTCAGTTCGGCACGGTTCCCGATGACTTTGCCAGCCACCTGAAGCAGCGGACGCGCTGGGCCATCGGTACCGTGGATACGTCGTTCAAGCTCAAGTTCTGTCTGTATGGCGAGTCCGTGCGCCAGATGACCTTTGCGCAGCGCTTCTCGGGTTTCTTGTATGCGACTCTGTCGCTGTACACGATCCTGTTGACGGTTTCGCTGTTCGCCATCCCCATTATCCTCATCATGGGCAAGCAGCTTGTGGCCTACACCAACGAGGACCAGCTCCGGTGGCTGGTGCGTGCCTGTTTTGCGACGACCATCTCCAACCGGCTGTGCGAGTTTGTGCTGTTTATCCCGGCTGGCTACCACACTGGCCAGCGTGGCTCGCGGTACCAGCTGTGGATGTCGCCTTACATTGGTCTCTGCATTATTAGGTCGTTTATGCTGCCCAAGTGGCTGGGTGGCCAGACGCAGGCCTTTACGCCTACTGGATCGATTGCGTCGGCACTGAACGAGCGTGACGCCAAGACTCGCAAGAACATGTTCCGGCGTGTGTTTGGCGTCGTGTTCAACTACATGGCCTGGTTTCACGTGGCTTTCGTCTACGTTACGATTGTGGGTGTCTGCATGTCGACATACCGGTGCTTCTTCGTGTACACGACTGTCAAGACGGTGCTCCAGGGTCTCGTGACGCACGCTTTCTGGCCGCCCTTGACCTTCCTCTTCATCTGCAGCGCCATGTGGACGCCGATCGCGTATGCGATTGATCCGCCGTCGATGCCGGACCGCGAGGAGCTTTTGGACCGCGACCCCAAGACCGGCGTGGCACACCCGACCAAGGAGGCTAAGAAGATTGCGTTTGGTATTCAGTCGGCGTGGTATGAGGTCGAGTACACGACTACGACGGTGTACACGGTTCTCATCTTCGTCATGTCGTTTATGCCCTACCTCTTTTAATGAGGCCGAGACGCTGAGAAGTCTTGCGAAATACTAGGCAGGGCTGCAAGTGCGATGCCTAATGGCATTTAATATGGCTGTCTTGGAGGGCCCATCCTCCTCAGCCGGTACCGACACGATCTGGAATCTCGTCTTTTGGGTTTCTATTTTGCTTGGTTTACGTTTCCTTTTGTCCACGCCGCTACGGCACATGCACACACCACCACATATATTAGAGGCATTGGTGCAGCGGGAATGCTTGTTATTCAGCACACGGGCGAAGTCTGGAACAATGAGTTAACGGATAGGAGACGGGTTATTGTAATTGATTTTCGTACAATGTTTCTATGGTTTATATGCGTTGCGTTTGCGTTCTCTTTTAATTTTTTACATGGGCTTTGTCGTGCCAACAGTACAGGCCGGCGGCATTTTATACATACACTTTCTTTTTGCAAATATGCAGTAGGGATTTGGATTTGAATTTAGAGTTTTCGCAGCCGTTTGCGCTTATTCCTAGGGGAGCATTAAGGTTTGGAACCGACAGTGCGATAAGGCTAAAGCGCCACGATGTGCTGTGATGGAGAGAGACGCGTCATGCTAACGATGGCTGCAGAACGCGCGGCCCTGCAGATACGATAGTGCTATCGGAGGCTATCGGAGGCCATCGTGGGCCGAATCGTGCATTTGGTGTGGCTCGGCGGGCGATTTGATTCCTGCGACAGCGAGACGGGCATTTTTACTTCCGCGTCGGCTCGTGGCTGAGTTGTTGCGCCGTCGTAGGTGTCGTCGTCGTCGTCGTCGTCGTCGTCGTCGTCGTCGTCTTCGCTGCGCCCGCCGGCGATGGATGGCCGCGCTGACGTGAGTGGCGATGGCTTTTCGGAGTGGCGAGGCTTTGTGTGGTTGGCTCGTCAACGCGGCGTCCAACCAGACGCAAAGACGGACAAGATCGTTTCCGGGCCATCCGCCTCTGCGAAACGGTGCGAGTAAAATCGGCTCGAACGGAATCCTGCTGGACGGCTAGTGTGTCTGTAGTCAGATCGCGTGCTATCGCTGTAGAGTTGCCTCGCAAGGCCGGCACTCTCAAACAAGATACCATTATTACCGAGTTTATATATTAAGGTTCAAGGCCAAAGAATCAGAGAGAATGCGACTACGCCAAAAGCGATCCCTCACCACAAAATACACGCGTGATTGTACGGCAATCCTTCTCTCCCCTCTCACCCAAGCAACGCCGTAACGGGCTTCAACCCAGGGTAGAAGGACGTCGGGATGGCAGGAATGGCAATGGACGTGGTGAGGCCCAGGCCCGAGCTCAGTTCGCCCGGCATCGTTGTGACGGAGTAGCCCCTGCAGCCGTCAGTACATGTCCAGACAATCAGACATGAGAAGAAAAAGACTTACGTCGCGGTGGTCACGGTGGCCGTGGTGGTGTAGGCCGTGTGGGAGGCGCCAGAGTGGATGCAGCCGCCGCTGCCGTAGGCGTTCTCGCAGAGGTACTTTTCGGACGAGCCGGCCTCGGTCCAGATGTCAAAGTCGGTCACGCCGATCTCGACGCAGGGCACGGCGGACTGGCAGACGAGGCGCAGGGGCGGGCGGGTGGCGCCGTTGGAGCAGGTGCCGTGCCAGCGGGCAAAGGTGAGGTTGGTGTACTGGACGCCGTCGCCGGCGGCCTTGGACTGGCTGCTCCAGGCGGAGTCGAGGTCGAGCGTGTAGGCGTTGGCGTGGCCCATAAAGTCGGTGAAGCGGGCATTGTACAGCTCGCCGCTGCCGCCGTTGCTCTTGATCATGAGCATCTGGTTGCAGTGGTGCGAGTAGACGTGGCGGTACTCGACGTCGTGAATGTCCGTGTCGGCGCCCAGCGAGCCAATGGCACAGCCGCCGGACCAGTTGCAAAAGACGCGCTCGACCAGGATGTTGCTGGCCGGGCTCTTGACCGTGACGCACTCGTCCTTGTTGGTGACCTCGACGTCGTGCACCCAAATGTTGCTGCCAAACACGTCGACGCCGTCCAGGCCGCCGCGGTTGCCGCCGCGCACCACCAGGTTGTACACCTCGCCGTTGGTGCACGTGTCCAGGGTCAGGTGGAAGGCCGGCGAGTCCACCAGCACAATATCGTGCACGCTAAAGTCGCTGACCTTTGTCAACCGCAGCAGCCGCGGCCCGTACGTGTTCTGGCTGTGGAACTGGTACCCGTAGCCCTGGATGGCGCCGGCCGAGTTGCCGCTGTACAGCTCAAAGTCGCTCGTGTGCTCGACAAAGATCATGTTGCCGCCCGCCGTGCCCGCCGTCATCCGGTACAGGACGCCCTCCAGGTTGATCGACACGCCCGTGCCGCCGTTGAGCGTCACCCACGTGCTCAGCCCGTAGCTGCCGCTCGGAATGTACACCTCGCCGCCCGTCTTGCACGCCGTCCACGCCGCCAAAAGGGCCGCGCCGTTGTCCGTCGTCGCCGACGCCACGCCGCCGTAGTTGAGAATGTTGCACACCTTCTTGGCCGCCTTGGCCGCCCTCGACGTCGTCGGCCCCACGGTGCCGCTGAGCTGGGCCGCCACAAACGGCTGCACCGCCGCGAGCAACACACAGAGACTGCTGATGAGAGACGGCATGGTGAAAAGAAGGATCAAGGAGGCCACAGAGACACGAGTGACGGCTGTGCTGCGTGCTCTCTGTCCATCGTTGGGGGCAAGGCATTGTATATGTATTCATGGTCTCTAAGCTGCCCCGGCCGGTTCATCCCATCTCATCCGCCGTCATCCCATTTAGATGTCACGCCCTGCACGAGTAAGATGCGAGTGGTTTGGTGGGAGTGTTAGCGAGTATAATAATTCATCTGCATGTGGGACCATGGGGCGTTTCATCAACGGAAGATCAGGGGTTGACATCATTTCTGGTGGAGACATACGAGGCTTCTTCCCTGCTGACATGTCATTACGAGCTCGCTTCTGGCCCCCAAGCTTGCCGTTTGGGGAAATGTTCCATGTCCCGCGCTCGGTAAGTGGATTTCCGTCTTGACTTTATGTTTGGCTTTCCTTTCTCATCTCGCCTCGCCCAAGTGCCTCAACAACCCTGCGATAATACGAGTCGCTAAGCAATGCGTCTGAACCGCAACGCTAGGGTCTTGCTGTTTACGGTTGCACGTAGTGTTAGTGACGGCTGTAGCTTGGGCTTTTTCAACTTTTCTTCCCCTTCTCATGTCCTTACCGGCTAACCGAATTCACATTGAGCATCAAAGAAGCTCCGCATGATATCCTTGACATGTTTGATTACAGGCTACTTGATGTTTTCTTGATGTTTTAACTAAGGCGAAGCATTGATAAACCATCTTGTTCTTCATAGCTCTTTCCTGTATCAACTGTTAGCCATAATGGAAGGTGAATTGCTGTAACAGTGTTTTCATGTCTCACAGAGCACAGTCGCTAGCACTTGACAAGTTAGAAGATTAGCACGGGACTCAGAGTCAATACGCATAGTGGAAAGCCCTAAAAGGTTAGCAAGCGGCATATAACGAGTAACGAGTAACTAATACAAAAACTGGTCAGCAGTCGTGCGAGCTTTTGACCCAGCCAGTACAAACTGCCATTCAGAGCTTTTCACTCTCTTCAGCCCATTGGAGGCAAAAATCCACCATCCAGTAACCGGCTCGATGGACGACCCCAGCTGGCCGGCGCCGTTCCTGTCACTGTCCGAGTTTAGCGTTAGGCTGGAAGAGGTGTTAGATGTTTCAGTCACGACGTTGGCTTTGATTCCGACAGAGCCAGCCACCATTCTAGCTGCAATGATGTCGCCATTGTTATCAATGGTCACAGGCACACCCGCAGCTCCAGACGGGACGTGTTCAGCATCAACAGCATGATACTGAACACCGTCTAGCTCGTAGGGCTCGAAACGTCTGTGTTTTCTAAGGAGCTCCCCCTCTGAGCCCCACATGCAAAAGGCAGCGATCCAGCCGGAGTAAAAGGTATCGGTTTCGATGGCGCAGCCGCGAGTTTCGACAGATCGCCAGTCAATGGCTCTGGCCCAGAAGGAGATAATATCAGGAGCGGCTGGAGCATCAAAGCTCGCCACGAACCGACGCAGGACCGGTTTGAGTAGCGCCACAAAGCGTGCTGGCTGGTCTCCGAGCTTGGCCATCTTGTCCACCCGCTCGTAGATCCTGTTCCAGTCGTCGCGCTCTCCTAGGAGGGTGACGCTAGGCATGCCGCATACTAGACTTAGAGTGCATGTAAAGTAGCTCTGCAGGCTCCCCATCATTAGGATAGACGCCACGACCCGATCCGAGTCGGTCGTTGTGCTAAACACAGGCATAAACCACTCGCGCAGCTCGGGATCCGAGACGTTGTTCTGGATTAGCTCGGTCATGCGCTGCGCTAGCACGCCAAAGTCGACAGTCTTGACAGTTTCGATCGCGATGGTTTCTAGCTCCTTCTTTCCTTCGTGCGCGACAAAGAAGGACCGCACCTCTTCGGGGTGCTCGTTGATGTAGAAGCCGAGCTGTGAGAGAATGGTAAACCAGACGTCTTCCGGGCGGATGCTGACGGAGCGGTGGCCGCCGTAAGCATGGACCATGGAGTAGACAAAACCATTGCTTGACGGCGAGATGTGGTTCTCCTGAAGCATACTCTCGCTAAAGGAGCTTTGAATCATCTCCTTGCATATTCCGTGTTCGGTCGGGCATGCCTCTTTCAGCATCTCGTCGTCTGAGCTGGCCTTCCCCGGGGCCCATGGCTCGGGGACATTGTTGTTGATATGGACTGTCACGGGCATTGTGTCTTTGAGTTGTGCAAGATAAAGTGAAGTAAGCAAATGAGAATAATGTGAGTAGGTGGATTGAGTGTAGATTTTGCGCTTCTGTAGAAATGGGGGCAAGCGCAGTAATTTATACTCCGTAGGCAAGCACCAACAGCCAGGTAGATTAGGAAGGAGCCATGCAAAGGTCATGACGTGACCAACGCCCAATAGCCATTTGCTTATTGCACCAACTGCACATTAGTTATGTCTGTCAAACACTCGTTGGATACTGGGGCCAACTGACAGCTGCCAGCCAGTGTAGTCTCGCAAAACGTTGCCACCAACAAGAAACCCGAGAGGAGAGAAAATAAAGTAAGCATGGCACTCATGCATATACTTTTTACCAAATTGAAATAGTCCCATCACAAGTGAGTCACGTCCAGAGTATGTTTCGGAGCAAGACAAAATTACCTCTGAGCCAAGTCAGCGCTTCATCGGCGAGTCTCGTTGATTATTTTACCCCGAGTCCTATGGCGTTGCTCACAAATACTCCTGGCGCTAGCTGAGGGTGTTAGATGTGGCAGGCCTTCTCGGACGTGCCATTCTGCTCGTCAAACTCTGCAGTGGAACAAGACAGCCACTCACACAGGTCAGCTATTACAAAACGACGGGGTTGACACTGATGATGTTGTGGATGTCACGCAGAATCATCGTTCTAGGATGATGCTCCCGGGTCGGATCTCTATGCCAAAAACCAGATGCTCTATAAGACGAGTGCACCAGTATTGGAACAAAGTGATCCAGCCATGGGCGTGCGAGGTGATGTCTTGCGCGACATTAGTCATCCAGCTGACATAACAATCTAGAACGTGGCCGGCGCTAGTTAGTCATTTCGCGGGCCTAATGCAATTTCCCCAGATAGCTGTCGAAAATACAACCATCCCCTTTCCACCAACGTCGCAAGTCTTTACCGCAGACAGAATGGCTCCGAAGAAAGATCCGCGCCGCCTCAACCTGGGTGCGATGCCTTGCTGTTTGTGGCTCTAGAGTTTTACTGACGACCGCTCTCTGCAGTGGTCCCGTACCAGGAGCCGAACAAGGGCGCCGACCGCGCTGATGCGCCGTCCTCGGTGTCGTCCATCATGCCGATGGCGGCGATGATGACGCGCAACCGCTACATTGGCTGGTAGGCAGCGGCTGTCCCGCGGTTGTGGTGCGCCTGCTGACGGTTTGGTGCGAACAGGGGCTCCGTCGTGTTCAGCGTGATGAACTGGCTGGGTGAGAGCGAGGAGGCGAAGAAGTCGAGCAGTACGCCGGGCATCTTTTCGGTCGGCATGTCGTGTGAGTGGTGTTGGAGATGGCCGGGTGGTGGCCGGATGGCTGCCGGATGACGGCTGGGGGGCGGCCAAGTGGCGAGTTTTGGGCGAGTTTCGTTGCTAACATGGATCGCACTTCTAGTCATGGCGCTTGCCGTCACGTACATTCCTCTGTTCATGCCGCCTGCGGGCGCGCAGCGGGCGCCAGCGGGCGCGGCGGCACCGGTCGCGGTGGCCTAGACACGGGACAGGACGGGGCGTTGGATATGACAAAGTATCTCTGTACAACAGCGCTGTAATACTGGGACATGCTCTGAACCCAATCTAGCATTCGCCCCAACTTTTTTTATCTTGCTCTATCTATGCGCGCGGCAGGGCTGTCGTGGGAGGGCAGACGTCCAGTCACGTGATGATTTCAAACTGACAATAAAAGGCAGTCTAAAAGGAGCCGCGGATGGCGGCCTTGCCGCCGACGGCTCTCGCGGTGAAGCTGACGGAGAAGTCGGCGCGGATGCTGATGGCGACCTCGATCTTGGCGTTCTTGGCGACGCCGCGGAGGGCGGCCTCGGCGAGGAGGTCCTGGATCTTCCAGGTCTTTTGCCGTTGGCCCTCGTCGTCGCTGTCGTCGTCGCTGTCGTCGTCGCTGTCGTCGTCGTCGGCCTTGTCCTTCTTCTCGGGGGCGACCTGGTGGACGTCCGAGGTGCCCTCGGCGAAGCGGAGGAGGATGTCGCCGGCGGCGGCGGGGCCGGTGACGAGGATGGCGCGACGGACGGGGACGGCGGCCTCGGCGGCGATGATGGGGATAAAGACCTCGTCGGCGCCGAGGGCGGTGGCGGGGTCGTTGGGGACGACGACGACGCCGACGGCACGGGCGGTGTGCTGGACGGTGCGGACCATTTGGTGGGCGCTCTGCTCGATCTCGTCGGCCTCAAAGTCGCGGATGAGGTTGGCCTGGAGGGCGGCGCCGCGGGCCTGCAGCTCCGAGGGGTTGGTGGCCGAGGGGATGGTGCTGGGGGCGACGACGGTGGCGGTGCCGGCGAAGAGGGCGGCGAGGTTGTCGGCGATGCGGGGGGTGTGGGCGGTGCCGCCGGCGAGGAGGACGACGTCAATGTCAATGGGGTCGAGGCCGGCCTTGGCGACGGCGGCGGAGACGAGGCGCTCGATGCCGGCAAAGATGGGGCGGGCCAGCGTCTCGTAGCGGAAGCGGTTGATGGTGCTGGTGAAGTCGATGCCGTCGGCGAGCGACTCGACACTAAACGAGGCGTTGGCGCCGATGCTGAGGGCCTTTTTGGCGGCCTCGGCCTCGAGCCGCAGCTTGGCCAGGCTGCGGGCGTTGTCGCGCGGGTCGAGGCCCTTGTTGCGCTTGGCAAACTCCTTGGCAAAGTGGTCGATGAGCACCTGGTCGAGGGCGGCGCCGACGAACTCGTGGTCGGGCACCGTGGCCAGCACCGTGGTCATGCCGGCGCCCGACGACACCACCGTGGCGTCGGAGCGCGTGCCGCCAATGTCGACGACCACCATGAACTTGTCCTTGCCGCGCGACGCGTCGGCCGCCACCACGCCGTTGGCCGCCTCGGCGTCGATGCGGGCGTTGTACGCCGCCGCGGCTGCCGCCGGCTCCGTGATCAGCTGCAGCACCTCCAGCCCCGCCGCCTCGGCCGCCGCCACAATGGCCGCCCGCTGCGCGTCTGTCGTGTGGATCGGCACCGCAATGACCGCCGACGTCACCTGCCGGCCCAGGTAGTCCGAGGCGGCGCGCACCAGCCGCCGCAGATACCGCGTGGCCACGTCGGCCACGGCCACGCTCGACGGCGCCACGGCCGCGGCCTCGGCATCCTCTGCGTCGCCCTCGGTCGCCGGCGCCGCCTGGTCCACAATCGAAAAGGTCACGGCGCCTTCCGTCGCCTGCGGATGTGCCGAGGCGTGGCAGTACGTCGGGTCGATGGAGGAAAAGCTGACGGTCAGCCGAGAACGGGCGGTACGCATGTCAGAAAGACACAGAAAGACAGAGACACTCACTCGCGCCCCAGCAGGTCCTTAAAATAGGCCACCGTGTTCGAGGCATTGCGCACCAGAAAGCTCTTGGCCTGCTGGCCGTAGTACTCCTCGCCGTCGACATAGGACAGCACGGTCGGGATCTGGCGGTCTGGCGGCCGGTTAGCTCGCTGCTCTCACCACGGCCACTCGCTGCGCCACTCACCGCCGTCCTCGTTGGCCATCACCTCCACCCGGTCGTCAAACGTGTAGGCAATCGAGCTGTTGGAATTGCCAAAGGAAATGCCAATGGCCGTGCGGTTCTCGGGCGCCACCGCCGGCGCTGCTTTTGTCTCGGAAGCCATGGCTGTGTTGTGTGGGGGTCGTGCAAATCTCTCTCTCGACGGGGGATCGCTTCGGTGCGTGACGACGGCTGCGAAGAACGATGCTCGCAGTCTGGGAAAACGGGAAGAAAAAAAAAAGTATTTTAGAAAGCGCAGACGCCTAGTGTGGAAAGCCCCTCCACCATAGCGGCGGGAAGGCGCGATAAGATAAGTCACGTGAGAGGGCGATTTTCCAGAAACGTTTCCACGAGCACGTGACCTCTTTGTTGCCGGGGATATGGCCGTAAGCTTTTTTGGACGCGAAGCGTGCCTCTTTTTTTCCACCTGCGCGCATCGCCTTGCACATTGACGCCGGAGAAGATGGCGCCGCTTGTTTTGCACAATGTCCCGGACGAGGAGCTGTACACGGGCACGGACGGGGTGACGCGACCGTTTGCGGTGGTAGGAGCGACAGATGAGTGAGTTGAGCGCGAAAGGACAAAGGGAAAGGGACTCGGAGATGAACAGAGTGCTGACGGCCATGGACAGACGGCGATCGGCACGGCTGCGGCGGCAGGCGCAGACGAACCACGGGTCGTTTGGACGGGCGCGGGTGCGGGCGCGGGCAGGATCGATAGGGCCGTCGGGCGGACGACGAGCGGCGACGACGGCAAAAGCGACGTCGACGACGACGACGGCGGCGGCCGACGAGGTGTTTTCGGGCTGGAAGCGGGACCTGGAGGCGGTGGTGACGCAGCAGCGGGCGGACAAGCACGAGGGCGAGGGCGGCAACAGCAGTGTGGGCGAGGAGGACGACGAAAAGACAGCAACCGCGACAGCAACCGCGACAGCGACCACGGCCGCCACAGCCACGGCCATGACGGTCAAGCGCCACAACCAGCCGACCGAGGTGGTGCTGCGCGGCTACCGCGGACCCGAGTACCAGTACGCGGCCATCCAGCGGTACGAGCAGCTGGCCGGCCGCATCTGCGAGGACTATTCGCGCGAGCCGCCCGTGGGCAGCGGCAGCCGGCGACTGGGGGGTCGGGGCCTGCGCGACGCAGCCGCCCGGGCTGCGGCGACGGTGGCGGCCAACGGCACGGCGGCCCTCACGCCGGCCGAGCGCCACGCGGTGATGCAGCGCGTCGCCGGCGGACGGCACTGGGTCAAGGTGACGTTTGAGTCGGCGGCGGCCGCCGACGCCGCCTATTACGCGTCGCCCCAGAGCGTGCTCGGCTGCATGGTGTCGGCCGAGCCGTACCGCGGCGTCGACCTGGCCGCCGCCGACGACGTGGCCGTGGCCGACCCCGACGCCCTGCGTGGCAGCGAGGTCGCCTACCACGCGCACGCCGGAGGCGAGCCGTTTGGGTTTCCGCGGCACCACCACGACGGCGGCGAAAACGACACCTACACGGCCGACTCGGCCACCGTCGACGACGCCGCCACGTCGGCCACCGTGTCGGCCTTGGACGGCCCCCCCACCAACCTCCCTCGCCTCCGCCACACGTCCAGCGCCGGCTCCGCCAGCACGCGCAACGACTTTCCCGGCGGCTGGGGCCTCGTCGACTCGTCGCTCGCGCCCGCCCAACTGGCCGCACCCGCCGCCACTCTTGCTCCCGCCGCGCTCTCCCCCGACGCCGACGACTTTTGCCGCCGCATCCCCACCGCCCGCCGCGCCGCCCTCAAGGCCCCCGAGCAGGCCCTGCTGCCGCGCGAGTCGGCGCTGCGCTCGCTCTTCAAACAGGTGCCGCTGCTGCACCGCCTCACCGGCACCATCATAGGGAACCAGGTGCCGCGGCGCGAGGACGGCGTGTTCGACTGGGACAAGGCCAGCCTCTACTGGAAGCTCATGTGGTCGCTGGACTACGCCTTTGGCCTCTTTGGCGGGGAGATTCTGGACGCGAACCGGGAGGATTGAGGATGAGACGAGACGAGACGAGACGGACTACGAGTGTATCGAATTGTAATAAAGTGCTTTTTATTTTTTTTCTTTCCATTCCTGTGCTCCATGCTACTGTGCTCCCCCTACTTGTTCTCCTTGACAAACTTGCTCTTGTCCACGACGTACAGGTCGAGCAGCTCGTCGACGGGCAGGCTGTCGACGCGGCTGGCATCCGTGCTGAGCTTGACGAGCTCCTCGACGCGCGACGGGGCAAAGTGCGGCTCGAGGTGGCGCTTGAACTTGGCCAGGATGACGGGCTTGGCCTCCTCGCGGCGCAGGGGGTGGCCGAGGGGCGCCTCGACGACGACCTCGGGCAGGACGGTGCCGTCGTTGAGCGTGACGGTCAGGGCGTTGGAGATGGTGCGCTTGGACGGGTCGTGGTAGTCGGTGGTGAACTTGGGGTCCTCGACGCAGGTGATCTTCTTGCGGAGGGCGTCGAGCGCCGGGCTGGTGGCGGCCTCGGAGTCGTCGAGGTAGTCGTTGGCGGTGAGGCGGCCGTACTTGAGCATGACGGCGGCCATGTACTGGACGCAGTGGTCGCGGTCGGCAAAGTTGTTGAGGGGGGCAAACTGCTTGTCGATGATGCGGATGCAGGCCTCGTGGGTGCGGCACGTGACCGAGGCAATGTCGTCGGCCGTCTTGCCGAGCGTCTTGAGCGTGGCGTGCAGCGTCTCGGCGGCCTCGACGGCGGTCTGCGAGTGGAACTCGGCGGGGTACGAGACCTTGAAGAGCACGTTCTCCATGACGTAGCTGCCGTAGGGGCGGTTGAACTCGAACGGGCGGCCCTGGAAGAGCACGTCGTAGAAGCCCCAGGTCTTGGCCGAGAGCACGGTCGGCACGCCCTTTTCGCCGGCGGCGACGCGCAGGGCGAGGCCGACGGCGCGCTGGCAGGCGTCGCCGGCGGCCCACGACTTGCGCGACATGGTGTTGGGCGCGTGGCGGTACGTGCGCAGGGCCTGGCCGTCGACAAAGGCCTGGCTGACGGCGGCGGCGATGCCGTCCTTGCCGAGGCCGAGCATGTCGGCCACGACGGCCGCGCTGGCCACCTTGACCAGCAGCACGTGGTCGAGGCCGACCTTGTTGAACGAGTTGAGGATGGCGAGGTTGCCCTGGATCTCGTGCGCCTTGGTGGCGTACGCCAGCACGTCGCCCACCGTCACGATGCGGCCGCCGGCCAGCTTCGGCGCCGTGCCGCTCTTGTTGGTCCGGTTGATCCAGTCGGCCACGGCCAGGATCGCGCCCAGGTTGTCCGACGGGTGGCCCCATTCGGCCGCCAGCCAGCAGTCGTTGTAGTCGAGCCAGCGGATGATGGCGCCAATGTTGAACGCCCCCAGCACCGGGTCCAGCACATAGTGCGTGCCCGGCACGCGCGTGCCGTTGGGCACCACCGTGCCGTCGACCACGGGGCCCAGCAGCTTGGTGCACTCGGGGAACTGCAGCGCCTCGAGGCCGCAGCCGAGCGTGTCCAGCAGGATCCAGCGGGCGGTGTCGATCTGGTTTGTTAGGGGGGAGTACACGGAGAGAGGGAAAAAGAAAAGAAGAAAAGAAGAAAGAAAGAGACATACCGCCAGCTTCGAATCAATCGTCACTCCGCTGACATACGACGCAATGTCGTCAATCTCCTTGTCGTACGGCATGGTCGTCGTCGGCAGCGGGGCCGAAGAGTACGGACGGCGCGATGCAACGGTCGGGCGGGACAAGGACGAGACCGAGGACGAGCTCGACAGGCTCAGAGCGGGGCGCGCCTGCAGCAGAGCCGTCGTGGCAGCGATGGCGGTTCGGCTCTGCGGACGCAACACGCGAGAAGCAAGACGGAGGCTGCGCGAGGCGGAGGACATGGCTGTGAGCAGCTGAGGTCGAGACAAGTAAGGGTGAGAAAATCAACGGAAAGGCTGTCTCACTAGAGGGGAGCAGGCGTACAAGCCAGAAGCCGAAGCGGAGGGCGATGGAAGCTTGGGGAGAGAAAGCTTTTAGTAGGGGCGAAATTTGGCAGAAACGGCAAAACGCTGCTCAATTGTGCCGTGGTTATGTACGGCTATCCTTGCTGGGCGGCATGGAGACGCCTAAAACCAAGGGCGGTCGCTGTTGCGCGTACTCCGTACTCGTGCTTACTCGTGCTTGGTCGTCCTTGGTCGTACTTGCTCGACTGGCTGCCCCGCTACTACGCCGACGTCCGTTCTTGTGGCTCCGGCTCCAGAGCGCTGCCCTGGCGCGGGCGTGCAGAATTTACCGCGGCCAGCCGAAAACGCCCCACCCCCCACGCCTCGGTTGGCGCTGCGCAACAGCCGGCCGCGCCAGACACCGCCCGGCCGTTGGTGTCTCCCATTCGCTGGCCGGAAAGCGGACGGCCCTGGTGGCCCTTGCCCAAGATGCTCTGCCATACGTCCCGCACGACCGTCGCACAGAGCTCGCTGCTAGAGACCGTCTCCGTCGGCCGAAACCTCGGCGCATGGCCACCGCCGGGAATACAAGAGAGGAATGCACCCCAGATCGCCTCTAGCTCTGCGGCGGTACGCCCCAGACTGCCACTAAATGGAGCAGCCATGGCAAAATCCAGCTCCAACGTCAAAACAGCTCCAAGCACGCTCCGGTACCTCTGTTCCAGGCCGTTTTGCCTTCCGCCCGGCCATTTTCACGTGCAACATTGCCACGGCGTCTCCAATTGCCATGGCTGCAAATGCCGACAGCACGCAGAAACAAGGGAGCCGCTTCCTGTCAGCGTCCACAGCTTCTCCAGTCCCCCAATAATTGGTGGGGCACCCCGCCTTTAGCTGTTATTCCTGATCTGGGCAAACGCATTACTCAGGCTAACGCTTGCTCTCCCTCTCACGCCTCATTACGACGTATGCCACCTCACTGCTTGCCACCTTCAATCGCTACACACTCCCACATCTTGCTACCCACACCCACACCTCGCTGCTCACGCCTCACTACACACACCTCTCACAGACACAAAGCAAGTACGCTACCATTCTTCACGCCGATACGGCACAAATACTATCCGGAGGTCAAGCCGCAAAAAATACAAAGAATACGACATAATACACAGTCTGCACTCGCAACATTTTGAAATCCTCACCTCCCCGTCTGTGCTGTTTCTCCAAGACGACCGAAAGAGCACATCGATAGGGCCGACCCGGCCTATGCCGTCCCACCGTTCCAGAGTCATAGCCCGATCCGTTCCATGTCGTGGGCTCCGGCCTGTCCGTCCACCGCCTCCGACACCCGCCCGAGGGCCCCTATTCTGGCCGTGTCATCCAGGTGCAAAGAGTCGTGTGCCTCGCGGGCTTCACCGGCTCTGGTATAAAAGGTCTACACCGTCAGGTCAAGGCGGTGTCAAAAGCAGGAGGAGTGCGAGGAGCAGACGGCAGGGAGACGACAGGGCGGAGAGGACAAGGCGGCAACAGAAGAGTTTACCAGTAGCGACGCTCGTAATCGCGCGGATAACCTCCTTCACGCACGTAGCCTCCCTCGCGGGGAGGAAAGTCCCGGCCGGGCGGCGGGCGGTCGTAGGCACCACGGTTGGCATAGGGGTCGGCCTGCGGGTAGTCTCGGCGGTAGGGGTCGTCGTAGCGGCGCGGGGCCGAGGGGTAGTCGTCGACGGGGCCGCGACGCGGAGACGTGGGATAGCGCATGCGCTCGTCGTAGTATTCGCGGCGGGGCGGGCTGCGGTCACGGTAGCCCTCGCGGTATCCCCCGTCACCACGACGCGGGCTGAAGCCTCGCGGCGGCGGCGGGCCGCGGCGGTGGTCGTAGTCCTCGCGGGGCATGCCGTACGGCCGACGGCCACCGGGCGAGCGGGAGCGGCCGCGGCCGTCACGGGGCGGCATGTCGGTGGGGGCCTGCAGGACGGCACAAAGCGCTCAGTTCTAGTCGAGACGGGGAATGGGGAGAGGGACAGGGGACACGAGGCAGACTTACACCGACGCTACATGTCACAATCTTATCCCGGAACTCTGTGTTGTTCAGCTTCTCAATAGCAGTGGCCAGATCCTGGGCCGACTCGAATTCGACAGTCCTGGACACGGTGTCAGAAGGCGGAGCAGCCGCTGTGGATGCGAGGACGGCACATACCCGTCACCGGACCGGGTGGTCTCGGAGAAAACGACTTCCAGTCCGGAGCGGCGCGCAAAGTCTTTGAGGTCCTGTAGTCCAGAGTCCGTGTAAGTTGGGTATCCCGGAGAACGCGTGGCCTTGGTGTCTCTGTTGGAAGACGGAGAGTCCTCGCGGAAAGCGCTATGTGGTGTGGCCAGCCAAAGAGAGAGACATGATTTTTTCCTGGGGCTTTCGCGGAGCTTTCCCCGAGTCCGCAGCCAGGCTTGATCGCGCGCAGGGGAAGCAGGGGGGCAGAAGGACAAGAGAAGACGAGGGCCGTTCCGACCAGCTCGGAAGGAGGGAAGGTCCAGTGCCAGGACGGCCGAGGGCGACCGGAGAAGGAGCGCAGGCTGAGCGCAGGCCGGGCGGCGATGCGAGCAGAGCAGGCTGGCGGGCGGGATCCGGCGGCGGGCTGGGCAAGACAGGAGAGAGAGGAGACACGGCTGGCCCACATAGAGACAGGGGGGGGAAAGGAAAGACGACAGGACGAGAGGACGACATGACGACAAGACAGAAGACGGGAGAGGGGACATTTTCAACCGACCTGCCAGCTGGTATCGTTGGGCAGCCCCGTGATGGCCATGCGGTGCCCGGTGCGACGCGGCCGCGGAGCCGGACGATCGTGGCTGTTGTAACCGCCGGGGCCGCCGTGGCCGCCAGGACCGCCGGGACCGCCAGGACCGGGGCCTTCACGGCTGCGGCCACGCGCAAACTGAACGGTGAGACGCTCGCCCATAAAGTTGGAACCGTGGAAGGCGGGGACGACATCGCGGGCGTCGAGGGCGTCGCGGTATTCGATAAATCCGAAGCCGTTCATGAGCTTGATGTCGAGGATCTCGCCGGTGCCATGCTTGTTAAAGTGGCTCTCGACGTCGGAGCGGGTGACTGGGGTTGGGGGGAGGGGCGGTTAGATCGACTTGGAGAGAGAGAGCAGGGGAGATAAGGGAAACAGAAACAGGAAAAGGAAAAGGAAAAAAGCACCATTTCGTGGCAGGTTGCCGAGATAGAGACGAGTGTTGGACACCTCATTCGGCGGGTGGGAGGGTGCCGGGGTGTTTGCGATGGTGGGCGTGGCGGACATGGCGAAGACGGCAAAGACGCGCGGACCGGCGCAGACGACGGGAGAAAGGCGGCGGCGGCTGAAGGGACGAGTCGTGCGAGAGGCAACGACAGAGACAGCGGGGGCCGACTCTCGTGGAAAAGACGGGACGAGGCGAGCAGGAGAGCAAAACGAAGATGGCCAGGGGCGCGTGAGGACGGGGGAGAAAAAAGGGAAGAAGGATGGGGGATGGTGATCGAGAAGTGAGCGGGAATAAAATGACGGGATGGGTTAGGAAAAGATGGGGTTGTTGCGTGGTGAAGACCTGACAAGCTTGCTGGAGACGTGAATGGGCAGAAAGCAGGCGGTCAGGCGCCAGGGAAAAGTAGGTATGGTAAGTAGCCAGAAAAAAAAAAGATTAAAAAAAAGGTTGGGTCCAGCACTAAAGGGCCCAGCACAAAAAGGAACCAGTCCAGAGGACGCGACGGCAGCGACGATCCCTGTCGGCTGGAGCTTTGGGACGAGATGCAAGCTGCTTCATCCAGGCGGACAGTGGGGCAGGCGGTAGAGGGCGGGGCAGGGCAGCGATTGGACAGGAATTACAGGCAATAAGCGTGGCGGGCGCTTGTAGTGGAATGGCTGGACTAAGAGGCGGCTGGCAAGGTATGGTAGAGTATCAAGAAAAATGGCCCAAGAAGCAACAGCCAAAAAGCGACAGCCAAGAAGCGACAGCCAAAAAGCGACAGCCAAGAATCGAGGCAATGCGTGTGGAAAGGATATTCTATTGGAACAGGAGCGTAGCACGACGTCTGGTAGTACCCTACACGGTTCCTGCGGGTCGAGGCGTGTCTCGGCCGGCTGATTCAGGCTGTGTGAGGCGGCGTTGGTGGCGTGTTGGGGTCAGGCGCCGAAGAGGATGTCGA
Organism: Leptographium radiaticola; assembly: GCA_019925535.1. Taxonomy (NCBI): domain Eukaryota; kingdom Fungi; phylum Ascomycota; class Sordariomycetes; order Ophiostomatales; family Ophiostomataceae; genus Leptographium; species Leptographium radiaticola. The sequence continues at coordinate 1,363,003 of JADHKK010000002.1, forward strand.
GCATTTCGTCGAGGAGGGTGAAGGCAAGATGGGCGCTGGGGTGGGTGAGAAGGGAACATGGGAGAAACGAAAAAAAAAAAAAAAAAAAAAAAAAAACTCACTTTAAGCGGCTGTTGTTCAGCGTGGCAAAGATGCGCCGGCCGGCGGCCTGGGCGTTGACGCGGCCGACGACGCTGCCGGCGAGGTCGGGCACGAGCGTGGCCAGCATGAGGCCGGCCTCGGTGCGGGTGCGGGTCTTTTGGGAGGCGGAGCGCGGCGCGCCGGGGACGTCGGGGAAGAGGGCGGCCTGGACGAGCCCCAAGACGCGCAGCAGGGCGTCGTCGTCCTGCAGGGCGACGCGCACGTTCTCGCGCAGCTTGCGCTCAATGGTGCCGCCGAGCAGCTGCTGCAGCACGACGACGACGGCGCGGCCGCGCAGCCAGCTGTTGCCGCGGTTGAGCTCAAAGACCTCCAAGAATAAATCGCAGATGGGCTTGACAAACGGCGGCGTCTCGTCCGCGGGCGCGGCGCTGTCGGCGGCGAGCGTCTGGCCGACCTCAAAGGCGGCCTGCTCGGCGGTCTCGGCGGGGTCGGCGGCCGCAGAAACAGAAGTCTCTTGGCCGTTTGTTGTTGTAGAGATTCCTCCTCCGCCCACCGCCGCCAGCAGATTCTGCCCCGCCAGCGACAGCTGGTCCAGCACCGGCAGGCTGCCCAGCAGGTCCTCGACGCCGTCGGCCACGGACTCGTACAGCCGCGACATGACGTCCTTGCCGTCGCCTTTTTCTCCGCCGCCTGGCAGTCCCCCTCCTCCTCCGCCGGCCTGCCCCCCCCCAATCACCCGCTGCGACAGAAACGCTCGCAGCTCGCGGCTGCCGCACACGTCCGGCAGCAGCAGCAGCGCCCGCAGATAGCGCTCTAGCGCGGCCCGCCGCCGCTGCAGAAAGTCGCTCTGCAGCTGCAGCACCATGACGCGCCGCCGCGGAAAGTCCAGCGGCCGCACCGACGCCGCATAGCGCGCCCGCAGCCGCTGGTGCAGCGCCCAGAACTCGCTGTACCGCCGCGCCACCGCCCACGACGCCGCCGCCGCCGTCTCGCCCGCGGCGCGCTGCACCTCGATCACGTACCGCGCGTACTCTTTTCCGCCATGCGCCGCGTCGTGGCCGACCTGCACCGCCGTCAGCCGCACCGTCGCCCGCCCAAACAGGCTGCTGTCGCCCTCCTGCGCCGCGTACTGCTGCCGCTGCAGCGCCTTGCGCCGCGTCTCCCGCTGCAGACTGGCCTGCGACTTGCGCAGAATCCGCAGTTCGGCCGTGTTGTTGGTCAGCTCCGCTTTCCGCAGCAGCGACTCCACCACGGCTTCCTGCGCCGCCAGCCGCTCCATGTCGTCCGTCAGCGCCGTGATGGCCTCGGCCAGCCCCAGATCCCCCGGTGCCGCCTCCTGCACGCCCCCGTCCGACTCGCCGCCCGCCCCTCGCTCCCCGCCCGCCGCCTCGTCGTCCCGCTCGCCCTCCGCCCCGTCGGATTCCGGGTCCGACACGTACTCGTTCTCGTCGCCAAACAGGTCGTCGTCCTCGAACACGCCGATGCGCGACGCCGCGCTCACCAGCCCCAGCGACGCAATGCTGGGCTTGTCCGTGGTGCCGCCCGTCTTGCCCTCTTCCTGCATTCGTGCTCCTGCCGACGCCCGTCGACTTTCCAAAGACTCTCCTTCCGAGAACAGGCTCGATGACCCGCCGCCGCCGCCGTCGTCCCCAAAGAGCGACGCCCGCAGGTCTGCCGCCGTCGTCGGCCGCTTGTCCTCCATAATGTTGGTCAGCGCCTCCTCCACCGCCGCCACCACTTTGGTGTCTGGTGTCGAGGGGACTGCTTCGGCCGCCTCGGCTGCGTCCAGGCTCTGCACCGAGTCGGCCAGCGCGTCGTGCGTCGTCTGGCCGTGGTCGGGGCTGAACAGGTCGTCGTCGTCTCCAAACAGCGGCGACGGCGATCGTCGCTCGTCCAGCGACCGCCGCACGTTGGTGTTGCTGGCCGACAGCAGATCCGTCGCCGACTCGCGTCGCGCGGACGGCCGCTTTGGTCGAAGTCTCGCTGCCGGCCCGGCCACGCCCGACAGCGACGGTCGTGTGCGCGTCTCGGCCCGGCTGGCCGGCCGCGTCGTCGGCGTCATCACCACGGCCGGCACATTGGCCGTGCTGCTCTTTCGCTGCGCCGCCTCCTCCGCGGCCAGACACTTGTAGAACAGGTCCGACCGCTGGAAGCCCTGAAAGTACTTGGTCTCCATCTCGCCCAGCACGGCCGTCTGCGCCCGCAAAATCGCCCGCCGCGCACGGTAGTACTGCGCCGGCGTCGCCTGCTGGCCCGCGGCCAGAAACACGCTCACCGCACGTCGTGTCGTCTCCGTCACGTGCAGCTCCGGTCGCGCCAGATACGCCTGGTCGATCTGCGCCAGGTCGAGCCGGTCAGCGTCGCTCCACGGCGGCAGCGACGACGGCAGCGGCTCGTTGTCGCCGTCGCCGTCGACGTCTTCGTCCTCGTCCTCGAGCGGGTTGCGGAACCCGTCCACCACGAGCCAGAACTGCACCAGAGGCAGCATTCGCTGCCGGTCCATGTACTCCATAAAGTACGACATGCCCGCCGCGTCGCGCAGCAGCTCGCCCAGACCAGCCGCCTCCAATCGCGACACCACCGCCGGCGCCGGCGTCGACCCCCCGCCGTTTGGGGTCGCCGCGGGCGTCTCGCTGCCGCCGCCATGCATGCGTCGGCCGCCACCACCGCTGCCATTGCCGTTTCCGACCCCGCCGGCCGTCAGGAACTGCACCTTTTGGTCCAGCAGCCGCTTGCCCATGTCCAGCCGCCGCAGATACACGTGCTGCTCCGGGCTCTCGACCGCGTCGCCGTGCGCCTGCTGCTGCAGGTCGCGCTTCAGCTGGCTGGCCACCTCGCTGCGGAACCGTCGCGCGTCCGACAGGTTGCTCGTCTTGCGGATCGCCCGCACAAACCGCTCAAACCGCCGCTCGCTGTCGCCCAGCGCCAGCCGCGGGAACGCCGCCGGCGGCCGGCTGGACCGGGGCGCCGGCGACGCGTGCTGGTCGAGGGCCGCTCGCAGCCGTCGCACCGTCGACCGGTCCTGCAGCATCGTGCGGCCGTAGTTCTCCATCAGCTGGTTCCACGTGTCGGCGTCGGCCAGCCGCTCCATGACCGGGTACAGCACCGCACACGCCACAATCTCCCGCACCAGCGCCGCCACCGGCCGGCTCGCCAGGAAACTGCCCGGCAGCAGCCGTGGCAGCAGCCGCGTCGCCACGAGGCCGCGCAAATGCGCCTGCCGCGTCAGCCGCGTGCTCGTCTCCGAATACGACAGGCTGGCCGCCGGATGCAGCCCCGCCGCCCCGCGACCCTCCCGGTACCGCGTCGCAATCGCCAGGTCCAGCTCGTCCGACTCCGTCACCGACCGGTTGAGCTGTCGCCCCCGCACCGCCCGCTCCGCCTCGTTGAAGTCGCGAAAGTGCGCCGTCAGGATCGGCACCACCCGGCTCGTCAGCACCTCCACCACGTCGTCCACCGCCAGCAGTCGGTCCCGCAACCGGCCCAGCGCCTCGCGCATCGCCGCGTCCACCGCGTGCGGAAACTCGGGGCTCGGCCCAATGTTGTCAAACCACGAACACACAAACGCCCGCACCACCTTGTCCAGAAACACGTCCACCGCCGCCGACACCTGCGGCGCCCGCGCATACAGGTCCACCGCCTTGTACTCGCTGCGTGCCCGCAGCGCCGCCACCTCCCGTCGCCACAGCTTCGTCGACGTAAACGCCACGCCCCGTCGTCGTCGTCCCGCCCGCTGCAGCACCGCCACCGCCGCCGCGCTCGCCCCCGGCCCGTACACCGGCCCCCGCACCGTCAGCGTCACCACCGCCAGCACCCCCGCCCCCGCCAGCACCACCCCCGCCACCACGCCGTGGCCCGCAAACCGAATCGCCGGAAACCAGTGCGTCGCATAGCCCCAGGCCACAAAGGCCGCCACCCCCGCCAGCACCACCTCCTTGGCCCCAAGCACCATTCCCATGCGGACGCGCAGAATCTAGTCGTGCGGTCGCTCCGCGGAGTCGCTGCACGCCGGATGTCGTCGTTGCGCGTTTGATGGTGGAAGGAAATCGTGTCGATATCTTGGCTACTTTCCTCCAAAGGCAGTTAGCGTCTAGTAGTGGGCACGAGTGCTGCCGCGCACGGTCCAGCTGTCCCCTGAAATATTACTGGCTAGCCTACTGGTCGCTAGGGTCCTCTGTAAGATGCGAGTGCTAGTAGTCGACATGGATTCGAACCACCATCTCAAAGTGCACAGAGGGTCCTCGTCATCATCGTTATCTTTGACACACTTACGTATCTATAAGCCCGTCGCACGCCATCTCCAGGGGCTAGTCATCTCTGCAGGGCTTTGGTGCAAGCTTGGAGAAGCCCTCCAATGACATGACATCCTTTGCGGCAGTACAACGGAAACGCTGCTTCCGCCTGCAGTGTTACGCCAAGATAGGTCGAGGTTTACCCCTTCAATCAGTAATAGTAGAGGCAGTAGTAAGTACATTTATTTCTATCTCGATCGTTTTGCATCTGGCGCCGGACACACAAATCAGCCCTACCACACTCTAACAAAAGAGTAAAACTTCCTCCACTTTGGAAGCTTTTCATAATCGTCCAGCTCGACAATTTCAACAGTCGTCAACGGCCGCCGTCCCGTCTGCAGATCTGCCGTTTTGGGATTGCGCACTTTGGTGCGAAGGACCACCTTGTAGATGATGCCGCTGCACACGATAAGCACTGTGCCAAACATGTATTGAAAAAAGTAGTACGCCGATACCGTGTCAGAGCCCTGTGCGATGTGAGTATGCATAAGAATCGCCAGTCAACACACACTCACAATAGGGTACAAGGCCAAGTACAGAGAGCAGGCCATGTATAGTGTGCAACAGATGAGCAGCCAAATCGGAGGGAGCGGCCACAGCGCGCACTTCCAGGCATAGACTTCGTTGAGCAGCTGATCGTTCTGGGCCTTGATGGCGGCACGGAAGCGGAAAGAGGTAATGGCAACAAAGACCCAGACCATAAAGTAGCCGGTGCTCGCAATCTGCGAGAGCCAGTCAAAGACGGTCGTACCGCCGGCACTCAGGTTGATGTACGTCATCAGCAAAGTCATGGCCGACGTCAAGACGAGGGCCGGAATCGGCCGGCCCTTGGCGTCGACCTGTGCCAGAATCCCCGGCACCAGCCGCTGGTGGGCCATGGATCGGAGGATACGAGAGGCAATGTAGAAGCTCTCCGCCGCAATGGAAGCGACAGCCACCATGATAATGGCATTGAGAAAGTCAGCCAGACCGGTGATGCCAGCTTGCTGGATGGCAATGACAAACGGCGATGCCGCTGTGCCACTATTGCCAAAGAGCTCCGGGTTCGTAGGCGAAATGAGCAGGCCGATAAAGATAATGGCCGTAATGTAAAACGCCGTCACGCGGATCGGAATCAAAAAGGCTGCATGGCCCACCGAGTACCGGGGGTTCTTGGTCTCGCCCGCCAAGAAGCCGGTAAACGTGTTGTCGCCAATCGCAAGAATGGCCAGCAACGTGCTCTTGCCAAATCCTTTGAAGCCGTGTCGAAACGCCATGTCGGATCGCCACACTTCTCCCGTGGCCTTGGTGCCGGTAGGGCCGGCGCCCAGCACGAGGGCGAGGCCAGTGATCAGGAAGATGACGAGGGCAAGGAATTTCAGAATAGCCGCAATGTACTCGAACCAGCCAAAGGCGGCGCTAGGCAGCACAAACAAGATGCACAAAAGGACGAGAAATATGGTGACTGCACTGTCAGTTGGGTTCGTTCATGTCCAAATTCAACGCAGAACTCACGCCATGCCGCTTCTGGAACGCGCTCTTGCGCCCAGTAGTTGACAATGGTGGTGAAAAAGACGGCCTCGGCCGCAATGACAGAAGTCCAGCCAAGCCACATGGAGAAACCTGCCGAAAACGAAAAGGCCGGGTCGACAAAACGGTCCGCAAAGTCGATAAAGTTGCCGGAGACGGGAAAGCTAATGGTCATCTCACCGAGAGTCTGGTGAAGGGCCCAGACGCAGGAGCAGACAACAAGAAAAGCGAGGAGAAGGCCGCCGGGACCGCCATCGCTCAGGTTCTTGCCGGTCGAGATGAACAGGCCGGCCCCGATTTGGCCGCCGAGGGAGATGACCTTGAAAGTCAGATTGTGAAGACCAGCCTTCGGCCAACAAACGTACATGGATTTGTCGGTAGGAAAAGCTGCGATGATACTCGCCATCGCGGAGTTCGATGTCGCCTTGCTCAAAGTCGGGAGAATCGGTGACATCTTTGGCTTTGGCAATGCTAGATGTCTTTTCCAGTGGAGTATCCATTTTGGTTGATGGGTATTACGGAGAACTCCGTGTCTTACTCGAACAAAAGAGACTACGGATGGAAACCCGACTTGCACGGCCACAACCTGACTTATGTACGGCATACTTATCGCCAACTTCAAGAGCCCCATGCCAGAAGTACTAGAGGTCCCGATAAGCTTGTTGAAGTTGCACTGCGTGCAAAGCTCGAGGCAAGTGAATGCGCCGGTGGGGCGAGCGACACGAGCGAACCCTGTGAGGTGAGGAGTGGAGCATACGGGAAAGTCCCTAAATACGACAGTACCACAACGCAGGCAGACTTCCGGTGCCGGTTGACCCCAGGAAAAAAGATAATCAGAGCCCACCTTTATCTACTTTCCATCATCTCTTATCTAGAGCATGCCTGCAAGGCTCCGTTGGAGATAAGAGTGAGGAAGGTGAATGCGCCGGTGGGGCGAATGATCGAAACAGTACCGAGTACATACGAGTCGTCGAGTGCTTATCATCGAAAACGGCAGGAATCGGCATGAGATGTTGTTTGAATTTCGGTATTGGCAACGTGGCATTCGCTCGTCGTGATAGGAAAATAGGAAAACTGAAACCCGATCTTTGTTCACGCCATTTCATTTATAGACTGACACTACCAATCTACTTTCACTCCGGTCCCCAGCCCGGCATATCGTTGAGATCCTCGCAGGGAAATGGATGCGGGTTGTCCTCAAAGTTGGATTGCTTCGCCGACTCTGGCCGCCATTTCCACTTGCGCGCGATTTCAGGGTCCAGAACGCCCTCCATCATCTGGGCAATGTAGTCGCCAATGACGGGCAGGAACTTGTAGCCATGGGCTGACCCGCCAGCGGCGATGGTCAAGTTTTTGTGGCTTGGGGACGGCGTAATGAGAAAATGGTAATCGGGCATGTCGCCGTCCCTTGCATAGTTAGCCGCAGAAGCGAAATATGAAAGAGTGACGAAAAAGGATGAAAAAAATACGTACCAGCAGATCCGAGTTGTGTCCCATTTGCGGTCCGCCAGCTCTGGGATCACCTCGCGCACAAAGCTTCTCACCTTGGCCTCAATCTGCTTGGGCACGTCGTCTGCCGGGTTGTCGGATCGGTACCGCGGAAGCGAGACGCCCGGATGGGACGGCGCATAGTTGGTGACAAAGTGAATCGCGGCAACCTTGACGATGCCGTCTTCCTGGGGCGGGAAGAGGAGCCCCCCCTCCAGATGGTCCACCATCGGAATGTCCTTGTAGATTTCAAGCTCCTCTGGCGTTAGCTGGATGTGGCCGACTGTGTGTCCCTTTGCTACAATCTGGCCCTCGAGGTCCAGCAGACTGCCGGCCGCCGCGCCGGCCGAAAGCACAATGTGGTCGCCAAAGTAGCACGTGCCGTCGCCGCACTGCACGCCAATGCAGGTGGCCGCCTCGTCATACAGCAGCCGGACGGCATGGCCGGCCTCGCCGTCCACGTACGTCACACCGGCCTTTTGGGCCTCGACGGCCATGCGCCGGATGCCCTCGGCCGCGTTCACCCAGGCGCCGCGCTCGGACCAAAAGGACGTCCAGCCGGCAAAGTCGCCGGCCAGCGCGGGCCAGCGGCGGTGGATCTCGTCGGTCGACGTGAGCTGGGCAGGCGGGATGCCCAGCGTCTCGGCGGTGCGGATGGAGTTCTGGACAAAGGACAGGGACTTGTCGGTGGCCCCAATGATCCAGCCGGTGGGGTGGAAGAGGCCGGCATAGAGGCCGGCGGGATCGCTCCAGAGCGTCTGGGCCTCGGTGGCAAGACGAGCATAGAGCGGCTCCGGATACTCGGTGCGGATCACTTTGTTCAGGTCGGTGCCGGCGGCCTCTTTGGAGGGGGCGGGCCAGCGGTCCAGGACGGTGACGGATTGGTAGCCGCGCTTGACAAGGTGGAAGGCGGTGCTGGTGCCAAAGGTGCCACCGCCGACGATGATGACCTTGTCGGAGATTTTGCAAGGCATCTTGAGAGGCGTGGGAATGCGAAAGAGGGGAACGGGTCTTGGCTGGGCCAGAAACCAGCAACCACTTGTCCGAATTTCTCATGATTAAATAGTTTCCTCTCCGACTTCGCTGTCGCACATCATTCCAACAACAACAGGAACAAAAGCAGGCCGGCAGTAGTGAGACCGGCCGGCCGTGTTTGATAGCTCCGCTAAGGAACTGTGGGTAGTATTGCCCCGCACGGCCAGAAATCTAGGAAGCTGGATGCGCCGATAAGGCGACGAGATGCCGTCTGTCACGGATCAACAGCTTGAGGATTGGAGGTGCCAGAAACTGCTCGTTTTGTATTTCTTATCTCCTCATGGCCGGCTTTCCTATCGTTTAGAAAACCCGAACTTAGAGACAGCATATTTTCCCTCTTTCTTCTCTATCCTTTCTTCTGCGAAGGGCCCTACAGTCTACACCTCGAAGACAGTTTTCTGTATACTATATTCCACGATAAGAAGCATATACAGCAGGTGGGTCATCTGGCTTGTCGCCTTTGCCTCCGCTGATGCCGCTGTTGCTATTGCTACCGCTACAGCCTTCGCCTCTACTCGTACTGTAATCGCAGTTGCTGCCGCTATTGCCTCTGCTTACGTCGTATGTATCGTACTCGTACAGCGGTAGCCAGAAGCAGTATGGAAGCCGTTTTATAGCTAGTGTATTTATATCAGCCAATGAAATTGCGGAGTGTGTGCCAATTACGGGTACTTTTCCTTGTTAGTAAAATATAGTACATGGAGCAACTCTCTTGTCATCTATAAGATGCTGTCCCAAATACATGAGATAAGGCTATACTGCTCGTTTTAGCAATTTCTCATGATCGTGTTGCTGGGGTCATGCAGTCAGTCTGTGGGAGCCTATTTCACATTCGTCGGCCAGTCGACCTTGGCGTACGCCTAGGTATCCAAAACAGAGAGCCAAGTGTGATGAAGCATCCATGAACAACGAATTGAGACCTGTTCGCCTCTCTTTGCAGTTGTGGAGTGAGTATTTGGTCCGATGTTCCAATAATGCAATGCTTGCGTCGGACAGAATGACGGGACAAGAAACGGGCAGGGCCGCTCCCGCTGATCGAACTGCAAGAATCTCCTGTTGTGCTGATCTTCGACAAAGCGAAGTAACAAAAGTGCCCAGGAAATGTAAAAAAATTTATGGGCAATATGCGCGTCATGCTTGCAGTTCTTCCCCAGGAGTACGACACACAGTGCGGGATAAGTAACACTCGCACTTGTCCGCCTGTGCAGTGGTTTACCGGGATCCCGATTACCTATCGGCTCCGGGCCGGTCAGCCACGATAAGAGAATCGGCGGCCAACGACCCCTCTCGCCTTCTTCCGAGACTTATCCCAGAGCATACCCAGCGGCAAGATGAAGGCCAAGGCGACCGGGATCCGCCGTGCACGGTCGGGCTGTTGGAACTGCAAAGGTATGCGTGACTTTTCAAACGATCGCTATCGATTTGGCCGTGATGACTGACGATTCTCTCAGCGCGCCGACGGAAGTGCACCGGTAAGATAAGTCGCAAAATGTGGAATCCAAGTGTGTTTGCTCATATTGGCTGGCTTCAGAAGAGCTGCCGTCGTGCAGCGCCTGCGTCAGACGAAACATCCGATGTGACTACGGCGTCCGTCTGATCTGGAAAGACGACTTTGAGCTGCTGGGCCTCGCTTTTGGCCGGGCCGGACTCGGAACCCGTTGTCGCCGCAAAGACGGCAAACGTCCCTCTGCAGCCGGCCACTACCTGCTGCCCTTATCGCCCACGTCGACCGCGTCGCGCTTTCACTGGCTCAACACCACCTCGAACGACGTGTCAAAGTTCATGGGCGACGACGACGGCCGTGATCATGGCGACAGTCAGAAGCAACCGTTTTCTCTCCCAATACCGCGAGTGTCCCGGCCACTGTGCGACTTCCCCGACTTGAGCAGCCAGTCCGGGTTCCTGCTCGAATACTGTACGTCTTTCCTATATCATCCTCCGCCTCCTCCTTCCCTTGCTGACCCGGCCTACAGACATCCGTATCTGGTCCTGCCGCCAGGTCCTCTCCGACGCCTTTGACAACCCCTACCAGCGTCTTGTCCTTCCCCTCTGCCGCCACGCCCCCGGCCTCCTCGATGCCGTCATCGCCTTTGCTGCCCATGATATCCGCAACCAGCGCCGCGAGGGCTCGTCTGAACCCTACGACACCGTCCTCCTCCACCACAAAGCGCGGTCTCTGCGACACGTCCGCCAGCTGTTGGCCGCCAACGCCTGGGCCACCGCTGCGGATCCGGCCGTCCGCGACGCCCTCCTACTCACCATCCTGTTGCATGCCCGCCTGGAGATTGCCAACAACAGCACGCACGAGTGGGTCGTCCACATCCAAGGCGCCCTCTCGGCGGTGCGCCACGGCCACAAGGTGCGTGGCGATGGCGCCGCCTTTAGTCGGGAGGTGCTCGAGTTCGCCTTTAGCTGTTGGCTGCAAGAGGGCACCTTTTACGGCACGACGACGTCGACGACAGCAGAACTCAACATTGCCGATGTCTTGCCGCCGCTGCCGTCTGCACGCGAACGCTGCCACGTCAATGGCTACACTGGCATCTCACTCGAAATGCTGCAGATCATTGCTGCCATCACGGCCGCCATCCGAGAGCGTCATCAACAGGGTAGCCTCTCGGCCGACAGCCTTTACGCCCGCCTCTTGCACCTCCACCAATGGTCCGATGACCCCGGCCCTGACAACCTCGTCAATCTCAATGCCGCCGCCTTTGCCGAGGCCGCCTGGATCTACCTCCGTCACGGCCTCCTCGACGAGCCCTGTGACAGTCCCGCCATCCAAAACGGCCATCTTCCCCGCCTGCTCGTCCTACTGCAAAATGTACATCGTCGACGACGCCACCCCGTCGGATCCCAGCCGTATCCCATGTGGGCCCTCTTCGTTGCCGCTTGCGTCGCCCAGGAGAACACGCGTGCCCTTGTCATGGACCTTTTCGTCGAACTGTCCGAGCAGCGACCCTTTAGCAACGTGCCTCTCACCACGGCCGCCGTCAAGGCCATCTGGAAGAACATTGATTTGCGCTGGTGCGCGGGTGCCTCAGGTCGTGAAGCCGGGCTCGTCTGGGAAGCGGCCATTCACCGTCTCGGATGGATGCTGTCATTGACATAATCGATCGCACCCATATTCACGTGCAGCGATGCTCAATAATACTATATTGGGGTGTGTCCCTAGCTAGTCCTGTGTCGACGTCTTGGATCGCTCCGACGACGGTTAGCGTCTGAAGCTTTCTGTACAATAAGAGCGCTGCTTTGTGCGTATAGGATATTGTTCATGGAAATAGCGTACACAGGGCTGCCTTTGAATAGCCACAAAGAGCCAGCCCGGTTTGGATATCATTCACGGCAGCTTTAATCAAACAGCCACGATTCCATATGTCCTTGAACGGACTCCTACGTAGAATCATATCTATAAAATGGCGAGTTGGATCCCATGGCTTCCTTTTGAAATCATCATCTGCAATCTCTCACATCGACAGGAACAGGAAAGTAAGCCTACAATCTCAACAATCGGAAACGAAAGCAGTTTTTCTAAAGACTCCCGATTGACCAACTAATCACCATGTGTTCTGGAACTTGGACCTACTATCCGACATGCCAACACCTTGGTGGGTTTTATTTCATTCCCTGTGAGGATTGGACCGACGCCTTTATTGGCCAAAACGTGATGGGCTCCTTTTACTGCGGCAATTTTGACCCCTTTGTCCTCTGGGCGGTTGACGTCCGCACTGGCAGTTGTATCAATTGCCAGAAGCCACCCACGCCCCCGGCTACGCCCCCTGACTCGCCGGTTGGTGAATAAGCTTCGCGCTGGTACGGTGAGACATCAAAGCAGTGAGTACAGAATGCGTAGTTTGAATTAAACCGTTGCACTTGACGCCATTTTGGCAAGGCTATGTAACTGCCATCTAGGAAATCGACCACTATCTCCACTATCTAGTTTCAACATTTCATCGTGAACCCTACCGCTTCCCTTGTATGCCACATACACAATTGTGCTGGCCGGATGGCTACGTTCTCCTCTAAGGCGTGGGCTGTGCTGTCTTGCAATATCGTAAGAGAGGCAGCCAATTCCATCACTGTGCGAGTTGACGAACCGAAGGCAGCACATCTCGAACTCTTTCAACATGAATACTCTCACTGAAGACCATGAAAATGTGTGAGAAGGATCGCGGCAGTTTCAGCGTTTAATTCTTTGTCGAGGTTGAGCATAGGCCCCAGTGGATTGTCAGAGTGTGTTTGGCAACCACTCTTGGCGATCCATAGACTGAGACGCTACGGGAAGTTTCCACTATTCAGTGAGTAGTCCTGACTTATTGGATGTACACTGCCGTTTGCTAGGGAAGATACCTACAGCGCCACACTAGGATCCCTATACCACGTAATCATGGCCATCCAGAGACCAAAGATGGCCAACAGCCGCAGATGTTTCTTATCATGAATGTTGTCGCAGAAGAATACTACTGCAGCAAGCTTAACGCGGAATGGTACGACACAAGTGTGCCGGATATTGTTCAAAGAGATATAAAGTGCTCTGTTTCTCACGTTATACGCCGAACAACCGAAATCACCGACGTATGCTGTGATTTTCTCGCCCTGGAACTGTTCGAGAAGCCTCTTGAAATGAGGTTGGCCAACTCAGGCTAGTTGAGGCTCCGTGTAGCGTTAACTGTCGAACAAGCCCCGCGGGTTGTAAACCGTCCGGACAGCGTCCCCGGACGCAAAAAAAAAAACGTACAGCAGCGGGTATTCGCTGGTCGTCACCGACCCAACTACTAATCCGCCGATTACTGGTTTAACTAGGGGAGAGCGGACGGGATCCCGTGCTTTCCAGTATCTATGGCCGTACGTGACAGAGTCAAGGTGTCCGGGTCTTATAAGCCTTGACTACACAACAGTGCAGCTCTTCATTCCTGTCTCCAGTCCAGCTGCTACCTTGTCTGCCGGAATACAGCTTTAGGTCTCCAGCAGCTGCCAAGCTTTGGCCAGTAGTTCCGTGCTAACAGAAAGCTCCTTCTCGTAGCGCGAAGGGGACGGCGCGTCGTTACTGTCGTCTCTGTCTGCCATTGCGTCGACTGAGAGTGTGCAGGAGCAATGATGCATTTTACAGTTTGCGTAATGGCGGGAGAGCACACAACACAGGCGAGACATGCAAAGACAAGAGAAACAACCACATACCCAAAGACTTGGACCATATCAGGGCATATGAAAGCGGCAAAACTCACGGATTTTTAGAGCATGGCGACGTATCATAAGTTATCAGGACTTGTGCAGACTATCTCCCCAAGTACAGCGCCTGCCGGTATATTCACAAATTCATAAATAACTTCTTACCTTGTACCAATACACACTTCATGACTGCGTACACTTTGATAAGTCGACAGAGTGTCTAACCCTAATTTCTAGTACAAAATATGTGTGTATCTCGGGCTTAGGTTATCACTTTCCGGCCCTAAGCGCCCCACACATACAGAAGGATACACGCGTTCCGACACAGGGCCCTTACGTCACATACGACGGCAGTGGCCCCACGAAAATTTCCATGACTCACTCGACTGATCGACCAACTTTAATTCGCAACAATTTTTTCCCCGCCCTTGATCTCGAACGCCAATTGATACAACTAGGCGCCTTTTCCTATTGACTTCATCGGCCTAGAAAACGCAGCGAACGCGACTCGCGAATATATCCAACATGGCCGAGAAAAAGGCGGACGCCCCGGCAGCTGGCATGCTTTGGGGGGGCAGATTCACGGGTGCGACTGATCCTCTCATGTACAAGTACAATGCCTCCATCCGGTTCGACAAGGCTCTTTACAAGGAGGATATCCTCGGGTCGATTGCTTTCGCCAGAGCCAACTCAAAGGTTGGCATTATCACCGAACACGAATTCCAGGCGATTGAGCGTGGTCTGCTCCAAGTGATGGAGGAATGGAAGCAGGGAACTTTCGCTATCATGCCGAATGACGAAGATGTGAGAGCCCACTCAGTTCTACTCAACATCTCGAGGCTAACAATGGACCAGATTCATACGGCAAACGAACGTCGCTTGGGAGAGGTCATCGGCAAGGACACCGCCGGTAAGCTGCACACAGGCCGCAGCCGCAACGAGCAAGTTGTCTGTGATATGCGCATGTGGCTACGGGATCGGATCCGCGAAATCGACAGCCAACTTGTTGCCTTCCTCAGAGTCATTGTCACACGTGCCGAGTCTGATATGTAAGTCTAGCCCCCCACCTCTGGCCAAAAGCGGCCTCCTGCTGACAGACAACCTCAGCGACTACATCATGCCTGGATACACCCATCTCCAGCGTGCCCAGCCAGTTCGGTTTTCTCAATGGCTCATGTCCTATGCCGCTGCGTTTAAGCAGGATCTGGAGCGGTTGCGCCAAGTTTTCGAAAGGGTTAACCTAAGCCCACTTGGCTGTGGCGCTTTAGCTGGCAATCCATTCGGAATCGATCGAAACATGATCGCCGAGGAGCTTGGGTTTAGCGGAATCACCTTGAACTCCATGAACACTTCGGCCGAACGCGATTTCCTACTCGACTTCCTGGTCTGGAACTCGATTCTGACCAACCACATTAGCCGGTGGGCTGAGGACCTCATCATATATTCGACATCAGAGTTCAGTTTCGTGCGGCTGGCCGACGCCTACTGTACGGGAAGCTCTTTGATGCCAAATAAGTTCAACGGTGACTCGTTGGAGTTGTTGCGCGGCAAGTCAGGCCGTGCTTTCGGTCAAATGGCTGGGTTAATGATGGTGAGTCCTCATATCAACATCTCAGCTTCTGCCTTGGCTTTGAACCAGGAGCGTATCGAGAGTAGTTACTAACTGTTCACTTGGAAGACTCTGAAAAGCTTGCCATCTTGCTATAACAAAGACCTCCAGGAAGGATGGGAGCCTATGCTGGATTCGGTTCAGACTGTGTCGGATAGTCTGGGAATAGCCAATGGGGTCCTGGCTACGCTAAAGGTGCGGCCAGAGCGGATGGCGGCTGCTCTGGACAAAACGATGCTTGCTACCGATGTCGCAGAGTGGTTGGTGAGGAGGAAATGCCCGTTCAGGGAGGCTCACCACATCTCTGGACGCGTCGTTGCGCTGTCTGAAAAGCTGGAAATTCCGATGGACAAGCTGACCCTGGAGCAACTGCAAGCCATTGACCCTCGGTTCACAGCAGACATTGCAGAGGCGTTCGAGTATGAAACGAGCGTTGAGGCAAAATCGTCCCAAGGCGGTACTAGTCGATCAAGCGTGCTGGAGCAGATCCAGATCCTCAAGGCTATCTTGAATTAGGGGTTTATAGCTTATCCCTTCCGCAGCGACCTCTGTGCAGCCTCAGCCTCTAGTACACTTGTCAACCGTAAGAAAATCTCTATATACAGAGTAATTTATTGCGTGAGGAATGCCAATGGCAGACACAAGCGAATTCGGCGGCGATTTGTCCAATGTAATCTTTCTTTTATAGTCCATAACTGTGTACAGCCTTCTTCGTGGCCCTCGACGGCAGCAACAAGGATTTCTTTGATCCAGTGAGACACATTCGTCCAATCCGAACTGGAAACAACCCGGGGGGGTCACGCAGACTAAATCAGAGGCTGGCAGTAGAGAGTAAACAGGATCTACGAAGGACGAGAAATCGTTGGCGGGGGCCAGACTTTGGTTCTAACTAGGACGAAAATATACATAGTTTAGCAAGACGCCACGGGCAAAGTGCAAGTACTTTTGCTGTGCTCTCCCTAAATCCACGCCTGAAACCAGGTGACAGCCTGCTCAAACGCCTGGTCAATGGCAAACTTAATCTTCTTGTCGCTGAGGTCTCCCCGGACGGAAAATCCGTGCTCGACGGCCCCGTATAGGTTGATCTGGTAGGGGACCTGGATCTTGGCCAGCACTTTTTCCGACTCGTACCGGAGCTCCTTGGTGAAGATGGAGTCCGTTTCTGCAGGCACGTCAGTAAGAGGACTTGTTTCCCGTAAGACATGGAAAGTGCCGTACCAGCGGCCGCAATCGACAATGGCTGCGTGATCGCGCTGAGCTCCTCCATCGTCACAAACGACGGGTGCGCAACGAAACCGGCGCTGAGGATGCCGTCCTTGAGGTTGCGGACGACGTACTATAACGTCAGTTTCTTCCGTGTCTCAAGTGTCTTTAGGCGAAGTATCAGCATTGGCCTCGCACCTTGGCGCCAAAGCAGTAGCCGACACCGGCCAGCTGCTTGGCCTTCTCGACCGTCTTGAGGTGCGTGATGACGGACGCTCCAATAGTCTCGATGGCGGCTAGCGAGTGCTTGCCCATCCAGGCCGGGAAGTCGAATTTGCCGCCCTCCAGGGCACCAATCGGGACGGCGTCACCGTAAAACAGGTCAGGCACGACCGTCAGGAAACCGCGCGCGGCAAAGGCGTCGGCAATAAGCTGCACGTTGACATAGATGCCGTAGATGTCGGAAAAGATGAGAATGACCGTGTCGGATGCAGGGCCGGTCGGACGTGCGAAATAGGTGTTCACTAAAGGTCAGGAAAGCCTAAAAAAAAGAGAGAGACTCGACAAACCATCGCCAATCTTTTCAATGGTTCCAGTGGGCGTGCCCTTGTGCTTGATGCCGCGAACGCAGCACTCGGCCGGTGGAAGAGAAGCCATGGCGATTGACGAGACGAGACGAGAGGTCGTTGCAGGCAAAAGATGAGATCGCGTGCTGTGGAAAATGCCCCTCCATGTGGAGAGCAGCTGGGAATGCCGAGGAGATATGGCGCAATGCCGACGCCGGCCGGCTAATGGTAAAGCCCCAATAGCAGCAGCCGGAACCCAGGCCAGTGCCTGAGCCGGCGCACATGGCGGCCCGCGCATCGCTCTCATAATCATTGCATTATCCGCTATTAATCTGTCCCCCAAAACGAGCAGGTTTCTAAATACAATTTTTTCCTCCTCTTTTTTTCCATTTTTACTCCAGCGGCTTCTGCGCCCAGACGGCACAGCCGTGGAAGTAGGCGTGGATTTTGAGGCCCCGGAGCTCGTGACGCAAATGGGCTGCGTACACGGAAATCTCGGCGGCCGTCCAGCCGAGCTGTGTGGCCATCATGCTGATGAAGCCCTCGGCGTCATTGGCAATCGCATAACGCGTGAAGCGGCCAACCTCGCGCGCCACGGGATCTTCGGGCCACTCCGACATGGGCACCTTGTAGCGGTTCTCTGTGATGCGCTCGAAGCCGGCCTCGTGCAGGGCCGTCGGCAGCAGGCGCTCCCTGATGGGGTTGAACGAGGCCTTGGAGCCGAGCCGGCGCGCGCCCTCCTGGAAGATGTGGCCCCATTGCGAGACGGCCGACTTGTCTGGGATTGTGTTGTCGTCCGACGCCACCAGGCCGTCAAACTCCATGCTCTCGATGAAGCCGCCCGGCTTCAGCACCCGGTACGCCTCGGCAAACATCTCCGGCCAGTCCTGCACGCAGCCCACGAGCCAGCGCATGTGCACGTAGTCGACCGAGTTCTCCGCAAACGACCACGGCTCCGTACAGTCGTCCATTTGGCTGCCGCACATGAGTCACCGTTTTTGCACCAGACCGCGGGCCCCCTCCCCCTACCCGCCAGAGACAAGAGACACAAGAGACACCTACAAGCACAAGTTCGGCGGCACCCAGGCCGGCTGGATCGGCGACACGTCCGTGCCAATCACCTCTGCATCGGGATGCGTCTCGGCAAAGTCACTGTTCTCGCTTAGTCACCGAAATCGTCGTATTCAAGGGACAGACCCACATTGCCCAGATGCCCGTTCCCGTGCCAATATCAATCGCTCTCTGCGCGCTCGGTTAGCCACACGGGTTCATCGCGCGCTGCCGCAGATCGCCATCTAGGTCTTACCGCAACGTTCTGCGGCAAGGGTGCCGTGTACAACTGTCCCCCCATCAGCAGCGTATATGTATGGTGCCTATTACCCCGCCCTGTCAGAAGAGACGTCACCCGCCCGCGGGGGCTAGAGAGACTCGTACCCAATATCGAGCGTATTGTTTTGGCGGTCATCGTTAGGGCCCCTAATCACTGTTAGGACCCGCAGGCACCATCTTTTGCCAGTCACACCCAGCCCCGGCAGTCTCACCAATACTGGTTGTCGACGCGGTCGTTGTGATATGTGCGCCCGTTCAGCGTGCGGTAGGTGAGAATGCTCGACGTGATGGATGCCGTCGCGCTGGCGACGTCATCGCCTAGCGTTGAGTCGGTGTCGTCCTGCCATTGCTTTGTCAGCAACTCTTCACCGGTCGACAGCGCGCAAGCACATCACCTCAGGCGGCTCCGCCCACGTATCTGGTGGCTGCAGCTGCGTGAGTGCCGTCTCCGCCACCGGTTCAGCCTCGGCGGTCGCCTTAACAGCAGGGCCGGCAGTCTCTTCCATCTTGATATCAGACGGCTCCGTTATCGCTTCGGAGGCATCCACTTTCGCTCGACACTTTGAGATGATCGCACAGTTGGGAAAAGAGCCTGGGGCAGCTCAACGTAGTACTCGCAAGAGACGCGCGCAATCGGCACTGCAAGGGAAACGCCGTTAAATACACCAGATGGAAGGTAAGCCGCACAGACGGGGGGGAAACGCGGAAAGAGGCTCTGTTGCGCCCTTCAGCCACTGCAAGCGAAGACACTCCACAATCCAAGGCGACGGACTGGGGCACGCGTCTTGCGCCGGAGGCAGCTAGCCATCCCTTGTGGCGACTAGCCACGGCCGTCAAGCCCTGGTTTTAGCGCCGGGCACGGCCATGTTCGCGACGTGACAGCATGCTTATGCCCTCCTTACAACCCCCGCCGACACCACGGACAATGATCGACCGGGACTGGCACTGCCGACGCAGAGAACGTCCATCTGGCACGCATTGCAGCATCTGCATGGCAACCCCTGATCGAAAGCGTGCTGAACATTTGTGATTATTGACAGCGGCCCTGGTCACCGGACGACAAATTAGCCTTGGCAGGAAACGGCTGTCAGACTGGTCATCTTATGCCCCTGAGTCTTACTGTGTCATACTTATCATCGGAGAGATAATAAGTCAAATCAAGCAACTGTGGGCGATAGTAGTGGGGCTCTGGCATAGCGGTTGGGCGCCCCATAACGGTCCGCTACGTCGTAAGTGGGGGAAATAAAGTGCTTCTCCCGCGAGGCTCATGGGGTTGGGACCGCTAGAAAACTGCTTGCACCTGCAGGGTCTGGCAGTTCGCCATCGTCTGCGACACTTCGCCTCCATCTCGCATCGACGAGCCCATAAGAGGCCCACAAACGTAAGACATCTTTCCCTGTCTCGTAGTCGAGCACGTTTGGCCCACGCGATGACCCGCTGGGGACGATTTTAGGTTTCTGGTGACTAGTTCGATATCGTGGAGGGGAAAGAGTTAGCGGTCTCCCGATGCTTGGAAGCGATCGTAAGATATCTTATTTTGGGGTGTTACAGCGAGCACCGCTCTTCCCCTCAAGCGAAGAAACCCCACTGGTGACAGAAATAGCACTGGCTCAAAGCAGAAAGAGAAAGAGCGGCATTTCTTTAGTCATACTAAGCATTTTGCGCGCTCGTCAATCTGCAATTGCTCCAACTGCTCCGTATATTGTAGTAAGATGCGTAACAGGTTGCCAACAATAAAGGTCGACGATCCAATGACATCGAACCTATGCTTGAAATTTGCAAAGCGCCACCGGACGGGATAAATCGTGTTTCAAGCTTACATACACAATATGTCGCCCACTCTGATTCGATCAAACCCCCGCACAGCCAACAATCCGCCCGGGACGAGAAGGCTGAGATTTTCTGAAATTTCCCACGGGCAGCGACGCTCTCTTTCTGCCTTCATCATCTTCGCAGCTAGGTAAACCCTACACGTATCATCTATCTTGTATGATCCGTTCACCAATCACCAAATGGATCGCCCTTCATATTACTTTCCCCAGAACGACGAGTAAGTAGCATCTCCTATCTCGTGGGCCCGAAATGAAGAAATGCAGACAACTGACGCTGTTTTTCAGACAGAGCTCAGCCCCCAACAGCCCTGCCGACCATGACGATGTCTCAGCCGAGAGCGGCCAGCAACAATCGAGTTCTTCGAATACCACAACCTCGGCCAACTCCCCTTCTTATTTTCCGTCCGACATACCCTACGCAGGGCAGTGGCAGCAGCACATCACATTGTCCGACTTCACGACAAAACTACAGCAATCCCTCGAGGGCACGTTCCCTAGGAAGACTAGCTATCGCTACTCCCGTGTCTTTGTTCTTCTCGTATATTGGGAGATTGGTGACCCAGAGCTCCCCATGGAGCCTAGCATCAAAGCATTGAAATATGTCTTTGCCAATCTGTTTCATTTTGAAGTGGATGTATTTCGAATCCCACCATCACGCAGCCATATCATGCTGAGCAGAGAAATTAACGACTTCGTCTTCCTAAATAACGATAACGAAAAGGATTTGAAGATCTTTTACTATGGCGGTCACGGGAAACTCACAAAATCGAGAGAATTGCTGTTCACAAAGTACGGTCCTCTGCACTACATCCCTTTCTATCCACACCCCCTCGAGATCTGACCAGTAGCAGCAACAACCACAGATTTCCGGGAGCGAAGGAAGAGACTATCACGTGGAGCGGCATCCAGTCGACGCTGGAGCAGGCCCTCAGCGATGTCCTCATCCTACTCGACTGCGGAGAGCCTGGTGTCATGCGCGACGGTGAAGGCCATGGTGTCACTGAGCTCATTTCTGCGTGCAACTACGACACCAAGACACCCGCCGACAAACATGCCTATTACACCGAGCAGCTAATTGACGCACTTGAAACTCTCGCTGCGGAGCGCGGTCGCTTCACGGCTTCTCATCTGTGGTCTCACATCTACAACCGCATACAGCGCCGTATTTTAGCAGGCTACGACAAGGAACGACATCCTACTCCACTACATATTTTTATCACCAGAGACAGTGGCACGGAGAGATCCATCGAGATGACGCCGTTGGCTTTACCGTCCAATGATGACATGTCCTTGGATTCCAATCAAAATCAGAGAGAGGACAATCCACAGCTGCAAGAAAGCACAATACCAGCATTTCCCTGGCCACACTCTGGCGTGGATGATAAACGGACCATGCTCCTTGCAGTGCGACTGGAAGAAACTGTCAACATCCAAGACATGTCTGTCAAACTCTTTAGAGAATGGCTGGAGAACATACCCGTGGCCATTGACAGAATCAAGATCGACTGCCAGGTACAGGCGCTCTTCCATTCAGACTCGAGTATTCTTCTGGCCACGATACCCATGGCGCTTTGGACGTGCATACACGACCACCCGGCCATCGTCACGATCGGCCCAGTTAAATCTCAAAACCTCTGGGAATTGGGAGCGCGTTTCCCGTCATCGGAAGATCTATTATCAACGAATCATTTGTTGGGTGCGTTTGAGTACGATGATAAATTCATGTCTAAATCTTTTGATCCTGAATCTTTATTTGGGACTCGGCCACCTTCACCTGAGCCTAAAAAACTTCCAGAGTTTTGGTCGATGGGTTCATGGGGTAAGATAGAATACCACCTAAAAACGGCCCCTAGGCGCGATTGTCTCGCCTGCCGCAGTTCGAGGGCAGACTGTGACAGAAAGACTTGTTGTAAGTGGAGGACAGTTGACTACACAGCCAGTCACTTACTTTTTCTCGCAGGCTCGAATTGCAGGCGAATTCGGCAAGCTTGTGTATACCCGCCGTCGTCAAAACGAGCGACGTAGGAATGCTTTTACACCTAGAGAAATACAGGAGGATCATGGCTCTACTGATTGGAACGGCCGATAACTTAAAGAGACATCAACCGGCCATTGGAGACTTATTGGACCCAGCTAAGCTCCCACAAATCTCGTGTACATTTAAAGCAATGCAGCGCATTTAATTAATAGCTTCTATGGCCCATAATGAGGTCCTTCACCTCATATCCCGCGTTTTCTTCCCTGTCAGGTGAAGAAACATAACACAGATGATCTGGTCAAAAACAGTCACGCAACGCCGAGTCTACTGTATGATGCTTTGAACCAGCCGGGATTGCCATCAACGGCCCCGCCGGGCAAAGAGAACACGAGCCTTGACATCACCAGACCGCCTCGCCCACCAGAGACGGTGCGTCTAAATGGCACAAAATAACTCCAAGTCCTGGGCATTCGCGGTTTTGGCTTCCTGCGGTCTGCCGCCTATTCCTTGATGGCGTAGTGACGGCGGAACATGTCGTCAATCTCGACGAGGTAGTAGGTGCCGGACGCAATGGTGGCGACATCGCCCTCAGGCTTGTAGCTCTTCTGGAGATGCGCCTTCTTGCGGAGGTCGCAAAGCTGTGGCAGAGAATGTCAGTGGGACGTTACAGACAGTGAGCAAGAGTGCGAATACGTACCGCGTCGTACGTCTCGGGCGGGACGACGCGACGGCCGGCCAGACGGGCCGGGATAGACAGCACGCGGGCAATCTCGTCCGTGTTGCCGACAACGCGGAGCGAGCAGAAGCTGGCGGCCAGGCCGGAGCCGTAGCTGAACAGGCCGATGCGCTTGCCCTGCAGGGAGGCAGAGTCGTGGTAGGAGATGATGCTGGCGAGGCCAGCCCAGACACTGCCGCAGTACATGTTGCCGCAGTTGGTGGCGACCTGGATGCCGTTGCTGACGCGCTCCTGGAAGCGCTTCTTGGTCAGGGCCATGAAGGTCTTCTCGACACCCTTGTCGGTGAGCGACTTGTCGTAGGGCATGTCACGCAGCTCCGGCGACACTTCGGCGAAGCCCGGGCTGTCCGGGTTGGCCAGGTAGTCGTGGTACAGGAGGCGGGCGTACGACTTTTGCACCAGCTTGCAGGTGGGCGCGTGGAAGGTCAGGTAGTCGAAGCGGTCCAGGCCGGTCCTGCTGTCGGGCGTGAGGGTGTTGCCCGCCTTGGTAAGGGTGACCTCGCGCGCGTTGTAGGCACGGTAGGCGGCGTCCAGGGCCTTGGTGTAGCAGTTGATGGAGTAGTGGCCGTCAACATAGGGGTACTCGCTCGTCAGGTCGGGCTTGTAAAAGTCGTAGGCGTGCTGCATGTAGGTGCCGCGCAGACCGGGCTCAAAGACAATGGGAGCGTCGGCGCCAATCAGCAGAGCAACAACACCGGCGCCGCCGCTGGGACGCGCGTTGCCCTTGGCATACAGAGCAATGTCACCGGCAATGACGATGCCGTCACGGCCATCCCAGCCGCTGGACTCAACCCAGTTAATGGTGTTGAAGACAGCGTTGGTGCCGCCGTAGCAGGCGTTGACGGTGTCGACGCCTTCAATGTTGGTGTTGTCGCCAAAGAGCTGCATCAGCACCGACTTGACGGACTTGGACTTGTCCAGCATGGTCTCGGTGCCGACCTCGAGGCGGCCAATGGAGTTGGGGTCGATCTTGTACTTCTCGAGGAGGTTCTTCGTCGCGGTGAGGGCGAAGGAGTAAATGTCTGGAAGCCGCGTCAGCAGATGCGGCAGTTGTAGAAAAGGGACGCAGTACTCACCCTCACGGTCATCGCAGAAGCTCATGTTGGTCTGGCCGAGGCCAATGGTGTACTTGCCCGTGGCGACGCCATCGAACTTCTCGAGCTCGGCCTGGTTGACATACTGTAATGGGCGCGTCAGCGAGAAAAGCGAGGATGGCGGGGTGAAGGCCCAATGGGGCACGAGAGCACGAAAAAGCGTGTGGCCCCCGCGAATTGAGACATTGGACAGGGAAAACCGGTCACAAAGGAGGGGGGACACAGGAGGAGGATCTAGGGAGCTGCAGACGAACCTGGCTGGGGAAGTAGACCTCAATGGCCTTGATGCCAATGTTCTGGGGACGTGTGGCCATGGCGAGATTTCAAATGTTCAGAGCTGCCGTTGAAGGAAACGAAAGCGGGCCGAAGACGCGAGAAGGAGAGGCTTGAAGAATGGAGAGAACTGGAAAACGGAGACTGTCAGTGGCGGGCAATTCCCAGTGCGTGTCTTGGTTTCTTTTTCAGTTTGGGGAACTGGCGAAATTTCCCCTCTGTTTTGGCCACAACGAGCAAAAGGCCCCAGACCCAATTTCGCCGCCATAGTTCACCGCCGTTTACAGGGGCATTCCCAGCCCAAAACGGTCTAGGGCAGACGAACAATAGTTCGCCGTTCCCCCCCTCCACTTTGCCAGAGCGGAGGCCAGACAAGACGGCCCGTCCAGTGGCGGTATCGCTGCACGGCAAAAACGCACGCAGATACGGAATGTTACAACGTGTATCTTACATGTGGAAATGCAGCGAATGGCGCAATTGGTCCGCTGTGGACGTGGTCCGGGCTTGTAGCGAGCTTCGGGAGGCGGCGTGAGATGGGTGGCGGAAGGGTATGACGGGTGGCAATTCAAGTTGGCTGGAGGAGAATAGCAAGTTTCTTTATGGGCAGGAGGCTGGGAGCGGCGTGCAGTCTTTTTATCTGTCGAAATTTGTTGGGCGTTGAGGACGGCATCTTATTACCATTGTTCGGGAAGGAGCGCCAGGAACGGCAACTGCGAGATGGGGAGCTTTCAACGTGTGCGATGCCGCTAGCACTGTTGAGATACGACTTGGTGCGAATTTTGCACGACGCGGCGGTCTTAGGGTCGTTTGCAGTGCCTACTGTCATGGACTTGTGCAGAATAGTGTGCGTACTAAGTTAAATTGGGCCCCACTGCCCCCTGACGACTGCTGTCAAGGCGGCGGGCGGGTAGAGCTGTCGCTTCGTATCTTGGACCCAAATGCCCTTGACTTCAGCTCCCCTCGTCGATGTAATCCTGCTGCCTTGGGGACATACGTGAGATACCGGGGCGGGTGTCGTAGATTTGGCCCAGACGGGTAATTTGGCGGCGCCGTTCCATCCCTGTGTCCTGCTGCCTGGCCTAAACCCTGGGCCAAAGGCACGGACTATCGAGCCTCGCCAAATGAAGACGGGCTGCCGCGATACGACAGTGAGGCTGTGTCGTGTGTACAAGTACCCGGATCTTCAGATACAGAGTACATGCTCGTACTCCGTATCGTCGCCGTCCCCAGCCTTTTCCAAAACTGCCATGTGAAGTCGTATCGTAAAGTCACGGCGGGCGGTTGGCAGACCCGGGATTTTCCGTTGCCGCATGCCATTGGGTGTGACTTTGTTTCTGGGCCGACCATGCGCTGCGGCCTGTCTCGTATCTTGCGCGTGTGGCCAATACGGCGACTTTTGGCAGCCTCGACAGAAAATGCTCGGGGTTAGCAATATTTTGATAAGTGCATATCTGACGACAAAATCCGCGGCACGGCAGTTGCCTCGAGTCGATGCGGGCCATTCCCCAACACGCCATCTCTCATCATCGCAATGGACGTGTCTCTGATCAACCTGCCGCCCGAGCTCTTTCTGGACGTGCTCGTCCGTCTGTATCCCACGGACCTTTTCCGTCTGCGCCGCGTCTGCAAGACCTGGCACGCGATCCTGAGCCAGCCGGCGCTCTGCTGGCTGCTGCTGCGGCGCCAATTTCCCCGATGTCGAGAGGTACGACGTATGCTGGCGGGCCCTGCTGACAAATCGAGGCCCGAGCCCGAGCCCGACTGGAGTGCCACACTGATGGACGTGACCCGCCGGTACCACAATCTCTACCGCGGACAGCCTCACCAGATCGAAGAGCTCAAGACGTAAGCGTCCCCCCTTTTTCGTCTCTCTCTCTCTCTTCTTCTGTCGTTCTCTCTGTCTGCTCGCCCGACAAGGTGTGCTGAGGCAGGGGCCGCCGCAGCCGTGTCTGGACCCTTTCGAGAACATGCCAGATGCCCTTTCGCCCAGGGGGCCCGGTATGGGCCTATTGCTCCGAGGCCAGCCTGCTGGTCTACGCAACACAACTGCCAAGCCTGGACGCGAACCAGCCGGTGGTCCCCTTTCGCCTGCGCGACCTGGAGACCGGCATCGAGGTGCCGGTTCCGATGGACGTCCGGGGGCACATGTTCGTCCGCGGCGTCCGTCTGGCCCACGGCCTGCTGGCCATTGAATGGCAGCCCGACGACACTCCTCCGGGCCCGCGCGTGGAGCACTGGGACTTGCCCCCACCCCGATGCTTTGTCGATGTGTTTGACGTGTTTGACATGTCGGACGAGGCTCATCTGTCTGACGAGGCAGACGAGGAAGACGAGGCAGACGAGGCGGACGTGCCCCAACGGTCGACGTCGCCGCCTCGGGCCTGGCAGGTCGTCCGGCGCGGAACCCTGGACCTGCTGTGGCACCCACGCAGCACTGCCGCCTATTCCAGTCATAGCAAGACGCACTACGCCATCTACTATGCCCAATTCGACCCTAGCCAGCACATTATCAAGGTGTTCCGGTTGCCACCACGGCGATGGACTGGGTATGGACACGTCCGAGAGCCGCCGGCCATCTCGCCCCTTGTCTGCGACCTGAACCTGGAGGACCGAGACTACGACTTGTGTTTTTGCTGGCCTCGCCATCCCGATTATACCCAGGTGAAGGACCTTGCGCTCGACGCCCACAGTGTCCATATCCGCTGTGCGGCCGACTCAGCCCCCACAGTGCACAACCGGCGCCCCTTTGCCGTCTTGTCCATTCCCGTGATCCCCATGTCCGATGGGATCGGCGCTTCCAAGTGCCACCTCGATACCGTCTACGGGCCGCCCTGGTTCGGCCGATGCTCAGGCAAACAGTGTTCAGGCGCCTGCCGTGTCTGGTGCGCCGCCACGGCAGAGGGCCTGAAACGTGGCCCATGGCAGACATCGCTGCCGGCCCAGTCGCCACAGTCGCCCCGATGCTGCGCGCTGATGCCGTCGTTTTGGCCCTTTTTGGAGCGGCCGATGACGACGCTCAACGCCGTGGTCGACACGGAAGCCGGCGTGTACTTTGCCATCATGAGACACGGGCCCGGCAGACGGTTCAATCTGCAGGACATCCTGCGCGTCGGCTTCGAGCCCGACACGTGCATGGCAGTGGTGAGAGAACACTTGGAGCGTTCCGAAAAGTACGACAGGATCGACGCCCTCGACCGGCAGATCACACACGCGGCCGAGCACAGCCTGCTGCGGCGCATGCGCAACGGCGTGCTGCCCAGTGTGACGGGCGCCGGATGTCACCTGATGACCCTCGAACTGCTCATCGGCCAGGGGAGGCCCATCCTGGCCGGCGACGAGCGGCGGCTGATTGGACTGAACGGCTTAGGACAGATTTGCATTGCCTCATTCTGACGGGAAAATGCTCTGTGGTACAATCATGAGATAATCAACGCAAAAGGGCAGCCCACACTCCTGACGCCATGCTCTCTGTTCGGACAATGCCTCGCGCTGGCCTCCCCTCCCTTCATCTATCCCGGGCGGACGCCCATCGCTGCTGTCCCGTGGCGGCCGGCAGCGTGCTCTTGACACGCCTGCGGCGCCTTGGTCGAAGCCGCGGCCCCTGAATTCTCTGCCGCCAGGCAGCGCCCCTAGTCATTATGTTTCGCAGGCCCTCCGCCGTTCCCTCAGCTTGGCACCTGCAGGAACCGGTCATAGTACTTGTCCAGCCACTGCGCCGCCTCCACGCCGGACTCGTCCAGGCTCGAGTCCCAGCGGCCGACGGAGCCGACGTAGCCATCCGGGCGCACGTTGACAATCGCCACCTCGCCGGGGCCCAGGCTGCCGAGCCACTTGTTGGTGCACAGGGCGCCGCGTGTGTCGAGGCCCGGCACGTCGTCAAGGTAAAAGGTCCATCGGCTGTCCTGCAGCAGGAGCGGCAGGTCCGAGATCTCGATCTCGCTCTTGGGCATGGTGGCTGCAAATGTCAGTATTGTCCATTATCCAGCCATCTCCATGCAGAAATACGTACTGACGACCGAAAAGGTAAACAGATGGCTGACCGACGTGTACCGCTCGGGCCGCAGGTAAATGTCCTCGGGCGCCGTGAAGCGTGGCTGCAGCGCATACGAGATCTTGGCGGCGGCCGAGAGACGGTTCATCAGCGAGTTGGTGGCCGCCATGGCCTCGCAAA
The DNA here is from genome assembly GCA_019925535.1 of Leptographium radiaticola. NCBI lineage: Eukaryota > Fungi > Ascomycota > Sordariomycetes > Ophiostomatales > Ophiostomataceae > Leptographium > Leptographium radiaticola. Next base: position 1,391,362 of record JADHKK010000002.1, read on the forward strand.
AGGTCTCGAGGAAGACCTGCGACTGGTGCACGTCCCACATCAGCAGGTAGATGCGGAACTGGCCCAGCATCGGGATGTCGAGCTGGATGTCGACCGGGTTGGCGTCAATGTAGCGGGTCACCTTGGCCGGCGGCAGCAGACAGCCCGGCCGGGCGCCGCCCATGACCCACGTGGTGCCCTCGACCATGTTGATGGCGTTCTCGCCGTACTCGGCGCCGATGCCCGAGATGAAGCGCACGTTGGTCTTGAAGTTCTCGGCCATGGCCACGGCGTCGCCGGCGGCGAGCTGGTTCGCGTGCTCATAGTCAAAGTTGACCAGGTCGAGGGCGATCTTGCGGCGCTCGTGCTCGTAGCTCTCGAGCAGGGTCGGCTTGCCCAGGCCGCGCACGGCAAAGTTGAGCTTCCAGGCCAGGTTCCAGCCGTCGTGCATGGACGTGTTCATGCCCTGCGCCGACTTGGGCGAGTGCGTGTGGCTCGCGTCGCCGGCCAGAAAGGCGCGCATGTGGCTGTCGGTAAAGCGGCTGGCGATGCGCTGGCCAATCTGGTAGCGACCGAACCACTCAATGTAGTTCCAGCGCACGCGGAAGGGCGCCATGATCTCGCGGGCGCGCTGCATGACAAACTCCTGGCCCAGCTCGCGGCGGTCGATCTTGGGGCCGCTCTTGAGCTCAATGTAGAAGCGCGTCATGTTGCGCTCGCGCGGCACAATCAGGATCGAGCCCAGGTCCTGCTGGTACACCAGCGACTTGGACCAGATGTCCGGGAAGTCCGTGTCCAGCTCGCCGTCCAGCACGCCCCAGACGGCCGGCTGCGATAGGCCGACAGGCTTTGCCTCGGGAATGCTCTTGCGGACTTTGGAGTGGGCACCGTCGCCTGGAGCGTGTCAGCAGGCCAGAACAGGGCCAATCGGGGGTTTCAACCAAGACAGGGATACGCACAGCCAACCAGATACTGGGCCAGGATGGTGCGGCGATCCTGGGTGACATTTGTGCGGCAGTTGATCTGCAAGGGCCCGGCGCCGGACTTGGTGTCACAGGCGCTGTACGACTCAAAGGCGGTATTGCGGCGGACGTCGAGTCCGCGTTTCTTGAGGTCCTCGAGGAAGAGGTTTTCGACCATGCCCTGGTGGACGAGCAGGATGTAGGGGTCGAGCACGTCAATGACGGTCGGATAGTGCACCTCGCGCCCGAGCCGGTGCAGCTGCTCCTCGGGCGTGCCGCGCCAGAAGCAAATGTCGTAGACACGCACGCCGCGCTGCAGCAGGGGGTCGGCCAGGCGCATTTGGCGGAACGTCTCGATCGTCTTGGGCTGCAGGCCGTCGGCTCTGCGGAGTGGGGGGGACACGGTCAGCACAAGGCGCAACGCGGCCGTCGGTCAAATCTCAGATCTCGCTCACCTGCCAACGGGCGTTGGGTCGGCGCGGTCGTCAATGACCTGGACCTTGATGCCGAAGCGGGCGAGATTGGCGGCCGTCATCATGCCGGCGGGACCGGCACCGACGACGCAGACCTGGCAGACCTGGGGCGCCTCGGGCATGCTGCGCAGCATCGTCACCGGATCGACGCAGCTGTCGGCCGTCATGGAGGCGGCAACGCTGGTGGCAGCCACGTCGGGGGCCCCGTCAACGGAGCCGCCCATGGCCACATCGCCGCTGCGGTCGTCGGCCGTGTTGCCCAGGACAGAGGGCGACATGGTGGGCGGAACAGACGGGCTGCGAGTCAGCTTCTTGAATTGGGGAGTCCGAGCTTCAGAGCCGGTTTCGGGCACGCAGTCGCGCCGTCGAGACAGAGTCGGATGGAGGGAGAAAGAGAGAGAGAATAGAGAGTTCAGGGGAATTCAAGCAAAAAAGCAAAAAAGCAATTCGCCGTGGACGCGGGCGCAGAGTGAAATGTCGAAACGCAATCGACGAGGCTTTGCGCGGGTATTTTTCTCTTTTTTTTTTCCAGTCGCAGTTTTGGTCGCTAGAGCACAGACCCGCGAGGGCGTATCGAGGAGGCCGGGTGGGCGAAAAGAGGAGCGTCTCGAGTCCGAGGCGGGAGACGGGGGTGAAACAAAAGTCGGGAACAGAAACAGAAAGACAGAAAGGCCCGAGCAGATTGCGGGACAGAAACGTGACGGAAACGGGACAGGAGGGCGTCGGCAGCAGCACGACCGAGTCGGGCAGTTGGCGGGTGGCAGATTTGGCTGGTGGCCGTTGGCGCAAAATGGCAGACGGGTGGCCCTGTGCTGTCCTTAAGTGTAATACGGCGGGCACACAAGCACAATCGCTCGCATCATGGGCTCACCAACAGGCAACGGGCAGAAGGTGATTGCTGACTGGGGGTGTGGGTGACAGATCGGGCAACCAGCTCTCGGCCCTGCGTTTCTACTTATGTGTCCAGATGGTCCAGGAAGGGTCCAGGAAGGGTCCAGGAATGGTCCAGAAAGGGTCCAGGATGGCCTTGCTGGCTACCAGATATCTTGCGTCTCTCTTTCCTGTTTCGGGGTAGAGTGGCGCCGGTTGCACGGAGAGATAAGACGGTGAACCAGGAAAAAATGGACGAGCCAGAAAAAAAAGTAGGGAAGCAGGGCCAATTTTCGGGGCAATTATTAAAAAAAGAAAAAAGAAATCCAGAAATCCAGAAAATCCAGAATTACAGGCTACGAATGGGTTGTGCGGTCGTCGTCAGACGCAAGAGCAGCGGTGGCACGAGCGGTGCTCTCTGCTGGCGGGACGAAAAATAGCGTACGAGGCGACCATTCATCAGGTTGCGGCGTCGGTTCGATTTGGACGAGGATCGACTGATGTGGTCTGATTTCGACCGCCGTCTGGGCCGCCCTGCCTCAGTGTGGCCGCTAATTGGCGGCTGCGGGTATGTCAGACGCCTGCCTGCCTGCAGGGGGGAGGGGCGCGTTCTGGAGAGCACGCCCCCCAAAAAGGGCCCCAAGAGCCAGCTCAAAGACCTCCCAAGGTTTTGCGCCCCCGCTCCGCGGGCAGCCCCAGACCCGGACCAGCTAGGGCGCCGCAGAGGAAAAAAAGACGCCGGCGAAAGGGGACATTGGCGGGGTCAGATCAAAAAAACATCAGCCCATTACGCTTCCCGTCGCCTCCGTGTCTCGCACCACTCCGCCCTACCCTGCCCTCGTACTTTGCATACTTTGGGCAGGCGGCCCCTCTCCCCCCCCATCGCTTGCGTTCGTGCGAGGCCGCCACTGGACATGTGCCGGCGGCTCCTTGCTGTAAAGGGTGGCAATCAAGGCCGAAACGGGCAGGGACGAGGCAACTAAAAGTCTGTTTCTGACAGGGTCACGCAGGTGGAGGGACGCCACGAGGAATGACAAATACAAGTCTTTGTTCCGCTCCTGGTTTGGCCAGGGGTGTACTCGTACGGCGCGCTTGCACCGTAATGGAGCATTGAGCTCCACAGTGCCCGGCCGAACACACCCCATCCTCGGTAGTGCTGAAGTAGTGCCTGTATTCTAGCACTTAAGTGCCAGCCGGCCGTTTTTCCCAAAGTGCTTACTTGACAAACGTGCCCAACCCACGGACTGGCTTTTTGTGTCGCCGTCGGTCGGGCTCTTGTCGCCGATCGGACGCCCATGTCGGTATTTTGGCAGTGTCGGACTTCGGCCGATGCCGGCGCGCGATGCCGGCCGTGCACGCGGGGGGGAAAGAAATGGGGGGGACGGATAATGGATAATGGGGGGGGAAGGGGGGAGATACGAGTCGCTGCGGATGGTTCGGTCACCGCACTGGGGAATGCAGGGAGGCCAGGGAGCGCAGGTGGTATCTAACATGGGGTGCCCGAATCCTACGATCGTAGAGGCCAGCCGAGGGTCGCGGCGGCAAACAGCCAGAGGATCCAGAGGCCCCAGAGAACCGCTTGGTGTGGGGGCCGAACGGCAGCAGCACCGCTACCGAGGCCGTCTTGAGTTTGGGCCGCCGGCTTCTCGTTACCAAGCCCATTTGTGATGAGGTCGGTGTCGACCACCACGTTGATCTGGGTAGCGTCGCCGGGCGCAAAGAGGATTCCGACAGAGTCGTCGAGGGCGGTGGCGTTGATCTGGTCGGGCGACAGCAGCGGATTGTCGAGGGTATCGCAGACAGGCCGGTCGCTCGAGGCAGCAATGCTGTTGGTGACGGAGATGGGTAGGTCAAAGACGGTGTAGTGGTCGACGTCGTTTAGACGAAAGGTTTGGCGAATGGATATCTAGAGAGGGGAAGGTGGGGGTCAGTTCATGCGAAGGCTGCAACTGGACGAAGTGACGCTCACATTGTAGATGCCCCGGGCGCTGTCGGTGGTCGTGGGGGGTCCGTTGCCGACCAGACAATCGGGCCAGGTCCAGTTCACATGCTTGACGGTGCTGCCGAGCTCCTGGTCGAGGACGGGGTCGGTGCCATTGCGGATGGTAAAGTTGCGGTTGGTGTCGTAGCTGTAGAGAAAGAGGCTGATGTTGGAGAGACGGCTGGGGCTGCTCGTCGCTAGCAGAGACGGTAGAGGGATACGGCCATCAGCGGTGACGTCGAGGGCGACCTGTAGGGAGTCTGGGGGGTAAGCAAGGCGCAAACAAATAAAAATAATAACAAATTAAGAAATTAAGAAATAAAAGTGCTAGCACACACCTCCGCCCAGAGGGGTGCCGGGCTGTGGAGCGTCAATGACGACGAAGCCAGGTGTGAAAACCTGGCCGCCCGAGACGGTGAAGTTGAGGGCTGACGGCGTGGCGGCAGCGGCAAGAGCCAGGAGCCAGAAACTGGGACTGCCTGCAGTCGGGCGGATCCACATTTGCGGGTGAGTTGGAATAGGCACGAGTAGCGAGGATCCAGCCACGCTCACACGCAGATAAAAAAAAAATACGAGGACGCGGAGATTTGGAGAAATTGGGGATTTTGGCAGGCACGGCTACATTTAAGACGGACCCAATGCCAGCATGAGAGGCTCGGACCCAGGCAGCAGCTCAGGGCATGAGCAGAGACGCCAATTCCCGTCCCAGAGGGCACAATGCCGGAAGGCGGCAGGCCGAAGGCGGGGTGACGGCCAGGGGCCCTGGGCAGGCCCTGGACAGGCCCTGGACAGGCCCTGGACGGGCCCTGGCAGGGACAGAAACAAGGTTATGCGAGCTGGATGCGTGCCTGCTCAATCCCCAAGTGCTGCGACGCCCCCCTGTTCGGCTGGTCGGGGTGCCGGGCGGGTGCGCAGCCGGTGGGCGCAGGTGGCGTTTTAGGCGGCTGGGGGTTTTTTTTTGGTGTCGTGCTGTCGTGCTGTCGTGCTACAGTACGGAGTACTCGAATCCTTTTGAATTTTGGATTTGGGGGTCCGGCGCGACAGTGCGCAGGCGGGATATATACAGTATATACACAGTGTTCGCACAGTGAGAGCGTCTCTCTCTACATCCGGGCGGCCTGGGCGAGGGCGTTGGCGAGGACGGCCAGGTCGCTGCCGACGGCCTCGGGGCTGCGCAGCGTGTGTACGGCGGCTTGCTGGGCGACGTCGAGGAGGTGTTCGGGGCGGCCGCCGAGGGCGAGGCCGGCGACGAGGGCGCCGAGCAGGGTGTCTCCGGCGCCGTTGACGGAGACGACGTCGGCGGGCGGGAGGGCGAGGGCGGGGAAGAGGCGCATGTAGACGCCGCCGACGTTCATGTCCAACTCTTCCGACTCGTCAGACGCGCGGACGGGCGCGCGCACGAGCAGGTGTGGTTCGGCGTCGCGGTCGTGCAGCAGGGGGTCGTGGCGGCCGAGGAGGCGGGCGAGCAGGACGCCGCCGGCGCCGAGCTTGACGACGAGCAGGGGCACGTAGGGCAGCAGCTGCAGGGCGCGCTGGGGCACGCCGGCGTCGGTGAGGGCGGGCGAGGTGAGGCGGGCGAAGCGGTCGCGGGCGCCGCCGAGCAGGCCGAGGCGGTCAATGACGGCAAACCAGCGCGCGTCGTCGAGCAGACAGCCGCCGTGGGCGGCCGCGGCCGCGTGCAGCGCCGCCAGCTCGTGCTCGTTGGGCGTGGCCAGGTCGGCGAGCGGCGGCTGCGGCCAGACGGCCAGGGGCTGCACCGTGTTGGGAACCGGACCGCGCACGGTGTCAAAGAGGCGCGCCGCCTTGGCCGCCGACACGGGCTCAAAGGCCACGCGGGCGCCGGCCTGGCGCGCCGCCGCCGTCCAGGCCCGCAGGCCGGCCGCGCTCCAGTTGCCATCCACCACCACCCACTGCGGCCGGCCCGCGGCGGCCACGGCCTCGGCGGCCGAGATGCTGTGGCGCACAAAAATGTCCATGTCGGCCATGGCCACCAGCAGGCTCTTGTCGCCGCCGTTGACGGCCACGTACTGGGCCGTGCGGGCGCCGGCGTGCTCTGTATTCGCAGAGCCATCCAGCGTGCGCACGCCCGTCGTGTCCAGGCCGGCCGCCTTCATGGCGGCCAACACGGTCGCCCCGGCTCTGCAAGATTGTGGTCAGCGTTTCCTATTCTCATAATCAAAAGCGTCACCAGACAACTCACAGATCGGCGCCCACCATGCTGCACAGCCGCACGCGCGTCGACGGGCTGATGCGGTGCGCGGCCAGCGCCACGTTGTGGCCCACGCCGCCGACCGTCTGCCGGATGGCCGCCGGGTTCGACACGTGCAGCTGCGGCGTCGTCGCCCGGCTCGTGTCGACAAAGTCGCAGCTGAGGTCGATGGCCACCGACCCAGCCACGAGAATGTCGGCCGCGGCCGGCGCCGTGCTGGCCGGCTCCTCCACCTCGGCCGCCTTGGGTGCTGCTGCTGCTGCTGCTGCCACCGATTGTGTCTCTGAGGCTTTATTGGGGGGGGTCTGCTGGCCGCTCGCATAGGACACATGGATGCTATGGAAAATCTTGTGTGAGCTGCTTCCTCCGTACACGAGCGTAAAACCACTGTTTCCAAGCACGCCATTACCTCTCGTCCCCCTTCGTCTTCTGCGTCTCCTGCGTCTCCCGCTTCTCCAGCGCCTCCAGCTCGACGGCCACCCGTGCCGCCCGCCGCACATTGTCGCGCACCAGCGCCAGGTTGGCCGTCACGCTGCGGCTGTCGGTCAGCTCGCGGATCCGCCGCAGCACAAACGGCGTGTTGCGGCTGCCCGTAAAGCCCTGGGCCGTCGCCTCCTCCACGGCCGTCCGGATGGCCGCCTCCATGTCCTCGCGCGGCACGGCCGCCGCCTCCGGGATCGCGTTCGCCAGCAGCAGGCCCGTCTCGATGCCCAGCTGCTCCTGTGCCAGCAGAATCGCCGCCGCCTCGGCCTCGTCGTGCACCACGGCCGGCGACACCTGTCGACCCTCGCGTGCCCAAAAGGCCGGGAAGTGAATGGCGGCCCGCTCCTCCGCCGTCGCATGTGGCCGCCCGTCGGCAAACGTGCCCACGAACACGCCCTGCGTCTCCAGGTACTCGAGCGTCGTTGTCACGTCTAGAAAGCCCTTGCTGCCGCTGCACACTACCGCCACCCGAGTCCGCCCCAACTCGCTCAAGTCCGCCGACACGTCCATGTGCTGCTGCCACCCCTGGTGCACTCCGCCCAGCCCCCCCGTGCCGAACACCCGGATCCCCGCCAGCCGCGCCAGCACCATCGTCCCCGAGATCGTCGTCCCGCCGTGTCGTCCCCGTCGGCTGCTGCCGCTCAAACCCCCTCCCACCAGCCGCGCCAGATCCCGCCGCGACACCTTTTCCGCCCCCTCCTCCGTCATCCGCTCGATCTCGTCCGGCGTCAGGCCCACACATGGCCGCCCGTCCAGCACCCCAATCACCGCCGGCACTGCCCCATTTGCCCGCACAATCGCCTCCAGCTTCAGGTCCTCCCCAATGGCCCCGTGTGTGTAAATGGTCGATTCCAGCGCCACCACCGGCCGCCTTGTCGCCACTGCATCTGCAATCTCGTCTGATATGCGCAGAATCTTGGACGCGCCGCCTAGTGGACCCAGCTGGCCCAGCTGGCCCAGCCGTCGCGTGTGGTGAAAGTGTCGTATTCTCGTCGCCCCGCCAAAAACCCCCGAGCAGCCGCTCTTTCCCGCCAGTTGCTTCCACGCAAAAGCCATTGTCACTTCCGCTCGCTGTCGCTCAATAAAAATCACAGTGTGCTGTCCGTCGTCGCTATAAGTGCGTGCCGGTCGGTCGGGGAATGCCGTCGAAAACGCAAAGGTCCAAGGAGCTGTGCGCTTCGATAGGTTGTCTGTCTCCCGCAAAAAGTTGATTAGCCCCGCTTCCGATAGCATGGCGCCGTGTATTATTAGCACTACGCAAATAGCACTACATCAAAGAGAGAAAACTATTCTTAGGTCCTGTCCGTCATCCACTCCAGTTCCTCTTTACACATCAATACACCCAAGAACACCCACAACGGGGAGAACCTCGTCTTCCAAGCCGAAAACGACTTCCCTCTGCACCCACTCGGCCAAAGCACCTTTGAGGCGATGAAGAAAGTCGAAAACCTTGGAACCGTTCAGGTCGCATTCCTCCGGGCTGCCCACCGAGACAAATCGCTTCCCGATGGCGTGCACGTCCGCTCGCCGAGAGCCGTCGAGACTGGCGTCCAGTCGAGGCCGAATCTGGTAGTCAATGAACCAGAAGTAACTCCACCTCTGTGCAAGGCACATCCGGAACACGTCGCCCTCAGTTGTCGGGCGGATACTGTAGAACTCGAAAGGTGATGGGTGTGGAAAAAAGTGGTCCCAGCGCGAGTCGTACTCAACGGCAAGGTGGCCAGCACTCTTCTTGACGGGCGACGAGTACGGACTGAAGTTCCATCTCAGCGTTGCCATATTCGTATAATCTGCCATCCGAAAACATAGCAGGTCTTGGTAAGTCCTGTACACGATGGGAAATTTCGTCTCATCAACGCCAATGGATGGGCCTTGCACATACTGCTTTGCCGTTCCTGCCGCAGCCTTGACGTCTCGCCGCTTAATGACACGGGAGATGGCAAGGCGGGACTCTTTGCAGGCAGTCCAGAGGCCCATGTCGATGAGGTATGCCGACCAAGTCTTGGTCATGTCAGGGACGAGCACAGCTCTGTCCGTTGATCCATGAGCGGCGGTCGTGCCAGCGGCGTAGTGTGAAGCTGTAGCCGGACTGAATGTGGTGACATAGTGGGCACAGGGACGGTCAGGTCGAACGGCTGCCTCCCAGATCATGTCTCGCAGCTCTCGAGGCAGTGCTGGGAAGATGTGAAAGGTTTGGGCCATGGCGATGTTGGTAAAAGTCTGTGACAACGTAAAAGGTGAAGTGAGGTATGAATCGAAAAGATATGTCTTGAAAAGGCGAAAGAGCTCGGCATATATATAAGAGAGCCTGCGTAGAAGAACAAGACATGGACAGGTGAATCCATGGCCAGGTGTAAGCCATGAACAGGTGAGAGCAAAGTGAACAGTGAACGAGATCTCATAACACCTTGCAGAATATCGTTCATGAACTGTGCACCAGTCTTTATCCACCCGCTTCTGTGTTTATACAATCAAATGGAACGAAAGCTGAACGGAACTGTAGCTATTCACCATGTACAGCTGTCTGTTTCTATGAATCTCTCCTGTCTGCTTTCGGCCACAAAGCTGCCCGACAAGGCTACCGGGCAGACAAGATGAAGTGCCTGTCTTGCCACATTCTCCACTGTTTTTTATAGAGTTGTAAAATCACCACCACGGAATTTTGGCTGTTTTCTGGCTGTCATTTGAATACTTCTGTTCATGGCATATGTTTCGTGGCCATCACCAGGAGTCAACCTTGCTGGAGTCGATTGGTCGGAAAATACGGAGTACATGAGTGGAGAAGCCACCTCCACCAATCACGCGAAATCCTTATCTGTTATCGATAACGAAAATTGATGTTATCGCCTCAGCGGAAAAAAAAAACTTTGCCCAAGCCAAACAAGCAACGACCAAGCTGCAAACCACAGCCCATTGCAAGAATGGCGCAACAAAAGGAAGCCGAGGCGCAGCTCGAAAGGGTCGACGAGGTGTCGGAGGCAGAGAGCTCCGAATGGGAGATTGACCAACCGGACGATGAGGCACCAAAACGGCGCAAACAGGTAATGGTGGCCGACAAGGATGCCGAAGAGGCAGACCTCGAGCGACTGGTGCTCGGCGACAAGGCGGGCTTCCGGTCGCTGCTGTTCCAGGCAGGCGCGGACGACGATGTGGACGACTACATGAAGGATCTCTCGCTGGCGGTGGTGCCGGCGGACGAGGACGAGACAGGTCTCGGCGAGCTGGACGACAGCCACATGTTTTTCACAGACGACGCAGTGATGGCGAGCACGACGACGCCGGTGGGGGCGGGCGCGACGCGGGACAGCGGGGCGGGGGCGGACGCGGATGCGGCCGCGTGGGAGGACAGCGACGACGAGCGGCTGCGGGTGTCGTTGGCGGGCCACACGAGGCTGCGCAAGCTGCGGCGGTTCGAGGGCGAGGACATTGTGAGCGGGACGGCGTACAGCGCGCGGCTGCGGCAGCAGTACACGACGCTGAACCCGATGCCGGACTGGGCGGCCGAGGCAGAAAAGGCGTGGCTGCGGCGGGCGGCGGGACCGAAGCGGCGGAGGAAGAGCGGCCGGACGTCGGACGAGAGCGGCGTGTCGGGCAGCGAGGACGAGGACGAGGACGAGGAGGAGGGCGACGGGGACGCCGAGGACGCGCTGCCGCTGGACGCCTTTTTCCGGAGCGCGGGGGCGGTGGCGAGCGCGAGCCAGCAAAAGTCGCGGCGGCGACGCCGTCTGCAGCCGGAGACGTTGGAGATCCAAAAGACGCGCGACATGGCGACGGTGCACGCGGGCCCGGTGGTGTCGCTGGCGTTCCACCCGCGGTTTGCGGTGCTGCTGTCGGCGAGCACGTCGTCGGTGCTGCACCTGCACCAGGTGGCGCCGGGCGCGCAGCCGACGGCGAACCCGCTGCTGGCGGCGGTGCGAGTTCGGCGGATGCCGCTGCGGCGGGCCGCCTTTCTGGGCAGCGACGGCAGCCGCGTCGTGTTTGCCGGCCGTCGGCGCTTCTTCCACACCTGGGACCTCGACTCGGGCGCCGTGCAGCGCGTCGGCCAGGTGCTCGGCCACGGCCGCGAGCAAAAGACCATGGAGCGGTTCCGGGCCAGTCCCGGCGATGCTGATGCTGACGACGCCCACCTGGCCGTCATCGCCTCGGACCGCAAGGGCGGCGGCATGCTCAACGTGCTGGCCGTGCGCACCATGCAGTGGGTGGCCCAGGCCCGCCTCGACAGCCGCGGCGGCATCGCCGACTTCCAGTGGTGGCGCGACGGCCGCGGCCTCACCATCCTCGGCCGCGACGGCCGCGTCGGCGAGTGGTGTCTGGCCACCCGCCGCTTCGTCGGCCTCTGGCGCGACAGCGGCTCCACCGGCGGCACCGTGCTCGGCCTCGGCGGCGCCGGCGGACCCGCCTCCCTCGGCGGCGACCGCTGGATCGCCATCGGGTCCACGTGCGGCGTCGTCAACGTCTACGACCGCCACCTCCTCCTCGCTGCCAGCTCGTCTGCGGCCGAGGTCGCCGTCCTGCCCACCCCCGCGCCCGCCCGCTGCTTCGAACAGCTCACCACGCCCGTCACCGAGACCGTCTTCACCCCCGACGGCCAGCTGCTCGCCTTTGCCAGCCGCTACAAGCGCGACGCCCTCCGCCTCGCCCACCTGCCCACCTGCACCGTCTACCGCAACTGGCCCACCCAGCAGACGCCGCTCGGCCGCATCACCGCCCTCGCCTTTAGCAAGGACAGCGACCAGCTCGCCGTCGGCAACGACACCGGCAAGACTCGGTTGTGGGAGATTCGCGCCTGAGCAGGCGGCCATCCTACGGCGTTGGGGACTCTTGTTTTAGGTTGAACTTATTGATTGTACATATGCAAATCTGGAAACCCCCGTGTGGCTTGTCTGTTCCCGTCCTATGCTACATGATCTCTTTCAGGAGCGCCCTCATGGGACTTCCTTTTGGAATGCGGTTCTTGGGAAACACTCGGTTGTTTCCGAGGCTGTAGTTGGAGAGCGCCTGTCGGCTTCGGAATTTTGGCACTTCTTTTCGTTGCTCCATCGCCTCGAGAAAATCGTAAATGTTGACACAGACCTTCTTGACGGCCTTTTCGTCCATTAGCAGTGCCATGAGAGGTCGGCAATAGGGCTGAATCCTACCTTGCGACACTGGGTCTTGCTGCCATATGAGCCGCTAATATCGAGATCGGCCACGAGCTTCTGCCAGTTTTCCAACGTGTCGTCGCCAAAATAGCGATCCCAACGCTTGATGGCATTTGTCGCTCTCTTATTCTGTCCTTTGGCCATGATGAGAAGGTGGTGCGATGTTGAGATGAAGAGCTGAAACAATCACCGAATGTGCTGCGAAAAGATTCCACTCGACCGTCCGTTTGCACCTCATATATACTGCCCAGCAGGCAGATAGGCCTGCTGCGTATTGGATGACACATGCAAACGCGAATGGGATGCCTCCTTTGAGCGGCAATTCAATACGCCTACGCAGGCGCAGGAGGCCATGGGCGGCCAAGTTGGAGTGCTGTGACAATCTGTACACGCCCGCTGATTGGCTCTTACCCCCTGCCAGGCTGTACAAATGCTGTCTGGACGTCCCTGGAAATATGCCTTTGGGGGCCGCATAATTGCTCGGACCGGCTAAGCCACAGCAGACGAATGATCAAGGCGACAGTAGGCAGAAAAAAAGGCTGGAGGACAACTGCGACGAGCCAACCTCCGATCGTCGGTTGGCTCATGCACAATAATCACATTGAAGTAACTGCTGGACTTCACTTTGATTTCGTTTCCTGCACGGTGCTGCAGCCACTACAACATAGCGCTACTCCGTACATTTCAGGCGGCCCCTCCCGCAAAAGTGGACTGCCGTTTGGGGAAGGCAGCCAAGACCTACAGTCAGCCGAATATCCTCTGCCGTCCGTCTGTATTTCATATCGCGAAACGACCACGGCGCAATTCGAGATGAAACTTACCACTAAGATTTCGCTTAGATTAGATCCATCGACAGATTATCTCACACAAATCCAATCCCTTGATCAGATCGCTCTTAGTCTACTTTCGAAGCTGTCCAAGATCAAAGCGCCTTTCACTCACTACACGTCCTACGTTTGCCACTCTTGGAGTTGTACATTGCCTTGCACGTGGCATATTCACTCACCCTCCCCAGACATTCGAGTCTTCGGATACTGATGTGTTCTAGGTGATTCACCTGCGACTAGCTGCGCATGGCCTCTTCATTCTCTTCATCCGTTCTTCATGCAGCGTTTGAGAGCACGTATATATTTCGCTCTCTCCTACTTTTTTTCTTTTTTTCTTATCAAAAGGTAACTAAACAGAAGATGCGCCGAAACCCCGAGACCTGTCATCAACATGTCTTTGCCGATGCCACAACCCAGTCAGTCCTTTCGCTATCATTCCACCACCCCACAGCCGGTTAGCTTGGTCGACTCCTTCCACCGATTGTCTGGTTTGCAAGGAGCCATCGTCGTGATAATTAGCAGCCGGAACGGCTTAATCGCCAGAAGAATCCCCGATACCCTGCCACCACCCGTGAACGAGCACGAAATGATCGACAGCCGATACGTCCACCATATGATGAACGGCGTCATGGCTGTATACCAGTCATGCCCAGATAACTTCATCTCGCCAGTTGCCCATATCATCTGTGCAGAGTTTCATGGAAAGGTCGTGTTGCAGGACTCGCTCAAGATCATCATCGACGTTATGCAGACTCATGGCTTGGAGTCCACCATCCACGCGTATCAACTCGGAGGGAACGGACTAACGACTCCCGAAACCGTGGAGATCGTGTGTCGGTCTGGACAGGGCTACCCACTCATCATGGTGGAGGGCTTGAGTATCGAGTAGACGGGGTTGACAGATCAGCGAATCTAAAGGCAGCGAAGGGAGTACGTAAAGACCCGGGAACTGTACTGAAATTCAGAAGAGAACGGAAGATGAAGGTCCAGAATATGGGGGTAAATGGGGAACTGGGAAGAAAGGAAGGATACAGCCAGGCGGGCATGCTATATTACAAACTCTAGGATGGTTGGGATAGCTGAATACGTGCATTTTGAACCTTAAAAGAGCTAACTACATTGACATTCAGGTAAGCTTGAGAGACATATGTCGTGCAGTTTTGTTGTGCAGATTCGATGCAAACCTGTCATACTTTGGCCGCTCATGCCGACTTCATTCGGCTATTCTGGTCTGTACTCGCGTGATTGACCATCACAACTCACAACTCACAACTCGAAAATCCTTCCCCAGCCCATGATCGCTCCCATGTCCACACCCTTTGTGCGAAGCATTTCCCACACTACTGTAGTAACCGAGTCAAGCACAGGGACACCATATTCGGCCTCCCACTTCTCGGCCCGATGAGCCGCCCTGATATTCGTGCAAAATATCGAAATCGCTTGGACCTGGCCCGCTCCTTTGGCCATCACGTCTGCCACCTGCGCGTCCAACATGCTCTCGTCAACCTCGGAAAACTTGACGTTCTCCGACCGCCGTAGATGACTCTCGGCCACGATCTCGTACCCAGCGGCGGTGTACGTGGCTAGGATGCGCGCCTGCACCTCGTCCAGGTACGGTGTCACCAATGCGAAGCGTTTCGCCGACAACAGATCCAGGGCATGGTTCAGTGCTAGTGTCGACGTCGTCGCCGGGATGCCCGTCTCGGTCGTGATGGCGGCGCACAGACGCTCGTCTTGCTCAAAGCCGAGCCAGCCGCCCGAGGTGCCAGACCAGCCGATCATGTCCACGTGGGCGTGAGCAAGCAGGCGGGCTGCGGCGAGAATGGGCCCATTAGTGTCAAACTTTGACAGGTCCGCCTCGTCTAGGGTGATGCGTGTGACCTCGAAGCGCGAGAAGTGCACCGTGACATGCGGCGCGAGGGCTGCCAGCATGGCCGCCGTCAGCGGCTCGAGAGCCGTATTGGATGACGGGACGAGGACGCCGAGGCGGCAGGGTTTCGGAGGCACCATGGTGGAAGGCTGTTGTGGGAGATCCGTGAAGGAGTGCATTCCATCTTATCTGCTCTGCGGATGCCTGTGACCCCGTTAGCCGTTGTATGACTAAGCAGAGAGAAGAGACGGCGAAGACATTCGCCTGTGTCGCGTACTCTCCTTGACACCAAAAGCATCGACCTACCCTCATCAAGACTTCTCGCTGTACACTGTGCTATTGCGCACACTTTAAGTCCGTCCGGAGCAGGCTATATTAACGATATATTCCGTGGGCATTCGATCCAATGGGCCAAATAGGCTAGATGGTATGGTAAAGCTTCGCCTAGGAGACTGGTGGGACTGCATAGTTAGCAGTTGACGGAAGACGGATTAGGCAAGCATAACGCAGGGAACCTTTTTATTTCTGGTGCGTTTGTTAAAGATCGCACCCTGCATCGAGGCATGAACAATACCAAAATAGGAATGGGAAGCTTTCACCTTAACAACACTTGCGCGCCAGGTTCGTCTAAATAAATTAAAGATGAAGCAATAAAGAACCGCGTTAACCAATTACACACTAAATTTGCTACGCATTCGTACGTAGGCGCTTTTTGAAGCCGACCGGAGCCTCACCCAGTGCCTCTCTGTCATGATACTTGGGACCGAATGGTGAATTTGGTCTCATGGCTGTACATATCGTTCGATCCTGTCGTGCTCCCAGTTAAAACTGGTGGCTGTTCTTGCCCCTTGTCACACGGATCCTCGCCCACCTCTTCATCGTCGATCTCTGCGTCTTCTGTGTCGGGGCTGGTGCGTTGGTTGCCCTGTGCCTGATTCTGGTTGTCCTTGGCGTCCTTCGTTACTAGCATCTGCCGCGTTAAGGTTGTGTAAGTTGTGATAATTAAAATGTGCCCGGTCTTGATTTATTGATTTATTCCCTGTATATAGCTAAGTGTATTTACACCATAACCATGACGACAGTCGCTGGCGATCTGGGTCCGTGACGAGGCAGAACCCTCATAGGGAAGAAACTGCAAATAAGTAGATAGGAGAGGGTGGACAGCCAGTACGTAGTTGCATGGGATGTGGGTGTGTCCAGTCTAGTACCTTGTAGGCATTTCCTTGACATCCGCTGACCCTAATCCAGCATGTCGATAACATGGACTCTACGCATTATGACCCTAGCTTCTTAGTTTCCCTCCCCAGAATGCGATTGAAATCCGGGGAGAATAATGTAGCAACCATCGAGAAAGTGTCCTCTGACTTCATCAACAGAAAGGCAGGCCCAATCATGAATGCCTCCCCGATACCCTACATCAGGGATGTAGTGTTTGTGGCACCGTCTTTGATCCTCACGACTCGGCCGGTCTTGTCTCGGTTGTCAATCTTCGTTAACCACGAGGGACCCAGAGTAAACTGGTCTTTCCGTCGACTCTTTGTACGCGTTTCGCGACCATATTTGTGCGTTGCGTGACCTCTTACTCCATTCTGCGGGACATCTTATTACTCTGCCTTGACTATGCTGTACCTCTTTCTCGAACGGGGAAGCTAAATTTAGCGGGTGAATAGTGACGGACGCAGGACTTAGCCTGCCTATTAACATGTAGCTTCTACGACGTACTGCGCTTCCAGTCCATCAACAAAACCAACCCTCGCATCTTTACAGTATATGAGAGCCCGGGGGACGATATTCGGCAAATGCAAGGTTGGCTCTTGGCCAAAAGTTCAGCTCTGGCCGCACTGCCAGATCGGGCTAGTGTACAATCACAGCCACCTCGTACGGCTGCCGAACAAGCCCCTCGTTCAGCCTCACCAAATATTTCATTGTGCGCGTCTTCGCACAACAAGCCATTCCGAACAGACACTGTGATCAACCTCCTCTCTATGGCGTCAATTAGGTGGCATGAATCATCATGCCAGACTCCAGACGTGCTTGTCAGTGGCGAGACGGTCCATTGCCGCAGCTGCAGCAGCCGACGCCGAATTTCAGAGTTCGACGCCCCAGAGGCAGCCAATACGCCCCCGACGGCGCCGCCAGACGAGCCTCGAGGACAGATGAACCTCCGATGGCCCGCGTGTGTTCCGTATTCGCGGGCCGATGTTGGATTCCAGCCTGCCGATACGCCACCGACGTCGTCTCTCTCTATCGGAGCGTCCCAGCAGAATATTGACGCAACTGAGAACACTCCAGTGAACGATGGCGTACACTCTTTGATTTACGGCAGTGCGCTGGCCACGGATGACTTTCGCCTGCTCATCCTCACTGCCGAGGAGGATGAGAGCGCCCCCATACACTTGGTGTTCGAGACGTACAAGCACGACAATTGCCCCGAGTACGAGACGGTTTCCTACACATGGGGCGGCGAAGAAAACGACTACACTGCGCGCTGGCCAATTTTCATCGGTGCCTACTGGGACGTGATCTTTCAGACCAAGAACTGTTGGAATATGCTGCGCTTTATGCGTCCCTGGAGGGGTGTACGCACGATGTGGGTCGATGCCTTGTGCATCAACCAGGCCAACCTTGACGAGCGTACCGAACAGGTGGCGAAAATGAACCAGATCTACGAGCAGTGCTCACGTACCATTGTCTACGTGGGAACCGACCTTGTCCACCCAGTGCACGGGCGGTTGCCATCCCGCCGTCGGCTGGAAGAGCTCGACATATCCGGACAGCAACCGCGGTCGAGGCCGTTTGGCCTGCGAGAGCTGTTTCGGCGAAACTACTTTAGCAGAGTCTGGGTGATACAGGAGTTGATTCTATCGCAACATGCTAGCATCCGAGTCGGAAACACAGACTTCTGGACGGACCCTTCTACGTCGTCCCGTCTAGCGGCCCAGTATCGGGACTGGAACAGAGTCACGGCACCATGGGTCCGGTACATGTCACAGAAGACGATTCCGGTCAAGAACATTTACGAACTGCTCAGCCTGACGTCAAACGCGCGGGCGTCCGATCCCCGGGACAGGGTGTTTGGCGTGCTCGGCCTGCTCAAAGGCGACAGTGCCCTCCAGCCGGATTATACGCTCTCATCACAGCATGTGTTTATTGGACTCTTTGCACACCTCATTATCAACCTCAAATATATCAAACTCTTATGCCGCGCTGGGGGCATCGCCACGCCGGCCTCGTCTCTTTCGTGGATGCCGGACTACATGTTTCACGGCAGCTGGAATCGCATTTTTGCACCGCCCACGTCCTATCCGGATGCAGCGGACTTCATTTCGACAAAGGTCCTGAAGCTCCCCTCCCCAGCAGACCACACTGATAATGGGACGCCGCTTATGACCATTTTTCAGTTCAATGCACAATTCCGTCCGTCAGAGGCTTTCTCACTCAAGGATGCCTTTGTTGACGTCAAGACGGGGGCGCTGTCGATGCGCTTGCTTCATCTGTGCCCCCTTTTGGCGCAGCCTCGCCAGATTGGAAAAACCGGTAGCCTGGGCGTGTTCGAAGTGAAGAACCTGCAAAATCCGCTCTACCTCACCGCAGAGATTTGTCTGGACGAGATCATCCATCTCGGGTGGGACCACGTCTTCCTTGTTTACCACGGTGTGAACGATCAGGTTTTACATGTCATCTTGCGCGAGCTCGACCTCCCCACGAGGACCTACAAGCTCGTGGCCTGTTGCCCGCAGGTGTTTTTCAGCGAGATCGGAACAGACATGTCGCCAGAGAGACTGAAAGGTAGAGAAACGATATGGATTGACATGGCCATGGACAGCGTATGCTACATGGCGAAATACATCCGGGATTTATTGGACAGCGATGTGTCGGTGGACATTGGAAATATCATGATCAAACCCAGACGCCCCTTTGTATACGACGACATTGCAATACGCGGGTTCCTCCCCGGGGCTGAGAAGTGGTGGGATGTCTTTCCTCTGTGCCGCAGCGTGCTTAACGAGAACGAGGGGCTGTCACCCGATTTGGAGGCCGCGTATCGGGCGTGCACCGACACAAAGTTCCCACCACGGGTCGCCGATGGCTTTGTTGCATTCGTGTTTGAGCCACAGGACTGGGCAACGATGCGTCCGTGTTACTGTTGGACGTCTGCTTTTACGGAATTTACAAATCCGTGGGAGTGGCGAACAGAGGGAAAAAAGTCGGAGAACTGGCGCAAGATGACGCCGTTCTGGACGGGGAGGTTTCGCGCCATGCCGGTGCAGAAAAGAATGCACGTTCGGGCCCCGATAGCTGCGGCGCGCGGGCTGTTTCAGTATTGGAGCCAGCAATGTCTACAATTGGACAGGTTGCGACGTAATATGAGACGCGGCCTTGACGATCTAGAGGACTTGCTTAGAAATGGCCCGACGGAAGAGCATCGCGTGATTAGACGCCGAGACCGCGATGGCTTCCCCAGCATTGCGTGGGAAAAGGTGGCAGAGGCGTTGGCATTGAATGGGGAAATTATCCGGGTTCATATACTATAGTACATAGGTTGTACGCATGCCTACCCAAGGCGATTGAGGAGAGAAGAGGTTTACTACCTCCCATACGAGATTGGCGGTTCCCCTACATGCCGGCAGAGTTCACCTTTCACTAACCTTGTTGAATATGAAGAATACAACAACCAGGTACTAGCGACGCTTGCGCTGCCTCTTCTTTTGTGCTGGCCGCGGCCCTGCTACCATGGAGAACTGGCCACCGGCACCGGCCCAAGACAGGCGGCGGTGTTGCAGCGTCTTGCCGCCCAGGCGCGTGGCCGTGGTCACCTCGTCGTCGGCGTCGGGGCCGAGGCCCAGCTGCGCTTGCGCGTTGAAGCCGGCGCCAAAGACGGCATTCGACCCGGCCGACGTGACCACCAGCGTGTGCTCTGTTCCACAGGCCACGGCCACGGCCTTGTTTTGATGCAGGTCCACCTCTGTCGGCCCGAGACAGGCGCGTGGCCGTCCGCGCTCATCCGTCAGGATGTTGAAATCTCGTGAGCTCTCCTGGGCCGCCTTGCTGCCGGCAAGTGCCACGCCCAACTGCCCGCTGTCAAGACGGCCCCAGGCGAGACAGCGGCCGTCCGCCGTAATGGCGACCGAGTGGTGGCCGCCGCCAGCAAGGGCCACCACGCTGCAGCCGTCTAGCGAAGCAACCGGTGTCGGGATGATGACCGTCGGCGCCGCATCCGGGCCGTGACGCCGCAGCTCGTCGGGGGCCGCGCCGGTCTCGCCAAACGAGTTCAGACCCCAGGCCCAGACACGGCCGTGAACACCGACGGCAAAGGAGTGGTACTCGCCCGAGGCCACAAAGGCAATGTCCTCGCTGCTGCTGTTGTCGCCGAGCTCCACGACGTGCGGGACGACTGCCACCATCAGGACACGACCCTGGTCGTCGAGTGGACAGCGGCGCCGCATCAGCCGACGGCCGAGCTGGTGCTGGTCGCCACAGCCCCATGCCCAGAGCCGGGTTCGTGGTCTCGATCGAGCTGTTCTCTGCCGTTTCTTTGGGCTTTTGTCCTCCTCGTCTCTCTCGTCTCTCTCGTCTCCCCCGTCTGCCCGTCCTTGCAGCGCAAGCGCGTGGTTCGCGCCAGCCGCAATCTGCGTAATACCTTGAAGTCCCGGGATGCGCACAGGCGTGGGTTGACGCTTGATGAGTTCGCCCGTGGCCTCGTTGTGCACAAAGACTTCCTCGCCCTCAGGCGTGCGGAACGCGCCCCAACCATAGACCAGGCCCGTGTCTGTCAGCGCAAAGCTGCAACTGTCGCCGGCGGCCACCTGCGCAAAGACGGTACCCAGAGGGAAAGCTGTGACGGGAATGGCCGTCGGTGTCGACTCTCGCGGGTTGAGTGACGCCGAGTCGGAGTCACTGTCTGAGTCGGCATCCTCCTTCACCTCCTTCAGTCCGCCCTCCCACGCTATGTCACGACCGAGCGCCCCGCTATCGTTGACGCCCCAGGTCACAATCTCGTTGTGGCTCGTCAGCGCGACGGAGTGCATGCCGCCGCAAGCAAGTTGCACAACATCAAAGGACGTCGTTTTCCCAGTCGACGGCGTCGTGCCCAGAAACGGGTTCAACACCGGGATATTAGCCTCGGAAACATCGGGTCCGAGGCCCAGCTCGCCGGCGTCACCGTTGCCAAAGACAAACACGTCAAGTACTGTTGTCGGAGGGGTGTTGAGGGGAGGAGGAGCGTCGGTTGGAGTAGCAGTGTCGCTGCGTGTAGGTGTCTTTGCTTTTGCGACGGTTAGGGGCTTTTCTTCTGCAGCGTTTGGCCGTCGAGCTCGCTTAGCCGGAACGTCCACAGCCGGAAAGACGCGCTTTGTCGATGCTCTTGCCATCGCCCTCTTTGTTCGTGTTTTGTAGCCGTTGGGCGTGGCTGGGCAAAACACGGGACAGACAAAGTCACGGGAGTTATGCGGCATTCAGTTGCATTCGCCCCGCTTCAGATCGGAGAGCGACACGACCAATCGAAGGCCGACTTAGGAAATGAATGTAAGAGGAGGAAATAGGAAATAGGAGAGAGAAAAGTAGAAAGGAGGAAGAATGGTAGGTTAGAGAGGGATCGAACGATTCGCGCGAACATGGTGCATCTAGTAACAAGCCCGTCTGGATTCAAGATTGAATAGAATACTACCCACAGCTTGAGGATCACTAGGTCTACCAGATCCTCAAGTCTGCCCGGTGACACCACGTAGCCGTAGTTGAAGCCGTCCACGTTGTCAATGTCGATCCATTCCTCCAGGTAGTCGGACACCTGCGCGGGTGTGCCCACAGGCGTAGGTCCGTAGGCGCCCAGGGACACGGACTTGCCGACATCGCGTGGCGTCCAAGCAGGGACGACATCACTCTGGTACTTCTGCTGGTCGAGGTGTGAGTACACACGGCCGTTGGTGGTCACGTCCTCGGAGATCAACACGTTGTCCAGGTCCAGCTTCGACAGGTTGATGCCGGAGCTCGTTGTAAAGAAGACGAGGCCGGTCAGCTCGTCGGCGTGCGTTGAGGGAAGGATCAACATTGTGCACCGAGTTTGTTACTTCTCCCCATGGTGGTGAATGGTGCAAATGCGGCTGGGATCTGCATAAACACCAGGTACAGCGTCTTCTTTTAGAGCATCATCGGCTCAGGATCCCTCCCAAATTCTGGCGTGTAATTAGTGGACACACTCTGCAAGAGACCAAAATGATGCCATACATGTACAGGGTCTCCAAGTATGCATCTGCATTCTTGTATCTCTGGTCGTGCTTAACTAACTCAAATCCCATTTACACTTTTGATTAGTGTACTGGGGCAGGTCTGCCTCTCACCACAGAAGGATCACCCTTGGGAAACCGTGGCGCCTCTGTCTTCGGGCCGCCACCACTGGCCGAAGCTGAGATGGCTTGTCGCGAATATGTTAAAGGCATTGATGTAGATACGGCGCTTGGCCATCTGATGCCGGCCAGTTGCCATGATGGGCGAGGCAAGTTCTTGGCCACGGGGAGGAACATCATTCAGTAACAATGCGGAAGGATGGTCATGTAAGAGGACTAGCTTTGAGAATACCATTTTAGCGATGTCGGGACGGTGACATTGTGCCTTGGCTTACGTGCTTGCAGCCACTGTAACAGCATCGCCTGCACCAGCTGGAAGAATAACTTTACTGGCAGTCGATGAAGTATCGAAGATTGCTACGATCCCGTCAAAGTGTATTGTCGGCAAAGTTATGATGAGTTCTTATGCGAATGCTTAGGCGCACTAACTTCGTGAGATAGTCACAATACAAGCATACCCATGCTTGTAATGTACACACGGCTTCGTTTGATTGCTCCTTGAGTGAAAGAGGGCGTACACCGAGCCGCAAACTACTACTACCTACAAAGCAGCCCACGCTTCGTTTGGGGCTGGCAGCAACCTGCTGACCAGCCGCAGAGCAGCCTAAAAGGATGCGCCTCTGCATGTCAGCCATGCAAGTCATGATTGGCTATCACCCTGGGTTGCCTAACCCCACCGTAAGATGTTCAATTTCCTGCCCCAGACCGAGCGAGGATGGGTTTGAACGGTCAATCACACGATGGAGCTCGAAAACTACCGCCCGCTGGATAGAGAAACCCGTGAGATTCGACTCTTGCGGGTTTCGGATACTCTTGGAAAGGGCGATAATGCCTTGAACTTCACCATGATCCACACCTCGCTTACATTGGCTCCTCTCGAAAAGTACACGGCCATATCGTATTGTTGGGGAGAAACGGGTGAGATGGCCGTCATACGAGTCAATGGGGAGGACATCCTGGCTCCCTGGAGTGCTGCTGCGGCCCTACAGAGACTGGTCCAGACACCCGGCGAACTGTTCTGGATCGATGCCGTCTGCATCAATCAGCGAGACCAGGCCGAGAAAGGCCACCAGGTGAACATTATGGGCGACATCTACTCCAAGGCGCATCAAGTTCGCATCTGGCTAGGCCCCATGCCAGCCGACACAGCCGTCAGCGCTCTCAGCTCCATTCGCAAAATACACGCACAATGCTGGAAGGCCACCGACGGTCTCGCCACCCTACACGCACATCTGTACGGTGGTGCGTCCATGATGTTTCAGTATTCAGACAAGGACCTCCCAGAGTCAGTCGACTGGGAGGCGCTCAAGGCGGTCTATTCCGTGCCCTGGTTCACCCGCTTGTGGGTCGTCCAGGAAGTGGCACTGGCTCGAGACGCAACCTGCTACATCGGTCAGCTTAGCATCGCCGCCGAGACTTTGACACTCGCTGCCCGCTGGATGGTACACCGAAAATACCCAAAGCATTTTGCAAGCACAGAGGTCAAAGGCATCGAAAACGCCTCAAGCATGTACAAGCCCACGATGCGTCCCTTGAGCAACCAGCTCCGGCGAATGCACCGGCAGGCTTGCAAGGACCCTCGGGACCGTGTGTACGGCTTGTTGGGGCTTTTGTCACCACAGGTCGCCCGCTCCATCGTTCCGGACTATTCTCTTCCCGTTGTTGGCGTCTACGCAAGCGCCGTAAAGGCCGCTCTCGAGGAAGACGGAAATCTCCGGATGCTCCAGTTCGTCGCCTGGTATGTCGACAAGCCCGCTCCCGGAAGTCCCATGCATCGGATTGGCGGCAACATGCAGCCTGCCGAGGACATGGGCGGCATTCGAGGCACTGAAGACTGGCCATCGTGGGTTGCCAAAATGAACGCAAGCACCGACAGTGACTACGGCTCATGTTACGATGTGCCAGTGATGGAGGAACCAGTGTGGGACCTCGAAATGAGGACGCTCGATGACCCTTACATCCTCAGCATCAAGGGAGTCGTCGTGGACCGTATTGTCAGCATTAGTGAGGCTTTTTCCAAGGAGAACTTGCAGGATGACTCAAGGCTCGCCGCTCTTATTGTGCAGTGCCTTGGACAATCCAGTAGGACTGATGTCAGTCTTCAGAACGCCGCCAAGTCTGACTTGGCACTCACCTTTGTCTGTGGCATCGACGCACTGAATGCTGACCGAGAGTCTGACCAGCGGCTCATGTCTGATTACGACGCATTTATCGCCTGGTGTCAGTCTCGCGGGGATCAGCCGCTACCAAAATACGGGAGCGGCTTCTGGCGCGCTTTGAATCGCCGTTTCTTCACCACTGCCGACGGCAGAGTCGGAATGGGCCCGAATCAAACACAAGTCGGCGACCATATTTGCCTCCTTGCGGGAAGTCGAGTTCCCTACATACTGCGAAAACAGGGCAAATGGACACTGGTTGGCGATGCATACTGTCGCGAGTTTATGAAAGTGAGTTTGGCCTCTCGACGCTGTAAATGGTGCTAATCCTTTCACAGGAAGCTGGTGTCAGTCCTCTTTACACGGCAAAAGAGTGCAGGAAAAACGGTCAATGGCTCGACATTTCTTGAGGGGTTTTTCCGAACTACCATATATCATCAAATTGAAAGTATCAGAATACGCCATCCATACTCGTATTTCCATAGAAAAAGACAGCTAGCCAACACGGCCGACTTGCTCTCCACCGTCGTTCGGCGAGTCTTATCGCGGAGAAATAAAGGCCCGTGCACTGACACCACCGATTTTTCGGATCGGCCGCCACCACAAATCCCGTCCGACACATTCCTCACAATCTATGAAAATGGCTTCCGCTGCGGTCACACGATATACGCTCGTCTTCTACGTCCCGCCCAGCGCCGTCCAGGCATGCAAGGCGGCCATCTTCGGGGCAGGCGCCGGTCGCTATCCAGGGCCGGGAAACTACACCGAATGCTGCTGGTCGACTTTGGGAACTGGCCACTTTCGGCCAGGCGCAACGGCCAATCCCAACATTGGCGTTGCCGGCCAGATCGAGGAGACGCCGGAAATCCGAATTGAAACCCTTTGCATGGGCGAGGAGGTCGCCCGAAAGGCTGTCGCGGCGCTGAAGAGGTTGGTCTGCCCAGCTCCTCCCCATCTGCAACTCTGCTCTAACGCGTCGTCCAGTGCCCATCCTTATGAAGAGCCGGCATATCAGGTGATAAAGTTGGAGGATTTTTGAGACGCATCCGCTTGGTTTAGAAGCTGCGCACGTCCACCCTTGCCTGATTACTTGTAGTCACGTCAGAGTACGATCAAAGAGGCATCAGTCATTATTCAACAAGCTATTAGATACTACAAACATTATGAGAGTGGTATGATCAGTATATCATGGAGTCGTCCCGTCCACATGGGCCATTCGTGTCATCTGAGATTCCCAGACGGGTCGTGCTTGCTCAGGTAGCCGCAATTTTTTGTAAACTCAGACTCGTCCAAAGGAATTGTGCCTCCGTGGCTTGCGTTCCACAGCTTCTGCGCCTCTGAACATGATTCAAAGTGGTTGAGAAACCCGTCGATGGAGTACACCTGATCCCGAAGTCTAAAGAGTTCCATACTTCTAGAAGTCTGTGTCTCCATGGTAATTTGACAGCCTTTGCAGCTGATGCCGCTTTGAACATGGCCAGTTGCCACGTCGAGCGAAGGGAACACTGTCGCGGCCATACATCGCATTGGCGCATCATCCCTTATGCGAGCCAGCTTACGAATGGAATCGAGCTGTCCGAGGCTAAGTGAACGAATAGTGTCACAGGCGTCTGCCACGGCTGCCACATATATCCTCTTCCGCGACTGTTCTTCCTCCAAGCCATATACCCCGGGGACGGTGCGCAAGACGGGCAGCAGCTGGCATAGGCGGTGCAGTGGTATCGAAGAAGCTTCGGCGAGTGACGAAACAGGGGCCACGTGAAGATTTGGAGAGGTTTTAATGCAGGCGAAGCAGCATCGTTCCGCCAATGGAAGAAATAGATGGCCACCAAACGAGCCGCACTCAGCGCATTCCGACGTGCAAAGACAGCTGTATAGATCAGAAAAGGACAACCGGTGGGCGATGCCTGTCCGGAGAATGGCACGCATGCTCTGCAGCGCGTGTGTAGCAATAAATCGGTATTCTGGCAGCCCCGACGAGATGTGCCGTGCAAGTCGATTCACCTGGCGGAATCGAAAGAACGACAAGACATCCAGATAGAGGCATATGGCCGAGACAATCTCAACGGGCAAGCAGTCGAGGCAGCCCAAAGAGGCATATTCTGACTTGGATGAGAGTCGAAATGGCTGAGCAATAGACGAGCGAACCATGAACTGGTCGTAGAACGGGGACCGAATGACGGCTAAATCATAATCCTCACGGTGGTAGGTCGCGACGCGAAGAAGGCTTTCCCGCTCAGCCGGATCCATGCTGATCATCGTTGGACGAGGAGGCGGGAGGGAAGCAACGCGCGTTGCGAGACGCGAAACAAGTTAGGGAGCACTTTTGGCTGTTGGTAATATTCTGCCTTGTCGACTGGTCGTAAGGTCGCCACGTGACATCCCTTCATGCCGTGTTGGTCTGGGACATCGTCCGTGACCGGGATTGACAGCCGGAGGGGGTGGCAGAGGGGGTGGCGGTGCACGTCGGACTCGGCCACTACAAGATTCCGTTTGACAAATGAAAGTCTCGTCTCCTTCTCACCTTGACAATGTGCCGTGGTTGTCGATTATTATCCCGCCCATCCCGGAGACCGTGGACGCTACACTAACCGCAAAGAGCCACCTACTGTAAAGATCTTAAATCCTACACTAAAAGCACACGCTAGCACCGGCAGTCCACTAAGAACGACGGCCGCTGGCGTGTGCTTTTGCTGTTGGCTGCTGAGCTTGACGACGCCATAGTTTAGCAGCCCGGGCGTGGAGAAAGAGTAAAGATAAGAATAGTAGACACACTCTGGTGACTACACCCCCGAGAGGGGCAATAAGCATGGTCGCCGCTTGGCCCAGTTTGAAGCCCGAGGCTCGGCGTCCAGCTCGCCGGACGCATTCACTAGCGATGAGCACGCAAGCAGTCGCCGATCTGCACCGAAGTTGGAGCACCTTTTTCTGCTTTCTTCTGTGATGACAGGCTTGAAAGACGTTCAGTCTGTCTCCAATCCTACTGTGGTGGTCTGATTAACCGTGGCTTAGCGCACTGGCCCAGTGCTGGTTGCGTGCGCAGCCCCACTACAGCTCCGCCATCCAAGGCAAATCACTCCGCACTTCCCCTCCCGGGACATGTCTCGTTCTCTCGTGACCAAATGTGGATGTCCCCTCCCTCTGTTGCCTTCTGGTTCGCCAGCCTTCTCCTAGGTGCCGCGTGGTGGCCGTGCCGGTATGAGTTTGGCGAGGGCGGCCGTACTAGCGAAATGTATTCTGCATCTCAAGATGCTTAGTTATCGACAATAATTGTCAACGGTGCCTTCAATGCTTCACGCAATCTCCGTGACTGCCGTCCCGTGCAGACCTCGACATATGCTTATCGCTGTTTATTTAATCATTATGCACGTCCACACGTCCCCCCAAAGAGTCTCGGTCCACGTAATTGGTCTAGCAATAATCAGGCAGTGTAGATATGCGCTTTGTATAGCAAAACGCACCTTTTCGTCCTTGATCAACCATTTTTTCTCTAGTAAATTAGTCTATCTGCAGTCCATATTTTCATTCATAGTTACCCTTCATTCTGAGGTCGACTTTTAAACCGTAGTTTCCTTTAATTTTCAGGTAGCTTTGCATAAAAAATCATATACTGTTAATGCAAGCAATAAAGTGATTCACACGTGGTGGCCTTAATAGAGCAGACTTATTCTAACTCTTAGTACTACGAAAAATTGCTTAATGTGGTGGTTCCTTATTACGACGTAAGATGTAC
Organism: Leptographium radiaticola; assembly: GCA_019925535.1. Lineage (NCBI taxonomy): Eukaryota > Fungi > Ascomycota > Sordariomycetes > Ophiostomatales > Ophiostomataceae > Leptographium > Leptographium radiaticola. The sequence goes on from JADHKK010000002.1 coordinate 1,419,389, forward strand.
AGCATCTTTAATGCTGAATTCTTCGAAGTAAGCTAGACGATGTTTAAAAGATTCTGTTGGAAAGAAGCATGTACTTGTCTGAGTCAACGTTCATCGTTACGCATGACGTATTTTACATGTCATAAAGCTGTTTGTTATGTACTGGACGAACGGCCAGTCAGTATAAATGAACGAGGGACGATGAGCTGCACTAATTTCCCTCTCGACAGACTCTACCTTTGTATTATTTTGCAAATCCTTTTCGTCCCTTTCCAAACACCAAACACCAAACAACCAATATGTCTCTCAACCCCTATGTTTACGGGCCTGCTGAAGGCCATGAGCACACACACACCATCGTTTTCCTGCACGGTCGCGACAGCGACGCTGAGGAGTTTGCTGGCGAGTTTTTCGAGAGTGAGGCAAGCGCGAAGGAGCACACGACCGCGCCAGCTCAGGACCTCACAATCCCTGCTCTGTTCCCAACTGTGCGCTGGGTTTTCCCGCGGGCGCCGATGCTGCACTCCAAGCGCTTCGACTCTGAAATGTCCCAGTGGTTCGACATGTGGTCTGTGGAGAACCCAGAAGAGGACAGCGACCTCCAGCGCAATGGCCTGAACCAGAGCATCAAGATGATTCTCGACATAGTCCACGATGAAGAGAGCATTCTGCCGCGCGACCAGATTTTTCTCGGCGGTATTAGCCAGGGCTTTGCCACGGTTGTTTCCACGCTTCTCGCCGACGGCCAAGGCGGATTTGCTGGCATTGTCGGGCTGTGCAGCTGGATGCCCTTCGCTACAAAAGTCGAGTCCGCGATCAAAGCAGCAAGCAGCACAGATGAAGATGATGATGACCTTGCTCTTTTTATGGCACTGCAGGTTGTCTACGGCGGATCGACGATGAAGGCTCTTCCTGGCCAGATGCGTGAAGTACCGGCATTTGTGGCACACGCGACGGATGATGAGGTGGTCCCTGTGGCAAATGGCAAGCGAATGAAGCAAAATCTGTCCGACATTGGCATTGCTGTCGACTGGCATGAGTACGAGGACGGTGGGCATTGGGTCAACGAGCCAGAGGGCGTGGACGATTTGTATCGTTTCCTCAGTCGGCATATGTAATGTAGAGGGTCTAGGGCGTTAGAAATGTTGCATAGAAATGAGATCACGAGTGCATCCAGCTTGTATCACGTAGCTCGCGTCTGTGGTTGATGCCTCAATACCAACGTTTACTCGTACTCGTACTCGTACTCGTACACTCGGGATATAACTGCGTAAATTTCGTGCGTGAGGCTCTGAAATGCGACGCAACAATGGTCATCTTGTGTAATGGCGCGCTTTGATTGGCCAGGAGGGATAAGTGCGCACACAACCCTAATTGATATTCTTCGCTGAATACATAACCTCTTGATGGTGTTGGGGGTGGAAACCCCGCGAGGGGCGTGACTGCCCTGTTGGGCAGTCACGCCTGCTCAAATGGTACTAGTGGGAGGAGGCCAGAGGGTCATGGGATTTATTCCCATCCCCAAAGGGATTTCAAGAAGCTAGCTTAGACAACAACACTTTGTTCCCTTTTGATTGAGGTTTTTCCCTTTGTGTGCGTATTTTCATCGTATCCCTCTTGTTTCAGTGTCGTGAGTTGAGAGCAGTCGGGCCAGAGGTTATTGGCTGTTGTGTGAGAGTATCGGGGTCCCCAGCCTACACTGGCGATCCAGGCAGGGAACGCCGCGAGAACTATCCTGCCGGAGCGGAACGTGTGTGATTGATCGCTTGAATGACCGAACGGAAGGACTGGCTACACAATCGTTTTTCATTCAACTGTAGTTTTCGGATCGAATACAGCACCAAGAACTCCATACAGCATACGACGAACAGGGCAAGTTTAGCAGCATCTGGATGCCGTTCGGTGGGTCGCACAGAACTGGCCTGTGAACAACGACTCAACTAGCTGGAATTGCCAGCAGTGGGTGGTCGAGATCGTCAGATTTCTCGAGGCCGAGGGTCTCTTGCGGATCCGGGAAAGGGGGTGGAGGCGTATGCTGCGGATGCGCGAACACTGGCAGTAGATGATGATGATGATGATGTTGTTTAACGCCGCGGGGAGGGCCAAAGGCCCTCCAGACCTCCCAGGGGGTATGTGGCGTGCTATGCTAGGCTTCTATCACAGAGTCTATATAGCAATTTCGTACATGTTGTGGTTGCGCCTGAGGCTGGGTAGGGACCTGCTTATGAGGGAGTAGGGAAGGGGCGAGAGGCTGGCAACGCAGCTACACTGGCAGTAGATAATAATTGAAGACATCATTTACACCATACTTTGCATCGTGGAAAATGCGTGTCTACCCTGCACGCACGAAGTATTCCCATTAATTGTTTCATCCTACATAGCGGCTAGAATACCGTGATCTTGGTTACGAGTACAATTAGCTGGAAAGATGGACTCGTACAGTTTTCAGATCTACTCGTAACACTCGTACTTGTACCAGTAAATAAGCATGCGACGAAACAGGGCCAGTTGCAGGGCACTGTCCCTGCAACCAGCTCCCCACAGCGAGCTCCACCCAGCATGATCCCCCGCTAAGCCCCTATAATAACCGGGGCCACTCCGGCAGTGCTGTAGCTTCTACCCCAGTGCGTCCCTAGCGTGCTCTGCAGTCCCACCACAGGAAGGGCCTCTGCAATACGGAGTAATCGTGGGAGGTCCTTTCTGGTACGGCCCTAATTGCACTGCAACAGTAGGAGCTGTGTATGGCCTTGTGCAGATGCGCGTTAGGCGTAGTCTGGTGCCATGAAGCTCTATTACATTGATGCCTATGTGCCAGGCAGAACAGGCATCCGCTGTGCAGCAGTGGCTTGAGCCAACTTGGTTAGCGCTCACAGTTTAAGCGTAGTGCAGTTTGCAGACAAAGGTAAAAGTGACTTGAAACTATCCAAGCAGCCCATTTCTACATTTATTACCAAAAGACAAAACCAAAGAAATAAAAATCTATATCGTCTATGCTCGTCCCCATGACTGCACGTTCAGTCAGTGTCAATGTACTTGGGAATGGTCTTCATGATGCCGTCGCTGGTAATTTCCTCCAGACACTTGGTGATCTGCTGGAGGAAGCGCTGGTCTGTGCGCAGGTTGTCTCCAAAGAGGGTGGAGATGCTGAGGAGGGCGCGGGGGTCGGTGCCGCCAGCTTTCGCCTTGGCCTGCAGCTCCTCGCGCATGACGTCGTCGACCTCAAAGGGCTTGCCGCTGTCGTCGACGCCGAGCACGTAGTGCATCCAGGCGGCGGCGACGAAGCAGAGACGGCGGAAGGGGCCAGTGTGCCAGATGGCCTCGGCGATGGAGGGCATGATGAACTTGGGGATCTTGCCGGAGCCGTTGAGGCAGATGCGCGGCAGCTGGTCCATGATGGTGGGGTTGGAGAAGCGCTCGATGAGGGTGCGGCAGTAGGCATCAATGTCGACGCCGGGAATGTGCGGCAGGAGAGGCTTGACCTCCTTCTGCATCATCTGCCAGACAAAGGCGGAAAAGTACGGGTCGGCCATGACCTCGTGGACGTACTTGAAGCCGGCGAGCTGGCCGGGGTAGCCGAGGGCGGAGTGGCTGCCATTGAGGAGACGCAGCTTGTGCTTCTCAAACTGCTCGACGTCGGCGACGTCCTTGACGACCTGGACGCCGACGAGCTCAAAGGGCGGGCGGCCGTCGCAGAAGCGGTCCTCAATGACCCACTGCATAAAGGGCTCAGTGACGACGGGCCAGGCGTCGGCGATGCCGAATTCGTCGGTGAGGGCGGCCTTGTCGGCGGCGGTGGTCTGGGGCGTGATGCGGTCGACCATGGAGTTGGGAAAGGCGCCGCGGGCGGCGATCCAGTCGGCGACGGCGGGGTCGCGCAGACGGGCAAAGGCCTGCAGCATGGCGCGTGTGATGCTGCCGTTGCGGTGCATGTTGTCGCAGGAGAGGACGGTAAAGGGGGGGAGGCCGGCATGGTAGCGGCGGGCCAGGGCGGCGTAGAGGAAGCCGTAGGTGGTGTTGGGGTCGTCGGCGTGGGCGGGGTCCACGTCGCGCTGGATGTCGGGGTGTTCGCTCTGCAGCTTGTGCGTGTGCTCGTCGTAGTAGTAGCCGCTCTCGGTAATGGTCATGGAGACAATGTGCGTGTCGGGATGGGCCATTTTGGCGATGACGGCCTCGCGGTTGTCGGGCGCAAAGAGGTAGTCGTTGATGCTGCCGACGACCTTGGGCACGCTGCCCTTGGCCGAGCGCTCGACGACGGTGTAGAGGTGGTCCTGGCCGTTGAGGGCGTCGCGCATGGCGGCGTCAAACGGCTGCAGGCCGACGCCGCAAATGGCAAAGTCCGTCAGGCCGTGGGACTGCATCAGGCGGTCCATGTAGACGGCCAGATGGGCGCGGTGGAAGCCACCCACGCCAATGTGCACGATGCCCTCCTTGACGGCGGCACCGCGTGCATAGGTCGGCACCGCAATGGGGGCATTGCCGCCGCTCGCCGCAATCTGCGGCAGGTTCGCGCTGTTGAGTTTCAGCTGCGGGGGCGCCATTGGGGCGACGACGGGGGATACGACGGGGAGCGGTGTGGCGGCGGCGGTCGACAGGTGCGAATGCCAATGCGTGGTTGGAGGCAAGGTCGGCTTCAATGTCAGGGACGATCTCGGCGGGAGGTGATGGTGGTGGCGGAAGAGATTGATTTTTATGGCAAAAGCGTTGGGACGGCCGCCCTGTACAGAGAGCTGGGCCGCCGTGCGGAGAGATCTCACCGCTTTGGGGGTCATGGCGCATAAGTCCGGCAGAATCGTGGCGAGACCCAGGGGGCTGCGGCAGCGAAAGGGGGCGGGGGGCACATACAGTGCTGGCCGCAGCGCGTTTATATGTCCAGCACAGTGCCGGCAGCGGCGCTGGCCCCCAAGGCGGTGACCCAATCGGATGTCCGCGGCCGGGGGTCCATTCACCGCTCTTGCCGTTGCGCGACATCTCTCCCCGTTTCCGCGCCCAGCTGATCCGTAAGACGGGGCCCTCGATAGGGTGCCGAAAAAGTCTGCAGTCACAAGACCCCTTCGTGCAGGCTGCTTTTAATTACGTTGTGTCAGACGCGGCATGAAGCGACTGCATCCCACGGTCATCTGTGTTACCAGTGTCACACTTCTGGTGCACGAGGAAGGGGGAAAAAGTACACAATACGAGAATGCCCCTTCTCAATCGGCCCGGCGTCGACTGTGGTCTAGATTCCCATTCCTGCCCTCCCTCGTATTCTCGCCTTTTCGGTGCGCTCATTACTACGGAGTACGCGGGCGGATCAGCTTAGGACCACAAGCCGATGGGGCGCCATTTAGGGGCGCTATTGGGGGGTCCCATTTAGGGGTCCCAATTCAGGGGACGCAGTTACCCATTAAGGCTAGTTTTAGCGTCAGCTGCGTCTCCCGAAATAGCACAAACCTCAAGAGAGTTGCTCCGTGCACTATGGTTTTTTGCTCAGTGCACTATATTTTACTGATAACGAAAAAGATACATCGGGTGGGTCATCAAGCTTTACAGCTTTAGCCAACTCCCTATCGTCTTCCCTTATAATCGCTTTTGTCGCTCTTTACTTGCTTGTCGCCGCTACCTAAGGGGTTAATTACTACGTGCGCTATTGCCCTTGCTTAAGTAGCATAGAGCAGTAATATAGTATAAAGCTGCTGCTACCGCCTTTGCCTTTATAGCCTTTGCATTTGCTGTGGCTGCTGCTGCTGGTTCTGTTGTTAATATTGCTACCGTTACAGCCTTTGCCTCTATTACAATCGCTATTATAGCCGCTATAGCCTTTACTAATGCTGCTATTGTTAGCCCTTGTAGACCGCTATATAGCTATTGCGATATAGCACTGTAGTTAGCGTACTGCATTAGCCAATCAAATTGCAGGGTGCATGTTAATTGAATGTATCTTTTTCTTATCGGTAAAATATAGTGCATGGAGCAAAAAACCATAGTGCACGGAGCAACTCTCAACCTCAAACCGCCTGCATCGGAGCTCTCGGCACATCTCAGCTTCAGCTGTGACAGAAGCGTCGCCGGTGCCGGGACGATCTATCTGACGGGCTCTTGGCCAATTGTGAGTTTGATTATCTAGAGGCCAATCTGTTGGTCGGGACCATCAACTACGATTTCGTCCAAATCACACTCACTTGCATCAAAATATCCTGGACCGGCATTGTATAATTATCTGCATATAGCCGCGTGTGCTATTGTATCTAAGCGTCTGACCGGAGCCTCATCTGATTTTAAGTGCAGCTGGCGGTCGTGACGCAGGCACACACCTTGGACACAGAGCCGAGGACACCCACACCGGCCGCGAAGCCGCAGCCGCCGATGACACAGCTGAGCGCGGCCGTCTGGATGGCGGCCGACTTGGCACACTGGCAGCTGTAGTCGCCGTTGATGCAGCCGGCTTCCGAGATGGCGGCCGAAAGGATGCAGCTGCTGGCACAGGAGGGCACGGCCGCGATGTCCGCCGAGCAGGCCGCGCAAGGCGGCGGCGTGATGGCCGGGGGCGAGCCCCGAACCTGGTTCGGCGGGTGGGCCATGACGGCAGCGCCGAGGGCGAGGACGAGATAGCGGGCAGAGACCATGGTGGAGGCGGTGATGTGTCGAGGTGGCTGCGTGTGTTAGACGATGTCTGGGACCATTGCCTTTCTAGGCCTGCTTACCAAGCTGAAGTCAGAACCGGTTGACAACCAGTCGAGAAGGGCAGCCTGGGTACTCGGAACAGCAATTTATACACGACTTTCACGCTGGAGTTGCCATGCCTTCTTCTCCTCATTTTGGCCGTTACTAACGGTCGACCAACACGCGTTATCGTTGTCGTTGGCGGCCAACTGTCTTTCCCCGCTTACAACAGTGACCATCATACCGAAGATTTGCCGTCATTTCACGAGCCAGATGATGAACTTAGTCTCGTGCACAGGATCCATAATGCGGAGTGATTCTGAGAAGATTGCTCAATGTGGGTCGCGGAGGCCGTCAACAGGCCCAACAGATCGATAGACAGAGCAAAGGCGTACTTCACGCTTATGACGTTGCTTTCGTATCGGAAATCTACCATGGCACGTGTATCGGAGGCTGGGTGAGAGCGGTAGGCAGCGGCATGACGTCGTTCTGACAGGTGGACATCCTCCCCCGCTGCTGCACGATCGACAGCTCATAGCCGATGACCCAGTTAGAGTTGACTGACGTAGACATCGAAGTGCCGAAACCAAAGCTGTGGAACGGGTACTAATCAGCAGCCTACGTACTAGGTTTATTCTACCGAAGTCTTTTCAACTCTACCTCCCTTGTGGTTGGACCGTCTAATTGTTCATGAAATGACAATTCTAAACGAATAGCCGGAGCAGTAATTAGCCGTAAACTACCTGCTGGAACTTTGGGTCTGCATTATCTTGAAGTGAAACTGCAAGTTGGCCATAGGCTTATGAATGTTGCAAGCAATTCTGTCTCTGCCCTACTTGTAATGCCCCACGAATATTATACAAGAACGCAACGACTCTAGAAGAAGATTAACGAGTGTAAATCCGTGGTTCCAAGCACGGTTTCCAGTCTGGATGGCCCTTCGGACCCCCACCCCCCTCCATATGCTCTCTAGCTTTTGTAGCTAACCCATCACAGTGGCAAAGAATATGTCTTACAAACCCGCCATAACGAGTCACGTCGCATTTAAACCTTCCAGGATCCATGCACTTTCCTAGCTGTGTAGGTCGACGCCAAGAGCAGCAAACCGCCGGCCAGGCAGCTCACACCAGAAAACAGCTGAACGCCCATGTAGTTGGTATCGTGCTGGCGACGAAGGATCGCGCCGGTGATCGGCAGTCCCGTCAGGCAGCTACAGCGTGTCAGCCATCTTCAATATACTCACATGGGACAACTCAGGACATGGCGAGCCGCTCTAGTGAATGCTTACCTGACCGACATGACCAGTTGGAAGGTCCCAAAACGCTGACCGATCTTGTCCAGGGTGCCAGCTTTGGCGGCACATGGCATCAGCAACGAGACAAAGGCACCGCTGACGAACCCGTAGACGAGGGAAAAGATGATGAGGCCAGCAGTCGACTGGTGATAGTTGAATGGGAGCCAAAGAGATAAGATGAATGTTCCGGTCGACAAGGAACAGACCGTGATCACGTTGAAATACCCGATTCGGTCGGAGAGATACGGGGGCACGATCCGGCCTGGAATCGAGGTGGCGCTGAGCAGAGTAACTAGGTCAGTTTCTGTGTGTCTTGTGTGTTCCGAACATGGCCACAAGAAGAGAAAGGGCCTTACTTGATGATGGAAATCAGGCCCAGGGCCAGCGAGGACGACATTCCCTGGTTCTCCGCCATGCTGGAGACAAAATCAAAGGGTCCCCATAGTCCCCACATGGTCAAGAACGCGCCCACGCAGTAAAAGGCGAACTGTTTCTGCTTAAACAGGGTAAAGTCGAACCAGGACACGTTGCGGTCCCACTTCTTGCGCGGCAGACGGGCCCGGACCATGAAAATGGCTGTGAATAGCAGTATGCCGGTGAGGAGGGCGAGGTAGCGTACCGCTCCGGCGAAGCCAATATCCGACTTGATGTGGTCCACCATGAGCGGAAAGATGACACCGCCCAGGCTGCTGCCCGACGCGGCGACGCCGGTGGCCAGTCCTCGACGGCGCACAAACCACTGGGCCACACAGACCATGGCGACGGTGAAGACGCCGCCGGACCCGATGCCAAACGCGAGTCCCTGCGCCAAGAACAGTTGGTAGTAAGTCTTACCCAGGCTCGTCATGCATAGCCCAAAGATGCAGAGGATAGAGCAGGGTATAAGCACCGGTGTCGGTCCGTAGCAGTCGACCAGCCGCCCAAACACCGGTCCAGGCGCCCACATGAGTGCCAGCTGAATGGCGAAAATCCAGGAGATTTCGGATGGCGAGTAATCGCGCAGAAAGGTCGCCTGGTACGTGGTTTGAAAGACACCGATTCTGAAAGAAAAGATTGAAGGTGATTAGCAGCCAACCGCGGAAACCAAAAGCCGAGCCACTTACGCATTTAAGACCCCGAAGGTGCAAAAGAGGCAGATAAATGCTCCCACGACGCACAACCAGCCACGGAAGCCCTCTTCGGGCACTAATTCAACTACTGGTACATTTGCTGTCGTTCTGGTGTCCTGCTCCTTCTCTGAATGTGCACCGGACCGTTGCTCCGTGTCCGACATGGACGAGTCTGCCATTTGGACGAGTTGCATAGTGTCAGTCGCAAGGAAGTCTGCACAAGGTGAGTGCGACTGAATAAGACGGGCGGTCGATTAGAGGAGGCGACGAGGAACGATGCTATATTATCGCGGTAAGGTCCGTTTTCCATCTGCCTCGAGAAGTTATGAAATCTTGCGACTTTATACACAGAATGATATCCAAAATAAAATCAACTTGGGATTAATTTCCAAGCGAAATGCTTGTTAAGCATCTGTCCTGACAAATGCACAGCATTCTTCTGATCTCCCCTATCACTGGAATAATACGGAGATGGCAGAGTTTCCGAAGGCATCGCCGGCCGATGCCAACTACAAGTAGATATGCGGGCTTGTGGTCGGAAGCGGAGTTGCAGTCGGACGAGGCAGGGCTAGCGCTCGGCGATCGGAGAAGCACAGTGCGGCAGGCCATCTGTTCGCCCGCAAAGACGGTGGGTCACTCTACATGGTACTCTGGGGCCACAGCGGGACCCACTGATCTCTTTCTTGTACGTGGCAGTAGCTTACAGTGAGATGGCTCCTTTTTGAAGAGGTGCATGTGTTCACCTACTATTACAAAGCTCTTTACTTAGCCTGCATCCCAGTAGAGAATTCCCAAAATCATACAGATGGCTCTCGAGGACTTTTGTACACATATTCGTCTCGTGGCCTTCCACCACCACCCATTCTACCTGAGAAGTGTTGAGCTTTCTACGTAGGCGGACGATTGGTCTGAATTCTTCTCCCTTCCCCGCAGAAGTCCTTCTAAACCGGCCTAGTACCGGCAAACGTGTGTCATCCGTTGCTCCATCTAGGGTTGACCCCATACACACCCTCCTGTGTTGCAGAAGAGGATCGTGCATCAGGCACTCTACTTATTAAGTAAGTATTCAAACCAGACAGACGGCACGGCACAGACCCCTTATTTACCCTGTAGGATAGCCATAGAGTCCGGCGGGAACCTAGACAGATGACAAAAGTATCCACTTTCTAAATCGATTTGCTTTCTTTACATAGCTTCTTCCTCTATTATGCAGGTCTAGGCCAGCACATGAAACGAGCCCAAATCGATTCCTAGTGAGCGTGGCGGGGGTCGTGTCTCGCGCGCAGTTGTGCAAGCAGTATTACCGGCGTGCATACACATATGTCTTGGGCTGGCCACAGTATCATGCAACGGAGACAACAGATAGCCAACGCACGCACAAAGGTCACATTACAGTACATACTCCGTACTTGTGGGACCAATTCGAAACACTAAAAGACGACTTTCCCCGTTGGGGGTAGCGGCTGACATGAGCTTTTGCAAGGCAGAAACCTGCATCGGCATCGGCGTTGGCTACGGCGGAAAGGATATGAAAAGAAAATGAATGTAATTAGGCCTTATTAGCCCTCACCGGTGCGGCTTGCTGTAGATAGTAAGCCCCAGATGATGACAGCCGCTGCTGCTGTCGGAAGCGGGCCAGGCAACTTCCGACCATGGGTCACACCCTGCCAGCGGGCGGATCAGGGCGCTACCAGGTACGTCAGTCCTCTTCAGACTTGCCCCATATGCGACATACTTGTGCAGAATGTATCTGCAGGTGCTTTGTGTACAATCAGACTGCCAAAGCAGTCGTCAGATAGGGGTTCGCGCGACAGGTACTTTCTCTGGGTCCAGCGCGGCCCACCGCATTTGTCTCAGACATATGTCCAAGAAATAGATCTGGTGGCGAGGTGGGCGGTGGTATGCTTAAGTGTATTCATTCGCGGAGACTATTTTAGCGGCGAACAGCTGATTTCCGGCTTATATGGGGGTTATCTGTTGTAAAATGTACCGAGTTGTACAATGGCCCCAAGCTGGGGAAACTCCGTGCCGCCCCCCATTTAAAGCTCTGTACCCGTCCAGTTCTCCGGCGGCTTGGCGCTGATCGAATATTTTGTAAAATGCCACTCGAAGTGATTGTTGTTGGTGCCGGAATCGGCGGCCTCTGCGCCGCCGTTGCCCTGCATCAGGCTGGCCATTCTGTCAAGGTGGGTGGGAAACAACTGATTGCAGTGCCTAAAAAAAAAGCATAGGTCGGTCCACAGGTTGCTGGCTTACCAAATGGGGGTCTAGATTTTGGAAAAGTCCGGTTTCGCTGGCGAGGTGGGAGCTGCTCTCGTGCTGACGCCCAATGGGAGTAAAGTGCTGTCCCGCATGGGCTTTGACTTTACGAGGGCGCGCGCGGACGAGATGGTGTCGTTTGAGTTCCTGGACGGGATCACGCTAGAGGCCTTGGACAAGGCCGACATGGGAAATGCCCGCCAAAAGTTCGGCGGCGCGTTTTACACGATCCACCGGGTCGATCTGCACAATGGGCTCCTGCATCTAGCGGCCGGCCTCGACCTCCAACTTGGTGTGAAGGTGGTCACAGCCGATCCGTCGACGGGCGTTGTCATGATGGAGGATGGCACGCAGCATCAGGCTGATCTCATTATCGGGGCTGATGGTCTTCACTCTGTCTTACGGGAGGTTGTGCTGGGCGACAGAAAAGCCGCGGAAGCATTACCGTCGGGTATCTGTGCCTTTCGATTCATGATTCCTACCGAGTCGTTAAAGGATGACTTGCACTTTCAAGAGTTGCTCAAGATAAAGGGTCGAGGAAACACTGTGCTTGCAGACACGTCCCAAACGACGGAGCGCCACTTGGTTTGGTACACTTGCCGCAAGTGAGCATCTTCAGTTCTCTCGCTTTTCTTCTTTTGTGTTTCCCCCCCTTTTGTTTTCTCATGTCACAGTGCCCAGAGCAAAGTCTGACTGGCCTCTATCACAGTGGACAGATACAGAACTTCGCCGGCGTGCATGAACTCACCAAAGAGACTCTGCAATTCGATGGTAAGCATCCCCGTCTATTGGTTGCCGCGGCGAGAAACAATGAGCTCAACAAACTGCTAGATCTCAAGTCGTCAATGCTGACAGAGTTTGGACACTACCACCCTAGCGTCGTGCACATCATCCGGTGAGTACTCTTGTCCCATGTAGCACGTCTATGCAACAAGTTCTCGCTAAGACAGGTTGCCAACGGTAGAACAGCCTCTAAAGTGTCAGACTGGCCCTTAAACTACCATGACCCACTCCCATCCTGGCACCGAGGCAAGGTTGTCCTGCTTGGAGATGCGGCCCATCCGGTGTGTAAAGCTGCCAAGCCACAATCTTTCGTCGGATGAAACACTAACGTTGGATGCATAATGACAAGATGCTGCCATTCAGTGCCCAGGGTGCCAACCAGGCCATTGAGGACGCGGGGGCACTTGGTGCGTTGTTTTCTGGCAACGTGTCTGCAACGGACATTGTTAGCCGTCTTGAGCTTTATGAAGAGGTCCGCCGATTGCGTGCCTCGAGAGTGCAGACGTTATCGAGGGTCCGCCTGGGCAAGGAACAGGAAGTGGAGGCACAGTGTCGTTTATATGCGGACCCGCCAGGTTCGCGTGAGTGTTTTCTTTTCGGCTGACCTCGTTGGGCAGAAAGGCGCTGCTGACATTCTACAAAGGCGTCCCGACTTCCATCCCCGAACATCACCAGCACGATTACGGGTAAGTCTACGTTGGCCACTGGCCACTGTTATTGATTTCATTGACTAACTCATGGGAATGTTCAAGACACGACGTATTCGTGGCATGCCAACAAGCCATGGCCAGGTCGGGCCAAGTCGGGCCAAGTCGGGCCAAGTCGGGCCCGAAATAAACCAACGGGATGTGACTAGATCATCAGATTAGGGAAGCAGCATCTTTTCTGCTGCATGTACAACGTATCATTAAGCACTTACAATACTCCGGATATAAGAGTGCTCATAATTTCAAACGGATCCATCCAGTAGGGCCGCCAAGAACTGCGCCAAAGCTCGAATAGCTGGGGCATGTCTCGCCGGCGTGATAAGAGAAAAGGGTTTCGACGAGTTGTCAGTTGACAGGAGACGGGATACATACTCCACCGTAAGAAAATAATGTACAGTGTGAAGATTGCGTGCTTCATTGGGGGCGTCCAGTCATGGTGTCGCTCTGCGCTGCGCATCTTTTCATGGCGCAAGCCGATCGGACATGGTCGGAGACGGGTCGGCGGAGTCGGTCGGCCGTGTCGGAGATGATCGGTGCTGAAGCGTGGGGCTGACTACGTAATCATGTGCATTTGTCAGAATAGAGCCAAATATGGCTAGCGTGACGTCCCAAAATCACGTGCTAATCCATCTGGGCCGGTTCCAGATCTATCGCCGGCCATCCTCCGAGAGGCAGAAGTTAGTTTCCTGGATGCCAATCATCAGAGTTTCAAAGCGTCTTCTGGCTACGAGAAAATTACGCCTCACTGTACCTCTTTGACTCCTCAAAGGACGATTGGTCATGGCACACTTGAAGTAAACGACACAGTACGAGTAGATCCAATCACTGTTCTCACGTGACCATTCACTGGCCTCGAGGTCTGACGACATGCAGAGTCCGCAAAGCACTCGACACGAGATATCTGTGCATCGAATTCAGAAAAACGGTAATATCTGACGTGGGAACTCGGCCTCGGCGGCATTCAGTGTGCACCTTCCCAGCTTGTTTGCCGCCATGCCGGCCAGCCCAGGACTCGTCGAAGCTGACCAGGGCACAGCTGGTCAAGTGTCTGTTGTCGATCTCGCTGTGCCCTCGGTAGTTGATTCTGCGGCGCCGCAAGCTGCTCCGACTGGGCCGGTTAGCGAAAGAACCTCCAAGCGGGTCGTGACGAGACGAGTTCAGCTGAGCTGCGGAGAATGCAGGAAGAAAAAGGTTAGTCCTTGACAGCCTTGCCTAGTCCCACAATCTGCTTATCACGAATACAGCTGTCATGCGACCGCAGCTTGCCCTGTCAGAGGTGTATCCGGTCAGGCCGTCCCGCACTGTGCTCGTACAAGACACCGGCGGCAGCATTGAGGAATCCCAGCCAAGCCAACCACGTCAACCATGCCAGTCAAGCACAGACGGGCACCACCGGTACCATGGACCAAGTCAGGCAGCTCCAGGACGAGGTGGCCCACTTAAGAGAGTTGCTTTCTAGGGCTGGCATGTCGTACGACCATAGTCCGTATGACTCCACTGCCCAGACATTGCGAGGCTCAGACGCTGTGACATCCGTCCAGGTAGAGGGGCACGACTTGGAGACAACTCCAGACCATACTGCTGCCAAAGCTGCGGGTATCTCCGGTTCGGTAACAAAGACGTCACCGCGGGGCCACTATGGCCAGCGCAAGCTGTTTCAATTCATTGAAGAGGTGAGAGCTGTCCCAACCCAGACCGGAAGCCAAATACTCACAGCAATAATGTTGTGCAGATCCCGCAGCTATTTGCTTTTGTGCGGGAGACGGCCGATGAGTGGTTCTTTCCCCGTGGCGTCTGCCTTCGAAAGAGCAAGCTCAGCAAGGACTCTCGCCATGTCGACATAAGTACCCCAGGGGCCCTGGAAGAGCTGCTCCCTCCCAAGGCCGACACGGATGTCCTCGTCGCCTTTTACCTAGACAACTTTGAGCAGCTGCATCGCATCGTCCACGTGCCGACGTTTGAAAAGGAGTATGCCAACTTTTGGACGCTCCAGTGGCCTCGGTCGTCCGCCATGACGGTCCTGGTGCTGGCCATGATCTCGGTGTCGACGCCGGCCTCCACGAGCACGGCGGCCTCGGCACATCGGGGCATGCCGCCGCGGTGGATTGCCGCGTGCGATGAGTGGCTGCGCACACAGACGCTCAAGGGCCGCGAGCTGGTCTACTACCAGGCCTCGTGTCTGATTTATCTCGCCAAGCGCACCAACATGATCCGCAAGAAGCGCTTCTGGATCGAGACGGGCGCGCTGACGTACAATGCGCTGCTGTACGGGCTGCATCGCGAGCCGTGTCCACGCTTCTTCAGCCCGTACCAGCGGGAGATGCGCAAGCGGCTCTGGGCCGTGATCCGGGAGCTGGACCTGCAAAACTCTCTCGAGTATGGGCTGCCGACCATTCTGCACTCTGTCCAGGCCAACATCAGCGCGCCGGCAAATCTCGACGACGCCGACTTTGATGAGACCACGCGCGTGTTGCCGGCGCCCCAGCCGGAAGGGCACCACACGCGCACGTCGTTCCAGTCACAGAGTGACCGTAGCTGGGCGCTGCGCCTCGAAATCTCGGGAATCCTCTCCGGCGCCGGCACGGCCAAGACTCTGGACGACGACAGCCTCTGGCGATACACGCGGTCGCTGACGGAAGTTCTCGACTCGTTGCCTTCCTGGACGACCAGGGAAGCCGGTGCAGTGTCGCAGGCCAAGCCGGCTCTTGTGGCCTCGACTTTCCTCCAGTTCCACCTCAAGGAGTGCATCCTGGCCCTTCACCGCCCCTATCTCCACGGCGGCCCCGAAAGGCACTCCCTCTCCGAGATTGTATGCTACCACGCGTCGAGAGACGTGCTCACGCTGAACCAGACCCTCGCCGCCTCGGGCGTGCAGAGTGTATCCCTGTTGCGGGAAGATCTGTTGACAGCGTCGTTGACGCTAACTCGTCTCACAATCTTACAGCCCAAAGGTTCGTTTTTGGTCATGCCTACACTCATCTCGTCATTCGCTGATCGTTGACTCCTGGACTCTTTGGCAGACTCCACTGGCGTCATCGCTACGGGTGCCGAAGCCACGGTCAGCCTCCTAGAACAGAGTCTCCCGTTTGCGGAGGATCGGTATCTGCACTGCTTCTACGGCGAGCCGTGGTGTCCGTTGAACCTGTGCGGCGCCATCATGCTCATTAAGATGCATCTGGGCAAGGAAACACGACATACGGCCAAGTCGGCCTGCGCACAAAGATTCTTCAACCTGTACTACAAGCACTTCACAAGACAAGAAACGTCCCCGGACGAGCCGATCCAAAGTGATGCAAGTTTCCCAGAGCACGACTGTCTTGTCGATATTGTTGTTTTGTGGAACACTAACCTTGACCTAGATGGGCGAGACTGCATACTCGCTGTCGGATCGACTCGGCTACGGATACCACGAGGTAAGATTACTCTGCACCGTCGTCTTATCCTGATCGTTCTCACTTGCTAATCTGCGTCGGCTCGCAGTTTGGCTTTGACGCGGTTGATTTTAGCTTGAACTGGGACTGCTGTCCTCTGCAGGCGGATGGATGAGGCGAGCCTGGCATTGTGTAGACACGTTTTTCAAAGAGTAAAAATAGGGGCCTGTGGAGCTACATATGCTAGCACAAGAAAGAAAAATAAAAGAAAAACATTCCCTCGTCCATTATACAAATAAAAACACCTCAAGGATATACAATCCCCCCATATTCCAATGACAGCGTGTATGAATCCGACGTCGCATTGGTCACGACGGTGAAGCTGGCAATGGTGTCGTTGAAGAGGCCGTACATGGAGCCATAAGTCGTCGTGGCCATGGCCGTGATACTGCCGTTGGGGCCGCCTTGCACGTCAACGGCACCTTGCACATCGACGGTGTTGTAAATGGATGTTAGTGCGCTGCCGTGAAGCGAAAACACGCAGAACACGCCCGTCTGCGAGTGTGTCGCCGCGATTTGGCCGGCAGTCGCGATGCCACTGTTGCCCATCTGGACGGCTGTGTCGCCCCAAACGCCATTGTCGTAGAGCGCCGAGTTCACGTTGGTGCCGTTTTGGTAAAACACAAACAGCTCGCCGTCATTGTCCAGGACCGGCAGGAACGCGAGTCCCGACGACGTCACAGTGGTCAGACCGCTGCTGCTGTCCTTGATGGCGACATCCGACGAGTTGTAGACCGACACACCGCCGTCGACGGTCTCGTACGCAACCAGAAACGTGCTCGTGTCGCCGCCGCCACTACCACTGCCGTCCAGCCACTGCTGCCCGGCCGCCAGCCGCGACCCGTTGGCAGCCGAGACGCCAGACACCACGGCCGTCGTCCACTGCGTCGCGTTGGCTGCATCGTCGCCGGCCCAGATAAAGCTCTGCAGCGACCCGTTGCCGAGGAAGCACCACACGGCGATGTTGGCACTATCAACGGAATCACGACCGTATCGGTCGGGCGCCGCGCTGGCCAACGTCCGGCCGGATGCCACGTCGACGTCGGGAAATTGCTCCGTCAGGTTGACCGTTGACCACGTCGTGGCCGTGTTGTTCTCGACCGATGCCACGCGCGCCAACAGCGCGCCGTCGCCGTCCTGGAAAAAGACGGCTGCCGTCTGCGCCCCGGTGGCGTCGGTGTAGTTGCTGGCGGCGAGCTGGTACAAGCCCAGCACGCTGCGCGAGGCCGCCGTCGCTGTCTTTGTCTTGCTCTTCCGAGACAGCACACCGCCGACCGTCCCTCCAGCAATGCCGACCAAGACGAGGAATACGATCCCCACGATGCAAAGGATGCGCGAGCGACGAGAACGTCGGACCTCTTCGTGCACTTGCTCTTGCTGGAGAAATGGCACATCAACCATCTGCGGCGCTTCGTGGGCGACAACCTCCTTGCCCGAGTCGTACCAGGCCAGGCGGCTGTTGGGTCGTCGAACCGTGTGCGGGCCTCGCACCACCTCCAGCGTGCTGTATTCGTGCCCGTACATCATGGCTGGGGCCGGGGGAGGGTATATCGGTCCTGTGGGCTGCATAGTAAGGGGTGGTCGTGACGGGCAGAGAGAGCAAGAGCGACGCTTTCAGACATGTGCACTGGACGTCCCTCGAGATCTCGAGCCGAAAAGCCAGAGACAGGGCGCCCCTGGACCCTACTTGTACGCTGCATGGCCGACTGAAACGGATGCTGTCCGAAAGTGGGCCGCGGCTGGACTGATTCTGTCTTTTTGTCTGAGTGCCATTTCGACGGGCCGACAGAATGGTGGGCTGCACAAAGACCGGCCAGGTGGAATCGAGCATCATGGGACATGTCCTATGATTGCGTATTCTCTGGCTTGGCAGCGGCCGGCTACTAGGCCTGCGGCCCGTTGGCGGCCGCCGTCTTTGTATTTGCTAAGCTGGGGAGTCGGGCAGACGAGAGCGGCTGACGTGAGGCGGAGAGAGGGCAGGGGAAAAGAAGAAAAAAAACGGAAAGACGGCGGAATACCGAATCAGATGCCCCACAATCGGGACACTATCGATTTCGTAGCCGCCGACCCCGGAACTGACCCATTGGCGCGTATTCACGTGTCTTAGGCCCCACTGACTCCCACTGACTGCTCGATGGCAACCCATACACGTATCCATACAGCCGCATCCTGATGGTGTCCGAAGCGCTGGGCTGTCTGCTGTTGCCAATCCGGCCCTGGCGGGTGGAGTCGCCGAGTCCCAGGCGGGCGGGCCGCAGGATTACAGCGGGTCCAGCGGGTCCGCTCTCAAATAAGCTTGCACAATGAATGGATACGGCGGTTCGTTGACTGGATGCGAGAGGCTCGGGATCGATGGCCAGCCGCCTCTCTCTCCACCCGCATGTCCTGCAATTCAAATGCTGTTCTGCCTTGCGTCTCATTCCTGTACTGTTGTTGTCTACGCTTCTCATAGCTGTCCTCGTTTACCGTTCTCGTCGATATCCTCTCTACTCTTCTCGTCCTCCACACACTTCCTCCTCTCACTTCCCTCTCCTCTCCTCCTGGGCAAATGCACGGATCTTGTACCGCGGACCGCCCTCCAGCCGCCCTTCCACCGTCACATCCACCACGTTTGCGTTGAAGTATCAGCTCGGGTCGCCCCCGGGCAACGGGTACTCGCTCCAGCCTGGTGGCCATGGCTTTGCTTGCATCGTGCGGTGCTGGCTCGCCTACCGTTATTTGAAAAAATAGGTGAGGTAATTACGCAGCCAAATAGCGTGCTCGCCTGCGATCGGGTCATACTCATGTATCAATACAGAAAGCACATGATCTGTTGGAGAAAAGACGAACAATCTGATATGCTGCTAATTACCATCCGCCGTCATCGCGTCTAGGTCGGCTTGCGCTCTGTGGCCAGTCGATGTCGCTCGGCGTCTCTTTTCTTCGATTGACACAAGCTGTACCATCGCTCTCCCGGTTTTGGCTGCATTCTGTGTCAGTCGATCGCGCCTGTATTTTAGTGTCCTCATGTCATTTATGCCGTACCTCGGGGAAGCCTGGTCATTTGTTAGCAATCATTCACATTTATGAACACACGGCATTCGACAAGAGATAAGCAGGGCGGCCCACCTAGCTTGAAGGGTGGTATTTTTGAAAGACGTGAAACTTTCAACAGCAAGTCCACGTTGCCGTTGTCTGGAAATGTAAAGTCGTCCTTAATGGCGTCAACAAGGCCCATGGACATGATCATCGGGAAGCGGAACACGAATTCCTGGAAGCAGAGAGGCAGGAATGAGGCATGTTGGAAGTCGATAATGTACAGGCTGCCATCTTCTGTGAACATGAAGTTTCCCGGAAAAAGGTCAGAATAGACGAGGACCAGTTGGCGCTCGAGAGTTAGGGTCGGGTCAGTTTTCTGAAACCAGGTGGCTAGCTGCAGAAGGAAGAGAAATCGGTCAGACGCGGTCCATGTGCGTTAACAACGAATGAATAGCCTACTTTGTTTAAATAAAGCTCCAGCATGTCAATCGACTCGAACACCATGGGAGCATCGCAGTCATGGAGGAAGAACGGATGGTATATGAGGCCACCGCCGCAGGGACCGGGCTTTGCATCTGGGGGTACAGGCAGCGACAATAACAGTTGAATTCCGCGGGATATGTCGCTGATGCAAGCTTTTTCCTTGGCATAAAAAGAGTCGTCGTCCTCGTCTTTCCAAACTTCCTCTTCTAAATCCCTTAGAGTGTGGCCACGGACAAACTCCATGACGATGCAGCCGCCGCTGGTATACCGGGGCATGGTGCGATAGATTCTTGGCACATGAATTCCCTGTCTATTTTCCGGCGGTAACCTTTCCAGTGATTCATAGACAAACTGCTGTGTTCTTGCCTCGGGCAGCATTGGCGAAATCGGGAACTTGACGTAGAACAGAGGGTCCTCTAGCGGGTATGGAAACCCGGTGATGGCGTGGCCTCGTTCGTTGCGATACCCAACTTTCTCTCTTGCCACGTCAAGCTCTTCGAATGTGAGTTCTTGAGCCCTTTGCATGAGATCCATGGTGACGACAATTTTAGGTCGTACGTTGATGGAAGAAGTGGTGGGTAAAGTGTAAACGTGAAGCTGCGACAATGAATGGAAGAAAGTGGTCTCTTGCTGACATGATATCAAAGGTTAACGTGGTCGATATATATTGGTGCCTAATATGTCAGGTATTTGCGAGGCTGGTTATATCTTGAGATTTGCTCTTTGTACTTGAGATACATGGTAGATATCTTGATGGCCCTTATATTCACCCCTGTAACCTATAGCTACAGTCCTCACCGCCCGCCCTGTAGCGGACGACACGCCACCTGTATTCTGCTATAAGAACAATCTTATACCAACTGCGAACGCAGCTGTTGGTGGCGGTTTAGCAAATATGAGCGCTGTATTTTCTGCTCTTTGTCCTGGTTTTAGTATTTTAGTATACTACTCATTTATTTTACTGCTGCAGCTGCAGCTGCAATAGCTGTTACATATGTCACTGTTAGTTGTACTCTATATTTATCTTATACGCCTTTTATATTTACAGTGGAAACATTGATTACCTTGCTTCGAATGTACTGTACATTTCATCCTATCTTATTATGAAAGTACAATACAGGAAGCGACGTTCTACAGTACAAAGAGCAGCGCTCTATATCTTCTCGCGGCTTTGTTCGTCCTTCCGGAAACGGAATCTCCTCCATGAATCACAAAAATAAATGGCCCAGGAAAACGCGAGCTTCACCTTCAATATCCGAGACGTCGACTACTAAACGAGCACACTTTTGGGCCCGTTCTTTGACCGTAATGTTGAACAATGTTCCGTAGAGTTTTTCCCTCTACTAGCCACGACTCTGCTTACAATTACAAGTACACAATGCATGATTCGATTGAACACTATGGGCGTTGTTGGCTGGGAGTTTATTGGGCAAAGAGTGCCGGACATCAAGTTTGTCAACTTCGGATACTACGTTCCCAGCAACGGCTTTCACGATATCATCGGCAACGACTACGTCATCGAAAGAGGCAGTCAAGCACACCTGGGCAGCAGAGTAAGGCCCTCAAAAGAGTTGAGCCCGTCCACCCAGCCCCAATGTGTCATCTCTAGTCTGCCAATGCACAGGGGAAGGTTCGGCGATTACCGATTTCAACGCATCGAGAGGCATCTGGGTCACGATCTTCCTTACCTAAACTAACAAGGTTCTGGTCTGCCGAGGTTGGCTGCGGGACAGTACGAGTGATTACGGAGCCAAGCTCCGGTCAGTACTTACAGCACCAATGCAGCCAATCTTTAGGTATATCAAGCTAATGAGGAGTCATATTGTTTGAAACTGATCTGGTCGCCCTGCGGCAGTGATATCCGTCGTTGATGCTCAAAATTCAATAGTGTTCTAGCAAGTGTTTGAAATTTGTATTGGAGTGCTACTTGCAGTTTCTAACTGGTGTACAGTGAAAACATCATGTCCCGTATACATAATCGACGCCTTCTCTTACAAATGTCGCTGGATGGCTTGATTCGTTGTCCATTGCCCACAGCTCACGGCTTATTTTCCACAACATACTCGGCAAGTGATTATCAAAGCGGCCTTGAAGCTGCCGGCCATCAGTTTCGCCACGAACATGGCTGCACCATAAACAGACAAACATACACAATGCAGCCGACATGTTCATCGAAAGCTACAATAATTATTTCTCTGATGCATTTGGTCGAGACTCGTCAGGCTACCTAAAGCGTAGCTAAGATACTGCTTGTACATAAGACAGGAGCAACATGCACACAGAGTCACGCTTAATAGGAGCTGCTAGACACCCTGAATGCACAATCCACATGCCTCATTTTACGTGCAACATGTGCCATTTTCTAAACTATCCTCCAGGTAGCCAAGATACTGCTAAGCAAGCATCATGTCTAGGTGTGAACGTAAGGAGTCTGGTTCCGTCTACTCTTATCCTCACCTACTAAGCAAAAGCCCGTCTCTTGTACCGCGGATCGTCCTCTGGCCGTCCTTCCATCGGCACTTCCACCACGTCCGCGTTGAGGTACCAGCTCGGGTCGCCCCCCGGCAGCAGACACTCGCTCACGCCGTTGCCAAGCCACCGCAGCGCATTGTCGTCGCGGCTCTCCCACTCGTAGTCCTCCCAGCGCGGCGCCCGCAGCGTCTCCATCAGGTGCAGGATGCTGCCGGGCCACAGTCCGGCGATGCGGTCGCCGCGGCCGCCGCCTGTCTTGTACCAGCTCTTGCACACGTCCGTGTAGACGGTGCGGCGAAAGTAGTCGCCCACGTATGCGGAAAAGTCGCGGACACGCGCCGCCTTGGGCACCATGGTGACGTAGTCCTCGCGCTGCAGCTTGCGCACGCACTTGACCACGTAGTCGCCCTGGGCCTCGAGCACCACGGTCAGCGAGCCGGCGCCGGTGCTCGCGTTGGGGCCGAGCAGCGCAAAGTAGTTGGGCAGGCCCTCGACGGCCATGGCCAGGTACGTCTGGGGAAACGGCAGAAAGCGCTCGGCCAGCGTGACGCCGTCGCGGCCCGTCACCGGAAACGGCGGCACCGCCGTCGTGTCAAAGCCGGTCGCGCACACGAGCACGTCGAGGTCGATGCGGCGGCCGTCGGGCAGCACCACGCCGCTCTCGTCAATCTGCGCCACCTCGTCCGTCACGCATGCCACATTGTCCTGCACCAGCGCCTCCAGGTAGCCCGGCCCTGGCGTCAGTCGTCGGCAGCCCACGCCAAAGGACGGCGAAAAGTGCGCCAGCAGCTCGGGCTTGCTGGCCAGCCGCGCGCGCGTCGTCTCCGTGAACATGTCGACAAACATTTTCTGCATCTCCGAGCCGCGCTGCGATGAAAAGTGCACCATGTTGCCGTCGTCCTCCACCAACTTGCGGAACTTTTGGTACGCCTCCGGGTCCGTCGCGAACTCGTCGAGCTGCTCCTGGGTGACTGTCGGTCAGCAGTGTCTCATCTGTTTTTTCTTCTCCATACGCACACTCTAGCTGGTTCGGGTCCAGTCCCATCTGCCCCATGAGGTAGTCGCCGAACCGGTTCGAGATCCAGACTTGGCTGCGGATGAACACGCTCAATTGCGCGCCCTCGACCTTTTGCAGCTCCGGCACAATCTGGATCGAGCTCGAGCCGCCGCCAACCACGCCGATGCGCTTGCCCTTGAAGTCGTACTCGTCGTCCCACGCGGCCGAGTGCATCTTGGTGCCCTTGAACGTCTCCAGGCCGCGGATATCCGGCCACCGCATCGCGTTGAGGTTGCCGCGCGCCATCACCAGCACGTCCGCATCGTCAGTAAACACCTCGCCCGTGTCGGTGCGCTCAATGGTCAAGTGCCTGGGGGTTAGCGTTTTTGCTTTTTTTTCTGTCCCCGTACGCGAGACTCGACCTACCACTTCTTCTCCGCCTCCTCCCACGCACAGCTCGTCACCTTGTGCTGCAGCTTCACGAACCGCGGCACGCCATACTTGTCCGCCACCCGCTGAATGTACTCGCAAATCTCCGTCGACGACGCATAGAAGCCCGACCACGCCTTGTTCGGCTCAAAGCTGTACTGATACGAGTGCGCTGGTCTGTCAGCTCCGAGTCCCCCGCGTCTTTTCACACCCCCGTCCCCGGCACACACTCACTCGGGATATCGCATGCACACCCCGGATATCGGTTCTCCCACCATGTGCCCCCGATACCCGCGTTCTTCTCGTAGATCTGCAGATCAATGTTGCGGATCCGCTGCGGCAGTCGAACTCCCAAATACACGCCCGAAATGCCGGCTCCAATTACCCGCACTTTGATCGGCCGATGATTCTCAATCGGCTCTTCTTTGATCGAGAACGGCGCCTGGGGCGCTACCGGCTGAGTCTCGGCCATTGCAATTCTGACACTGCCGACTTTGCTGACTTTGCTGACGCTGTTGGCCGAGCAGGAAAGTGGCTCGCTTTGTACGCTTTGTACTCGTACCGGCCGTCGCTTCCCCGACGCCCCTGCCCCGCCTTTAGCGCAATTGGAACTCGTACAATCTTATTTCTACATGGTACGGTTGTATTCGCCCGTTAATCGCCCGGGCGTCTGGCCAGGTCGCGGTCCAAGCGCCAGCTATCATCCGTCGTGCTTCCACCCCTTCAAATCCGACAGATCCTTGGGGGCCGCTGTCCGCGTCGACTTTCGCGCATCGCCGCCTGGACGCCAGCGCCAGTCATGGGCCATCCCCGGGCTGAGAGTCCCCTCCATCAGCTCGACAATGTGCTTTCCAATGTTGGGGAGCAGCTTAAACGAGTGGCCGCTGTCGCCCGTCGCCAGGATAAAGTTCTTCCAGCGCGGATGCTCGCAGATCAGCAGGTCCGAATCCGCCGTGTCTGTGCACCAGCACATGGCCCGGTTCATGAGATCTTTGCCCTGGAAGCGTGGCAGGTACGTCGAGATGGCCTGGCGGATCCCGACCTCCGACTCGTCCGGGTACGTGTCCGTCGGGTGCTTGGCATGCGACCGTGGCACCGAGACCTTCTTTGGGGAGGCGGCGCCAAACGGCTGGTGCATCTTGTATCGGGAGAAGCCAGGAAACTCGTTGCAAACCTTGATGACACCGAACCTATCAAAGATCAGCCACGTTCATGTCTCGCCGGCTGGTCAGACCCACTCGTTCGGCTCGAAAAAGAAGCCGACGTCCTCGTTGTAGACGACCGGAATTCCCTTGTACTCGGCCGCCTCCTTCTCCGACAGCTGAATGTGGGCGTATACCCAGGCCTAAAGGTCTGTCAGTGATCTGCGTCTGAAACACCAGAACGAACCCGCCCTACCTTGGAACAGCACTGCTCCTCCAGGTCGACAAGCACCGGGCTCCACGCTCCCGCTGCCAGGACCACCTTGTCGGCGTAGTACTTTGTACCGTCCTCCGTCTCTACGCCCATGCATGTGATGCCGTCTTCCCCCAAGATCGGCTGCTTAAACGAGCCAGCACTAGAACGCCGTTAGCTGCTCTGGTCCCTGTGTCCTAAGTCGTGACTGCAGATGGCTTCCTACCCTCCAAACCCAAACTGGACTCCTTTGGCTTTCAGCACCTCTCCAATAGAGTTGATCGCTTTGGCCGCCGCAAGCCATCCGCCTGTTTGGCTGTACATCGCCTTCCATCCCTGCAGCCATCTGATTAGCCCTTGTCTCCATTCCTGCGTTTCGATTTCGACCCCACACACCTTGATGTTTTCCGCCGACAGCTGCGGTGCCTTTGCCAGAATCTCCGCTTCCGTCTCCAGCCACTCGTGGTTGTCTGCCAGATCGTAGCCGGAGCTGACGAGCCGGTCGTACACATGACGTACACCTGCTATGGCCTCTGCCGTGCTGCCGCAATCAAGCTGTGCCCTCGTCAGTATGCCGCCGCCGTTCAGCCAGCTTCTCAGTCAAGTCCTCACACTACCGGTCGGGTGGTAGAAGGGCTTGAACACCTCATCCTCCTTCCACATCTGCAAGGCCTCCAGGCTGAGCTGAATGTCAATGTCTGTCCGCTCGCGAATGCCCATGATCTTGTTCAGATCATTTCCCGCCGACTGCGCCGACGGAATTGGATACGTGTCGAGAACCGTAATGTTCGCCGGAGTGTAGCCAAAGCGCAAAAGATGGAGAGCCGTAGAGGCACCTAGGGTGCCGCCACCACCCACGACAACGATTTTTGTGGTTGCCCGCGACTCTGCCATTTTTTGCAGCCGATTCGTGTTCTTGCTGTTTTCAGCGTTTCGGCGAACGATTCCGAGAGATGAGCGGATCTCATCGGAATATATGGTAAGAACAGATTTGGCCCCACTACAACTCCGACTACCGGTCCATCCCCGGAGCGACTTAATTTTCGCCCGGTCGTTCGATCTTTCGGCTGGACCTTGTCCATATGGTGATCTCCCGGACATTACCGGACATGGCCGCTTTGGAAAAAAAACAGGTACCCAGTCAGGGGGGCAAAAAGAAAGCAACTTGCAACTCCCGGGAGTCGAACCCGGAGCCTACGCATGGGAAGC
Source organism: Leptographium radiaticola (assembly GCA_019925535.1). NCBI lineage: Eukaryota > Fungi > Ascomycota > Sordariomycetes > Ophiostomatales > Ophiostomataceae > Leptographium > Leptographium radiaticola. The sequence goes on from JADHKK010000002.1 coordinate 1,445,593, forward strand.
GTAGATGTTACCGCTACACCAAAGTTGCTTGATGTGCCTGTTTTCGCGTTCAATTTCATTAGTAAGCTCGCAGACAAAAATCATGGCTGGTTAGGATGTGACCGACTCTTGTCCCCAGTCATTTCGTCTTCTGATACCTCGGGAAACTACAGTGCGAAACCCGCGATCGGTCGCCACTGAATCTGTGTCCCTTCTCCGAGGGGCAGATCCTATTAGAAAATATATACGTCCTTCGTTACCGTGATTCATCCGTGTAAACTCTTTACTCGTCTTTCTGCGATCCTTAAGTTCTGGTGCTATTCGTGTCCAATCAGCCGCCTGGGTGCAGTAATAATATTATGCGGGGAAACCGTATCTTTCTCGATACTAATCAACGAACAACCTTCGTAAAATATGTCGGGCTTGGTGTTGAAAACGTCTCATCTTTGCAGGTCGTGCCTTGCTCTCGACCTGACCCGCGCCGATTTCGACAAACCCCCCTTTATCCCAGAGGAAAAGTACCATCAGATAGTTATGAGAGGGACGATTGGCGACCTTCGGAGTCGTGAGACAGAGTGCGGGATTTGCCGGCTCCTTCTGCTTTCGCTATCCCGGAATCTGAAGTCCCAGCCGCAGTCTCTCTCCAACTGGGACGGCGAGTGGGAGGCTGAATGGTTGCAGAGCACCTTTGAGTACGACCCCGACGCCGACGACGCCGAAGACCGATATGGTTCTGCGCTCTACCCAAAACTGAAGGGCACGCCCGGGTCGTCAAACTACGGAGTGCAGCTGGTTGAGGGGGCGGATACCACAAGACCGCTTGTGGCAAGGAGGATACCTGACGAGCCGGACATGAACAGAGTCCGATCGTGGATCCAACGATGCCACGATGAGCATGGCCCGCAATGCGCTGAGTCGTCGCTGGTGGTGACTGGTCATCCGATAGATGTGCCCGGCTTCTTCGTCATTGACACGGTCAAACAGTGCCTCACAGCGCTTCCCACACGAGACTCCGAGTACGTCGCGCTCAGCTACGTATGGGGCACGACCAACCTAGTCAATGCCACTGTGTCTAACTTGGCTTTTTTCTGCACCGAGGGTGCATTCGGCCGCGTCAGGCTTCCCCAGACGATTAGCGATGCCGTTGACGTGACAGTTCGTTTGGGCTACCGATATCTCTGGGTTGACGCCGTCTGCGTCGTCCAGGACAACCCGATAACAAAGCCGTTGTTGATCGAGAACATGGATGTCGTGTACGGGAATGCGGTGTTGACCATCGTCGCAGCGTCCGGAAGCCATGCCGCGGCCGGCTTTCTGCACAGGCGCAGTGGAGAGGGCAGCGAACCCGGTCTTGTTGTTGAGGATATTTCGCCCGGCTTCTCTCTTGCCGTCGCTCCATTTCTAGACGGCGAACTCATGGATTGTGCACATGCACAGCGAGGATGGACGTGAGTCCCGTCCTACTGACCGTCCAAATCCAGCTGGTTCATGGCCGCTCACTAACATCTGCCGGCCACAAAAGATACCAGGAGGGATGTCTCTCAGCGAGATGTGTTGTGTTTCTGAATGGGCTGGTCTATTTTGTCTGCCGTGCGAGCATATGGCGGGAAGACATGGTAGCCGAGTCGTCCGACTTTCGGCCATTTGACGGCGCAAACGTGCTCGGCAAAACAGCATCAGAGTGGCCACTGAGTAGATATGCAGACCATGTCCAGGCCTTCACCTCGCGACAGCTGACTTACCAGTCAGACGTGCTTGATGCCTTTGCAGGTGTCCAGAAAGCCCTGGCTAGATCGATGAACAGCACAAAAATGTGGCACGGTCTGCCTGCTGCCGCGTTCGACTGGGCCATTCTGTGGACACCTCCCTCTGATCAGCATCTCACACGACGGCCGGGCTTCCCGTCTTGGTCTTGGACTGGATGGAGCGGAGCCGTTACTATGGCCGTGGCCAACTCGAGCGCCTATGACCAGAAGTGGCTGCGCGAACGGACGTGGATCGAGTGGTACATTGCAGACTCGACTGGAAATTTGGTTCCTATCTGGGATGGAGAGTCACAAGAGAGTAAGTGATGTCTTTATGAATGACCTTTCTGAACTTTTGAAATAACACATTTGGCAGCTAGGACTGCGAGACCGAACTCTGATGTCGAGAATTCCTCTTCCGACGACGAAGACGACACATTCATGCCCCAGTACGGCGTCCTGTCAATGGTCGACGGTATGAGGCGAAAATACGCACAGAAGATAGCTTCCAAGCTGTGCAATGACAGGCCTGACGTTCCTGTACACGATAAGCTTGTTGACAGCGGGAGAGATGGCCCACCTCCCGCCCACACCCTTTGCTTTTACAGCTTCTGCACGATGACCTCAAATTTCAAGCTTGAGCCCGCAGACCAGGGACTACAGAGAATTATTGCCATGGGCGGTGGTGAGCTGCTTGGTTTTGTGAGGGTCGATAGTGGCGAGATCTTTCCACGACCTGCAATATTGGCAATGAGCATTCTATCCTTCTCGGCGCCGGGCGTGGGTCCCCCCAAAGCCATCGACGAGTTGCGCGCAGCCCACAGAGACGACAGACAGCCCAAGGAGAGTTTAAACGACGAGCTCGATGTTGATGAGAGCCTTGTTGATGATGGGGAAGCCCGAGATTTGCTTAATGTTATGCTACTCCGACCCAGTCCAGATGATTCTAGTGTAAGCCTGCGAGAGGGACTGGGCTTCATACATTACAAGGCTATTCGGATTCTCAACGTCCAGTGGACTCTTTGCAGACTTGGATAATGCTAGACAACCAGCATTTAAATGGAATAAATGCCAAGATAGCAGCGTGAAAAGAAAAGAAAGGAAGAAACGATGGCCACCAACATCCCTGCGACTACTTATCGTCCCAACTTTACAAATATCAAGGCAGGTGCAAGTTGCCAGTCACCTCCTCTTTAGTTTTAGATATTTCTCGAGGCAGGTGCGTTCATTATTAGGGAAACTAAGAAGGCCAGTTGTTAAAGCAGGCACTGGACAATACACTATTCTGGAGTGGTCAAGATGGATGTAAAGTCGTCTCGTGCACGACCACGGAAGCCGCTCTGCTTCGTGGAATTGAAACTAGACTAAGGCCCAAATGACTGGCTTATGACTTGGTCCTCACGATCGGTCTGCTGACAAGCCGGCTCCCGCAGATCTGGACCCAGACACAATCTTCATATACTTTGAACTCGCATCTCCCAACATAGAGCCGCCAGCGACCTTGCTGACGACCCATCCGATGGCTTCGGCCTGCGTCATAGCCGCCACTCGACACAAGTCCAGCATAAGGTCATCGAGGGCGTGTTGCTTGATGCCCCGAAGCGTTCGTCCTGCACAGGTTTGGATGTTAGCAGGCCAACGACGACCAAATTGGACAGCAGAATGGACAGCAGAATGGACAACAGGAGACGCACTTCTCTCAGTAAAGCTGCTTGGTCGCAGCAACTCAATATCGAACCGCTGGAGCTCATCATTCCGGTAGCATGTTTGCATGCCCACGGCATGCCCAAGACTGGTGATGTTGTAAAAGGGGTTCCCCTGCTCGTCATTGAACTTGAAGACGCGCGGCACCGGCCTATCCTTGTTGCTTTCCTTGGCCGCGTCCAGTTCTTTTTGGTTGAGCGTCTCCAGCTTCAACTGGTCACTCGTCATGTTCTGCTTGGAAAGAAGCGAGTAGATGATAGCGTCGTCCTCTGCGCATTGTCAGCCTCGAGCCTTTCCTTCTCTCTTGCACGACTCGGTGGATACTTACTGTAGATCACAATTCCCTTATTGAACCGGGAGTTGCCCGAATAAGAAAAGATGAAGAACACGTCGACGAATCCAATCAGCCGGATCTTGTCATCCCACCGTTTTCCATTGACGCGGAGATTCCAGGGATGGATGTCTCTGGCAGTGTTAGTTCACGCCACGGAAGTAGGCAATTGGGCATGTCGCTCGGGGCTTACAGATCACACTCTACTGTTTTCTGTTCCACCGTTCTGCCAAACGTCTTGAGGACTCGATGGTACGACGACATAGTGGCGGGCTCGCGATGTAGAGTTCAGGTTGAAACGCTGGTCGGGTGGGGGTAGCAGAAGCGAGGAAGAGGGCAGAAGTAAAAGTAATGCAGAAAAAGCGAGAAGCAGAAACAAGGCGGTCGGAAGATAATAAGAAGGAGTACGGAGTACAGAGAACGAGGAGGGCGGAGAGCGCAACGAAGAGCGAAATGAATAAAGCGGATAGACAGAGGACGTGGCCGGAATGCGGCTGAGACGGCAGAAGATAGTGAGCAGGGTCGCAAAAGAGGGGTAAGACTGGATTGTCAACGTCAGGCAGCTGCATCGTGTACGTCGTATGGATACGAGTCCGCCGTGATCTGTCACTTGCACGACATTGCACGACACTAAAGTTCAATATTGCAACATCAAATTGACTGTGCGTGCAGGTTCAGCTCGACATGGTTATTGAAAATGACCTAGGCTGACATGCAGATAGCCCTATGGCCATTGTGATTGGCATTTTCTCTTCAATGGTATTACCCGTTGCAGTTATCGTGCCGCCCCAGGTCGTATTAGGCTTACTGGTCCCGCTGTCGATTGCAAGCGAAAGCGAGTTGGCGTGTTTCACACTGAGGCTCTGCCGGTTATTCACCCCTCTGTTTCCTGGACGCCCTCTGTGAGAAGGCACCCCGCGACCGGAGGCTCACACGAAAACTCCTGCCATAAATTTCCCTAAAACTCCTTAGTTTTAGCTCCTGCCGTGTCCTTTTGCGTCTCTCGTCTTCAACTCCTGCTATTTCTCTAGCATTTCCCAACTTTACTCCTGCCGTTTCCCTCAGACTCAACTTCACTCCAACCACTTCCCTCGGACTCAACATCCTAATCCCACCATGGCTTCCCTAACCATGGCTGCCCTAACGGAAAGAACGAACAGAATCACAAAAGACCTTGTGATGGGCCCGTTTAAAGAAATTGCAGAGAGCCCCGACAAGGCGCGCACTATTCTGCACAAGTTGCTCTCCACCGGCCAACCGCCAAAGTACTATACGTACGAAGACCCTGGCCTGCTCGGCATGCGCGATGCCGACTTTATGCAGCCGGTCAACGATGGGGAGGGGCGGCTGCTGCCTACGCGCATGATCGACCTCGAGACCGGCCGCATGGTAGACTCCAAGGACATGAGTCTGCGCTCGGCATACTGCGTGCTGTCGCACCGCTGGCAGGGTAACGAAATCCAGTATGGCGACTTCAACACGGCTCGAGACGATGCACGCAATAGGGCGCTGGAAAACGAAGCTGAAAAGGTCAAAGAGGTGGACATGGACAGCAACGATGTCCAACTCGTCTTGGCATGGATCAAGCGAGAAGTCAAAGCACAGTCTCACAAAATCAAAAAGTATCTCGCGGAAGACCTGATTGCCAAATCGATTGACGAGCAGGCAAATTTGATCAAAGACATGATCAAAAAAGAAAAAACAAATGGGAAGAAAGGCGGCACGCCTAGGCTGTTGAAGATAGCCGGCGAGATCATGGCGGCTGTAGCAGATGCGGCCGACGAGGCGAAAAAGGAGAAGGAGGGAAAAGAAAAAGAAACAAATGAAAAAGACGACGATGACAACGAGTTTGTGCGGACTCTGGGAACAAAAACCATCGAAGCCATCGAAGGGCTTCTCGTGCTCAAATACCACCAGAGCCAGACCGAGGAAAGGCACAAACGGAAACAGACTACCAAGATGAGGCGGTCGACAAAGTTATATACGGACAGGATGGAGACGACCCTGTTCAAGGACGTGATTGACGCGACGGTGAGGCAAATCGACGAGCGAAGCCAGCAGAAGACAACCCCGGACGACAAGAGCGTGTCCAAGCCGCTTCCTTCTAGCGGCGACCAATCTATCAAAGTGTACAAAACAGACCAAATTGTGAAGGAATCAGAGAAGAGCAACAATCGCGCGGTCAAAAAGGCAAAAAATGCTCGCGCCAAGTACGATCGAGCCAAGGCCTGCGTGGACAAGCTACACCTTCACTTGATGAACGCCGTGTCGGAGCTGGCGACGAAACTGGAAAAGTGGCAGTCGGCGCTGAAGCTGCAGCACGCCATGACAGAAGCCAGCCGGCTGTTTGACACACACCTGTTCCCCGTGCACGAGAAGCGCTACATCTGGTCGGACACGTGCTGTCTGAACAAGAGGGATGCCAGCGAGAGCGTGGCGTCGTTTTCGATGATGGGCGACTGGTATGCAGAGGCCGACTTTTGCCTGGTGCATCTGGACCGGCCAATCGACCGGCCGACCTACCAGCCGGAGCAGGCGGCCTTTTCCTGGGCGAGCTTCTGCGGCGTGAAGCGCTGTTATAAGCCGAAGAAGCCCGCCGAGGGTCCGAAGCAGGTGCTTTCCTCGTTTGAAGAATTTCTGGGGCAACGGCCGGAGAACGCCAGGCGCAAAAGGTGGCCGGACTGGATCAAGCGAGGCTGGACTTTGCAAGAGCTGGTCATGAGCAAGCTGGTGTACTTTGCCAACGCGAACTGGGAGCCGCTGGGCCGGCCCATTGAAGGCCTCGGCTTCATCTACCCGCTCGTGCCTTTCGTCGGCCTGTACACGTCCCAGTTTGAGCGGCGCGACCCCGACAAGAACTCGACGGGGGTGACTGACGCGGAGATGAAAGAAGCGTACGAAATCCTGAAAAAGGCGGTGGAGGACACGAAAAAGAAGGAAGAGGAAAATGAGAAAAAGGAGTCACACGGCGTGATTGTTGTCGGCCCAGGCGACGAGATAAAGCTACACTGCCTGCCGCCGGCAAGTGAGCAGGCCGACGTGCAAAAGGGCCAGATGCTAGCCATGATCCTGCACAGCCTGGGGTTCAGCTTCCCGGAGGACATGTCGCCGCAGACGGCGGGCTCGGCGCTGGCCCAGGCCGTATACCAGACCGCCCTGAACCTGGACCTGGAGATCAAGGCCAGGAGCACGACGACAGAGCAGAGTGCGCGCCTGGGAATGGTGACCACGCTCTGCAGGGCCGGAAATGATACCGCCGAGATCTCGACTGCTGTCATTGAGGCGGCCATCAACCGGCTGCTCTGTACGCTGGTGGCCTGCACGTGGCCGCAGATCCGGGCAGACCGGTCCGACATTGCGCTGGCCAGCGGAGTCGAGGATCTGGCGGCATGGGGCGATGGGCTGGCGCGGACGGGCTTCCCAGCACAGCAGATTCTGGCGCTCTCGTGCGAGCGAAAACTGACGGCACCGGTGGACATTGCCTACTGTCTGATGGGCGTGCTGGGCGTACGCTACCAAATGTTCCATGCCGAAGGCATGAAGCGGGCGCTGATGCGGCTGCTGGACGAGGTGGTGATTGCGACGAATGACATTTCCGTCTTCAACTGGGTCGGCATCAACATGCGCAGCCCCATCCACGGCCGCTCCATGTACCCAGCCTCGCACAAGGCCTACCGGGACCAAAGCAAGCTGTCCAACGGGGAGGATAGGGACGACGACGACGGCGAGGATGACGGCAAGTATTACAGAAACGACGACATGGACAGCGACGACGACGATGACGACGATGACGACGATGACGACGATGGCGGCAAACATCACAGCCACGATGATAGCGACGACGACGATAGCGACGACGACGACGGCAGAGACCGCGCCATGCAGTACAACGACCTGCTGTCGCACGAGGTGCGGAAGAAGCAGCGCGACGTCATGGAGACGTTTGGCGAGGTGGTCGAGATGCTGCAGGAGACAATCAACTACGTGAAGAATGGCAACCGCAACATCTTGCCCGTGGACTTGATGAACGCCATTATCGACGGGGTGTTCAATGGCTCCTTTGTGGACCTGAAGCCGCAGGCGGCCGACCTGCACAAGATTCTGCGGTACATTGGCAACTGGATGCTAAGCCAAAAGGACAAGGAAAAGGAAAAGGGCCCAGTCAGAAAGAGCATCAAGGATAGCAAGCCATTTTCTCGCCCCATGGCTAGCATGACCATGCCGTTTCTGTCCAAGGACACCAAGGACACCAAGGACACCAAGGATGCCAAGGATACCAAGAGCAAGACAAAGATGCCCGAGCTCTCTCTCCGGCCATCGGCGGGCGCGAGCAAGCTGCTGTCGTCCAGCAAGCTGGGCTTCAAGAGCATGCGCAAGGCCAAGCTGAGTGCGGACGACCTGGCGGCGCTTGTTTCCATTCCGGAGCCGGCCCCGGAGCCAACGCCGGAGCCGGTTCCGGAGCCGGTTGCGGAGTCGGTTGTGGAGTCGGTTGCAGAGCCCGGGTTTGACGACACCGCCTCGACGCTCGTGGACGGCGGCGAAGAAGCGGACAATAGCGAGCTCGAGGGCGAGTGGAAGTTCCTGGCGGACGCTGTCAAGAAAGCGGGCGAATTCGGCGTGCTGGACAAGAGCCGCAGCGGGCTGCCGGGGGAGCTGCTGGAGCGAGTCGAAAATATAGCCTCTGAAGAAGCGAAGAAGAAGCAGGCGGAGGAGAAAGTCAACAACCGTGGGTTCAAGGATTTTTACAAGGTCTCGGAGAGCCGGGGCGAAGAGGCGGGCAAGCAGCTGGACGACTGGGCGCTGGACGGCTTCATCTCGCCGAACCCGGTGATTGTCAACAACGCGGGCATCGAGAGCATGTTTGACATCCAGCGGGTGGTGATCACCATGCTGGACGGCCCGTTGCTGCGGCGGCGGGTGGAGAACGCGGTACACGCGAAGCAGATCATTTCGGGGTGGTGCACCATCAGCACGGGCTTCTCGATGGTGGCGGTCAACTTTGCGTGCGAGAAGCAGCTCTTGGAGGCGCAGCTGGACGTGGTGGCCGTGGTCAAGGACACGATTACAACTGCGGGCAGCAATATGGGCGTGTGGAGCAACCTCGTGGGCATGGTTACGGAGAGCAAGGAGAGCAAGAAGGCCAAGCGAGATGAGGAGAAGAAGGAGAAGGAGAAGGAGAAGGAGGAGAAGGGGAAGGGGAAGGGGAAGTGGAAGGGGAAGTGGAATGAGAAGGAGAAGGAGAAGGGGGAGGAGGAGGAGGAGAAGGAGAAGGAGAAGGAGAAGGAGGAGGAGGAGGAAGAGGAGGAGAAGGAGAAGGAGGAGGAGGAGAAGGAGAAGGAGGAGATGGACGACGACGACAAGGAGAAGGACGATGACGACAAGGAGAAGGACGACGACGACAAGGAGAAGGACGACGACGACAAGGAGAAGGACAACGACGACAAGGAGAAGGGCGAGGAAGAAAAGAAAAAGAAAGCAGACCTGAGCCCGGATGAAGAGGACGTGGCGCGGGTGATCCAGCACATCCAGGAGCCGGACTTGACGCAGGTGGCGGGCGAGTGGGTGCTGGCGCGATTCTCGGGCACGGCCAAGGCGGACTGGTTCCTGTGCCATCTGGAGCTGGGCACGACGCACCGGTTTTACGGGCACCGGATCGCGACGTCCAGGATCGACTTTGACAACGCGACGATTGAGCCGGGGATGCTGGGTGCATGGCAGACGTACACGGAGCGCAAGAAGCGCAAGATGTGTCGGATTCTGCAGCGCTACATGCTTAGCGCGCAGACGCGGAAAAAGGCCGAGGAGAACCTCAACAAGGGCGCCAACTTTCTCAACCGCACCGCGGGCGGCCTGTCCGGCAACTGGCCACGCATGGGCACGGCACAGTCGGAGCCGGCCGAGGGCTCACTGGTCCGGGTGGACTCGGCGGCGACAGCGGGAGAAAAAGGTGCGGAGGAGAAGGGCAAGGACGAAGAGGCGCACAAGGACGGCGAGCAAGAGGATGGCAAACAAGGCGAGGACTACGACGAGCCGACCGGGCTAGAGGACGACGGAAAGACCAAGAGCAAGTTCAGCCAGATCTTGGACGACGGCGGCAGCACGCTCAAGCACATGGGCCTGTCGGCGTACAATGAGCTATGGAGCAGCTTCTCGGCGCTGCAGGCGGACCATCTACACAAACACCTGACGTCGGCGGTGCTGAAAAAGACGCCAGAGGTGCTGCGGGCGGCGGTGCTGAGTCTGGACACGAACCGGGAGCTGCTGCCGTCCATGTATCACGGGACGGTCCAGGTGCACATGTTTTAGACACTGGAGTAGAGTGTTGTTGACTCCCAGACAACTACTCTTGAGCGCTATAAAAGGTACTTGAAGGGACTGTTTGGGGACTGGAACTTGGTGCCGGGCAGCGAGTGAATGCGTAATCAGCGGTAATAAGTCGGTGACGATCAGCGAATACCCGCTGCTGTGCGTTTTTGGTTCGTTTTTTTCAGTGATTTCTTGCTCCTTCCGCCTGTTTTCTTTTTTTTTGCCAACTACATAGTACAGCTCTGTGCGTATTTTCCATATGCAATCCATTCCTGCTCCCTCCACAACAGCTATGTCGCATGGATGTCGACCAAAATCTTCACCTGGTGGTCCTTGTCGGAAATAAGCTTTTTGAACCCGTCCTCGACCAGATTTTCAAGCTTTACTTTGGTCGTAATCATTCCGTCCGGCTTGATGGCACCTGTTTTGTCTGTCAGCAATGCTCATCTGCACCACAACAGGACCGAGAAAAGACAAACCTGTCCGAAGGTTCTCTATGACGGCCCTAAAGTCCTCCGGATCGTAGCCAATGACGGACGTGTAAGAGCTCTCCTTGAACGTCAGCCAGTTGGGGTTGAAGGGGATCTCCTTCTCCCAGATGGCCACGTTCACCACGGTTCCCTTGGTCTTGACAGCTGCGCAGGCACTCTTGACACTACACATGCATGGTTAGCGAGTCCGTGATGGCAACAACACATCCTTCCAGGAAATGGAGCGCACCTCGCAGGAACTCCGGCACAGTCGAACACGACGTCTGCGCCCCGCCCGTCGCTCAGCTTTAGCACAGCCTGCAGGACGTCCTCCTTGATCGGGTTCACCACGAGCGAGGCGCCAAATTTCGTGGCAAAGTCCTGCCGCGAAGCCGCAATCTCCGACACCACAATGGTCTTGATGCCGTTTGCCTTTAGACAGAGAATCGCCGCCAGGCCGATCGGGCCAGCCCCCATGATGACAACGACCGAGTCCGCGTCCATCTTCGGAGCTGCCATGACGGCATGCCACGCGACCGAGAGCGGCTCCACGAGGGCGCCCTCCTCGAGGCTGAGGTTGTCCGGCAGGGGAAAGACGTGCGTCGCGTTCACGCAGACGGCCTCGCTGAGGCCGCCGCCGCCGCCACTGAGCCCAACAAAGCCGCCGTTGCGGCAGGCGTTCTCCGCGCCCGCGGCGCACGCCGTGCAGTGGCCACAAAAGATGGTCGGCTGCACCGCGACCTGTTGGCCGACACGAAACTTGCCTGCGACGTCGACATCGGGAGAAATCTCCTCGATGATTCCGGAGAACTCATGCCCGAGCGTGATGGGAATGACCTCGCCCGTCACGGGGTGAGGCTTCTGCGGGCAAAAGTTGGGACCGCCGAGGTACTCATGAAGGTCTGAGCCACAGATGCCGACAAAGGCGGGAGCAATCTGAAGAGCACGTTAGAGCCGGATATCGGTTGGTGATGGCCTCCCTGCTTACTTTTATCTGCCCCGGCTGGATCGTCGGCACCGGGACCTGCTCGATGCGAATGTCCTCCTTTCCGTAATATCTTGCGGCCCTCATACTGTGCAACTGACGTCCTCGATTGAAGGACCTGGGAGCTATGTGATTGAAATGTTCGTACAAAGCAAAGTAAAATGCGGAGACAAAAGGCGACGCGGATAAAGACACCCGTCTGTCATTTAAATCCGCAATTCCCGCTCTCGTGTCATTTGCTCTCGTACTATTGGGGATTGGATGACGTAAGGAAACGAAAGTTGTGGTCTGATGATCCTTAACCACGAGGCGACCCGAAAAAGCGGTGATAATTGTTAGTGCATTTCCGGATAACCGCGTGACAGCTATACCACTGTCCAATGCCATCTGCAGACCCAATTTCCTACAGTTGTCGACAGTTCGGCAAGTCTTGTATGACAGAAAGCCGTTCTGCGCAACGACTGTCATGCACTTCCCCTGTGCTCTAGAAGCATCGAGCTCCGGCCACAAGAGGGACTTCGCGGCGAAAGCTGTTGAGACCGTTAAGCGCAGATGAGCTAGTCACTTTTCACGCGTAGGATGCCTAACGTAACGCCTCCACTTTAGGGAGTTTGCCGTACCGATCGCAAGGCAGTGCTGTTGCAAAGTTGATTCAAAGCTAAATGGTAGTAACTCTCACAAGTCCCCTCCAGCCCTCCTTACAAGCATGCTACGCAGCATTACCCCGGCTTTGCTAGATGATTTTGTTTCGGTCCCGTCTTGCTCCAATTTGCCGGTGCTCAAATCCATTTCTTGCAAGTCGACAGCACGGCTCTTTGTAACCAACTTATAGCTGGCAATGTTAAACAAGTATACAATGACACCAATATACGACGTCACAAAGGTCGAAGTCTTGAATGATGGCATGAACGCATTATAGCCTATTTCCCACGGTAGATTAGCCTCTGCTACTCGCACTGGATTTTCCTTGCGCTTACCGTTGAAAAAAACAACCAGAATGGTAACGGCCAGAGCAAAGTACGCGCCATAGGGTTGGAAGCGGCCGCGATATGGCATAGCCTCTCGGGCCAGACCCTGCGCCTTCATTCCGCGCGTGAATTGGATGTAGCTGACGAGCAGACTGGTCCAGTTCAACGTGCCAAACACGGTCACCAAGCTTACAAAGTAACCGAATACGGTAGACGAGCTCTTGGTCACGTTCATGTATCCAAGCGCGGAGAACAAACCGGACAGACAGACGCCCCAGACCGGCACCCCGTTCGCCAAGGTGCGACGGAAGATGGCAGGGGCCTGTCCGTCCTGGGCGAGACCAAACAGGGTGCGCGAGCCGACATAGATATCGCTGTTAGCGGCGCTAATCACAAACACCAAGAGACAGGCATTGACAACATCGGGAAAGGCGGAAATGTTGGCGAGCTGGATGGCAATGACAAACGGACTGGCCGCGGCGCTGGTGCTGGACTTGGTCGCCCCGATCAGTCGACTGTTGGTGTAGGGCACGCTCATGCCCAAGGCCAAGATGCCGACGACATAAAAGAAAACGATGCGAAACAATGTCTGGCGTATGGCCCGCCGCACCGTCTTGCGGGGGTTGGGAGCTTCTCCAAAGGCGACACCCACCACCTCGGTGCCGGTGTAGGCAAAGCAGGCCTGCACCATGCATGCCCAGAATCCGAGAAAGCGGCCGGTGCTGCCGCCAGACAGATAGCGGCCAAACGCCCCGGGATTCGACCAGTAGGCGAAGCCGATGCGATGGCCCGAGGGCTGGCCGCCGAGCGAAATGATAAAGCAGGTGAGGATCAGCGTCACGAGAATAAGCAACTTGACAATGGACATCCAGAACTCGGCCTCGCCAAAGAACGACACGTGCATCAGCTAGGAGCAAGTCAGCAGGGCAAGCCGATATGTGAGCAGACGTCCAAGCATCGTACATTGATAGCCACAATGACCACGCTGATGCAGGCCACAAATATGCCGACATTCAGATCCGGCCGCCAATACTGAATGATGATTCCGGCCGCCGTAAGATTGTTGGGCAGGACAATGGCATACTTGAAAAAGTAGTTCCATCCGGCCGCATATCTGGTGAACGGTCAGAATCTCGACATCTTGCCTCTTCTCCGCGTTACATTTCATGTCTGCTCACCCAAGACCCGGGTCCACAAAGCGAGTCGCATAGCCCGCAAAGGGCGCCTTTTCCATTGGCAGCATGCAGGCCATCTCGCCCAGTGCCGTCATGACAAAGTAGACGACTGCGCCGATGATACAATAGGCAATCAGGAGACTTGCCGGTCCACCGCGCACGAGGCCGGTGCCCGAGCCAATGATCAGGCCTGTCCCAATCGCCCCGGCGACTGCAATCATGGAAACGTGCCGCTCTTTAAACTCGCGGTGCAAATGTCCGTTGGGGTCCGCGCTGGCCCCTTCTGCGATGCTGGCAGTCATCTGGAGGCCCGTGTCAGCCTCCTCGTCGGGATAGGAAGCATGCTTGGAGCTGTCGGCACAGCCGGAGTGGATGGCAGCGGAGCCCATTGGAAAAAAAGACGTAGCAATAGCTGGTCAATGGTTAGAGCAGAGAGCAAGATAGATAGAGGCCTCTTTGGACATTCGACAGCCAGAGGACTGCCTACATGTTTTATACGTCAATGTCGATTGGGGATATCAATGGCAATCCGTCTTATCTTGAGATTACAGAGCGTCTCTTTGGCACGCCAAAACGTTGGGCCACCGATCCACAGCCATGGGACCTGGGACGCAAAAGTGGAGTAAACAATTTGCCTATTCTGGCAGCTTTGCTGTACTGTGGAGCATGGAGGTCCAACTCCGTGTTCCTCTTGGCGGCCTAGGCCCGATTCGGCGAGCATGCTTCCTACATCTCGCCCGTATCGTATGGAGGCTCAACTCCGTCTATCTAATGGGGTGCGACGGACGACGAAATTGGTTCTACCGATCTATGGAGGCTCAAGTCCACCTGCTTTCTAATGTCTGTTCTGATCTTTCGATTTAAACGGAACCATCATCCGACGAAAGACCCCCCCTCGGGGAAATATTTAAAGCTGGTTCAAACTCGTCCTCGGATATGTTCTCCTACAACAAAGCCCAGACTTCCAGTATTTCTCCCAATCTTCCGCCTCAGCCATACCCAAAGCTCCAATCATGGCCCCATCCACCGATATGCCTTCGGCAGACCCGCAGACCCAAGGCAGCAGGGCGTTTGACATCTCGAGCAGCCTGGCAGCCAAGTTTGCGCCGTACCGCCGCTACGTCCCTCTCACGTCCCGAGCCGACGTTGTCTATCTCAACTCGTCCTTTTCTCCACCTTCTAACCTGATCGTTCACGAAAGCCTCTCGGCCTTTCTCCATCAGTCGCTGCATGACCCGAGCCCAAAGCCCGCGTGGCAGGCTGCCGCAGAGGACGCCCGCTGCCTGGTGGCACGCTACATCAACACCGACCCGTCCGCAGTCGCGTTTACGCGAGACACTACTGAGGCGTTGGGTAACTTTATCCGCTCCGTGCCCTTCCAGCCAGGCGACAACGTGGTGATCCTCGACACCGAGCACCCCAACCACGCCTACGGCTGGATGGCCCTGCGCAGTGCCGGTCTCGAGGTGCGACAGGTTCCGACCATGGCCAACAGGACGCACAACGCGGCCGGTAGGGTGGCTGCAGCCGATGCCGACACATTTGCGCCCTTTGTCGATGACCGGACCAGGGCCATTGGTCTCAGCTCCATCATGTTCCACAGCGGCCAGAAAAACGACGTGGCCAGCATCTGTGCTGCCTTTCGGCCCCGAGGCATCCACGTCCTTGTCGACCTTACCCAACAGGTCGGCTTTGCTCCCGTAGATGTCCAGGCTCTGGGCGTATCTGCCGCCGCTTTCGGCCTACACAAGGGCCTTAACTGTCCTACCGGCCTGGCCTGCATGTACGTGGCTCCAGACGTGCTCCAGACGTTGGATCCTGTGCCACCTATTGTCGGCTACGGAGCCGTCAGCAACACTCGCGCCGACCTGCTCGTGCCCGACGACCCCATCACCTTCCACCCAAACGCCAGACGCTACGAACATCTCAATCTCAGCCTCATTGCGGCCGCTGCCGCCAAGGCCTTTCTCACCTTTTACCTCGAGCACTTAGACCCTCACCAGCTTGAGGACTTCCTCTACAGCCTGGGCGACGTGTTGCGGACCGAGTGCAACACTCTGGGCATCGATATTGTAGGGCCGACTGATCGCAAGACACACGCACCGCACCTGTATGTCCTGGACCTATTGCATCCGGCGTGGCCAACATACCTCAGAGAGCAGGGCATCTATGTGACTCCCTATCGTCTGGGGGTGAGAGTTTCCCTTGGTTTTTATAACAACGTGGCCGATATCAGGCGGCTTGTGGAAGCGCTGGCTGCGGGCTTGGCCAGTGGTTTGCCTGCATGTTAACGTGTTGGGATAAAGAGCTCGACAATGCTGTATCTAGCCGTATTTCAATATATCACACCTCCAAATGATCAAGGCGACCACTGCCCAGTAAGTGTTTCTTGTCCATTTACCTGTCTCGTTCAGGAAATGTAGCTACAAGTTCTCTCTTTGCATTTCCCGCCAAGGCCCAGGTCGGCGAGCATTCATCCAAGGCTTGGAGAAGATAGTTCCACTCCTCGGGGATGCCGAGATAGGCCACGGCCCGGCCAGCCTGCACTATGCCGTAAACAAAGACCAGAGGCGAATGCTTCAAGCTGTACTGGCTCCGAAACTTGCGTAGAAGCGAGACAACATCCTGGGCCGACGAGAGGCAGGCAGCTTTGTAGCTGTCTGAAACGCCTTGCGCCAAGGAAATCACCCCTGCCTCAATGTTTAGGAGGATGCAGACGCTGTGATAGAGAATGCTGGTGTATGACGTTAGTATGGGATCTTGATATCCGTCTTGATCCATTCAATGAATAGGGACCTACTGCAGGGCAGCAACAGACGGTGCCACTGCTGTCTGGGTCGACTGCCACTTGTTCCATTTTAGCGAGGTATGGAGAGAAGTCTCCCATCGGCAAAGATCAATGCTCAGCGAATCCACAGAGGCTCGACGGCGATGGGCGTCGAGGTCGTGTCTTGTGCTGTATACATCAGCCAGCATCAACTGAATGATTTTTGCAAGACCGATCTGCATTCGAAATGACAACACCAGCGGAGGACCCTCGCCGTTCTCGTACTTGTGGGCATCGTATCCAACCGGCAGCCACTCTTCCATTTCCGGAAAGTCCCTTTACTTGTCAGCATGGGTCTTTGTGGGCTCACCGCCATTAGGCAGGCACTCACGGTAGGCGTTCCATGGGCTCGACCTCGGCATCATCGTCATACAAGAACACCGGCCTTCCCAAAATCAAGCTGATGAGCTTGTCGGATATGTAACATCCCCAATATATGCGGCGACGTATTTCCATGTCCTCGGGTGTCGCAATCGATCCATCTACCGAGACCCAGTGTGAAGGATCCTTTTGGAAGCCTAGATCTTGGGCCATTCGAAAGGCAATTCCTACGGAGACGAACTGGGTCAGATCTCGGAAAGTTCAACGTTCATTACCAAAACACGCATATCTTACCCGAATAGCCCCAGCCTTTGGAGACATTGCCTCGCCCAATCTCATAAAAGGCCAAGCATAGAAACGCCTGTACTGTCGTGATGTGAGGCTGGGCGAGGCCGGACACAAGTAGAATGCTTTCTGCCGCAGCAAAGAACCGCTCACTTTCGTCGTGTCCATCATCTGCACTGGTCCTCATCAGCAACCCCAAAGCACAAAGTGCAAACACCAATGCGCCAGACCAGTATTTCCGATCCGCGTGGTGGTGGTGGCCAAAATGATCTCGGAGAAACGCCTCGCGGTAAATAAACATGTAGTGCGGATACTGCCATTTGAAAAACAGCATCAAGGCATCCGTGACAAGAGCATCTTGCACGCTGATTCCAAAATGCTGCGTGACTTGGGCGAGATGCGAGTCACGTGCGACTTCGGCAGCGCTCTGGCCGGACACAGGAGCCGATCCTTCCGTCTGCCCGGAGCTTGAGATGGAAAGATGGTATATGCTGGTCGGGCCGAAATATGCTAGCGTCCCATCAGCTTCCACCTGGATGTAAGATTGTTGAAGATGAATCGGGGTGGCGACGTTGTCCGCTGATCTTGTTTTGCTGCCCTGATCCGGGCTAAGATGATCACCCAAATCGGCTTCATCGAGGATGACATCTCGCTCAGAGGGCGTTGCATTCTTTGCTCTTGCAAACAAAGACTCCAGCCATGCGACCCGGTTTTCCAGCGCAGCAACGTAAGCATGGGAAGCAGGTCTTCGCTTGGCATCTGTCTGCGAATATTCGCATCGTTGGTCGGCTGAGACGCAGCTTGCGCATGGCTCAGTCCGACTACATCCAAGCTACTTGCAAACCCATGTTTAGTATAGGATTTTGGCGCGTCGGAGTGGCACGAGTATTGACCTTGCGAAATTGGCATCGCTTGCAGCTGCTGAGCATCAGTCCGGCTGCCGTCCGGAGTGGAAAAATCAAACACACTCACGACAGCTTTCTCTCCGACATCGCTCCCGATCCTGCCGGGATACTACTCTTTGAAAAGCCGCACCCTCAGGTCTCTACGGAGTAGAACTGTTTCGAATCATATAACAGGGCGTGATATCGTGACGCTGGCCAATGAGCAACGATTAGTATTCGTGGACGCTGTTGCTTTTACTCCGTAGTGCGCTCCTAGCTTGACGCGGAGCCTGCTCGTTAGTTAGGGGCGGGACTAATGCATTACAGCTGGTAGTGTACTCCGTACTGCTGCGGTCTATTATTGTACTCGTACGGATTCTGCAGAGGCAGACAGGCCTTCGTACGGTCTGACGATTTATTTGGCTGAATGCTTAGTCATCGCCAGAGAGAATACTAGCTATTCTTGGCGTAGCCTAATGCATTGGTGCCTAATATGTCAGGAACTAACCACACGAACGGAGTACGGAGTACGGAGCACTGAGACAGAAAGGCCAGGGCTAGGCATTGCCGATGCAGCGCAAGCCTAAAGTTCCAGCAGTTGGCTGTTAGCGTGCGCGAAAAGATACCCGTACCGAGGACTTTTATTATTATGGGTGAGGGGAGACTCCACCGATCAAGTGCCAGGGCCTCACGCGCCGATGTGGCGCGACGCTGTGACAGCACAAAATTACACAACCAAGATACTCCGTACAAATTTAGGACATGGCAATGTCGCTTTTGCCATAACATGTCATGCGGTAGAGAGCGCGAGGCGCAGGTTGCGCATATGCGCATTTGGGCATATGCAGGAAGCCTCACTTGCCGCGTGAGTACAGGTCCGCAGAATCACAGGCTTTCTGTTGCCACATGGGCAAAATGCAGGGGATTTAGAACTGAGACAGGATTTGCCCTGCAGGCAAGGCACGAATGGTTTGCCCGCATTGGCAATCTGCGTTGGACCGATAAATACGAAGTAGGCAAAATTGCCTAGGGCAATCCGTGATAAGGCTACCAGAACCGGGCTAGGCCGGCACTCTTTATCGCAGGCTAAACCCAAAGCGGGCAAAGAGTCCCGTGAGCCCAGACTTCTAGAAGCCGCATCGCAGCCCGGACGTACTGGCCATAATTTAAAACAGCAGCACGCGTCCTTTTCGCCAAAGGATTTTTGTACCGGCCCCCCCGAATATGAGCCCATGACGACACGGATGATCGCGGGGAACGGCAGGCGTCTTATGACTAGGGATTGTGGAGTGGTCTGTGCGATGAACGCCCTTGCTTCCAGAAGCGGAGGCTGTGTCTCGAAACGCGCTAAGCCCGAGCGGGACGGCTGAACGGCCTGCAAACGTAGATAAGGTCGCGACCGTAAAGTGGCAGCTGGAAGGGGGTCAGGACTGTTAAATGTGGCCAGCCGGTGCGAGTACGAGTAAGTTACATCTCGGTCGCGGCCGCCCGGAGCGTATGACTGCATAGCTAGCTCCTCGTATCTGCTGTCGTACGTGTGTAGTATTGGACCCCAAGGATGCCGCAGGATGGGCAGCCGTGGGCAGACGTGCGAGCGGCTCCGGTGCCTTTAAAGTAGTCACGTGGCCGCCCTTATCTCTCAGCCTGGCATGTGGCTGTTTCCATTACCTACCCAAAAGAGCATGTCCAGCCGATTTTGGGCCTTATCAAGATGACGTTGTTCCCCCACGCAAGAACCCCTTGGCAAGGTTCGGGGCCTGAGCTGGTACAACCCTGGTTGGCGCCAGATTCATCCACTCGGCGAGGGCGGCCTTATCATCCACTCGTCGTCTCACACGGACCCGGTGCCTTCGCTCATTCGCGTGATATGGTTGTGGCAACAATCCATAAACATCGCAAACCAGCAGCAAGATATAACCCTGGGGGCCTCGAATGCACAAGTCGAAAGGCACTCTTTTTCTGCCAAGACTTTATTGTCGTTCCTTCTTACCATCGTTTTTAATTTCTTACCTTTGGCGACCGCACCATCACAGCCCATGAACGATGGAAAAGGTTGCCTCACACACCGTCGGCGAGGAGCCGGTCACGTCCGTCCTCGGGCCAAATGAAATCGCCGTGCTGGAGGGCGAACACGGCCACGATGACGACGTCCTGGCATCGCTGGGTTACAAGTACGTGGATGGGCGCGTGGTGGGCCGGGTTGCGGCGATAGACTGACTTTTTGGGCAGGCCCGAGTTCAAGCGCGAGTTCTCTCTGTGGACGACCTTTTGCGTGTCGTTTGCCGTCCTGGGCCTGCTGCCCTCGGTGGCCTCGACGCTCTTTTACGGCATGGGCTACGCCGGCACACCGGGCATGGTCTGGGGCTGGCTGGTGGCCATGATTTTCATCCAGTGCATTGCCATGGGCATGGGTTCGTCCTGTTCTCCTGCGCCTTTCTGCGTATTTCGCTAACTCGTCTAGCTGAGCTCTGTTCGGCCATGCCCACGTCCGGCGGCCTGTACTACGCCTCGGCCGTGTTGGCGCCGCCCAAATGGGGTCCGTTTGCGTCCTGGGTGACGGGCTGGTCCAACTGGCTCGGCCAGGTGACGGGCGCGCCCTCGGTCGACTACTCGCTGGCGTCGATGATCCTGGCAGCCGCCCAGATTTCGAACCCGTCGTACACGCCGGAAAACTGGCAGGTCTTTCTGCTGACGGTGGCGCTGATGATCGTGCACGCGTGCATCTCGTCGATGCCGACGCGGTGGATTGCCCAGTTCAACTCGGCCGGCAGCACGTTCAACATGGTGGCGCTCTTTGTTGTCTTTATCGTCATCCTGACGGCCGACAACCGCACGAGCCAGGGCCTGTCGCGCTTCAACGACTCCAAGGCCGTCTGGGGCGACTTTTATGCCGGCACCGACTTCCCCAAGGGCATCTCGATTCTCATGTCCTTTATTGCCGTCATCTGG
The DNA here is from genome assembly GCA_019925535.1 of Leptographium radiaticola. Lineage (NCBI taxonomy): Eukaryota > Fungi > Ascomycota > Sordariomycetes > Ophiostomatales > Ophiostomataceae > Leptographium > Leptographium radiaticola. The sequence continues at coordinate 1,466,522 of JADHKK010000002.1, forward strand.
ACCATGAGCGGCTACGACAGCCCGTTCCATCTGTCCGAGGAGTGCTCCAACGCCAGCGTTGCGTCGCCGCGCGCCATCGTCATGACCTCGGGCATCGGCGGCATCACCGGCTGGGCCCTCAACATGGCCGTCGCCTACACCGTCGTCGACATTGACGCCGCCCTCAACTCGGACTCGGGCCAGCCCTGGGCCGCCTACCTGATGCAGTGCCTGGACGAGCGCACCGCCATGGCCTGTCTCGCCCTCACCATCATTGCCGCCTTCAGCATGGGCCAGGGCTGCATGATCGCCGCCAGCCGCGTCACCTTTGCCTACGCTCGCGACGGCTGCTTCCCCATGTCCAACTACTGGAAGCAGGTCAACACGTACACCAAGACGCCCGTCAACGCCGTCTGGTTCAACACCACCATTGGCTGCCTCCTCGTGCTTCTCATCTTTGCCGGCGATGCTGCCATTGGCGCCATCTTCTCCATCGGTGCCATTGGCGCCTATGTTGCCTTTACCATCCCCATCACCATCCGCACCTTTTTCGTCGGCGACCGTTTCCGCCCCGGCCCGTGGCACCTGGGCAAGTTCAGCTTCCCGGCCGGTGTCATCTCGACCATGTTCACCGTCCTCATGATCCCCATCCTCTGCTTCCCCTCCGTCACCGGCTCCGACCTGGACCCGGCCGGCATGAACTGGACCTGTGTCGTGTGGGGTGGCCCGATGATCCTGGCCTGCATCTGGTTCGCCGTGGACGCCCACAAGTGGTTCAAGGGCCCCAAGATCAACGTGGCCCATATGATCCACCGGGAGCAGCAAGAGCAGTTTATCATTGATGCCCGCAAGTCTGATGACGAGACGTCGCAACCCATCACCCCCACCAAGGGTGATAAGGAAATGTCTTGAGTGTTTTTCTTTCGGCCGGCTGCCCTGTCCACGATCGGCCTCGGGTTGTGTAGAACGGTGCATGATCATGCTCGACGAGAAGCTGTCCTGCCAGTCTGTTTTTGAATTGCTAGCTGTTGCTCCATATACCAATTTCGTCTTGTATTTTGACAAGGTCAAACCAGGCAGTAGAGCCAGAATGTCTACGTGTAAGCACAACGTGATTTGTTTTCTCGCGTAAGCCTGATGTCCCCGTATGCAAAGCATGCAGGTCGTGGTGGAGGCACTCCGTAATGCCGATCTGCGGGCCAGTTTAGCCCGCCCGCAGAAACAGCGCTCCATCCTTGAGCATATTCGGTGGAGCCGCATGCTGATTGGTGCTGTGCTGTAACGGCAGCTTGTGATCGGAATTTGGCGAGTCGGTAATCTGAGAGACTTGTCTAAATTCGCGAGGAATGCAACTGTTTTAAAGTGCCTAGCGACATACCGAGCTATGTGGAAAGACTCGGTGACCGTGTTTTGCGAGGAGCAACCATTTGCAGTCAGTGGTCTCAATCCACGGAACGGAAAAGGAAAGAAACTGAGGCGGATCTCAACGGCAAATGCAGGTGTAATGGGTGCTAAAGAACAGCGTGCAGGAACCACTGGAAAACGGGACCCACCGCTAACGCCGCTGTCATGATCGCCCCCAAAGCTAATGCGCTCTGTAATTGCCAACTGGGACGGATAAAATGCACTGACTAAGCGGGATCTCCACCGTACAGTAGCTGTCCAGCGGGTCTGTCGACATAGAACCTGGGATGTCAGGAATGCACTCCGTACTCCGTACTCGCTCCCACGGGGAGGCTTGGCGTCGGATGCAGGGCCGCCGATGCGGGAGGGCCCATGCAGGTACGGACTGTCTGGCCGAAGTGCGGTGGCGATGAAAAAAGGGGGCCTTACAGGCGCTGAAAATAAATCTTGGCAAACCGAAATCGTTCGATCTCGGGTCGCCCTCAGCACACAATCGGTGGCAGGGGCCTCTGATGCGACGCCGAATTGGACCACGTGTGGAGCCTTGGCGGCACATTGGCGGCGCATTGGAAACAATGCGGCCGTCACATCTGGTCGGTCACGGAGGTCTCTTGAGCAGCTTTTGTACGGCTTGGCGCCCGCTTTCCATGGTGAGTCTTTCTTCGTGTCTGCATCCTCTGCATCCTCCTCTACTCCCTAATTTTCTTTGCATTGTCTTCCTGGAGAAGACTTGCCGACTTGCCGCAAACGCCTTGTCGCTGGTCCGACCTCTTTGCGCTCTTCACGAGATATCTTGCACGACTACGAATACTCCTACCTGTCACGATGCCGGCCATTCCCGTCCTCGAAGCGCACGACCTGAGCCGCCGGCTGGCTGTGGTCCAACACATGCTTGCGCGCCGCAGTGTCAGCCATCAGGCGCTCGAAGCCTTTGCCGTCGGTATGCTATCCGAGGGACTCTTTCCGTTGCCGCCACTGACACGCGCAGTATTGACAATTTTTGTCAGCATGGGCCTGCTGATGTACTGGGGCATTGCTAAAGAAGGCTCGTGCAGATGGCGGGCGAAGCCGTCAAGATAAAGCTCGGCGGAGATCGGTGCTGGCCCGCGTGTCACTTAATACCCATTTGATTTGCAGCTGTTGGAGGACAGGGCGCGGGCGAGGAGTGGCGGTCGTTATTTTTGTTTAATATTGTACTGGCTCAATGGGATGCACAATCTGATTTTGATTTCACTATTCGCCATCAAGAACAGGCCAGCTCGTCAAAACGAGGCTACTCCAGATATTGCGGCCGGAGAGTAAAATGAGAGTCGACTTCCAGCTTGGCCAGCTCGTCGTCGGTGTAGACATTTGCGCGGACATTGACATTATCGGGGGCACCTCCGAGGAAAAAGGCCTGCTGGTCGGCGGGTAGGTGGACGCGCATCTTGTAGTTGGGGTGCACAGGGCTCTGGTAGCCGAGACCAATCATGATGCGGTGGCGGTCGCTGCTGTTGGGCATGCCGGCGTGCCACATGCGCAAGTCGCGGATGACGACGTCGCCGCGGCGCAAGGGCGGCTGCAGCGGCGGACGGATCTGGCGGCGGGCCTCGAGGGCGGCGGCAGACACGGCCGGCAGCGGCTCGCCGAGACGACCAAAAGTGCCGGGGGGGATCATGGCAAGGTCGGTGACGAGGTCGTTGTCGCGCCAGGTAGTGTGGGCGTGAGAACCGAGCCAGAACTCGGTGGCGCCATTGTCAATGTCAAAGTCGCAGAGCGGGATGTTGGCGATAAAGTAGTAGGGGAACAGCGGATGGGCAAAGGCACAGTCCTTGTGCACGGGCTGGCGCATGCCGGCCGTGTTGGAGATGGCCGTGTTGGACGTCAGCCAGTTCCAGATGGGCCGATGGCCGAGGTAGGCATTGGCCACCTGGAGGACGTGGCGGTTGAAGTAGACGTCCTCAAACAGGTACGCCGGATCCGTAATGGGCGGGCGCTGCAGAAAGTTGGCTGGCCGCGGGTCAGCAGGGAACATGCAGCAAGGCGGCAACGACCGCCGAGAACTGTCGACGCGGCCTACATTTGACGCTGTGATTGTACACTTGGGTCGTGTCGGCTAGCCGTACTTCGGCGTCCTCGCACATTTTCGTATTTAGGGCGTCCACATGTGCCAGGTCGACCACGCCCCGGAGCACGACCAGGCCGTCCTGGTGCAGGGCCTCGAGAGCCCGCGTCAGCGTTAGCGGCGAGTAGACGCCCGCCTTCCGGTCCTCGTCCGACAGCGAGATCACCTGGGCGGCATCCGCCTCTTTAACGGGCAGGCTGCCCATGGTTGTTTTGTTACGGCGGTCCTGCAACTTTGCTGCTTTTCGGCACGTTCTGGCCCTCCCCGTGGGTCGTGCCCGCATCTTATCCCCCGGGTCGGTTATCGGGTATCTCTGTCAAGTGCCGCGCTACACGTGATCCGCCCACACTACTGCCATACCAGACCGCCTTGAATCCCGGAAGTCTGCGAGCCTACTGCGCTGCCCTGATCCCTGCGTTCCTGTAATTGCATCTAACCTAAAAGGGTAATCCTCTCGCTGGTTTTACGATCCGGTACCGGACATTACGGTGACCAAGGAAGTGTAAGAATTAGGCGGATATCTAGCCTCTTTTTATGTACTTAAGGTGTTAGTAGTAAGGGTGCAGAACTGCGCCGCTGGCTTCTCTTGCTTAGTTAGTAAATTCTACATATTACTTAGTTAGACTAATTTAACAGTTATAAGCCCGGCCTACATCTAATCGGACTTTAACACTAGGATACACCTTATTTAAGGTTTACTAGATTTATTAAACTCTGCTATTACGTAACCTTCTTACTCCTACTTAACTAAGGGGATTTACTTACTCCTATACTCTCTCTTACTCTCTCTCTCTTACCCTTACTTAACCCTCCTTAAATTACGATAGACGACTTAATTAAAGTCTACGAAAAGCTTCCGGCTCTACTAAAACTTAACGATTTACGAGATTAGAGTTCCTAGTACGAGAAGCTAAGCGAGGTTACAAAGGACGAAGGGATATAGCGATACCTAGATCTAATGAAACTAGATAAGCAGAAGGAGCTAATAAGACTAGACTTTACGGTAGAACTAGGGGACGCCGCGTCTTCGGCGTATGATTAAAAGGAGAAAAACTAGTAGAACTATATACGGTTTGTAAGGAAGATTAAGAACCTAATTAACTAGTTAGTCTTAAAGGAGATTATAGCGAAGACTTTAACGAATTTAAAGGACCGAGCCCTTATAACCTTAATCGCTAACCTAAAGCTAGTAATCGTACTTAGCGAAAGCGCCTACTACTAGGAGCTAGTAAAGTAGTTTTAGCTAATTAATAGCCATAAGGTGACGATCTCTAACTTTAGGACCTACCTAACTAACGTAGCCGTTTAACTAAAAACTATAGATACGGAGAACGCCTTTACCGACAGCAAGGCTTCTACCTACTTTAAAAACTTTATAAAGCCTCTACTTAAGCTTAACTAATACCTCTTCGAAAAGTACATAACTCCTAAGGAAGTAGCGCTTATTGTCTTATAAGAAACCTTAATTAAAACCCTTAACAAGGTCTTTACGGACTACGCGCAAAACTTTACCTTACGGGATTAGGAGAGAGAAGATAAGGAAGCTAACCTAAAGGGATTTACCTCCTTTTAAAGAGAAAGGGGAGGACTATAGCGGGACGCCTACAACGCTTGCAAAAGGCGGCACCTAATTAGCTCTTACAGCCCTTGCTAAGACGCGATTAAGACCCTCTACCCTACTTAGGAGATTACCCTATAGCTTACTAATTAGCCGGTAAAGGGCGATAAAGCCGTAATTCGAAATTAGCTAGCAGTTCCTGAAAACAAGGAAAAGATTATAAGTTAGAAGGAGAAGATTAATTAGTCTCGACGGGATAGGAAGGTTAGCTTTGCGGGAGTTGCCTTTAACGCGTTAGAAGAAGACAATTTAGTTAACAAGGACTAGATTATCGCGGACTCCGGCGTAAGCGCTTACGTCTTTAACAACGCTAGCTTTTTTACGAATCTAACTCCTTAGACTAAGGAGTTAGGGATAGGCAACGGACTAGTTAGGATTATAGGAAGAGGCAGCGTTAAGCTAAACTTAAAACCCTTTAACGGCTACGAGGCTACGTTAACGCTTAAAAACGCTCTCTTCTGCGAAAACTTTCCGTTAAACCTAATTGCAACGCTTTAACTTAACAAAAAGCAGCTTTTCTAAAACTAAGAGATAGAGACAATCTACTATAAAGAGGACGATAGTAGCAAGACGTACTTTACTAAACTAAGGTAATAAGGAGGACTTACTTACTTTAACGTCTAACCTTAAGAGGTTAAGGCAGCCGCCTTTCCTACAAATCTAGCTATTCCTAATTAGACTTTAAATACTATTCCCGAATAGACTTTAAATACTATTCTCGAACGGACTTTAAATTAAGAATATAGCGAATATGCGCTTCTAGTAACGGCTTAATTAAGCGCAAAAGTAAAGGCTAATCCAACTCTCTAGCACCAAAGGCTAGCCTACGCAGGACTAAAAGCCGTAAAAGAGGTCCTAAAGCGATTAAGCTTAACTCCTTTGCAAGGTCTAACTACGGTTAAATGCGAGGCTTGCGCTATTAGCAAGGCAATAAGGGTTAATAGCAAGGCTAAGATCGTTACTATAAATAAGGCGCCGTTTTCCGAAGTTTTAATCGATTTCTTCTTCTTTAACCCTAGCTAAGACGGCTATATAATGCTAGCCCTAATTAGATGCTTAAATACTAGCTACATTAAAGGGAAAACCTTTAATTTTAAGGATTAGGCTAGTATACTTAACTTCCTACTAAATTTTAACAATTAAACGCAACGGTAGTACGACTTAGTAATTTGCGTAATTTACAGAGACTTAGATCGAATCTTCTTAAGTAGCAGCCTTACGAAGGCTGCCCTTTAGACTAGAGGAATAGTATCCCGACCTTCCGACCCTTATACTTCTGTAAAAAACGGCTAGGCCGAAAGGGTAGGAGGACTAATTAGCACTAAAGGGCGTACTATGCTACTTTATAGCGGCTTGCTTACAGACCTTTAAGACGAGGCGGAGATAGTAGCTGTTTATATTTATAACAGAACTACTATAGCAACGAAGGGATTACTACATTAACAGCTATTTACGTGGCTAAAGGAGTATAATCCTAAGTATCGCGACCTTACGCCTAATTAGATCGAACTAAAAATCGGGCACTTAAAGGCCTACGGTTGCAGAGCCTACCCCTTAATAACGAAGGCGCTTACTAATACTTACAAACGAGACCTTAAGACCGAGCCTTACGCCTACATTGGCTACCTCGTTAGCTACTAATCCTCTACCTAATACCGGATTTAGGTGCCTTTACTTAATAAGGTAATCGTAAGCAGCTACGTTACCTTTAACGAGGCCCTCTTTTACACGCCGCCGCCGCAAAAGCCGCAGCCTACGCGCATTACTAACCCCGATTTTATACTCTAGCTAAAGGATTACGGCGCAATTTAAGGCGTTGTAGTAGTACAGACAATACCGTCTAAGGGGGTAATAACTAATCCCGATTAGACTCCTGCTAACTCTAAAATCGCCGATGCAGCAATTCTCGAAAACCTCGAAAACTAGCTAATTAAAGCGTAGGACGCAAGGACTGCTACAATCGCGTCCGAAATCCTAGAAATCTACTCCTTAAGCGGTGCATTAATACTAGGATCTGCTTAAACTATAAGCGATAATAAAGCTACGAATACCGATTAGAATCCTCTGCAACTTGCGTCTCTAGAATTAGCTTATTTAGCTAAATACGGAGATACAATTGTTGTCGTAATTAAAGGCTTAGAAGAAGCGAAACCGCAGGAAGCAGAATTAGCCTAGCCGACCCTAGAGGCCACTCTAGAGTTAACGCCTATCCTAGAAGCTTAAGATAACTCTCCTACTCCTACTACGCAAATCGCGGAGGAGGAGGAGGCTAGCTAGCCCCTGCTTCCTACAACGCACTCCGAAGAAGCCGAAATCCTTCCTCCTCCTCCTCCTCCTATAACGAGGCGACGCGCACGCCGACCTCCTCCCTTTACTAAGCTAGTACGACGCTCCGAACGATCGTAATTAGCGCGCAAGACGCTAAACCGTCTCCTCCTACTAGCAATCGCGATGCTCGCGACGCCTGTAATAAATATAGCCCTCCTTACGGCAGGAAGACGCAATTAAGCAGACCTACCGCTACTACCGAAGTCTTATAAAAAGCTGCTAAGGCACCCGCTTCGCGAGGACTTCGAGACCGTAATAGAGCTTAAATTAAATACCCTAAAGCAGGTAGATACGTTCGAAGAGATTAGGATTTATTAAGGCCTGCGGGATAACATAATACCGTTAAAATGGGTTTTTACCTATAAATTCAACGAATTCAACAACCTTTAGCGTTGCAAAGCAAGGCTAGTAGTTAGAGGGGATCTTAAGCTTTTAAATTAGTTAAATAACTACGCCGCAACGCCGCTAATCGGTTATATCCGTATCTTACTCGCAATTACAGTTAAATTTTAGCTTTAAATACTGCAATTTAACGCAATCTCTGCCTTTACGTAGGCGGAGATTAATGCGCTAGTCTACACACACATACTACTAGGATACGACCGATTAGGATACTACTAAAAGCTCCGCAAAGGGCTCTACGGCCTCCGACGGTCTCCTACCTTATAGTATTAGAAGCTAATTACGGTTACCTAAAGCTTAGGATTTACGAGACCTTTAGAGAGTCCGTATATTCTATTAAACGGGAAGGTTACGCTGTTTTTCTACGTTAACGATATCGGCGTAATCTTCTATAACAAGCACTAAGCTTACTAGGACGCCGTTTGCGTTAAACTAATAGAAGAGATTAAGCTTAAGGCTAAGGGGACTATATAGTAGTTCCTTAACATTAACCTTATCCCTAACGGCGCCGGCGGACTCTACCTCTTTTAGGAAGCCTACCTTAACCGCCTCGTAACGAAATACGGGATTAAGGGCAACCTACGCAACCTCCTAAGGACCTTATTTCCTAACTCCTTGCAAACTAAAGACATTACGCCTTTAACGGAACAGGCGACGCCTAATTAGATTTATAAATATCGCGAAATTAACAGAGAAAACCTATATTCTACGATAATTACTCGCGTTAACGCAGTATTTACTTCTACCTTCTTATCCCGCTTCTTAGCTAATCCTACCGTCTAGCAAGATTAGCTAAATTACTACTTACTTAAATACATAGTAGCAACGAAGTCTTTAACTCTCTACTACCTAGCTAACTACGAAGGACCTAATCTTAAGGTATATTTAAATGCGGCCTTCGCGGACAATATACTAAACTAGAGATTATCCTACAGCTACGTAATCTTCCTCTTTAGCTGCCTAGTACTCTAAAAGGCAGGAAAACAGCCGTTAGTTAGCACCTCGTCGACCGAAGCTAAATTCCTAGCGCTAGCAGCAACAGCGAAGGAGACTATCGCGTTATACCGCCTCTTAACGGACCTCGCGGTTAAACTTAACGACGAAACGCTTACAATCTTTTATAATAACCGCTAAATAGTACGCCTTACTAAACCGTCCTCTACTACTAGCACTTAGTTAACTAAGGTCTGCTACGTTAATATTTATTACTACTAGCTTTGTAAAGTCGTTGCTAAAGGAGATCTTACAATTAAATAAATTAGGACTAATAAGATAGCCGCCGACGGCCTTACCAAGCCCTTACCTCCTTAAAAACACAAGGACTTCGTTAAAATGCTTAGGATGCAGTATTACTAAGCCACCTTTGCGTAATTTACGCGCAACTACACCTCCTAAAGGATTCAACTCTCTCTACGCCTAATTAGACTTTACGGAGTCTACGCCTCCTAACCTAATCAGATTTCAACAAACCAAGGCTACCAACCAGCCTCCAAGGCTGCTAACCAGCCTCTACTAACTTACTTTCTTTCTTTCCTTCTTTCTAACTATTACGAAGGCTGGCGGACCCCTAAATAACAGATCACAGATCTAGGAGGGTGTGTCAAGTGCCGCGCTACACGTAATCCGCCCACACTACTGCCATACCAGACCGCCTTAAATCCCGGAAGTCTGCGAGCCTACTGCGCTGCCCTGATCCCTGCGTTCCTGTAATTGCATCCAACCCAAAAGGGTAATCCTCTCGCTGGTTTCACGATCCGGTACCGGACATTACGGTGACCAAGGAAGTGTAAGAATTAGGCGGATATCTGGCCTCTTTTCATGTACTTAAGGTGTTGGTAGTAAGGGTGCAGAACTGCGCCGCTGGCTTCTCTTGCTTAGTCAGTGAATTCCACATATTACTCAGTCAGACCAATTTGACAATCTCCGCATTTGAGTAGTGTTATCGCCATGATGCGTTGATCTTATTATACCGGCCAATCACGACTGTCCTTATTGACGGACCAATTTAGCAACACCGCCGTTATCATCCGGTCACGGCCGCTGCCGAGCCCGTAACGGTGAGCCGGTGGGAGAAAAAAAGACGAGACGTGAAACGGCATTGATACACGGCTCGCGATAAGAATCAGTTTAAAAAGAATAAAATATGTACATGATCTCAGATCAAAGAAGGAAATCCAAGCCAACATCCCTCGACGAACACATGCTTAGAACGACAGCGTCTGGCCAGCGGTGCCGACGACACCGGACTCGACGTCTGCGGAGCCCAGCAGGGTGTAGTCATAGTCGACGCTGGTGAGGCTGCCGGTGTCGGCCGAGTTAGTCGAGTCACCCAGGTCAACATCGTTGACGACGGCATAGCCGACCTCGTCACTGTCGGCCGAGTAGATGGCCTTGTCACCGCAGTCGGAGAAGACGCTCGACTCAACCAGCACCTCGGCGCCCATGCGGGTGTTGATGCCGTCGGTGTCCGAGTCAAAGTAGGAGCTAGCCGTCAGCACTGTGAAGAGGAGGAGACGTCGAACATGACCTACTTGTAAATGTGGCCGGTGCCAAAGCGGATCAACGGTGTGCGGCTGTTGATGTTGCTCCAGTAGTTGTTAGCGTACGTAACAATCAGGTGGCCGCTGTCCTCATCCTCGTTGCTGTCCGAGTGGCCGACGAGAGATGCCTTGTACTAGAGCAGGTAGACATGTCAGTGGGACTCACGAGAGGAAAGCCAAGTACTACTAACGTGATCGTGGAAGTACGTGTTAGACACGGTAATGTAGTCACTGGCGTAGGAAATGTCGCAGAGACCGTCATAATAGTCCTTGTCGTGGTCCTTGTCACTGGACAGGTCGCAGTGGTCGACCCAGACGTTGTTCGAGGCCTGGATGCCGATGGCATCGCCGTTTTCGGCGAGGACCTTGCTAATGGCCATGTTGCGGACGATCACGTTCGAAACACCCTTAATGTAAAGACCGACGCCGACGAGGCCTGTCTGTCAGTGGTGCGGCCGACATAAAGAGGGAAGAAGGAAAATGAGAGAACAAGAAAACGACGAAACAGAAAAAGGAACGTCACGCACCACTGCCCAATGCTCCAATAATCGTCTTGTCCGACTTCACCCAGACCTAAGCGGCGTCTGTAATAATACCGTCCAGCACGATGACCATTGCATCTGCCGACTTGGCGGCCGCCGTGAACTCGGCCAGCGACGAGACCGTGGTGGTCGTGCCGCCGGCGCCGCCGGTGGTGCCGCCGTTCTGCGAGGCATAGCCAATGTCACAGGAGTCCGTAATGGTGGCCCGCTTCTGGATCACCTAGTTGCGAGGCGCCGAGCGAAAGGTCCGGGACGGCGCGGCCGCGGCGAGGGAGACCAGAATGGCCTGGATTGCGGCTGTGGAAAACTTCATTTTCAATAACGAGAGTAAGCACTGCTTGAAAGAATGTAAAAGAGTTGGTGGAAAGTGAGAAAACAGGACAGGAAACGAATGGAAGATGCTGAGAGTGAAGATGCAGTGCAATGAGGCCCATGATGCGGCGACGTCTACATCTTTTATATCTTTGCCCAGCACATGACCAGGGCGAATTTTGGCTGCCGAGCGCTGCCAAGCGCTGCCAAGTGCTGCTGCGACAGGCGAACGCGTTCTCCCAGGCGCCGAAATTGGAAAGGGACCACCACCACATCGCAACATCCGAGATTGTGGCCGCCATCGTTTCTGCAAAAGGCTTATTTTTGTTCTTTGCCCTTCCTGCGCCACCGTCAGGTTACCGGCTGCATCGGCGCCGGCTTGCCAAGCAGTCGCATTCTGTACGCGAGCAACAGGCCGCCAAGCCCGGACACGCTGTGGGAAATAGAAAGAAACAGAAAAGCAGCTGTCAGGTTGCCAATATGGGACGAATGCGAGTGGACTTTGACCCTCGGGCGGATCACCCCAATGCACACTGCCATTGAAACGAAACAGAACTCATGGGAGACAATCATGATCTGCTGGGACACGTCTCCACCGAATCTCCACTCTCCAGTTTCGGCTTTGGCAACGGACGATTTGCACCCGCCGTTAGCGGCTTGCCAGGGCTACAGCAGCCGACAAGGGGGTGCCAAGTCTGCCAGTGTTCGAGCAATGCCCGCAGGGACTCGACGTTGTAGTCATGTGTCCACGCAACGTGGCCGAATACGAGGTCGCTGTAGCACGATACGCGGAACAGCCGGGTTAGCAAGGAGCGAGGCGAGTCTGTTGACAGGCATATTGACAAGATGCAAGCAGTGATTGAAGTTCGTATCAAGTATACGAGAAAGAATTGGCATGCCAAGGAAAAGTAAGTTGCAGGACATTGGGAGATTACCGATTTACAGAAAGGTCATTTCAACTTTGATGGCTGCTTTGCTGTAGCCGTTATTCCAGTGGAAGACGTTGACAACTAAAAGACGAATGCCTAGCGCTCTGTTGCTGCGAAAAGGCAGTCAGGACTGCTGTATTTCATTGTCCGGCTTGATTGATGTGCCTTAATCGATCTGACGCAAGACCTGAGATTATCTTCCCCGGATTCTCCCATATCTCTACCCAAACTAAATTGCATACTCCTGACTGAAAGGATGCGGAAGGCTTGCTGTTTCGTCAGAACAATGCATGTTAGTTGCTGGACCGGACGCTAAAAACGGCATTTCTGCGTCTGGCTTTGGCGCCGGCCCGCCGGACCAGGGAATAATCCGAAATTTGGCATCCAATAGCGTCCATTCTATGCACGTGATGTCAGAGGGGAGAAACACCGCCAGGTCCGCGACGGGGACATCATTGGTGGAGCGCTATGATTTGTTCGATGATACTATTCCTAGCCAAATGACGCGACCACGATCAGGTATGCTTAAAGACAGCATGGGAAAGCTTCCGGTTTCGCCGCTTGTCGGCATGTTGGCCACAACTCACCAACATGTCTGAACCAAAGAAGCAATGGATTATCAATGCGTTTGCCATGAGCTCGCCAAGCCACATTGCGGCGGGTATGTCCTTTGCTATTCCGTTTTGCTCTTCACGTCCCATTGACAGCCAGGTCTCTGGAAACACCCGCGCAGTCGTGCGGCCGAGTACACGGACATTGGGTACTGGACGGATCTCGCAAAGATCCTCGAGAAGGCCAAGTTCCATGGCCTCTTTCTGGCCGACGTTCTCGGGCACTATGGCGTCTACAAGGGGCCGCTCAACGTGGACCCGAGCCTGCCGGCAGCGGCTCAGTTCCCCATTAGCGATCCGATGTGGGTGTCTACTTTCTACGTCACAAACTTGGGCTCTGGCTCTGTGCTGACCGTTTAGGCTACCGGTGGCGGCCATGGCGGCCGTGACGAAGCACCTTTCCTTCGGGGTGACGGCGTCGACGACGTACGAGAATCCGTTCCTGCTGGCCCGGCGGTTCGGCACTCTAGACCACTTAACCAAGGGCCGCGTGGCGTGGAATGCGGTGACGAGCTACCTGGCGCCGGCGGCACGAAACCTCGGGCTAGACCAGGAAGTCGGACACGACGAGCGGTACGAAATGGCGGACGAGTTTCTGACGCTCACGTACAAGCTGTGGGAGGGCACGTGGCGGGATGACGCGGTGGTCAGAGACACGGCCACGAAGCAGTATGCGGTCCCGGGACGAGTGCGGGCGATCGACCACAAGGGGTAGGTGTTGTCGTTGTTGTCACTGTTGACGATATCACAGAAACTAACAGACCCAGCAAGTACTTCCAGTCGGCCGGCCCCCTGACGACGGAGCCTTCGATCCAACGCACGCCGTTCCTCTTCCAGGCCGGTGCCAGTCGGGCGGGCAAGGCCTTTGCCACCAAGCACGCCGAGTGCATGTTTTTGCCGGGCATGACGCCGGCGTCGGTGCGCAAGGTCGCCGACGATGTCCGGGCGCTGGCGGCGTCGCAGGGCCGCGACCCGTCGACGCTGAAGCTCGTGGCCGGGCTGCTCGTGGTCGTGGACGAGACGGACGCCAAGGCGCAGGCCAAGTACGACGAGTACCTGTCGTATGCCGACTACGAGGGCGCGCTCGCGCTCTTTGGCGGCTGGACGGGCGTGGACTTTTCGCAGTGGGACGACGACGTGGATTTCACCTTTTCGGGGCCGGGCTCGATCCAGAGCCTGATCTCGTCCTGGACGGCCACGGTGCCGGGCACAGACGGCGTGCGGTGGACGAAGCGGCGGATCGCGCAGGAGCTGGCCCTCAGCGGCGCCCACGGACGGGTGGTCGGGTCGGCCCAGACGGTGGCGGACGCGCTGGAGCGGTGGGTGGCCGAGTCGACCGTGGACGGCTTCAACCTGTCGTATGCCGTGAGCCCGGGCGACTTTGAGGACATTGCGCGGTTCCTGCTGCCGGAGCTGCGGGCGCGGGGCGTCTTTTGGGACGACTACGCCGCGAGCACGACGCGCGAGAATTATCTGCAAGACGGCCTGGGACCGCGGCTGCGGGCCGACCATCCAGGGGCACAGTTCAAGTGGCAGGGGGACGAGTAGACGGCTCAAGCTGGTGTTTGGTAACTCTGTCGATCAAGCCTTTCCGAGACTTGCAAGAATACCAAGACTGCCAACTCTGCGTTAGCCGAGACCAGCACAACTATGGTTTTGACAAGCACTTGGCAGTCTCGGCGCTGTGAGTCTGTGCATCGTATTTAGCGCCCATTGGCAAAAACGGCCACTGGTGGCATGAATTGCGCGAGCTTTGTCGAGCAACAGGTCACACGACCTACCGCGCACGGTAATGAAGAAGAAAATGTGTCTCTCGGTCTTCTGGTCTTTTGTAAACGAGCCTCGCTCTGTCTTGCCACCTCTCTGTCTTCACGGCCTGCCAGCTACATCTTGGGCTGACGCGGGTGGCATTTTGTTATTACATGCCGAGGACCAGACAAATGCCTCGACCTCAACCACCTTCCCTTCTGGTCCGATGTCCGATCGATGCCAATGATTGTCCATGCGTGTGGTGGATCAGCAGAATGTCCCCCGGCCGATCTCTCCCGTGTTGGTTCCACTCTACAGAGCAGTTTTTTTTTCAATGGCTGTCGCGACATCCTGCACCGAATGTCGTCATCTACGCTGTTTATCTGGCCTATCTGCGAGGCCGCACTGTCTGCCGCCCCCATCATGGCGTCATTCGGCACAATTCTTTCGACGGCGGCCAACTGTTCATTGATATTTGCGCGGGTCGTGCTGTAATACTGAGCCTATGCTCATAATACCCTGTAAAACCACGTAAGGGCCACGCAAGTTCTGGCCACAGAAGCATGCTGCTGCATGGCAGCCCTTATCTTCTCTACGACATGTGCGAACAGCCCGCGTACGGACAAGTTTTATTGTGACGCACTCGGTGCTTCCGACACTTTGGGCGACCGCCAAGGCACAAGCTGTGAGCGGCTAGTCGACGCAGTCGAGTGAGAGTGTTCGGATTTCGGATGCATGTGTGCATATGCTATGGTTTGTCGTAGTCGGTGTGGGGGTCAAGGTGGCCGTCTTCTCTCCCGGCCGAGCGTGTTCCTTGGCTTCGTTCGGTCTCTTACAGAGAAGCATCCGGCGTAACGGATACGGCGTGGGATCTCACAGCCCCCTTGTGGGCAGAGTGGACCAACATCCACGTAAAGCACATGCCATGGAGAGATTGCCCTTTGGTCCAGAGGACGGCTTGCAGCCTCAGGACTTCCAGTATCCTGGCCCATGGGACAAACTCTGTATCTGCTCGTACGAGCTGGGCACGTTCGCCAGATGCGAGTACCACCATCTCGACGAGGACTCGTAGTACCCCTCCCCCCAACTTGCAGCCCACCTCTCCAGCATCCTAGTCCTCTTAGTCGTCCTGTCCCGGCACCCTACCAGTAGCGTCCCACCCATGTCGTAGTAGCCGCCCTCTCCTTTCTGAAAGTGGAGCAGAAGCCGGGCTCTATTCCTGCTTTCTGCGGCTTCTCTGTCACGCACTTTGCATCCTGTATTCTGCCATTGCCTCCCTGTCGCGGCCCAACGTGGCCACCATGCAACTTCGCCCCTTGATCAGCCATGTGCACATATCGTCGAGCCATGGTTTACTTGTATATGAGGCTGTTGCTCCCACGGCCCTGTAGCCAAATTCTCGACCCGTAGAAGCATTGCTCGAAAAGTGCCCATCTCCAAGTCGCAGATTCAAGCCCAAATCCGGCATGTCTGACAACGAGAAACATGTCGGCCTCGTCGCCGACGACGAACGGAACGTCCACTCGCCCACCTCCAAGGAAGCCAAGGGGGCCTCCGAGACCGCCCGTGCCGTCTCGGAGAGCTCCCCCAGCCATACCTCTCTCGATGGTGACGCCGCCGATGGCGTCCCGCCCTCGAATCCCTTTTCCGACCCGGACACCGCCGATCACTGGCGTGACGTCTACGAAAAGAGCCACTACGAGAGCCGCCACGTTTTCGACCCGACCCTGACCTGGTCTGCCGAGGAGGAGCGCCGTCTCGTGAGGAAGCTCGACTGGCGCGTCTGTTTGTGGGCCGTGAGTTTTTTGCCCGCTCGAGTATCTTATTATGGCCGGCATGTTGACTGTTCCAGTGCGTCATGTTCTTTGGTCTGCAGGTCGACCGCGGCAACCTCGTACAAGCCACGTCGGACAACTTCCTTAAGGACCTGCACATGACGACGGATGGTAAATATATCTCTGCTGCTGGCGTTTTCGTGTCCTCGAACAAGAGCTGCAGCACTAACTCTCCTCCCCCCAGACTACAACAACGGCAACACCGTCTTTCTGGTGTCCTTTCTCGCCGCCGAGCTGCCCTCGCAGCTCATCTCCAAAAAGATCGGGCCCGACCGATGGATTCCCACTCAGATGGTCCTTTGGTCCATTGTAGCCATCTCCCAGTGTGCTCTTAAAGGCCGCACCAGCTTCCTGGTTACCCGGTGCCTGCTCGGCGTACTCGAGGGCGGCTTCATTCCCGACGTCGTCCTCTGGCTCTCCTATTTCTACACCAGCCGCGAGCTGCCCCTCCGTCTTAGCTACTTCTGGACTGCTCTTTCCACCACCACCATTATCACGTCCCTGCTCGCCTTTGCCATCTTCCATCTGCGCGGCGCCAATGGTTGGGAGGGCTGGCGCTACCTCTTCCTCATTGAAGGCCTCATCACCCTTTCTGTTGGCATCGCCTCCTTCTTCATGATGCCCGCCTCCGCCGTCCAGACCAAGACCTGGTACCGTCCTAACGGCTGGTTCACCGACCGTGAGGTCGCCATCGTCGTCAACCGCGTCCTCCGAGATGACCCCTCCAAGGGTGACATGCACAACCGCCAGGCCGTCACTCCACGCCGTCTATGGGAGGCTCTCAAGGACTACGACCTGTGGCCTCTCTACATCATCGGACTGCTCGCATACATTCCCCAGACACCGCCCAACAACTACCAGTCTCTTATCCTAAAGGGGCTCGGCTTCAGCACCTTTCACGTCACACTTTTGAATATTCCAGCTGTATGTACTTGTGCTTTGCCTCGCTTCGTAATTTTCTATCAATGCACGTTCACTGACCCACCTAGAATGTCTTCCACATTTTCAATCTCATCATCATCACCCGTCTTTCCGACTACTTTAACGAACGAACACTCGTCTCCATGATCCAGAGCGTCTGGACGCTTCCCTGCATTATTGCTCTCCGCTTTTGGCCTGGAACTATGACAAATGCTTGGGGCACATACGCCCTCGTTGTTGTGGTGCTGTCCTATCCCTACTGTCGTAAGTTACCCGCAGAAAGAGAAAACATGACAACAGCTTACCAACCTATACAGATGCGATCCTCGTTGGGTGGACGTCTAGAAACGCCAATAACGTCGGTGCCCGGTCTGTATCGGCGGCGATTTATAATGTACGAATATTATTACTCAGTTCTCTACGTTACTTACTAATGCCCTTAGATGTCTGTTCAACTCGGAAACGTCATCGCGGCATACATTTATCGATCCGACGACGCTCCTCTTTACCACCGCGGCAACACTGATCTGTTCGCCATCAACCTCCTGGCCATCCTTGCCTTTATCCTGACAAAGTTCTACTACGTCTACCGCAATAAGCAACGGGAGAGGGTGTGGAATGCTCTCACACCAGCGGAACAGGCTGACTATGTCCGGACTACTAAAATCCAGGGAAGTCGTCGTTTGGACTTCCGCTTTGCCCATTGATATAATGAACGAAGGGGCCATAGAATTTGTACAGCCGTAAATTGATAGGAGACAGTGGACGTCATGGGTTGATAATAGCTCCATGATAACTGTCTAGAAATATCACGACAGTTTTGTTGTTTCCTGTAGCCATTGCCCACCTAGCAGCTCCCGTGCATCTGGTCGTTTCGACGGTTCCAGAGCTATCATGCTTTTTACAAATGCCACAAAGGCGTCCAGATCGTCTTGAACACCAAAGGCACCGCTCCTAGCACAAATCGTCCCTAGGTTGAACGAGGGAAAGGATATACCGCTTGTAAAATCGCCTGTGATTGTTAGTCTACGTGTCTGGCAATTCGTTCAAGACACTTCCATACCCTGTGAGTCAAAAAACCTGCTTCGATAGAGGGAACGTGAAAGCAGTGTCTCGGGGAAGCGCCCCAGAATGGCTTGCATCTGGGCTAAATGAGCCTCGGACGAATACGAAGCCGTGGCCGTGGCTTTCCCGTCAAAGCACAGCTGGCCCGTCGCTAGTTCCCAGATCTATCAAAGGAAACATGTCAGATAAGAGCAAAGGGCCAAACACAAAGTGAAGAATAACAAAATGGCTTGTAGGATACGCACAACCAGCCCTAGGTTCCAAATGTCAACCTTACGGTCCCAGGGGCCACCGAGAATGACCTCGGGGGCTCGGAGCTTTTCTGGCTGGATCCATTCGGAGAGATGCTTGGCCGTCCAGGAAGCTGATCAATGAGTATTTTTTGGTAGAAAGTATAATCTGTCTTGTATACACTAACCAGTTCCGAAATCAACCAGGCGGAATGTGGCGTCTGGAGCGGCAGTAAAATCCTCGTACGAGGATATAACAGGCTCTGAACTCATATAGTAGTCATATGGAGGACTCAGTGCTGGCGACTGTTGCTGGAAGATCTCAAGAGGTGCATTATGGAACATGTTGTTTATCTCTGGCGTTTCGATGAGTACGTTTGTAGGCTTGATGTCTTCTCTGTATAAGTAGCTGCTGTTGTCTCTTCGTTCTAGACCAACTTACCCGTATGGATAACACCGCATGTGTCGTGGAGAAATGTGAGTGCCGTAAGTAAATCCCTTGCTACTTTCTTGGTCGTTGAAATGGGAAGTCTGCGACGGGGAAACATGTTTCGGAGCTGGCCCAGATCCGGACCCATGGGTTTAAACACCAAGCAAACGTGCTGTCCATTGGGGCCATCGTGTCTGAAGTCGTCAAGGAGTCCCAGGACGTGCTGGCTTCCCTGTTGGTTATGACGTCCCTTCTCAGAAATGCAACCCAGAATAGCAAGCTCATAGGTATCGTTTTGTCCATCGTATGTGTCTGCAGCAAGAATCTTGAGAGCGACATTTTGCTTCGTCCTATAGTGGTGTATCAGTTTTGGCTGGATCATGTAGAGCTATGCCTCAAACGCACTGCATATTATGAGCCAGCCAGACAGTCGAGTATACGCCATATCCAAGTTTGCTCAGAACTCTGTATTTCCCGTTGTCAAAGGCATCCCCAATCCGGACCGGGTGAAAACCTCCCGGGCCATACCGCGATATGTCTTCTTCAGAAACACGTGGGGAGGAGGTCGCCTTCCGAGCTGCACTTGGAGAAGCATAACCACGCCTAAACGTGGACTTTACGTGACGAAGTGTTGTGCTCAGTGCCTTGATAAATAGTCGCATCTTTAAGTGATGGGAAGAATGATCGTATGTTTTCGGCGCATGATTCGGAATCCGTAACTCCAGGCATGCAGTGCACGGGCCTTTAGCCTCCACCTCCCCTGCCCAGGAAGTCCGGAGACCAATCAGGCAGCTGGACTAGCCCACGGCATGTGGCGCTGGACCTAACTGGAGGCGCACTCCGAGTAAAAGCCACAACAGCCTGATCTTAGAACATCACGGCTGGCACGTGATATGCGGTGAGCTTCTCCGTTCCCACATCGCAATGAAAGTATACGTAGACTCCAAAGCCATGGGTGAGCAGCCGTTTCTGGCGCTGGATTTTCTCCGTGCAGAATGCCATGTTATCCAAACGGGTATGTTCCCATACTGTACTGAACCGGATGCTACTGTCTTTCATACTACAGTATCAGGCCACGTCACAAGATAGTAAACTAACACTTTGTACAAGTTTCATTTATTCCCATGTCAACACTCCTCCCAGCCCAAATATTATTTACTCCGCTTCTGTGGCACCGGCCCGTTCTTCCGCAGCCTCCTTCTCGGCAAAATACTCGCGGATGGCCTGACCCTTCCACATTAGCACCACAATAGGGATGAAAGCAAGAACGCTGCCCCAGATTGTGAACAGTAGAAAGGCAAACTGATAGCCGATGCGCTTGCACAGAAGCACGACATAAAAGGCATAGGTGAAGCCGAACACCTGGCGGATCAGGTTGAACAGTGCCGCCACATCACCAGCTTGTTCGCGATAGCTGTCGACGCTATACGTGTAGCAGGTCGTGGCAATCGGCTGAAGCCCAAAGACAGACAGACCCATGCCGAACAGTGGTACAAACCAGTGCACATGGTACTGCATCGTGAACCCATATATCAACAAGCCCGCCGGTAGCAGGATGGCGCCGCTCCAGATACCCTGCAGTCGCGTTTCCGGCGGGGGATTGACACCGCCGAGCCGGTGCCGGGCTCTACGCACCAGGCTGTCGAGGACGGTGCCGGACACCACCTCGCCCAACACGCCGCCGATGGTCAGGGAGCCGCCATAGGCCAGCCCGATGATCAGCGTGCTCCAGTGGAAGCGCTCGCGGAAGATGGTGGCCACAGTGACGGCCGGTAGGATGGAACCGAAGCCGTACTGGGCGGCGTAGTAGATGGCCGGGAAGAGCACCGACGGGTACTTGGCCATGCGCAGTGCCGGCCACCCCACGTCGCGGAGGCGCAATTGGGGCCGCCCGGGCACGTTGGTGTAGGGCCGGAGGAGGCGCGTAATATAGCGGCGGGTGCCCAGCGGCGCAACCTCGCGCTCCGCCGGGACGGCCGTGCGAGTGAGGTTCTGAGGATCACGAAAATACAGCGTCTCCGGCAGGGCCACCAGAATGATCAGGAACATGGCGCCGTCGAGGATGGCGGCCAGCTTGAACGTCCAGCGCCAGCCGAGGTACTGGCCGACAAGGCCGCCGAGGATGGGCGCAATGTGCGCGCCCGAGGTCAGGATGACGGTGAAGACGCCCATGGCGCGGCCGCGCTGGTGGAAGAAGAACAGGTCGACGATGGTGGAGGGGCCCAGGGCCAGCGCCGCCGGGAAGAAGCCGTTGAATACGCGCGCGCCCAGCAACTGGCCAAAGCTGCGGGCGTAGGCCGAGCCGATGGCGGAGGCGAAGCCCAGTAGCGTCGTGAACAGGTAGATGGGGCGCCGGCCGTAGACGTTGGCCAGCGGCACCCACAGCAGCGGGCCGACGCCGTTCAGCGCGATCACCACAGTTGTCTGGTACGAGGCCCTCACCGTCGTGATGTCGAACTCCTTGGCCAGCGGGGTGTAGGCCGGGTTGATGATTGCCGTGTTCAGCGTGCCCAGCGCCGCCAGAAGACACACTTGAAGCAGGATGGTGACCTGGTTGGGATTAGTCTGGGGCCGGCCAGGCAAGAGAGAAGGGGGGGACGGGGACGTACCTTGAGAGCCATGGACCAGTTCAGTGGATCGCTGGGATCGTCTGAGGGCTGCGGGAGAAACGTGCTGCGGTCATTGTCGATGATGGCGTTCGTCACACGCGCAAGCTCAGTCTCGTTGAGATTGGCCTTTTCCTCCAAAGCCATGGCGGCGTCCTGGTCTACCATGTTGTGTTTTTCTCTTTCTTTCCTTTTTTTTCACGATTCCACTAAAAGTCCCCCTCTGCTCTGACTGCACGTCCAAGGTCCCGGCGAGTGCGGGCATTTTGTACTCGTGCGGATGACTGTTTGTCCGCCGAGTGCGCTCGTCTGCTTCGTCCAAATGACCCGGCCCCGTGGGCTGGTCCCCGGTCCTGGCAGAGACCCGGGGGAAGCCACCCCACAAATTCTGGGGCGGCTGTCAGAAGGCGGCTAGCCTTGTCCATAGTTTAGTGCCGTTACAGTGTGATTGGACATTAGCCTGCCCAATCAGCAGCAAGATGTAATTTGATATCCCCTCCTCCAACTTGTCCCCGTAGTATTCCCGCCCTAAGTCGGGGAAAGCGGAGGAGTCTAGGTGAGCCGGCTGGTCACGTCCTGTCTTGTGAAAATCGGCATTTAACCTAGCCAAATAGTGGCTACAACGGCAGATATCAAAAAGTGACGAGTTATGTGCTTGACTGGAGAGGAACTAAGGAGACTTCCGTATGCGGGCGTCCGTGAAAACCCTGAAAAATGGCTGGAGCGCACAGACTAAAACCTCTACACCGTACGACATATGTACAGGGAACTCCTGGATCACGACCAGTCTAGCCGTTCTCCTACTGCCCAAATCCCTCTATAGTCCGTGCAGAATGGCTATTTTTCAGGGTTTTCACGGGTGCCTGCCCTCCTGCTGATGTTTCCTCAAATTTAATTCTATCAAATACGAGACCCAACACAGTCAACGGGCAGGGAAATGAACGTACTCCGTACGGACGATACACGCCTTTCAAAGTTTGTGCGAAATGCAGGAAACTTGCCCTTATTAATACCCAGTAGTTCCAGGATAGGAGAATGCTGCTCTTCGTAACAAAAACTCTGCTTTAGTAAGTAGCTATAAGCCGCTTGCTCGTCCCAGTGCTACCTTAGGCATCGTCTGCACGCCACGTGCTGTGTTTGGGTGTGTCTTAGACCCACAATACCTCAATTACAGTGTACGCCAGGTATATTGACACTGATGGCCTCGGTTGCCTTTGGACATCATTGTGCATCCTTGCTGCCTCCGTGTCTGCAGACGCTCATATTTCAGAAAGAAATTTTCGAGAAAACATTTGAGACGGTCATAACCCGACGATATTAAAAGCTCCATCTGGAATCTACGATCTGCACTACCTAGTGACGCAGAGTACTTGACGGACAGGCTAAAAGAAGCAATGGTACTGTAGAAATTGACACCTTGCGTGTCCTCAGCTTCAACACGTTTTATCCGATATTACCCACACCACGTGCGAATAAAGATGTCTGCCAAGGGCCTAAAAAAAACAGCACAAGTCACCTACTCATCCACGTAAACTTAAAAGTCAGACCTTTCTCCTTTTGGCCTAGGCCAAAAGGTGACGAGCTTCCCCAACTCAACTGTGGTTGTGCCATGCTGGACTGGGCAGCCACCGGCTGATATCCTAGTTGCGGGGAATGCGTCCCCCTGTTTGCTGATTTTCAATGGCGACAATTGGTCGGAAAAGCTAGGATGCATTTCTGACTCGTATATACTTTGAAGTGTCTTTGTTAAATCTTGCAAGGTAAGGACTGAATTGTAATTAAGCTGGCGTATATTAGCTGCACCGCTTTAATGAAAAGCAACTCGTGTGAACAAATCATTTTGTAAGGGCGGCCGGCCATGTAGGTCGGAGCTTGTCCAATGCAAGCTATTTATCCTTTCTCATATTGGATCCGGTAGCAATTCTGTACATGGAAGCCTTCTTTGGAAGATTTAGGTTCTTTCTTTACAGACTAACGCTTCTACCGCATCACCTACTGTGTCAACCGCTGGATGTTTTTCTATCCTTGAAACGATAGGCCCAACAAGGATCAGACAAGTAGTCGACTTTTCACGTAGATGGACTACCCTTTTTGGTCTTCCTTGCAGTTTCGAAAGGTACCCATAAAATGATGCTATGTCTACTTCATAAGATACTCCTCCAAGAACTAAATGCTGCCAAATCGCTGCTGTCCAAGATATCTGTCCATAGCATATCATGCCATTGCGTGTCGGCCAAATTTGGGTCAATGCCCTCATTAAAGTCGGCAATCGGCCTTTTGTACCCCACTTTAGACTGGTTGAGGTCTGTTTCTGTTTCGGACGAAGCGCCATTGATGTACGGCATGTCTTGCGCAGTATGCTTCGAAGACTCAGCAAGCAGATGCTGTATGATAGCCCTGCTCCGTCCCGCTCCAGACCAACGCAGCTCCAGCTCCTTTAACAAGTCAACACACATCTCCGCAACAGCAATGATATTGCTCTCATGTGGCTGCTTCGACATGCGTAATCTGTCATACAAATGAGACGATTAAAACGCGAATTGTGCGCAAGGTGTAGTCTAAACCCGGTAGTGTACAACTTACATTGCGATGCCTGATAATGTGAGGTAATGGACGCATATTGCAAGGTAGTGGGAAGATGGAACTAGGTCGCGGACAAGCTCGGAGGCGTTGACGCAGCTTTTCGCGGCACTGATGCACTGTGCTGTGGCTCCATCGATTTTATCATGGGCCCTTGTTGCGTCAGTCCGATTCGGGTCGTGTGCAAGGCATCTACTTGATGTTAGTGGACTGGAAATCTGTCACATGGCAAGGAATTTTTCGTCAATACCCATATAGATTAAGCAGGGAACCAGCATGCATGATAAAGATGATGACACACATGACAAGCCCTGGTTCTCCCTTGGCAGGCTGCTCGATTGCGTTCGCAGAAAATCGAACGGAATCAGGAAGTGTCTCGAGCCATTCGCGCAGTTCCTGATCCAGCGATGCTACGCGCGACAAGTATTTCTTAGACGCTTCTTTGTTTAGCGATGAGAGTTGCCGCAGACGCAGAGGTGAGCTGAGTTTCTGGATCTTCACAGATATCTGACAAAGCCGGGCAAATGCGAGAAAGCCAGCAAGAGATGATGTCGCCGGGAACTTGTGCGTACTATCTTGCTGTTGTTGCTGTTGTTGCTGCTTATCTCCTCCCTGACGTGCAAAGATCTGGCAATGCAATTCGAGATCCTCGTCACCGAGATCGAGAGGAAGATCACAACAGCAATCCTTCTCATCAACTGCCATAGGCCGACCGAGGCAGATTGACACAACTCTTCAGCATCAAGTCAGCAGGTGTGAGAATATAGGGTTAACAGGAAACCGAAAAAAATAGCTGCCCCACTAACCGTTCTAGACAAAAGACACTCCACCACGTCCGTCTCGCGATATAAAGTCGCAGTAATTCCGAAGGACTTTCACTTCCCTTACATACACCCGGGTTCATCTAGGTTTGTAGATTGTATCAGTGCTGAACAAGAACAGTAGAGTGCCAAAACCTTTCATCCTAAGACTTACAAACTTGCTGTTGATGTGAAACCCAATGTCCATGGACAGCCTCACGGCTTGCCCGGCCAGATTCCAACTCTGTGTCAAGGTATTCCAGCTAGCCGTGCACAGGGCAAGAAGACCAAGGCACTGCACGCGCTCGAGCGACGCTTGGCCAGACGAAGCATAATGCAAAAGCAACGCCTTTTCGTAATATTCAAAACCCGGAAAGCCCTCATCAGAGCCCCGTGGAAGGAGGCCGGATGAGCACGCACACACAGCAAAGAAAACCATTAAGAACTCCCCGTCCACCACCGCGGCCGAGGAAGGAGAAGAGGAAGAGGAAGAGTGATATGATCCACTTTGGAGCATCTTTCCATAGCTTCGCATAAAGTGAGGCTTGAAGAGGATGGGAAATGTGTAGTGTAGCTTATCAAAGTAGAGGCCGACAAGGAGGTCAGAGATGTATTGCGGGGGGCGGGAGAGTTGTTCTGGTTTTGGAAGGAATGGGAGTTCGGGCCATGTCTTGCCGCGCACAAATAGAGGCAGCTCCACATCGCCGTCTTTCTGTGGTGAATCGTAATGATCATTGTGGACGTCTGCCGTTTCGGCCACTGTCACGGAGCCGGGGGTTTGTGTTTGGTGTGTTCGAGTAGTAATGGGCGACATGCTCTTCGCCGCATCGATGAGCATCCTGTTTGTGGCCCCGCCGACAAAGCTATACAAGAGTTATGTAAGTTTACATGTTACTCGAGAAAATGACATAGGAGGGAAGAAGCAGACATGTGGGGGGAGGGGGGGCTACCGAAGACGACCATATGAGTCTGTTACCATGGAGGCAGCTTGGCCTGCTGCTCCCTCGCCACCAAAATTAGGCTGTTCTTGGTCGTCGACGAGTTTTTCGTCCGAGGTATTGGAGTCGCTGGAATCTGAGAATTCGTCATCCCGTGCTGAAGCCTCAGGAAATCGGTGATTGCCGTTTGATGCTTCGTCATTACCTAGGCCTAAAATCGCAGCAGGGCCGCGTGTATTTACTGCAGCACTCCTCGGCAAGGATTGCAGAACTGTTGCGGCATTATGGATATCGAAGACTGCATTGGGATGGTTATCCGTGCTGATAGAAGGGCGGGCCTGGTCAAGGGCATCAGCCGCGTGCGACAACTGCGCCGCAATGAGCTCGAGCTTCTCAGCCAGTACGTCCAGCTTCTGGCAACGGGCATCAAGGGCTGTTGCATGCCTTTTTATATAATTTCAGCATATAGCCAGGTATTTTTGCAAAATAACAGTAGATCAAAGCGTTTTGAGACGCGGCATAGACACTTACAACCGACTAGCAGAGGCATGATCATTTGCCTCCGGAAAATTGCATGTCTGACCGCGCGAGCTACAGTTGTGGCATGGCTGCTTCCCGTCGCATTTCACCTAGGTTCCCGGTTATTTGGTGCTCGTGTTCATTTTTATAGATTGATTCAGAAATGATACAACGAGAAATGCGCAGGGTGTACCTTCCTGCGTCGGCAAGGTTGGCATGCTTGCCAGGCGCGACTTGTGGCCTGTTCAGGTTGCTGCCCTTTCACGGCCCTCCCGGCCCCCGACTTGTCCTCCATAGCGTCGTGCAACAGTGATTAATATAGCACGTGAGTATGTGGCCGGCAGTTGAACCACGATGGGAATGTGCTCGAGGATGGTAATGTCCATTGAATGGCGCAAGCCTACGTCGCAGTCTGGTTTGTAGATAAGAAAACATGAACGCTAGCGGATATGCGAAACCAGATAGGAAGTTCGGTTGGGGCGATAGCCCACTTCAAAGCCACAAGCCAGGATAAAAGCTACCCTTGGATATTATCTTAGGCTTGTATGAGTACATGCTATTCTTGGCTAAGAATGACAATTCTGATGTCCTTTCGTGCATGCTGCGCCTCGAACGCCTCGGATGCCCGCGTTAGAGGATATGGTGGTAGTGATCAACGGCTTCAAATCAACTTTCTTTCGCGCTAGCAGGTTGATGAACACCCACATTTCAAAACTAAACCTGGCAGCTATTTTTTTTAAAAAAAATCAAAGATTGAACGTGAATGGGGTCAGGTTTCTGGTTAACTATGAGTATTCATTGCCCAGAAATATAATGTCTCCTAACAACCCCGCAAATGTCCAACGAAACACTTACTCTTCTTGTTTGCCTACACATAAAAAGACCCAGAGATCACGAACAGCACACAACACGTCGACAGCTATTTGGACCGCCGCATAGTTGCTTTTAAAGGGGTGAAGGTTGTCCAGGGTGTCGTCGAGTACAGCAAGTGCAGAGTCACGGAGTAGACAGTATTATAACGAGCTGAGCATACATTTCTCTTTCAGCAGCCAAGTCTTAGTCTAGTTAAAAGTATACAGATAAATACGTCAGGCTTACCAAACACAACTTCGCATGCCATTATCTGTTAACTCGTTGGCTTTTACTTGTTCACTCTAAAACGAACAGTGCATATGCTTCCTGACTATGCCACCATCACATTTAACTTGTTCAAAATTGACAGCTCTTTTGAAAAAATGGGGGTTATTCTGGACAACTTACCGTTAATGCAAGGGCAACTTTGTTTCGAAAAGAGTTATCGCTATATAGTTACAGCCAGCCTAGTATCATGACACAGAATCATCCCAGTTGTCACATATACACAACTCAAAAACCCAACAAGTAGCCAGAAAAGCATAGCTCGACCAGAGAGCTCGCCGAGGACGACTGGATCAAGGAGCATACAAAGATGGAGTAGAGGAAATGCAAAGGGAGCAAAGACTGGTGGCAGGAGTACAAAGTAGTCGTTGAACTTTTCTGGAAATACAAGAGAACTGATGGAGTGTCGCGCACTGGGATCGTCGCCCCCACATTGCTTTCCCTCTTAAAAGTAGCTCCTTACCAGCTTCTTCATTGCCCACCCCATCACCGCAACCCCCACCACGCTCACCACCCACAAATCCCAGTTTCGCGCCCGAAAGGCCGACATCCGCATATCGGCGGTCTGCAAGTGCATCGGTTGTAGTTCCGCGTCGCCGTCGTAGCGTCCTTCATTATCATACAGTACCTCCTCGATGAGGTCTGCTGCGTGCTGCTTCCCCCGGGCTGCCACCTTCGCAATCCGCTGCATGCGAGTGCAGTTACGTCTATAACTCCCGTTGGCGTCGACCACTAGCTTGCCGATTTTGGAGCACACCTCATCCGCCGTGAAGCTTCTCTTGTCAAGCGATTCAGACGTGCCGCTGGCCACCAGCCGCGGCACGTTGGCGAGCTGGTCAAAAAAGAAGCCCATGACCAACATGGGCGTTCCATGCCAGAGGCCCTCGTTAGCACTGGATCCGCCACCGTGGGTGAGATATACGGCCGTGTTGGCGTGGGCTAGGATGGCGCGCTGGGGAGCAAAGGGGGTGAAGAGCAGAGAGGGGTGGGCGCCGCGGAGGAGGTCGGCCAAGGAGAGCGTCTTGCCGCCCAAGGCAAAGGTCTCGGTAATATCCAAGTCCTGTCGACCTGACTCGGGGATGGACCAGATCACACCATTGATGTACCCCCGGTCGAGGGCGGCCAGCAAGCCGTGGACTAGGCTGACGGCGGCGGTGTGAGACAGTATGATATGTGTTCCGAGCGCGAGATACAATGTCCGATCATGAACGGCCAAAAAGGAGCTATACGGTTCTGTGAGCGGCGCATACTCATCGGCCAGGATGGGTCCGACGGCAGCCACGAGTGGCGGTAGGTCGCGCGGCACCTCGAGCCCGAAGAAGGAGTTGAGCAGCACGAGGTGGTTTGGCTTCGCCGGCGTCGGCAGCTTGTAGTGCACGCCGGCTGCGGCACGCATCCTCTTTGTCCAGCACATCCACTGCAGCACGGTCGGCAGAGCGTGCACCAGGACCAGCTCATTGCGTAGGCGAGACCATAGTGACGCATGCTCCGATGTGAGCGTGCCGTCGAGCTGGAAGCCGGTCTGTCCAGGGATGTAGGGACAGGGACACATCAGCGCCGGCATCTGCGGGTAGACGAGGGCGACTGGAATGTGGTGCTGGTAGAGCATGTCCTTGACGGCGTCGACGAAAAAGTCGGCCAACAGAAAGTCTGGTCGTGAGGCCGGGTCGGCGACGAGACGCCGCAGGTGCATATATGTCTGCGTCCAGAACGAGTCGAACATGTACTTGCTGCCCATCACGCCGGCCAGGCCCTTGGAGGTATCCCAGCCGCGCACGCGGCGGTAGTGCGCCGCCAAGACCGCATCGGACGGACCGGGACCGAGCAAGTAGACGGTGCTGATGTAGTCATATCCATCCGTCCAGGATTCCTGTCCGTCGAGCGTGGCAAAGTCGACTGTATGGCCGCGTTGGGCTAGGACCTTGCCGAGCTCCAGCACGGGGGCGGCGTGCGTGAAGCCGCCGACGGTGACGACCAGGAGGATTTTGCGGCGTGAATTCATAGTAAAGGGCAAATGAGTACGCAACTCTGAATTTGGAGCTGCGTTTTTTACTTACAGTACTGGAATTTATATAAGAGCGTTGCTATTTGTACTGCTGTTTTTTGCTATCAGTAGTGGATTTTACTGATAAGAAAAAATGTACATTAGCCAAGTCTACGATATGCAACACTATTGGCCGAGCCATATTATACGCTATAAATTTTCGCATACGACGTAAACCTGTAGGCGACCAGCATAATAGGTAGTAAGAGCACTAAAGGCAAATGTAAAAGCAAAGGCAAATGTAAAAGCAAAGGTAGATATAAGATAATTACAGAGTACTCTATACTACTACTATATATTATTAAAGCTTAAAAATAAAGGCTAGCAGTAAACATAAAGATTATTCTAGACAACTATTACAAGAAGGCACGCGTTAGCGGAGCGGCAGCGGCTTACACTATAATTTGGCAGGTCTACAGCGGTATGTAAGAATGTTGACCCACCCATTGTACCTTTTTCCTTATCTTCGAAAAGTCGAGCTGATAGCAAAAAACAGCAGTACAAATAGCAACTCTCTTATATAAATCCTGAAATCGTAAGATGTTCGAGGATGTAGTGGGTCCAGCATCACAGTCCATCCGCAGCCCAGTCTGGCAGAGGTGTTAGCTCACTACAACCCCTGTCCGAGCCGGAGTCGGTCATCACAACAGGCCCCGGGTTGCGGCATTTCCACGATGTGGAGCGTCTAGGATAGCGGAGTATTACCTGTAATGCGCTGTGGGACCTCCTTCTTCGGGTCGGAGACGTTGCAAATAGCGCCCGGATCCGGTCTGACGACAGCTCCTGCGACTCAATCTTACCCTGACAAGTCGGCGTGGTTGCGTTCGTATGGCGTGACCACCCGGCACAAGTCGCTGAGAATTTTTGTGCTGGTTTGCAACGAAGTTGAATAGGGGGTGAAGATGACACAGCCAGTAAGGCGGAGCGAGTATCTCCACGCGCTGCATGCAGGCCGTCCACGATACGGCTGGTGACGTGCATAGTGCGCTTGTGTCTTAAGGCGTGTCGATGTGTTCATTTCGCCAGGTGACAAAATGGAGGCTTTGGCCAGTGATGTATCCGATCCCCTGGTCACCAGTTGCGAGTAGGAGTATTTCCGGCGGCGAGATTCCGAGGTACAGTAGCTCAGTCTTAGCACTTCGAAGCGGATATGTCCGTTTCTCGAGCAAGCCAGATTCTGGACGACACTTGCATATCGCGACTTGGAGTCATCAGCTTGTAGTGTGGTAAGCCTAAAGCCATTCGGTAGTCCCGCAATTAGCCTTGCTAACGCCCTAAATAGCTGTAATAGGCGTATTAGCGCAGTGAACTGTCGACCTAATTCTCGGTAGTCCGCCCAATGCGTAGGCGGGGTTTCTGTCTTAAGATATTACTCCGTATATCGTATTAGAGAGGGGTGCCTTGTTGTCATCTGTGCTTATCAAGCCATAATGCGCAAGAGGCTTCTGTGATTTCTTGATCTATGAGTAGTTGCACAACCATGGTTTCCAACAAAAAACGCCTCTATGTTGCTCTCTACCCCAGCGGGATCAGGAATAATGAGGAGCGCAAGTAAGTTGAGACATCATGCCCAGGGCCACATTCGCCTAACGGATCGCAGGTACCACTGGGGCTTTCTGGTCGGACCGAAGATTGAGGGGGCGGAAGCCCCAGGCGAGCGCTACCACGTGAAGAACATATCCACAAATGTATGGATTTTTGAAGAGTACAGCGAGGCCAACATCAAAGCTACCGTGAACCTCCTCGCTCGAATCCTGGTAGCCAAGATTGAAGATGAACAACGCCTCATTCAAATCATCCGCGAGACGCCCGTGGTCCAGGGCGATCCCAATTGGCGTTGCCGCACATGGGTTGCGGATGTCCTGAGGCGGCTCAGAGAGGATGGCAAGGCAGTGGGCACTTCGATACTGGACTGGTCTACCATTGAGGCGTTTGCACGCCAGTACGTTGGGAGGAAGGTGCTAGAAGGACGGTACCGTACGGGAGCGGACATAGTAACGAAGCCGCTGTGGGACCTGCTAGAGAACAGGGAGATAGTTGCCTGAGTAGGATGGCTTTGCACGGCGGCAAGATATCTTACTGGAAGCGCCTGCCCGCCAGACGCTCAGATTTTCCCCCACCATTTCTGCCGGGTAATCTCCATCTTCAAAACTTCTGGCGAGCACGGATCCATCATCTTGGGTAGTATGTCCTTCTGCCACTCCTTCCGCATCAAGGCTGTGTACCAGGATGCAGTGTACTCCCAATACGATGGGTACCACCCAGAGAACTCCCACTCAATAATGGCTGAGACCTTTCCTTCACGAACTAAAATGTTGGAATCACTAATGTCCCCATGTGTGAACACGGGTGACGGCCATGACCCCTCATGCAAGGCCACCATGGCTTTGAAGTCTTCCCATTCCTCTGCCGCTTCGGGGCTCTTGGGCTTCTCCGCAGATGGCTCCTGCCCGCGCCTTAGCCAATAGTGAAAGTCCTGTACTGACGGAAAGGGCTCAAAGTGTACCACATTGGGCCGTGAGATGCGACAGTCATACAATGAGCTGCCACCAGAGCTTTGAACACCCATCGATGGCGGCTCAAGAGCCCGCAGCTGTGCGATCATCCCGCGAATCTCGGCCAGGAGCACATCTATCTTGTCGGGCGGTAGGTTGCGCCACGCCACCCTAAACTTTGTACCCGGCATGCGATCCATGACAATGTACGCGCGGTTGTCGTGGACAAATGCGCAATGTACTCGCGGGACGGGAATGGAAGTGTGCGTCGCGACGAACTGCATTGTAGCCGCCTCGGTTAGATGTACAAATAGCCCCGTCTTGACAAGGTAGTGTTTGGAAATCGGTTGGCACACTCCACAGCCACGATACAGCCGTGCTGTCGTTTTCAGCGCGAGACGCATGAGAAGCCGACGCCATCGCGAGTCGTTGATGGCAAGGTGTTCGGACCCCTTGTGCATGTTGTCCCTATAGCCGGGCCGCTCAATGCGGTGAAAGCGGTCGATATCTAGAGCATCTTGTACGTTTGGGTCTGGACGTTCCATATTGCAGAATGGACGTCACGAAACGGCGAAATGGGGGATACAGAGGCCAAAACTGAAGCTCGGACGGTCACGTGACTGAAAATTACCCCTGGAGCGAATACGAATAAGCCTGTCCAAGTGCTCGTAAGCCGTTGCCCCAGTCATTTAGTGAACAGTTTCCAAATATTTACATTTTGGTCATCAGTCGTCGTCCATGTTTAAACACCATTCCGTCATTTTACCGCGAGTCCTGCTCCACGGAGGGCTCGACATCATACTCGACATCCGTCCGGATGACATATTTAGCACCTTTTCGAACTCCTGTTCCCTCGTGCAGTAATGCCCCGCGTGTTTCGCCATGTGGGAATATGGCCACGCCGCCCATTACCGGCCGCACAGGGTAGGCATTTAGCGTTCCCTCAGGTCCTGCGGGCAAGAAAAAGGTCGTCTCGCCACCCTCAAACTCGTCGTTGAGGTAGACCAGGAACGTGAAGAGCGAGCTCTGCTTCTTCCCCTCGGGCGAGGAATCGTACACATATGTCTGATCCGGCAGAACTCCCGAGGGCGGCCAGGCACCGTCAATGTGGCATCGGTACTCGGCGCCCGGCACATATCGATACACACGGAAGCGGCGGTTGATTCCACGAGCCACGCGGCCGTCCAGTGTTGCAGGAACGTGTGGTGCGATCCGAGCCCAGAGCTTATCGTGGAAGGCCGTGTCAACGACCCAATAAAAGTTGTGAGCCAGGATGCTAATGTCGCCGTCCTCGCGGACCGGCGCGTCGGGCAGGAAGCCAACGCTTTCGCCAGCCGCGATAATGGCCTTGCACTCGTCGTGTGACAAGACGTTGGTGGCCAGTCCGAGGCCCGGGACGATGGGATGGCGATGGAAGCTGATCGACGGCGGCTCTGGTGCGAGTGGGACGGCGTCGAGGGCGGACGTGTACACGATGGCCGGGTGGTGGTTGGGCGGCTTGCGCAGCGCGCCCTCGGTGGTCTCGATGACGGGCAGGGAGGTTGAGGGGGAGGTTGGCGCGCACGCGAGAATCGTCTTGTCGAGCACAGAGGCGTAAACCGGCTGTGGCGCCGTCGGCGGTCGGAGGTCCCAAATGTCTTGGACGTGGATGGCGGGCGACAAGGCGGATGGCCGCGCCGCCGCGAGATTCGTGTCGACCAGTCCAGTCGTGCGCAGCACGGCGTCCAGCACGAGCAGCCGCTCCTGTGCCTCGGCCGAGCGTTCGGCTGAGGCCACGGCCCGCGCACACGGCACCGTCGACAGACCGCTGATGACGTCGAGGTCGCGCACCCACCGGCAGAGCGCCCCCAGCTTGGGCGTCTCGTGTCGCAACCGCATCTCGGCCAGCAGCACGCGCGCATCCGTGTATTGGCCGTCGGCCAAGGCCGCCGTGATGCGTGCCGTCCGGTTGGCACCCTCGGCCGCATTGGCGCCCGTCGTGCAGGCTGTGCGGAAATCGTGCACGGCCACGCGCAGGTCTCGGCATGGCCGCGACTTGATCAGGCTCGGGTAGGTCGCCAGGGTGCGCAGCGTGTCGACGGCAATTTCGAGTTCTTCGGTCGAGGTGACCGTCTGCAGGCTGCGTGGCGTAAAGGCATCGTCCGTCGGCGGGGAGACCGGCCGCACCGCCTTGACCGCCTTTGCGGCCCGGCTGTCCGTCCGGGCCTCCGTCTGGGCTTTTCGCTTCTTGGTCGACGTCTTGGCCATGTCGTCGGTGGTGGCGTCGATGCAAAGCAGACGAAACTTCTGACACTAAGACTAACCTTTAGCTCCCGCCCCCGC
Source organism: Leptographium radiaticola (assembly GCA_019925535.1). Classification (NCBI taxonomy): domain Eukaryota; kingdom Fungi; phylum Ascomycota; class Sordariomycetes; order Ophiostomatales; family Ophiostomataceae; genus Leptographium; species Leptographium radiaticola. Next base: position 1,500,962 of record JADHKK010000002.1, read on the forward strand.
GGTCACATGATATGTACGTCATGTGCACGTGCACGTGCCGGCACAGACAGGGCAGGGGAGCATTTTCGTTCGTAAGGACATAAATAGTTCTGACCATCCCGAAATCTTCATCTCGGGGCTGACTCCGGGGTGGAGACGATAACCGCGCCAAGATTGCCCCTTATTGCTCGTACTAGATTGAATCCCGAGAACGACACGGTGAGGTTGTATCCTCACCTTCGGGATGCCACACCAGCCCGAATGCGCGACTCGCCATAAACAAGAGAGCACACGACCATCGGAAAGCCAATAAACATGAGCCAAAAAAAAATGCGCGTATGCGCTCATGCCAGCGAGTGTTTTGGCCCAATAAAACGCGGTTGCCGCTGGCGCTATCGCTCAACGTTCTTGGCACGCCTACGGAGTACGAGTACAGTAGGCTGCCCACCTGCACACCGTACTCATACGGGCCGTCTTTTTGCCACGTTATGCACTACGCAGACTGGCGGCAATTTACGGCAAAGGATTATGCATCGGCCTTGTTCATTCGAAATAAAGGCCTCGTAAGACAGCCGCACTAAGGACGCGCTGATAAGGAACCTCGGCCTAGGCAGGACAGCTCAGCCGTTCGCAGGAGTCGTGGCAAAAGCTCGCGAGACGCTCAGGCGACAATTAATAGCCAACAGCCAACACGAGCATAAGGGGCAGTAAAGGGGGCACATTGTAGCACGGAAGCAGTGCCAAGAGTCGGGTCGTAATCGAATGGGGGTCAGCTATGCCGTAGAGGGAAAAAGTTCCCACCTAAAACCCCACCGCTGCGGTTCGAACGAAAAATATATACTCTTGCAATCCGAACTCCTGGTGCTGAAAAAGTTGGCCACATACCAACCATAAATGGTGGGAGCCGCCGTGGTCGTGTGCTTGAACCCCCCCGATACTGTTTTATTTTGTACCGGACAGATCGAGAGCCGGAACTTCAACTACATGCCGCACATACCCCTACCCCTCCCCCTTTGGTTCTGTTACTTGGCTGTCAGGGCGATTTTTCTCCTGCCGGTGGTAGGTTTAGAATATTGCTGGGAACATCGGTACGTCGACTTGTCCCATCCAGCCCATCGCTCCTCTTTCGACTGCCGGCCTCACGTTCTCGCCATGTCCATGTGCTAACCTGGCGACAGGCCTAAATCTTGTTTTCGAAGGCGCCATGTGGCTTCCGACGGAACCGGACCGGCGAACGAGCCATGATCCAGAACGCGGCATCGCGGCCGGCCTCATGGAGTACACGCACTCGACAATGTGGACGTTTGCGCGCGTGTTGTCGTCGGTCTGCTCGATGCGCGTGCTCGTCCTCTTCACCATCGCCACATTAGCCTCCATGGCCGCGTTATCGTCGGCCATTCCACAGCGATGGTACGTCGCCATTGGCACGACAAGCATGCCGTCGTCAGGGGGGAGCGTGGCGATGGATCTGGCGTCGCCGGCCGAAGCGCCACTGCCCGTCGAGTCCAAGGCCCCGGTCGCGTCGATCGAACCGCCAGCCGAAACAGCGCCGAAAGCGGAGGAGCCGGCCGAGATGCCACCGTTCGTGATGCCCTCCGGCGAGATGCCGCCACACCAGGAAGAGCCCACAGGCGACATGCCACCACCGAGCGAGATGCCACCCGCGGAAGCGCCGCCAGCCGATGCAGCGCCAGCCGACGCGCCGCCAGCGGAGGCACCACCAGCTGAGGCACCTCCAGCTGAAGCACAACAGGCTGAGCCGCCAATTCCCGCGCCAGAACCTCCTGCATCGAATCCTCCCGCCTCGGAGCCTCAACCACCGGCGCCGAATCCTCCCGCCCCGGAATCTCCGGCACCAGACCAACCCGCCCAAGCGCCTCCCGCCCAAAATCCTCCCGCCCCAAATCCACCCGCTAAAGAAGCTCCCGCCCCAGAGGCTCCCGCCCCCAAACCACCAGCCCCAGAAGCACCGCCACCGGAACAGCCGGCACCACCACCACCACCACCACCGCCGCCGCCGCCGCCACCACCCCCCATCTCGACCTTTGTACCACCGCCATTCGCCGTCGACGCTGCCGCCACCGGCTCCTTTGAGCTCCGAATCATGGCTGTGGGCGCATCCGTGTCGTTTGGCGTCGGTTCTTCCGACGGCAATGGCTACCGCGCCCACCTCCGCGAACAACTGCGGAACCAGGGCTGGCCAGTCGACATGGTCGGCAACGTGCCGGGCGGCGCAATGCGCGACAATGACACGGAATCGCACCCGGGCAAGCGGGTGGACGAGCTCGTCAAGGCGACGAACATATCACTGCACCAGTGGCAGCCCAACGTGCTGGTGATCAATGCCGGCACCAACGACGCGCTGCAGAGGTTCCGTCTCAACCACACGGACACACGCATGGGCAAGCTGCTGGACGTGATCTGGGGCGCGGTGCCGGACGCGGTCGTCGTGCTGTCGACGCTGCTGCCACAGCCAAAGGTGCTGAATCCGCGCGGCGTGGAGAAGATCAACGGACAGTATCGCGATCTGGTGGCAAAGCTGCAGGTCGCCGGCCGCCACATTGTCCTGGCCGAGATGGACGACGGCTGGATCAAGGTGGAGGATCTGATCGACGGCATGCACCCCACGGCACCCGGGTACATGCGCATGGCGTCTCGCTTTGTCCAGGCCATTGACATCGCCCACCGTGTCGGCTGGCTGCAGCGGTCGCGGATGCACTCGCCCAAGCTGCTCTTCGACGACCCCATATATGATCCGGGGCTGCCACCGCCGCTCGACCCCGGCGACACGGTCATATACGATCTGTACGACATGTACAATCAGAGTCAGCCTCACGGCGACCAGCCATAGATAAGAGTGTTGTAACGATAGAAGACGGGGGGGAGGGGCATGTATACGGGTCTAGCGTCTGACATTTCGTTCCTTTGGTTTCGACTGACCATTCTTTTGATCTTGGCATTTAATGGGGATTTTAGACGATATTTAATACTCCGTACATACAGGAAATATTGGCATTTTGCCATTCTTCTTTCAGTCTATCAGTCTTTCAGTCTATTGAACGCGGCGGCGTTGGTTCGAGGGCGGCCTGTCAATAGCAGGGATGTCCAGTGGAGCTGCTTCCCTGAAACGCGCGTAGCTCACGTGCTAGGACAGCTTCGGTCCACCCGAGCTCGAAACTCTGCGGGGAAGCTGCTCGTAGCTGGCTATTTGTGCTGATCGATATCGGCCGCCTGGCAGGGGCTGGACCTGCATCAGGATAAGAGGCCCATTGAGCGTCATGAAGCTTCACACGCCCCCCGGTCCACGCCGGGCTTCCCCGTGTCGGCCTGCCGCCGTCTAGATCATAGGCTGGCCTGCTATCTTGTCTTCTGACGGCCCCACCGGTCGGCCCACTGAAGCTTAGCGCCATGGCCTAACTAAAGCCGGGCTTCATTCTGCCCAAATCGATTCGGGCTCCTCTACTTAACTGCCGCCTCGACAACCTGATCCCGCGTTTGCTGCCGCCGTTCCGACCGTCCCCTTCTCCTCTTCTTCTCTCCCGCACTGGAACGCGCCAGAACAGCCAATACGACCCCGATGAATACCCTACCCACAATGGCCGAGGAACCCCAGCACGACCTGTCGGTCAATCTGCCCCTCAGCTTTCCCGGCGACGAGGCCGAGCACGAAATGGTCGCCAGCCAATCCCAGACGCAGAACCAGCGACACGCGTCCGCATCGCGGTCATATCCAGAAGACCACGCCGCCGAGACGCCGCCCAAGTTCACCGTCTACATTCGCATGCCCGGGCCGCGAAACGGCTTTGTCGATCCGCCTGATGTGGGATTTTCTGGCCCGGCTCGAGACGGCAATCGCCCCAGCTGCTAACGGTCTGCAGGTCGACTGGAGCCGTGAAAAGGACGACGCATTATGGAAAATACTGTCGGGCGTGTCCAAGAACGATATTGACTGTGCGTAGCCGGCTCCCCGTCTCTTGTTTGGCTTCTGTTTCCGCCCCCCCCAACTTGCTGACAAGCTGTACGTCAAACAGGGCAGGATCTGTACGGATTTCGTGGCACCACCGCCTTTATCACGTCCTCCCGCTGACCACGCCTAGGGCACACCGGTTCGATGCCACCGTCGAGTTCCTCGTCGTGCAGGCCACCATCCTCGCCGAGCGCCAGGTCACCCAGGTCCGAGCCCAGACCCGAAAGGTCGCCGGTATCGGCGCCCGCGACTCTCTCGCGCCTTCGCCGGTGCCTGGTGTGGGTCGCCCGGGCTCGCGCACCGCTGGACGCGCCGGCACAGCCACACCCGAGTCGGCGCCCATGGCGAGGACGGTCTCGAGTAGTGGCGGCCGGAGGCTGTCTGGCGAGGCCATGCGCCGATCGTCGTCGGGCCGCGCGACCATGAACCTGCATGGACACCCGCTCAGTCCCCCCAGGATGCTCATCGCCCCTGTGGCTCGCGTGCGGTCTCGATTTGCCTCTCTGCCCATTGACAGCACCCACGTTCCCGGGACCGAACCGGCCACTCTGCCGGCACCCGTATCACCTCTCCACCACCACCATCGCTACGACAGCGAGGACGTCGATCCCCTGTCGCCGGTCGCCACATCATCGTCGTCCGACCCCGGCTCCGGCTCCGACGAGTCCACGCCATCGCAGCCGGTCATGTCCCGCATTTTCAAGCGCCCGCCCGGCTTCCCGTTGCCAGACGACTTGGACCCCCATGGCAGCGTAGATACGGCCCGGGGTGGTGGCGTGTCGGCAGCTGGCCATTTTGGGGCCATGGGAACCGCAAAGGCCGGCGGTGCTCTCGACGGCTCGGCCGGCTCCGATGGTGGCGACGAGTCCGAGACGCAGGCAGCCTTTTTGCCGTTCAAGTCGCCCACGATGGCCGCCACGCCCAGCCAAGAGCTGCCCACGCGGCCGCCGGCTTTTCCGTTATCGTCCACATCCGTCTCGCCCACGACCCGCCCGTTCCGGACGCCCGTTGTCTCATTGCCTGTTGTCTCGTCGCCCGCGGCCGCGGCCCGTATGCACCTGCACCCCTCGAGGCTACCGGTGCCACGGACGTCGAGCCGCGCCTTCTCGGCCGGACATAGCCACAGTCCGGGCTCGCGTCGACGGTCGGGGCACTCACGAGAAGACAGCGAGACGGCCACGACGCCCAGCATGGGCAGCAGCTTTAGCGATCTAGACGGTACGTATCTTTTGTTGAAACGCACACCCTTGACGTGTCTGACCATACAGACGTCTCCCTCACGCAGTCCGTCCTGGACGAGGCACTGGCCAGCCGGGTAGAGGACACCAGCTCGACGCGGTCAGACACACAGACGTCGTCGACCAACATGGTGTCGTCGTCAACCATGAGCCGACGCCCACGCTAGCTGGACAGCTCGGCTCGTGGGGATTTGTATTCAGAAAGGGCGTACTGTAGCGGACTGTATACATTCATTCTAACCACGCCGTCTTTCTCTGTTCTCCTGTCCGCGGCCTTGACATATCATTGCCATGGGATTTTACGTAAAATATCGCCAAGTAACTAACTTATCGCTACATACAGTCTATACCTCATTAGCATTACTATTCTCGTAGATGGGTGTGGCCCAGTGGCTATGGCCAGCCCCCTTGCTTCGACCTCGTTTTCGGTTATTCGGCATTTAGATACATCACCGCCTTGCATCAACTTGGCAGCCGACTCGCCAGGTTTACCACATGTTTTCGGTGCCCTCCTGGCCCACTTGACTTGTTTGTGCCTTGACCAAAACGGCATAGAGCGCAAGTTTCCCACAGAGGGAATGAGCTGTCTCCAATCGGATCTCGGAGATTGGGCGGCTTTCCACCCGGGGTTAACCATGTCAGCCCGATTGTACTGCTGTCAACGTCTGACAGAGGACGTTGGAACGAGGGTGCATGGAAACGGCCGACACGCTTGGGTAAGCCCAATATTTACCCAAGTGGGTGTGTCTATGCAACCCGTCCAGTCAGTGCTTATTATACGGGCGTTCCTTCCCCCGTTTCTTGGCACAACCTGCCCAAGAAATTCGACTCTTCTCCAACGACCAAACTTGCATGGCCGACAGGCGCGTCGCAAATGAACCACCCACGTATTGTCCTGCTTACATAAACAAACAATCCTGATCGCGAACGACTCGCGACGGTGAACAAGCATTCGAATATACGAGCGCCTAAACACGCACGAAGCGCTATACAAGCGGCAGAGCTGTCGACATGGCGGCCGGTGGGCGAGATGCCATCTTTGCGCAGACGGAACGAAGCAATGCCTCTGGAGTCAGCGACCCGGAAGCACTGCTGGGCGACCTCAAGGCTGAAGGCGGCGACACGGACGTGACGATCGAATCAATAGCCGTCGCTGAGGATGTCAAGCCGCCCGTGACAGTAGCGGCCAAGGGCCCGAGCCCGCCTCCGAACGGGGGCCTGCTCGCATGGGTGCAGGTGGCGGCCAGCTTCAGCATCTTCTTCAACACGTGGGGGGTTCTCAACACATTTGGCATCTTCCAGACGTACTACGAGACGGGGGCGCTCTTCACCGAGACATCGTCCAATATTGCATGGATCGGTTCCATCCAGGCGTACCTGACCGTGTCCCTGGGTTTGCTATCGGGCCCCGTCTATGACCGTGGCTACCTGCGCTCGCTTGTCGCAGTCGGTGCCTTTTTCATCGTGTTTGGCTTCATGATGCTGAGCCTGTGCACCGAATTTTGGCAGACCGTGCTGGCCCAGGGATTCTGCGTCGGCATCGGCTCCGGCCTTTTATTTGTGCCGTCGCTCGCGCTGCTGCCGACCTATTTTTCGACGCGCATCGGACTCGCCGTAGGACTGGCGGCGTCGGGATCATCACTTGGGGGCGTCATCTACCCCATCATATTTTACCGGCTCATTGACCCGATCGGCTTCGGCTGGACGGTACGCGTGATCGCCTTCATCGCGCTCGGCACGCTGCTGGTGCCGCTGCTCTTTGCACGGCAGCGTGTCATCCCAGCGCACGCTCGCGCGATGCTCGACTGGTCCGTCTTGCGAGACCCGCCGTTTATGATCTTTACGTTTGGGACCGTGCTGGGCTTCAACGCCTTGTTCGTCATGTTTTTCTACATCTCCTACTACGCCGTCGTGAGCCGGTCGACATCAGCGGCCATGGCTTTTTACACTGTGCCGATTCTGAACGCAGCTTCTATATTTGGCCGCACGATTCCCAATTATATATCCGACAAGACGGGGCCGATGAACTGTGCGTTTCCGTTCCCGCTTCCGTTGCCTTATTGTCTTACCTACTTGTTCTGCCTCTTGCTGACCAACAGTGTTCGGTCCGGCTGCCATTGTATGCTCGATCCTTGCCTTTGTCATGATCGTCGTGCATGATCTTGCAGGGATCGTTGTTGTTGCCATCTTATTCGGCTTCTTCTCTGGTGTCTTCATTGCGCTGCCCGGCGTGTGCTTCATGCATCTGACCGCGGACAAATCTAAGCTGGGGACGCGGATAGGCATGGCCTTTGCCACAATTGGCTTTGGCGTGCTGACGGGCGGGCCCGGCACTGGCGCCATCCTCGGCACGGACACGGCCGATCTACACTGGACGAGCATCTGGGTCTTTAGCGGCGCTACCATGGCGGGCTCTGCTCTGGTTTTGATTTCTCTTCGCTTCTACTTGGCCAAGGGAAAGTTTTCAGTGAAGCTGTGACGGGAATGATGGAATGGCAGGGTGTGTAAATGAAGGAGTTGATGTACTTGATTTGCTTATTAATACTACTCGCCTAATCTACGGATAGATCCCCACTTGGCTGGCAAATCTAGGCTGGCCAGTTTCTACCCGCATCGCCCTAGCGCCCACGTCACTCTAGCGCTCACCTCTCTAGCGCCCACTTCCACATAGAGCCAGTCTCAGCCTGATATGCGCAGAGATGCCAGACCCGAGGCCCGAAATCAGTCTGCCATCATTACGTCGCATTGAAAATGCTGGAAAGCGCTCTGCGTCAATTAGAGCCGCTGTCTGGCTCCAGAGTTGACAGTTATAACCCAATCAGTAGGCCCGATCTCGTAAGCTACAGCGCTCTCTGCTAATAAATGAGGGGCGCTTGCAGCACGCATAGGCTCATCACACGGCTGGCCGCAGAAACAGGCCGCGGAAGGAGCTGCCCAAGCCCGTCTTGGGCCGTGGTTGCCTGAACCAGCTGTCTATTTATCCGAATTTGCCTCCGTTTGCTCCTTCCCCTCTAATCCATTCTACTCCCTTCCATTTCTGTCTCTTTGTCGCTGCACTGCCTTGCTCCTTCTCCGCCATTTTGCCCGACCACCCAACTTCAAACGAGAGATATCATGTCAGCACCACGCAGAGGGTTAGTGCTACCCTTTCCACTAATGCTCATTGTGTTTTTCCGCTCATATCCAACTGTTCAGGCGAAACGCCACTGGCAACACGCCTCAGAAATCTTGCAACGAGTTTCGAGACAAGGGCACTTGCAAATACGGTCAAAAATGTCGCTTCTCTCACACAAGAGACAATACCAGAGCGCAACGTGGCAACCGCGGCACTGCTCGTGGTGGTCGAGCATCAGGTGGAGGTGCACGGAGTGGAAGGTACCAGCAGTGGAGGTGGCTTCTCAATTCTGGAGCTGCCGGATCTAGCCCAAGTGAAGCCACCATCAGCGAGTTTTTCAGGACAGGTCTTGAGTTGGTCGACGGAGATCTTGGAGAATCTCAAGATGCTGTCAAGCTCTTTCTCAGCGAGGATGGCTTCAAGTTCGTGCGAGCCGTCAGCGATAAAGTTATCCCCAATGCTGTCAGTGACGTGGAGCGTATTCCCATTTGGACGACAGAACTCCGTCCGCTGTTCAAAATCATGACTCATCCTCGTGTGATCGACTCTGCAATCATGGAGCAGGAAGTGGCTGGGCTTTTTGGTTTCATCCTGGGCATTGGCGGCGAGCGTTTAGCTCGCATCTTCACTTGCATCTGCCGTGTTATCACAGCACTGCCGCTCTTGAAGCCCACGGAGAAGAATATGCGGCAAGAGGCCGTCGAGCTATCTCTGGCTGTGTTGGCCAAGATTTTGGATAGCAACACGGGAAGTCTACTGACGCCTGGTCTGGATGACTTTGTGACACAGCTCTCCCAGGCAGTCGACACCGCAGACACGGATTCCGCGAGCACCTTCTCTCTCCTGCAGGCTCGAAAGTATCTCGAATATATCAATCGACGACTAGCTGTCGGCCGCAACATCCCTCTGGCAAATAATGCATCGGCTGGCCCACCTCTTGTGCACGGGAATTTTGTGCTGCCGCAAGACCTCCCCGGCAGCCTCTCCAAGGAGCAAGCCCGCCACAACAATGACCACGAAGACATTGAAAATATTGGTATTCTACCGACGATGGACGAGATACTTTCTCCCCGTACGGAGTACCTCCCTACGACGGATTCAACGCGGTGGCACAAGAAAGGGATTGAGGGACGACTGGATCGGGAGTTCCGACTTCTCCGCGAAGACACTGTCGGCCAGTTGCGTGACACTATTCGCGACAAACTGGAGGCAATCCAGAACAAGCAAGACGAAAGCGCGGGGCGATCCCGGAAGCTCAAGAACAGCCTGCGCACCTTTGGGTACGACTTGCCAACGTTGGTGTCGATGAATTTTGGCCGCGATACCGGCCTCAGTTTGGTTGTTAGATGCCAGCAGCCCGGGGCTGTGCGGGCCATGACGCTAGAGCAGCGCCGGAACTGGTGGATGCAGGGCAAGCGGCTGCTTGAGGGGGCACTGGTGTGCGTTCTGGAGGCGACTGGACCAACTCAGTCTGCTCAATACTTTGAGGTGGCCGAGGGGACGGAGAGAACCGGACAGAAAGACGAAAAGAAGAAGTACGGCAGACGGGGGGATGACTCAGCCAAAAAGGACGACAATGAGGAGGTGTTATCACTGGCAGACAACGAGACGCACCTGTACGTTACGCTGCGGATGGTTGACCCGACGGACCATAACGTGGGTGAGGTGATGCGGTGGTTCCGGGGCATCGGCCAGACGCGGCGACGATACCTGATCGAGTTTCCGGGCGTGATGTTGGCATCATTCAAGTACACGCTGCAGGCACTGCAAGAGATGAGCAAAAAAAGCTTTGACGTGCCGTTTGCCGACCTGATTGCGCCGATGGAAACGACAGTCGGCACCGTGGCAAATGTGCCGCCGCCGCTATACACGATGGCGCCCGGGTTCAAGTTTGGGCTGAAGACGATCGCCAATGACGGCAGCACCTCGTCGATAACGCCAAATACGGAGCGCGATGACAGCGTGCAGCTGGTACGTGCCCACACAGACCTTGATGAAACGCAATCGGCGTCGTTTGTCGACGCACTACGGCGGGAGCTGGCTCCCATTCAAGGGCCGCCAGGCACAGGCAAGAGCTTCACGGGAGTGAAACTCATCCAGACGCTTATCGGGCGGCGAGAGCAAGCGGATCTGGGGCCGGTGTTGTGTGTGTGCTACACGAACCACGCGCTGGACCAGCTGTTGGAGGAGCTCCTGCATCAAGGCATCAAGAAGCTTATCCGCATGGGATCACGGTCGAAGTCGAAGGCGCTCGAGGACCACAACCTACGTGTAGTAGCCCAATCTACCTCCCGGACCAGGGCCGAGGGCCGATCTCTATACGACCTGTACAACGCTCTGGATGAAGCCGCTGAGGATATCAGCGAATCGGTGAAAGAGTTAGGGTCGGTTGGCTCGTGGCGGAGCATCAAGGCTCTGCTGGAAGCCAAGTATCCGCATCAGCACCAAGCGCTCTTTGGGGGGGATGCCGAGGCCGATGAGGGCTTCAAGACAGTCATGCGGAAGCCAGACAGCGTGCTGCGCAAGTGGCTAAGTCAAAATGCCGGCAGGGAGAGGCCGGCTCGGCCGATGGACGTCCTCAAAGGCGAGGGCAACATTTGGACGATGACGAGCAAGGAGCGCAAGACGCTGCACGAGCAGTGGCTGCGCGAGGTGCGCGACCCGATCATTGGGCGACTCGTGGGGCAGTGCCGGCGACATCGGGAGACGGCAGAGCAACGAGACCGAGTGCGGCGTGCGGTGGACCTGCGGTGTCTACAGGAGGTTGACGTGGTGGGCTTGACGACGACAGGGCTGGCGCGCAACCTTCAGACGCTGCGCAAACTGCACGTGAAAGTGCTCGTGTGTGAGGAGGCAGGCGAGGTGCTGGAGGCACACCTGCTGACGGCACTGCTTCCATCGGTGGAACACGCGGTGCTGATCGGAGACCACGAACAGCTGCGACCACAGATACAGAACTATTCGCTGCAGAGCACGAGCGCGCTGGGGTCGCGATATTCACTGGACACGTCGCTGTTTGAGCGTTTGGTGAAGCCGCGGCACGATCACGACCTGCGGTTGCTGTTCAGCACGATCGAGACGCAGCGCCGGATGCACCCCAGCATTGCCGACCTGGTGCGCACAACACTTTACCCACGACTGGTCGACGGCGGCAAGGTGGCCGATTACCCGGAAGTGAGTGGCATGAAAAATCGCCTTGCCTGGTTCCAGCACGAGCAGCCCGAAGGTGGCGACGACGAAGCGGCCGGGACGTCGCACTGGAACGGCTTCGAGGCCGACATGGTGGTGGCGCTGGTATCCCACCTCGTGCGCCAGGGCGTGTACGGGCCGGCTGATATTGCGGTCTTGACGCCCTACCTCGGCCAGCTGCAAAAGCTGCGGCAGCGCATGCAGTCTGTCTTTGAAGTTTGCCTGAACGAGCGGGACCAGGAGGAGCTCGCGGCCGTCGAAGGTGCTGCGGAGACAGTGACACCCGTTCCCACCGTGGCCAAGACCACGCTGTTGCAGAGCATCCGCATCGCTACGGTCGACAACTTCCAGGGCGAGGAGGCCAAGGTGGTGGTGGTGTCGCTTGTGCGCAGCAACGAGCAGAAACGGTGCGGCTTTTTGGCCACGTCGAACCGCATCAACGTGCTGCTCTCGCGTGCCCAGCACGGCATGTACCTGCTTGGCAATGCCGAGACCTACGGCCACGTGCCGATGTGGGCAACTGTGATTGAGCTGCTGCAGAGCCGCGACTGTTTTGCCCCTTTCCTGGAACTGCAGTGTCCACGCCACCCGGACCTGCCGATGCGCGTTGCACACCCCGACCACTTCCTCCAGCTGGCGCCCGAGAGTGGTTGCTCGCGGCCGTGTGACCGCCGTCGTTCGTGCGGCCACCGCTGCCACGGCCGCTGTCATGCGGAGGTGCTACACACGGCCACCCGTTGCAGCGAGCCGTGTCAGCGTCTGAAGCCGGGCTGTGACCACGTGTGCCCGCTGGCCTGCGGCGATACGTGCCAGCCGCGGTGCATGGTCATGCTGGAAAACGTCCATCTCGTCCTGAGCTGTGGCCACGTGCTAGCGTCGGCTCGCTGCTGGCAGACACAAGACCCTGCTGCCGTCGTCTGCACCAAACTCGTGGATCGCGTCGTTGCGGGCTGTGGCCACACCGTGCGTGTCCGCTGCCATGTGGACATCAATGCACCGACATTTCGCTGCCACACTGCGTGTGGCCATGTACGTCAGTGCGGCCATGTCTGCACGCGTCCCTGCAACGAGTGTAGGCCACGCGAAGCCGGCACTCTCGGAGGCGTCGACCACGGAAATTGCACCACGGTCTGTGGCCGTACCTACCAGACGTGTCCTCACGCCTGCCAGAGACCTTGCCACGACGGGTCGCCCTGTGGCCCCTGCAATGCGCCTTGCGAGACTCGTTGTGGCCACTCTCGCTGCGGCAAGATATGCAGCGAGCCGTGCTCCCCTTGCGCCGAGGCGCAATGCCTCTCGCTCTGTCCTCACAGCCAATGCAATATGCCGTATGTTGCTCTCCGCGCTTCTATGACTGCTTGCTGACTATCCAGATGTGCGGCACCTTGTGACTGGGTTCCTTGCTCGAAGCGGTGCACCCAGACGTTCAAATGTGGACATCAATGTAGGTGGCCTGTCCGCTGCTGTCCAATTTCCTGCCCCTGACTGACCGATAGGTCCATCTTTATGCGGAGAGATCTGCCCAACAGAGGCGTATTGCCAACAGTGCGGGACCGACGATATCCAGAGCACCATTGTCGACCTCCTTGAGATGAAGACGTACCGCGAAATCGACCTTGACGAGGAGCCTTGCGTCTTCCCCGACTGCGGCCACTTTTTGACGGTCACGTCCATGGACGGCCAGATGGACATCATGTCCCATTACGACACCGACTCGCAGGGTGTCGTCTGCCGCGTCAAGACCTCGTCGGTCCCCTTTTCCATGGATGAAGCCAAGCGCTGTGCCACCTGTCGCGGTTCACTACGCAGCGTCGCCCGCTACGGCCGCATTGTGCGTCGTGCTCTGCTTGACGAAATGACCAAAAAGTTTATCACCTGGTCCAACTCCGAGTACGCTGTCCTGTCGACAGCACTGTTGGCGGCCGAGGCATCTCTGGCAAAACAGCCCAAGCCCAACGTCACGCGAGTCAAGTTTCAAGCAGCAGCAGCTTCAAAACCACTCGTGGACTCTCCATCACGCTTGGCAGAACTCCATATCGTCGCCAAGGCAGTCGGCGGCCAGCGGTACGACATGTTGCTGGCGCTGCATAAGAAGATCACACACTACATGGCGACCGTTGTCCAGAAAGAGCAGCCGCTTCAGCGTGTCCAAGACATGGTAGCTTTCGCCAGTCGCCAGCACGCAAGCGCGGGCCGCTTTGATTTTGATAAGTCGCTCATCCAGCTGCGGGGCACGTTGCTGGCCGGAAACCTGTTGCTGCGGTGCGAGCTGTTGGTGTTGGCCGACTATTTTCACCTGCTGCCGAGCCTCCAGCTCGTGACGGCGCCACGTCTGGCCTTGGAGATTCATCGCATGTCCTGCCAAACTCTGATCGACCTCGCCATCAGCACCCATCACCCGCGACAGCAAGTGGAGACCCATCTGTATTTTGCGCAGCTGTGCCACTTTTCCGGATTGGTCGGGCCCGCCACGAGCCGCGAAGAGTTCATGGCCGACGGCCTGGAACATGTGAGCCAAGCACGAGAGCTAATGCGGCAGACCTCGGCGACCGACGCTCTAGCCCAGGAGGCCGATGGGATCGAGCTTATGCTGAAAGGCGGTGTGTTTTACACGCCCGTCACAAGCGATGAAATGCGTCTGGTGTACACAGCCATGGCCGCTGAGTTTTCTGGCACTGGGCACTGGTACACGTGTACAAATGGCCACCCGTTTACCGTTGGAGAATGCGGCATGCCGATGGCCTTGGCCCGCTGTCCCGAGTGCAACGCTGAGGTCGGCGGCACGAACCATGTCGCCGTTCCCGGTGTGCAACGGGCGAACGCTATTGAGATGCTTGCCCAAGAGGTTGGCCAGATGGGTTTGTAGCGGGAAGAGTAGTAGGATCATTTTGTTAAGATACTACACGGACCACGAGCAAATGAATAACAAACACAATCTGTGCAAGGTTATGGTATCTATGACGTCACTGTCAAAATTAGAGCGTCGAACCAGCGATGCAGGCGTGCTCGGCAGTCGTGGTGACTAATCTTCTAATGCGGCGATCAGGCACACTGGGCCGCAGCGGGTCGCGGACCGTCGTCTTGATGTGCGGTCAGTTGGAGATGTGGTGCCTGGCGGGATAACTTTTTAAGCTTGTATGACAAATCCGTGGCGGAAAACGTTTGATTTTTCGTTGGGTCTCCTGTCTTTGTCAGTGGGACGCTGAGCGGGTTTACAATTGTTCCCGTAGTTAGCAAGCGCCAAATTACAAAGCAGCCATACCACTGATACATAAATACGCTTCTCCCACGACAGGCCAGTGCTGATTTTGAGGCACTCCATTACCGGTACATAACAGCCGACATGGTCCTCACACCAGAGAATGCCGGCGCCAAGGGCGTGCCCTACTTCATTCCGATCCAGGAGCCGCCAGCCGGGACAGCAGCGGCACGTGATGACGGATCTTTGCCCAAGCTGTTTCAGCCACTAAAGATGCGCGGCCTCGAGATCCCCAATCGGATCTGGGTCAGCCCCATGTGCCAGTACAGTGCGCAAGACGGTTTTGCGGGCCCATGGCACGACGTGCACTATGGCGAGCTGGCCGTTCGAGGAGTGTGTATTTCCAGTCCCCAAGTCGAAGAACATGTGATGGACGGCCTGCTGACACATCTGACCACTGACAGCCTGGCTTCACCATGGTTGAGGCCACGGCCGTGGCTGCCAATGGGCGCATTACGCCGCAGGATCTGGGCCTGTGGAAGGACGAGCAGATTGCGCCGCTGCGCAAGATTGTCGACTTTGCCCACAGCCAGAACAGCAAGATTGCCATTCAGATTGGCCATGCCGGGCGCAAGGCGTCGACGGCGGCGCCGTGGCTGGGCCCGGGCATCTCGGGCGTGGCCCAGGGCGGCTGGCCGGACGACGTGGTGGGCCCGGACGACCGGGCGTTTTCGGACCTGCCCGAGGACCGGCTGGTGCCGCACGCGCTGACGGTCGAGCAAATTGCGGGCGTGCGGGCCGACTTTGTGGCGACGGCGCGGCGGGCGGTGACGGCGGGCTTCGACCTGGTGGAGCTGCACTTTGCGCACGGCTACCTGGTGTCGAGCTTCTTCTCGCCGGCGTCCAACGCGCGCACCGACGCGTACGGCGGCTCGTTTGCGAACCGGGTGCGGCTGGCGCTGGAGATTGTCGACGACGTGCGCGCGGCGCTGCCGGCCTCGACGCCGCTGGCCGTGCGCATCTCGGCCACCGACTGGCTCGCCGGCAACCCCGACTACAAGGGCACGGCCACGTGGACCGTCGAGGAGGCCGCGCAGCTGGCCGTCCTGCTGGCCGACCGCGGCGTCGACCTGCTGGACGTGTCCTCGGGCGGCATCCACCAGCAGCAGCGCGTGACCGCCGGCCTCGGCTACCAGGTGCCGCTGGCCAAGCACATCAAGAGCGTCGTCGGCGACCGCATGCTGGTCAGCGCCGTCGGCCTCATCCGCAGCGCCACCGACGCCGAGTCCATCATCACCGGCTCGGCCGACAACGCCGAGGACCCGCCGCTCGACCTCATCGCGCTCGGCCGGCCGTTTCAGCGCCAGCCGGCCGTGGTCTGGGACTGGGCCGAGGCCCTGGACACGCCGGTGCGTATCGCCAGCCAGATCGGCTGGGGCTTTTCTGGGCGGAAGAAGGCGGCCAAGGAGAAGTTTTAGAAGTGTCGTGTAGACCAGCAGCAGCGCCCCTCTCGTGTTTTCCGGGGACTATGACATTTACACGCTGGGCTTGCTAGACGCGGAGTTTTCCGCTGACCACATAGACTATTATTACTTAGAAAACGATTCTGGTCATTTGTTTCCCAACTCGTTGACAAGCTTGTGCGCTCCTGCACACGCCTGTACTCCACCATCACAAAACGTGAGATGCGGCAGCGGGGCGTTACCACTGTCGCGGATGACAATGACCGTCCGTTTCGCGATCGATGGCACCATCCCCAACGCAGACGACAAAGACCGCTTAGATGAAAAGGTGGTGGACACAGCACCAGAGACGTCGGCTGCCTACCGGGCCGCCAGTATCACCGCTTTTGACGCCAAATCCGTTTACCTTTTAGGGGGTAAGTCCCGCCATGTACATGATAAAGACCGGACGCCGCAAGCTGGAAAGGACAGCATTATTGGAGGCAAAGGCAAAGGCAAAGGCTCCCGCTGGGTCTCGACGCAGAGTAGCATTATGAAGGGGTGACGCACGGGACATTCAAGTTCGGATTTTCTTCAGACTGTACATTCTTCGATCTACACGTTTCATCCTAACATTGAGCTAGCAAGGGAGTATTGAAAAGAGACGAGTATCTAGTAACGCGCCCAAAGCTTGTTATGAGGATAAATAGGCAAGGTTTGGTTTTGATGCCGGCTGCCGTAACGGAAGTCAGATTGGCGTTCCCTAGCAAGAGGCCTTAATACCTGGGCATCTCCTACTGTCATAGCATGAAGCATAAAGCTTCTACAACGTCCCGCTCTTGGGGCCAAGACACGTTTAGCCAATCCGCCGCATTGCTTTAGCGTGTTGTCCCAGATCCGAAAACCGTTGCCGCTGCCACGACAAAATCTTCGAAACAGGGCCTGGACAACTACAGCCGCAGTGTTGGCGAACACTCTGTTAGTGTCGTATGTTTGGGCAAGCCAACAGACAATACTGTAAAAGCACTATTATTTCAAAACTTCCAAACATATACACACCGAGTCATAACATTTGCGGCCTTCCAAACACCGAGAAAACGGTTGCTGCCCTCCCTAACGCTCGAAAATTAACATATTCTAGTCGCCGTGCTTTTCCACAATGGTTTAATGCTTGGTGCATTTTATAACCGAAGCGTGCACCGGAAATTAACTAAATATATCACTGCTTTTTTATATTTTCTCCTTGTCGTTAGTTCTTCGTCTCCGCACCATCCGTACGATTGTGGGACTAGGTCGAGGCCTTGAACAGGCCCGTAGCATTGCGAGCCAGGTCGACTATGGCTTGTCCGGACGGAAGAAAGCAGCCAAGAAAAGTTCTAGAAGTGCCGTGTAGACATCACCTATACGTTGGAGGCGCATCATCGATCCGTGAGAATGTTTAACTGGAGGGCCTCGAAAATACCGACTGGTCACGAGCAGATGGCACCTTCCAATGAAGCCATACAGTGGTTTCCCTTGTTGCAAATTTGTTTTTGTGACACAACGCGAGCTCTGAGAAGTGGGTCTGTCGAAATCAATATTGATGTGCTAACTCTCTAATTAGAAGTCCTGCGGCACAGTCTCACAAGTATCAAGACTCCCAAACAGCACCATACAGCGGACGGCATCTCCATCCAACGCCTCGCAATCGGTTGAAGTTTTATGAGGTATCGCTTCCATGCCGACCACCACTGACATGTCCTCTCAAAGTGATAGCTCTAGTACGGATGATTCATCCGATGATGAACGCTGCAAAAGCTATGAGGAACATTTCAGTAGAAAATTTCTTGAAGTCGATGAAGAGCTCAAGGAGCTGCATGAAAAAGTCAGCCGAAACATTTTTGAGACGGACGAACGGTTTCGCGATGACGATGAAAGGACCCAGAAGCTGGACGAAACAGTTGACCGAGACTTTTTCAAGACGGGCGAGCGGTTCCGCCAGGTTCATGAAAGAGCCCAAATGCTGGACCAAAAAGTTGACGAAGGCTTTGACAAGATGGACAAAACGTTCCGGATGATGGACGCAAAATTGCACGAGAGCTTTCGTAGCATGGGCGAAACGCTCGAGGCCGTCAGCTTCGAGCAAAGGCGGTTTAGGGCCTGGGTTCAAAATGCACTGCTAAGAGACCCGACACAGCGCGTCGAGCCCGTCCCCGTTTTGCGTCCGCTCCTCGGCGTACACGAACCCGACCTGAGGCTGTATCCACAGAACGGCAAACAGTTCTACGCTCTGCGTGAGCAGTCATCGTCTCGGCAAAAGCTCATGATGGACTACCTTGTCTCATTTTACAATGTGATTCTCCCGGAGCCTCTTGCAGGGCCAGAAAGCACAAATTCCAGCGACGAGACAAATGAAGGCGCGCCGTCAGAAGAGGATGCAATGAGCACGACCGAAAGGCAGTTTCAAATCCTGGAGAACATTATCGGCTTGCAGGAAGACAACTTTACCACAATTTTGGAACGGTTGCCGGAACGCACGACCCAGGCGAAGTCGCCTGCAAAGCTGCTCGTGAAGCCGCCTGCGAAGTCGCCCGCGAAGTCGCCCTTGAAGCCACCGGCGAAGCGGTCACAGTCGCCGGCACAGGCGTTGGCCCAGGAGCCATGTTCAAAGCGTCAGAAGAAGTGTGACAATCGCGCTGCCCGGGCAGGCGAGGCGTCGGCACAGACGCCGGCACAGACGCCGTCTCAGGAGCAACGTTCAAAGAGTCAGCAGAGGCGTCAGAAGCAGGGTCAGAGGAAGCGTAACGCTCGCGCTGCCAAGGCGGCCAAGGCGGCCAAGGCGGCCAAGGCGCCACAGTAAGATATAACTTACGAAACTCGATGCGCACTCCGAGCCGACCGAGCCGCCCGGCGAGGTCGGAGGGAGTGTGGATGCAGATCAGATGGGAGGCCCGGAGACATGACGCCAGATTTGAGGCTTAATACGATGATTTTGGAAGGGGATGGCCGCCCAACGAGTTGGCAAAGGGCGATTCGGGCTTTGGGTGGGCTATACATGGGCTACTTATTAGGGCTTGTATGGGCGAAGCAGCCTCGCCATGATGAACGTGGGTTAGCTCCAATAAAACACTGATTCGCCCAAGGAATGAGTGCATTCCGTGCTCCAACAGCTCCCCAAGGCTGGCAGTAATATCCCTCTCCCGCAAATGAAAAGTCCCCACTTCCCCGCCATTCTGGGGTAGAGCGCGAGAAATATTAATTCTCTCTCTTCGTGGGGGCGAAGACTGCGGCGGCCACAGGCCATACACCTAATGGAGCCCGCACCTACCCCTTGGATGACACCGTTGCAAGCACCGGTCTCGCCGACGGTCCCGGCCGGTACTGTCACATGTCGACTGGCTGCCATTGACACGACATGTCGCCTGGCCGTCGCCGTGGCCACGCTGGTGGAGCCAGCCATTGTCGGGCACGAATGGATGAATCTGCCGACGTTGGCTTTCCTGATTTCACACCCGTCCGGCCGTCAGGTGATGTTCGACCTCGGCTGTCGCAAGGACTTTTGGCGGCTGCCGGAGCCGATCCTGGCCACACTGGCGGCCCATGTGCCCGGCATCCGCGTCGACGAGAACGTGGCCGACCTGCTCGAGGCCGGCGGCGTCGATTTAGCCGCCGTTGAAGCCGCCATCATCAGCCACCACCACTGCGCCCACTTTGGCGACCCCGACACCTTTCCGCCCTCCATGGCGCTCATTGTCGGCCCCGGCTTCGGCGAGGCCTGCCTGCCCGGCTATCCGACGCGGCCGGCGGCCCCGGCCCACGAAGAGACGTTCCATGGCCGCACCGTGCTCGAGCTCGGGTTCGGAGACGAGGCCCGCTGCGTGGCCGGCTTCCTCGCCCACGACTACTTTGACGACGGCAGCCTGTACGTGCTCGACACGCCCGGCTACGCCGTCGGCCACATTTCGGCGCTTGTGCGCACCGGCCTGGACGAGTTCGTCTTTCTCGGTGGCGACATTTGCCACTTTGGCGGCTGCTTCCGGCCCACGCCAAACGTGCCGCTACCGGACAATCTGACGGCCGCCGAGGCTGGCATCCACAACGACGACGACGACACTCGCCTGCTGCCCGCGTCCACCTTTATGCGCTGCCATCCCGCCGAGCACGCAGAGCACGCCCGGACAATGCCCTTTTACCGCATCTGTACTGGCCCCGGGTCGTTGTACGCGGATCCCACGGCCGCACAGGCGAGTGTCGACCGTTTGCAGGTAATCGACGCGGACGCGCGCTTCTTTGTTGTGCTCGCACATGACCCGGGACTCAAAGACGTGATTCCGCTTTTCCCAGACGGCGAACTCAACGGCTGGCGCAAAGCGGGTTGGAAGGAGCAGTCTCGGTGGCGTTGGCTGGACGAGCTGCCGAGAGAGGGAAAGACGGCACAGACGCTGTTGGTGGACGGTATATATGTGGACGGGCACCAGGTCAAGGGCTTCGGAGAGTGGGAGATGTAGAGGCGCTGGTGGATATACGTTTGCGGCATTCTGGAGACTCATTCCTTAGCGACCAAAGACTTAGTGGCAACGGGCTGGAGCGCTAACTGGCCGCCGTTTCTGTTTCGGCTGTATTAGGTGGGTATCTTACCGTCTCCCTAGGTTGGCCCTGGTCTAATTACGGGGTTCGAATAATATTAGTTGCCGTGGAGGCTGTCCATAAAAAGGAAGCAGATGTGCTCCTGCCTCATTGTACTGTGAGAATTCTGCTGCAAGGGACAAGAGGGTCCAGTCATCGCATCACGTGTGAGGTGGGGACGCATTATCTCCAAGCATTATCTGTGGCCCCGTGTGGGGTTTTGGGCCAGCGAGGTTTTTCGCCTCCGCAACGCCAATTTGGCATTACTCTGTCTCGGCCCAAGCATCGTTATCAGCACGCCCGCCATCAAGGGCAGGTGATGACAAGGAAGTGCGAGTCAAGAACGTTTTTATTTTCTTATTACACCCTCTGAGCCGTTGCCCGGCTCTTCCCGTATGTGGCAGCAAACTCGGGAATTTAGCAACAACGGCGACGACGATGCTTCGTGACGACGAGATTGACGCGGCGGCCACCCAGCTGGCGGCGTACCGCGAGAGCGCGACGCTGGACAGCATCCTGAAGCAGTACGACAACCTGATACAAGACTACCGTCGGCTCAAGAGCGACTATGAGGAGGAGCGGGATTCGCGGGAGAAATACAAGCAGCTCGCGCGAAGCCGCGAGCAGAGCCCGTTCGCCCTCGTGCTCGTCGACGGCGACGGCTACGTCTTTCATGAGTCCTTTCTCGAGCGCGGCGGCGAGGGCGGCAGCTCGGCAGCCCATGCCCTGAATAGCGCAGTGTCGGCCAGCCTAAAGGCCAAGGGCATCGACAACTGCCCCGTCATGGTGCGCATCTATGCCAATGTGGCGGGCCTGTCCAAGGTGCTGGCGCGCAACGGGCTGGCGGGCAACGAGTCGCGGTCCCTGGCTCCCTTTATCGCCAATTTCAACCGGTCGCACGGCCTGAGCGACTTTGTCGACGCCGGCAACCTCAAGGAAAACGCCGACTTTAAGCTGCGGGCGCTGCTCAACTTTTACGCCGACAGCCCGCAGTGCAAGCACATATACTTTGCCGCCTGCCACGACGTTGGCTACATTTCAGAACTGCTGCCCTACCAGAGCAACACGGACAAGTTCACGCTCGTCCGCGTCCCCTCGGCCAAGTTCCACCCCGAGTTCAACAAGCTCGGCATGAACATTGAGGACCTGGCGGGCGTCTTCCGCACGGTGCCTCTTACTTATGATGTGGCCGGCCCCAGCACGTCTGGCGTGCGGGGGACCACCGGCAGCGGCACTGCGGCGGCCGCCGGCGAGACGTATCGCAGGGCGCCGTCGTCGGCAAGCGGCGGCGGCCCCTCACCGACCGACAGAGACTATGCAAGAGACTATGTATCCAAGCCCAGCCGTAACGGCGGCAAGGATGACAGCGGACGCCCCGGGGTGTGCCGCTTCTACAAGATAGGCAAGTGCCACTATGGCAAGTCCTGCAACCAACTGCACGAAGACGACGGCGAAAGCCCGGCGCGCACATTGGCGTGGCGGGCGCCGCGCATCGAGAGCCCCATGCCCCTCTACGGGGGCCAGCTGCTTAAGGAGGCGGATATTCCGCGCAACCATATCGCGGTCAACATCAACGACGAGCGCATCGACCCCTACGTCTCGACCACGCCCGAGGCCATAGCGCGGCTGCGGGCCCGCACGCGCAACCGCGGCCTCTGCAACCGCTTCCACCTGACCGGCATGTGCGAGGCCGGCGACCAGTGCGAGTTTGATCACACGTACCTGCCGCCCGACCTGCTGGTGCCGCTCGAGGCCCTGGCCCGGTCGATGCCGTGCAGCCGCCGCGGCAACTGCCGCGACCTGCTCTGCACCAAGGGCCACATCTGCCAGACGCCCGACTGCCGTTACCGCAACGGCAAGATGCCTTGCAAGATGCCCCACTCAGTACACGACGAAGACCTCAACGTCGACCACTTTGTCGAGGGTTTCCGCGACCACTACGAGGCGTCCAGCCGCAGCGGCGAAGACGAAACGGGCAGCCTCAACGGCGCTGCCGTGGGGAAGCCGATATCACCACTGCTGAATTAGCATAACGAAAAGAAAACGCCAGCGGCACGGGTGCAGCAATAACCGCTAACAGCCCCGTCCCCCGGCAAACCAACTTCCCCCCCCCCCCGACCTTTTCTTTTTTCCGGAAATACTAGCAACTACACTGTACCAGGTACAGGCCAAGGCATGACGCACACCGGGGGACTGCTACGGACCCCCGGGTCTGCCTCTCGACAAACACAAGACGCGTCTTACGATGGCGCGTTATCACGAAACAGGCGGTTACAACATGGCTCTTGTAACCGACCGGTGGACCAGATTTGTCAAGAGGCTTTTACTGTGAAGTGAAGCCATTTAAGATACTTAGCACAAAAGCAGACGGGCATATGTCGTCGAATCGCAGCCAAGTGGCTTGGCCAAGCAAAAAATAGTATTTACTTTCCTGTTAGGGCGGTTATTAGCAGAGAATGCACCAGATTGATCTATTGGAATATATGCTTTTGCCATACGGGGGCGTAAGCTTTACGGGGTAGAATGTGGGCTGTGCTGTGCATTCACCTCGACGATCTTCTGCTCTGCGAAGTACAGCGTTGCCAATTTGCGGCATCTGCGTGAGATGTGCTTACGGCGTGCTGGGTGTTTTCGGGGCAGCAAATAAAACGCGCAGTGATTGGTGGGTCAGCTTACTTTGCAAAGACAGCAGCAGGGGGCCCTGCCCTTTGCGCTCGTAGTGCTGACTTTGTAGTAGGCCCTCACCTGTACTCTGCATGTCCTCGTGCCATGTCGGCGTCGGCCAGCCAATTTTGTGCTGGCACTGCTCGTTTCCTATCGTAGATAAAGCTGGCTTGGCCCTCGTCCGGAATGCTTGGCTCTTTTATTTTTTATTTTTTTTCATCCCCACCAAACCCCCCTCCCCTCAGCGAAAATGTCCCGTAATGGCCGCTACCCCACGCCGTCCAGAGAGCGCACCTTCCGCCGCCGAGAGTACGCTCGCGACCGGTCACGTGAGTCGGACGATCGACCACGACGGCCGTCGCTGCCGGACGACAGCGACGACGACGAGAACAACAATCACAGGTACCGACGCCAAGACGGGCTGATCATTGAGGAAGACCGGGCCCCGACCGCCACCGATACCGTCTATTCGTTCACGCCGTTTTCATTGTCGCCTGCTGCCTCGACGGCCGACGTTGCCGACGATGGCAACGCGTCTTCCGAGGCCGAAATGGCCGCAGCCGTCGCTTCGGCACCGGAACAATCCCAAATCTTCCAGTCGGTGTACACGGGCGACTTTATCCAGGGCGGCTCGCACAGCGCCAGCCTCACGGCGGTGAACAACGCGCGGCAACAGTGGCCGCTCTTCCGCTGGCAGTGCGTGTTTCGTCCCTGACGATGACTTTTGTTCCAACTGACAATCACAGACACATTTACTCTCCGTTTATGGACTTTGATGACTTTTCTGTACGTCTGCGTCTGTCTCGGCCACCCGGCCCTGCGTCCTCGCTCCTCTACTGACTCGGACAGACCAAGGTCCTGCAGGGCGTCCGGCTCCCACAGGCCGACCGTCAGTGCATCCGTCGTCTGCTCGCCCACGTCCAGCGCAAATGCGTCAAGCACCTCAAGACGGCCGCTGGCCGTTCCGTCTTTCACATGGATCCTCTCTGCCTCTCGCACGCCCTGCCGCCCAGCCGTTTTAGACTCGCCCTCTTTGCCGATCGCGCCGTGACCTGGATCTGTCTGCCCTACCTCTCGCTCGAGAAGTACTCTGGCCTGGACGGCCAGCCCGAACATGGCTCTGCTTTTCCTCCCGAGACGCTGCTCCAGTCGTCGTTCCCGCTCACGCCCCGCGCACGCGACCTGCGCCAGGCCGTCTGCCAGAACCGCGACGTCCCGGCCGGAATGTGCTTGCATGTGGCACAGATCTGGTGTCTGCTCGTCGATGATTGTGCGTCCAACAGTAGCTTCCCTAGCTCTCTCCAGCTCTCCTCGTTTCTTCAGGGCAAAACTGACACCCCCAGCACACCTCTTCACCTACGGCCGCATGACCCAAACGGCCCTCTGTGCCGACTCGATTCACCTCGACGTTCTGCAGGACGTGGCCAACTTGCCGGCTCCGACACGCATCGTTGTCAACTTTGGCACGGCCGTCACCTGGGCCTTTACCGTTGACGAGTGCCGCACCTGGCTGGTTTGTGATGCCCGTGGAGCCCGTATCTTGGCCGGGCCTGGCCCGAACTGTCCACTGACTGCTGCCAGGACTTTGTCGCGCACTTTCGCAACTTTTGGCCGCGGAGGCTGCGTTTCTTCCGCCGCCAACGCCCCGTGACCGCTCTGGACTGGCCGCGCCTCTGGGGTCTTGCCCAAAATAGCACAGAGAGAATCACACTCGAGATGTCCATGGGGTGTGTTGACCTCATTTTCCCTGCTCCCTCTCCGGCTGTCTCGTCTAACTGCAGCCAGCGATCCGGCTACGCCACCGCCCACCGGCGTGTTTTGTCCTCGTAAAACAGACACCAAAGCTGCCGAGGCTGCTGGACCACCGACCCTATCCGTGTTCTTGTGGCTTCCAGGTGTCCTTTATCCCCGAGACGACCCCGAAGTTGACATGGCGGTTCTCGGCAAGCACCTGGACGCCATGGATGTATATCTTCGCTCACAGACCATTTTCAGAGACCAATGTGCCTACAAAGACTGTCCGGAAATGTCGCAAGACGTCATCTACGCCGAACTCGAAAAGGACGGCCGCGAGCTTACTGCCACGGACGCCCCAAGGGGGCTACAGGTTGCCTACGAGGCCCGGCTCGACATTTACAATGCGGCCGATACTCTCTTTCGCTTCTTCTTCCCGCCTAGTGTCGACGCACTGCCGGCCGCCATGCCGACGGTCCGCAAGTTCTGGGGTGCTGTCAACGCCATTTTCACAGTGCGTTCTGTCCTATCTTCCCTCGGCCGTTCTTCCTAACACATGCCAGGCCATCCGAACTGAGGACACGACTGCATCAACGCTGTCCCCGTCTGACGTCTGTCGCACCGTACGTTACGAACTGCGCCGCCTCTGTGCCAACGTGCAGGCTTTTACCGAGATGTTTGCGTACGCCAGCCTCCGCGAGCAGGCCAAAGTCGCCTTGCCCAAGGAGCTGTCCGAGGCATGGATCCACCTGGTCATGGGTCTCATATACGTGGGCGGGGACCCTGAGCGTCGAAAGCGGCTGATGGTGCACACCAGGAAGCTGATGTTCGACGGCATTCACATCATCGTGGCTGCGCTGTCCACAAAGCCCTTGCTCGACAGCTCCGTGGTTTTGCCGCAAGAGGTGTTTTCTCTGCTGAGCCAGAAGCTGCTAGAGGGCTCCATGTCGGGCCTCCCGAGTGTGGACGAGTGCTACGCGACGTGCCTCCAGGTCATGGTGCGTCGCCAGTCCTGATCCTGATCCTGATCCTGATCCTATCCTGCCCACGTCTCTCGCTGACCCAAAGTACAGAGCGACGATGTCAGCTTCAAGCCGTCTGACCGCTCGCGCACGCAGCGCATCAGCCTTCTCGAGACCGAAATCCTTGCCGTCTGGCAGGTCGTTGCGGCGCAGCAGAAGATCCTCGACGACCTCACCAACCTCGAGTATGACCAGAACTTTGCCGTCGATGGGCCCGAAATCATCGACGTCCCGGTACCCAAGCCTGCCGGCCTGCGTCTGAAACTCCAACCTGGCCGCCTAAACGGGCCCATGCAGGCCGCCCATCGGCGACACAGAGGGCCGGCGCCCGACAGGAGAGAACGCCGGCGGCGAACTGCTGTCTCTGTGAGGAGGGTCAACGCGTTTGAGCCCGTCGTGGACGAATCTCAGCCCTTCCAGCTTGCACCCATCGACGCCGGCGGCTACCGCACTCTGCTCCTCGACGAGAACTCCAGCTTCCTAGAGGAACGATACAGCGAGTTCAACAGCTTTAGCGAATGGGCCAAAGAACTTGCAACTACGGTGAGTCAGTTCGCTCCGTCGTGAATCGCCTTCTTGCTGATGGGCGTCCTGCAGAACAATGACAAAGTCGAGTCGACCAAGGACCGACACGACAATGCCATTTACGCCTTCACCATCGTCACCATTATCTTTTTGCCGCTCAGCTTCGTTGCCAGTGTCTTTGGCATGAACACCAACGACGTGCGAAACATGGACCTCGACCAATGGGCCTACTGGGCCACGGCCGTCCCGGTCACCGTCGTCATCATCTTTCTAGGCCTTCTCTGGACCGGTGAACTCGGCAACATTCTGCTGTGGATTCAATCATTTGTTCCGTCTCAACAGAACTACACATCTCTGGCTAGTGGCCCAGAATATGACGAGGATGAGAAGGACTGAAGACTGGAATTTTCATACGTGCTTGGGTGCCATATTGACAAATATCACGCATTTTCTCGTGCACCACCTGTCCAATGACCGTCTTGCGAGGTACTGCTCGGCCATACAGACTCGGGTGGTCAGACTTCGTCCCCTCTTGCTATGCGAGCGCATGTTGATGTCCACATCACGTGTCAACGCAGATGAGATCCGCTCCAACCGGCTCGCAAGCTGAAATATCGTCAGCCATGTTCTTTTGTCACACGGCGTATTAGGACTACTGACTTCCTTTGACAATAGAGGAGGTGTCCGAGGGGCCGCTGTAGTACTTGCAGCTGTGGCCGTTCTTGTAGCTGCAGTTGTTGGGACAGTTGCAAGCAGCATCTTGAAAGTCAGTCTTAAAGCAGCCTGTAGAGCGGACGGAGCGAACACACAAGAGTTGGTGGCAATCTCAGCCGCGCGTTCCTCCACCGAGGCTCCCACAGCTTGGACGGCCATGAAGGTCGTGATAGCAGAGAAGACGGTGGCCGTGAAGTGCATGATGACGAAAAGTAGGAGTGTGTAGCTTTGATATTTGGTCTTTGATATTTGGTTGCGAAGATGGTGATGGAAGTCTGGACGATGGCCTTCTTGGGCGGATGGGCAGGGGCTTTATATACACGAACTGGCCGGCGTGCCCGTCGTCTTCGGGCCGACTGAGGGGGAATAAACAACTGGCCACATGCAGAAGACTGAGCCCTTGCGCTCTCCGGTGACGGCAGAGAGTCTCGGTGAAACCTGCCGAGTGCCGCCCTCGCTGATCTCATGGCAATGCGAAGTCCTTTTGTTCTCTCTCACGATCGGCAGGTAAGCCGACCAAATTAACGCGGTCAGGAGGCTCGGTGCAAGGTGAAGTCGGCGAGTTGGTCGTGCAAATCACATGCAGTGCCTGTTGACTGGGTATGGAAAGCTCGTGGCCGCTGATCCACGCATCCTGACTGCCTCGTGGGATGCAGAAAAGCTGGATTCTGGCAACAATTCGCAAAACAGGTTTCTCACCAGGACCGATGGCAGTGGGAAGGAGCTGGAGGATTCATCTGGCCTCGAAAAGGAAGGTCACGGATTGCTGTAGTACGTACAGAGCGGCACAGCCAACACAAAGGCGAGCATATTGAGCTTACATGGCCCACTATGCACAGGCCACAGCGCTGTGAGCCCTGTTTTTGCCCTGTTTTTAAACATTGCCACTAAACATTCGGCCAGATGCCCGCTGTTCTAGCCGTCTTACACGGCGAAATGATCTTCAAAGGATCTCGCCGACGGTCCTTTCTGATTTTTCTGCGGAACACATTGCGTACAAACATGACAAACATGGATTATTCCTGCCCCGTGCTTCCAAGCACATCCTTTGGCTTCTGTCGCACCGTCCTTTCACCTGCACAATCTGGAACGCCTTCCTCCCGTCCTCTTTTCACAATGTGGCAACCCTGGCCGCCTCTATCGCACTGTCCACGGCTCGTTTGGAGTAACACTATTTCCGCGGTTAGCACAGTCAACACGGTCCAACACGGCGCTGCTCCGAGTCAAAACCATACAAGACAGTGTCCGATGGCATCCCGAAATGGAGCAGTGGCGGCGGCCGGGCCGCGGCATAGGCGCCGAAGCCCTCTGGCCGCAGAGGCACCATCTGGGTCCATCCGCCGTGCGGCGCGTAGGGCTGGCCTCGCAGCCGTGTGGCCCGGTGCCGTGCAGAGATGTACAGGTGGTTGGCCAGTCCGTCACGGTGGACGATCTTGCCGCAGCTGCACCGCACCGCCATATCTTCCGGGGCCTCGCCGGGGGCCGCTGGCGGATCCGGCGCCCGCTCGTGGGGCGGCGGCACGGGGGCGATGCGTGGTGCTGGAGTCGCCGTGGGCGAGCGGTGTCGAACCGCGTCGCGGCGGTGCTGCTCGAGGGCGTTGAAATCGAGAAAGAGCTTGTCACAGCACCACATCAGGGGCAGGCGAGGAGGACGCGGCTGTCGCGACCGGACCGGCCGCAGAGACGGGAGCTGCGGTCGGTAGGGCGGCGGTGCTCGGTACTGTTGTTGGGGTCGGGACAGCTCATACGGCGGCGGCTGGCACGAGGCTTCCGGGGGCCGTTGGAACTCGTAGGGCGGCGGCTGGCACAGAGGCTGCGGCAACTGAGCCATCTGAGGCAACGGGACCCTTGGGGCCATCGGGGCCAACGGGGCCAACGGGGCCAACGGCTGGGTCGTTGACTGGGTCATCGGCTGGGCCATGGACTGGGTCGCCGGGGCCATCGGGGCCATCTGGGCCGGAGGTCGTGCCTGGCGGAAAGGCACGTCGTGCGGCATCTGCCGCCCAGACGACGGCGGCTGGGACATGTCGTTTCACACGGGACAACGGCGGGGGGATGCTATGCGAAGCTCCAGGCCGAGGATGAAGCGGGAAAGCGGTTGAAAAGGGGCCAGAATCGCCCGCCTCTGTTTCTGGCAGACGTGATTCTCTCTTGTCGAGACAAGGTCGGGGCCGCTAACACGACCCGCCTGGTCTCTCCCTGCCTCATCTCGTCCAGCGGCGGAGCCCAATCGACCCAGTGGGGACGCGAGTGTGTGTCGGGCACCAGCTCTTGCACCTCCTGCGCCATGCAGCAGCGCCTCCCAATAGGTCCTGTCTGAGGGGACGAGTCGCGGGGGACGGCCACCGACGTTCCGCGTCGCCAGAGAGGGGGGTGAGTCTAAGCGAAGGGCGACCCCGTGCTCACGCAAAAAATGTGTGCTCAGCGTGCAGCTGCAGCTGCAGCTAGCGGCTGCTGCAGCCTCTTTCTGCGTCGTAGTCGATGGCTTACTGGAAGCGTCGCTAGGCGGTCTCAGTCAAGCGAGGCATTGTCGTAAAATCTGCCTTTCTCGCTCTTGCTTGCTTTTCCTCCATGCCCTCCCAGAGTTTCCTCCTTGTTTCTGGCGTCGTCAGAGCGCGTTTTGGCAGCCGTGATGGGCCGCGCTGCATCAAAGGAGGACGGGACAAGCATAAACCAAAAGACAGATGCATGTGGGACCAATCTCCACTGATGGTGGGTGCTCTGGGGGTGCTCTCCGGGGTGGGTCTGCGCTAATAGGGAGCGTGCGCTGGCAGACAGCGATTTGTTCTGCTAACAGAGGCGGGGTTGCAAAGCTAATTCTCGTATCTTACCAGCTGTGGGCCCGGGCTAATAGGGCCCGGGCAGAGCTTGACCTGTCCCCATTGGTCGCCCGCTCCAAAAAAAGCAACATGGCGCTGTCTGCGGACGACCGACCACTGTAAATCCCCCCCCAATCCCCGCCCGAGTGGACCGTAAGA
The DNA here is from genome assembly GCA_019925535.1 of Leptographium radiaticola. NCBI lineage: Eukaryota > Fungi > Ascomycota > Sordariomycetes > Ophiostomatales > Ophiostomataceae > Leptographium > Leptographium radiaticola. Next base: position 1,531,333 of record JADHKK010000002.1, read on the forward strand.
GAGCCTCGTGCCGCCACAACGTCCGCTGTAGTTGCGAGACAGATGCTCGCCAGCGACGCGTCGCGCAAAGTCGTGCCGCCCCGACCACACACCCTTCCGAGACGACGACGCAGGTGAGGAATGAGAATGCCTGCCGATCAGGCTTGCCACGGAGACAAAGCAGGATTGCTGCCCAGGCTCGCTACGCCACCTGTAGCGAGGAATACGAGTACCGGAATGATATTACAGCGGACCCATTCCCAAACCCCGCTGGCGCTGCTGCGGCTGCGCTGTAATAGCTCCCGCGCCCACAGCGTCACGGGTCCCGCTGAAATGCGTGACATGATCGACGTGCACCCACCGAGCGCGCAAAAGTCCCGTCTTGCAGTCGACGGCCACGAGCGCCATCGCCGCCGGCCCGGACGAGCTATCGTGCGGCTGCCGGTACGGCGGCCCGGGAATCTTAGATGCAAATGGCATCGTGATCTCCATGTCAGAGAGTGCGATGACAAGCCCAGTAAAATACCCCGCACTCAGAGAGGCCCCTATCCTGTAGCTGTCATCCCCTGAGCTACAGGGCATCCGACTGCCTTTAGTGCCTGCCAAGGCATCGTGGTCAGACTGGTCGTGGATATTTGAAGAACTGCAGAGGCACGTACAGGCATCGAACCCAGTGAATGCAGCGCCTCGAATGCATCAACCGACTTCGGTTGCTGCTGCTGTGCAGGCTTTGCGAAACCTTGGATTTTGGTCACTTTCTCCTGACTTTGAGATGAGGCGCCGTACATCCAGATACAGCTTCTTGAATTAGCCAGTGGTCTCCCGCCCAGGCTCAGTCCAACTTCAGGTCAACCTCCAAGACAGGCCGTGTTCAACAGAATCCCAACTTTCTCCAGCACAGCCTCTAAACAAGGTGTATTAGCTCGGCGAGACAATCCTACGCTCATCCTCACACTTGACCATACCCAGACTCGTTCGACAAGCACCAACTCTGCCATGGTTTCTCCGAAGTTGACAGCGCGTAAGCCAGCGGCTTGGCCCACTGACGGGTCCGGTTACAGCACTCTCGCCGCCGCTGCAACCCCTGCGGCCGACCCCAGCAGCGATGCTCCCCACATGGCACTCCCGAGCATCATCGCTATTGTCATCTCGGTCATTTCCATCTTCGCCATCAGTGCATTCCTGATTTACTGCAAGTACAAGAGGGGCCGCAATCGCAATCGAGACGACGGGGCACACAGCTTCGATGACACCAGCCAGAGCGCCCTCGATTTCGCCCCCACGCACTTTTGTGCCTACCATTCCCAGAGCTCGCGCGAGCTTCTAGCAGTACGCCAGAACACGGGCGCCTGTGAGAGCCGTGACACGATTGGCCACAGTGCACAGCAAGACAGCAAAGGCAAGACGCCCGGGGCGGTCAGCACCTTTCTGAATGTGAGTTCAAAAAAACTGACTTGTCCAAGAATTACCAGCAAAAAGTCACCAAAAATTCTAACCAGTGATCATTTGCAGCCCTGGTGAAGCGCGACTGAAAAGCCTTTGAAAAACCAAGGACGGCCCTGGTTTTTCGAATGCACGTGCATCTCTTTGCCTCGTGGCTTGGAGTGAACTTTACGGAAATGGCCTGTAAAATACAGAGGAAATAGGCCATATTCGTGCTCGTTATGCGGGATTCATTGTGGTCATGGGTTTTAAATGCAAAAAGTAATTTCATTCAAAGGGGCATAAGGCCAAGAGAAGAGAATTTTTTATAATAATATCCAAATGGCAAGCGTGGAACAGAGGCACAGTTGTTGCGAGGCAGCAGACTGTACTCATTTCAGGTCCCGGGCCAAGTCTGCCCTTCCGTTCCACGCCTTGCATCGGTCTCGCGTCGGTCTCGCATCGGTCTCGCATCGGTTCCTCATCGTCCTCGCGCCGTCTTCGCACCGTCTTCGCACCGTTCTCGCACCGTTCTCGCATCGTCCTCGCATCGTCCTCGCATCACATCCCCTCACACCCATTCACATCTTCGATCTCGGCCTCGTTCGTCCTACTCGCTGTCGCTGTCGCTCTCGGTCTCGATCGTCATGTCCCAGTCCTGGTCGTCAAGCCCCTCAGTGTCGTCCCAGCTGTCGCTGCCGCCCAGCAGAATATCCAGGTCGTCAAGATCCGCAGCGGGCGGGACCTGCACCGCAAACTCCCCAATGCGGAGCTGCTCTTCCATGTAGGCCAGAAGCCAGTCTTGGTGCACCAGCAGCAGCTCGCTCTGCTCCGCGGTCATCATGCGGCTGCTCGAGTACTCGGCGCCTTCTTCCTCCACGTCGTCGGTGTCCAGGCAGTGGTGCAGGTCAAGCACCGGCTCCATCCCCAGCATGCGCTCATGGCGGCACTTGAGCAGAGCGAGCAGCTCGTCTTGGGCATGGTGCATGAAAATGGACCCCATCCTCCCCTGCTTCGTCCACGAAGAATAGATCACATGGGCCGCCGCAGCGGGGGCGTCAAAGGAGAAATGGGCCGTTGCGTCGCTCATCTGAAAGGTTTTCTTGAGCTGCTCCTCGGTCTTATTGTAAAAGTCGGCCTCCTCGGTTTGGGCTGCGTTGTCCGTGTCCATGGGGTGAGCAGAGCCGGCGTGGCTGGCAGGGACGGCAGAATCGACAGTAACAGCAGAATCGACAACGACGGCAGAGTCGACAACGACGGCAGAGTCGACAGGGTTGGCAGACGTCGAGAGCGTCTGCGCCAGTTCCTGGAGCTCGACCACGGCGGCCTGGTGCTGGAGCATGACCATGAAGAGAGCGTTGAGGTCGTTGAAGTTGGCAGGGGCCTTCATATCGTCGGAAATGAAGAGGAATCTCTGGTACAGGCCGTCGACTTTCATGACCGCCGCCAGGACATCGTCGCATTCCACAACGGGGCCATCCTCGCGCTTGAACCTGAGCGACACGTGCGGCAGACTGAACTTTCCCTTGCTCACCGCTTCGTGCAGGACATTGACGGCGTTTGCGTGCTGCAAGCCTCCAGCCTGGTAGGTTTTGTACGGCAGGTGCTTATTCATCTTCGCAATGATGCTCTGTATAGTCTTCATGGGGCCCTGCGGCGGGTAGTCGTCTGCTTCGTCGTCCAGCGTGTCCAAGTACCATTTCACGGCCAAGGTGACCTCCGAGGGCGACGGGAACTTGACATGCGGCATGCCAGAGCCGTCGGAGGCGATTCGAAGCGTGCGAACAGACACGGCAAAGTTGATGACGCGCTGCAGGACGTCATCCCCGGCCCCATGATTGTCCGGCAGCGGGCGCACTGCAGCGGCGAGAACCATGAGGCGCTCAATGATCTTTGCCATCTCCGGCTCGGGGCGGTAGCCCGCATAAAGCCCAAAGGCCAGCATCACGGCCGGGTAGGAAGCGCCAATGGCCTCGCTGATCTCGAAGACCTGGTCCACATGCTCGTTCGACTCGGCAAGTGGGTTGATCAAGCTGATGATGCGATAGAGAATGGGGGCATTGGTGCCCTTGGCTTGGTAGCGCGCAGACGCCGACAAGGCCCAGGCCGTGAAAAAGTGCACCGAGGTAGGGCACTTCTGGTAGAACTCCGCCTGGGCAAACGCAACAAGCTGGGCCAAGCGCAGCTTCATGTGGGCACGATTGTCCACGGTCGCGTCAATCACAGCCTCGTACTGCGCGGCAAGGTTTTGAAAAAACAGGTCCTCGTTGAACGAAGGGTTTAGGTCCTCTGGGTCAAGGAGACGAAGTCCCACTTCGCCCGAGAGTTGCCACAGGGAAACGTCGTCGCGCCAGTCACCAGGAAGCTGGCCGAGGGAGTCCCCCATCGAGAGCAGTGGCAGGATCTGCGTGTCCATGGGCATGTTGTCCGACATGGTGGATCTGTGGGTAGTAGAACGTCAATCTAAGCACCAAACACTCGAGAGATAGAAGAACACAAAGGCGGGCGGGTCTCTGCAGAGTTCAGGAGGCAAGGGAAATCAAAGAAAGGCATCCGTTTGCTTACATCGAGTGTGCTCAGCAGCGAGACAAGTTGGGGCAAGTTGAGAGAGGATTTCTGACTTGTTGAATTCTGACTTGGTTGAAATGCTTGGAAGAGGGTGGTGAAGGGGAACAGGAGGAGAATGAGGAGAATGAGGAGGATGAGGAGGATGAGGAGGAGGAGGAGGAGGAGGAGGAGGGAGAGGATAAGGATGAAGATGAAGATGAGAGACGAGTCCATGAAAAGCGAGGGAATCATGGCGCAATAAATACCCAAATCGTAAGCGCTCTCGGACCGGCCAGGCACAATGAGTAATGTGTCGTCAAACAGACAGACGGGATGACAGCTCCGGCTTCGTGCACGCTCGGACACGGCTCTGGCAGTCGGGCGCGTTGTACAGCAGCCCAGATGCCTGCGGTCGTTTGCTTGCCCCCCGCGCCATCACTGACCGAGACGGGAGGCGCATGTCACAAGGCTGCCGTTTGCCGTGTCCAGACAGGTCCATTGCCTTGTTTTTGCCGCTTTCTAATCCGCTAAGCCAGCCTCGGCCTCGTCATCAGAGTCGAAATAGAGTGTTTGCAACACCCTTGCCGTCAGCCTGCCACTCAGATATGAATATTCCCGCCCGGGGCCCGCTCGGAGACGGCAAGGCCACGGCACGCCTCGTGGACGGGTGTGCCTGACCCCTGCCACCGATAAAGAGGCCCATCCTATCGGCGGCCTCGGAAATATGGAGACTCGAGAGAGCAAACACGTCTGCCGAATCGCGTCCTGATTCTGGCCATGAAGCTGCCCCTCCTTTCGTATCACGCTCTGAGACAGCTGACCAACACGGTGAGCCGTTTACCATTTCAGGACAAGCACTTGTTGCACAGCCGTGCATAATTGAATAAATGAGGTTGGTGCCGTATTCTTAGCAATGGACACGTAAGATTTGTGCACGTTTGGTCAGCCTGTCCAATTTTTGCCTGCATAATGCATGTGATATCCAATCGCAGACGAGTATTCAGCTTGCAGCCACCCTGCAGCAACCAAAACAAAAAATGGCTACGTGTACAACAGTGTCTTGCCTCCTAGTCTCTGTTTGCATGTGCTGGCCGCGCTGGCCGTATCTCGTACAGGCCGTATCGTTACTGGGCGTCCCTGCGACAGCGCCCTCTTCTTCTGCTCGGGGCTTTTCTATGGCAGCTGCGATATCACGTTACCCCAGCTACCCCGGACTTGGCCATTAAGCTGCCAAAAATGTAAACTCCACACAGCTCGGTAGCTAAATCGAAGAACGGCCATCGAATTGTCCGCTCTCGAGCTCCAGAAAAGGGTGGTCAGGCCACGCTGGATTCTAGCCCATATTGCAGCTGTTTGAGTGCGAGTGGAGCAAGTGCGCACGCTGGGCGCAAGGGAGAGATAGCGCATTCCCGGTCTGGACCCGCATTTCGGATCATTAGCGTGTGGGTGGTCATGCCATCCCACGCAGCAAACGGAGACAGAACGAGCGTGAAAATGACCCTTTGCGATATCGCGAGGCGGCCGGCCTCCATAGCATCGAAAGACTCGGACTGATTTGGTGGGAGAGGCAAAAAATGATGAGAGTGGGACTTGAACCCACGCGGATTGCTCCATAGGAACCTTAATCCTACGCCATAACCAACTCGGCCATCTCACCGATCAAGTTCTTCCACATCGTAGGGCCACCACAGGTTATAGAGCGCACGTTGGGGTTTTCGAGAGCAGCACTCGGACGCGAATATGGGACTGCGCTGATTGTGGGAAGCGAAAGGATCCACATTCCTGGAGTCTACGCGGGCTCTAAAGCAAGCCAGGCGCCCCCGCTCTGGCGTGGAAGACCTTCAGTCCAAGCGGAGTGGGCGTTGGCGTTGGCGGACGGAGCAGGATGAGCAGGCTGCTCTTTTACCTGAGACACTTCTTGGCCACGAGTACTGCGTACTCACAGGCTTCACGCCCCTCTCGCGCCCCACCCACACACCTGCCGCATCGACGCTTCCTCTCGTTTCTTTTCTCTCCGCCCGTACTCCGTACTCCGTACTCCATGTGTCCATTGTTGTAGCTGGCCCAATCCACGAGTAAATTCCCGCCAAACGGAAGCTGCTGGTCCGGCGATAAAGGCCGTGGCTCCGAGTCGTGCAGCCATTTGAAAAATCCCGCAGGAGGGCCGGAAAAAAGCGGCCTGGGAAAGGAGGCATGTGTTTTGTGTTTGAGTGAAACATGACGGAATGTACACAGCCGTGGCCCACAAAACACTCGTTTTGGAGCCAACGCGAAGCCACCGAGGGTTGCACCCGCGTCCGGAACGAGAATGGCGGGACGCAGGCGCTTATCGCAGCTTTTCAGCTTTCCCGTGCGAGAATGGCAACACGACTCGCTACGACGTGGCCCCGATTTCTGGCGTTTGCGCCCAGGCGTCCAGACTTGCGACGGCGAGCCTTGTGGCAGATGGCCGAGTCGGTCGAGCCCCCGAAAAGGACAGAAACGATCAGAAACGACCAGAGACGGCCCAGATACGAGGAAATGGGCGGGAAATGGGCGGTCAGAAGGCCGCTGCAAACGACGGTATCACCGCCAACTGAGTCACACGCACTCCTGGTGCAGGGGTCGTGTCTGATTGCCTGTGCTGCCTCGGGGGTATCACAGGCGGGCATGCAAGACAGCCCACGTATTCACGTATTATCTGGCTTCGCGAGGCAAGCACGCTGCGGACTGGACGAATGGGGTCGGTCCATGGCCTCCCTGCCACCCCACACCTCCCCTACGAAATCCCACCCCTCGCCCGCTTTGGCTCTCCCCCGCGCGCGCTGCCGTCCGTCCTTGCCTGAACACCGCTTTTTCATGTCCCAGCCAGTTGCCGTCGGCGTGCTTGGCCCAGAGCACAGCGCGCTGCATGTCTGCAGCCAATCTTGCTGTGCAACGCCGGGACGAGAGACCCTTCCAGCGGTGATTCACGCTGCTTTTCGTATTCGCTCGCATTCACTCGCACCCATTCCTTCCTTCCAGTACGGAGTACAGGCCTGTCCCGTTTCCTGCTGCTGTACTTAAGACCTGAAGTGAACGCCCTGTTTTCCCTGCTGGCCGTGAGCGTCGGCCCAGTCTCCTTGTGAATGCAACTTGGCTCTGCTCCGAGTTCAGCTGCCCAATTCCCCCCCCCTTCCTCCCAGAGAACTTCGTGGCTCATTGTTGTTGCCAACCTTTTGCTGTTCCCTTTTCCCGTCCGACAAGATGAGCGTCCCTGGCGAATCCATGGGCGAGGCGTCTGGCGTTCATGGAAGCATGTTTGTGGATTACGACGATGAAGACAGGGAGGTTCCCATCGTGCCCCCCCTTCCTCGTGAAATCCTAGAGTGGATGCACCCAGACGACAATGAGCTGGTGGGTCAGAACGGCCAGCTTAGGCTCTCCAGCAGGGCCCCATCCTTTGGCCTCCGGAACCATGCGCTGTCGGAATTACTTGTACGTGGTGACGAGGAGGCCAGTGCAGCTCCGACTCGTGCGTCGTGGTGGGATGCCATCGACACCACCGAGCCACTGGACGAAATAGACCCGTCGGCAGCCTTCACCTTGACGGCGAGGCGAGGCCCCGTCACTGCTGAAGATATCGACGCTCGCACTATCGCGGCCATGAAGCCCGGGCCGTGGTTCAGACGACGCACTCAAAAGCCAGACGAGGACGGGCCAAAGGGCTTCTCCGAAGAGCCGCCGAGCATCCTCTTTGACGACTTGGGCAATACCATTCCCCTGGAAGAGCCGGCTCTGCCGGGCTACTTTGCGGCCATCGCGGCCCAGCAGTTGAACGACAAAATGGCCATGAAGATAAACCATTGCCCCTTCCAAGTCGGCGACCGTGACGAGCTGAATCCGTTCCGTCTCGGGCCAACCGTCAGCTGGGCGCCCTACTTCCTCAATGACATGCCCAACGCAGGCACCTTTGAGCCATGGCCGTGTTTTCCAGGCGGTGCAGAGCAGTTTGCCCTGCCCTTTGTCCGCTGTGGCTATGAGACCAACACTCCTTTGGCTGTGGGGTACCGTGGCCAGGACCACGACTTCCTTCCGTCCTACAGGACTCGTCCCCGCGTGGGCCTGCCGATGAGGAACCTTGGAGAGTCGCGAAACGGTGCTGGCCGCAGCTCCATCACTCTCGCCGAGTACACCAATATGACTGGGCGGTTCAAAGACTGGAACAGGCTCCTGATCGGTCTGACCATGGTTGAAGGCCTACAGAAAAGGGCCTACTACGAGGTGGCAGCCACGGGGCTGTTGCGCATCGTTCATTATCTCGGCCGCCACCTGGAGGAATTCGGTACGTGACTGATGCTGCCGTCCGCCTACCAGTATCCCAAAGCTAACGGTTCAAACAGGGCTGGCCCCCGATTCTGAGTCGCACAATTCCAACATTCGCGTCTGTCCCCAGCAAAAGAAGGACTTTTGGCACAGAGTCCGTGTCGTGCTTGCGAAAATGCTGTTCGAGCAGGCCATCAACGTCGGCCATATCAAAAATGGCAGACTCGACTCGGTCCCGGCCCCGAACGACAGCGCGGAAACGCCGCTGACCGGTCGCCCATACCGAAAGCCAGGCCTGGTGCCAGAGAACTGGTGGCTATTTGGCCGAGAGGTAGACCAAGACTGGACCGAATTTCTGGAGGACCACTTCTTGGGAGGGCTGCCCGTCATGGTGGCGGCCGAACCGGAAGACAGCAGTGCAGAGAGCAACGCAGAGATCAACGCAGAGAGCAACGCAGAGAGCAACGCAGAGAGCAACGCAGAGAGCGATGCAGTCAGCAACGCAGACGGCAATGGAGACAGCGATGCAGCCAACAGCCCAGACAGCAATGCAGAGAGCATTGCAGACAGCAGTGAAGACAGCAGTGCAGACAGCAGCCCAGACAGCAATGCAGCCAGCAGCCCAGACAGCAATGCAGACAGCAATACAGAAGACGAAGAGATGACGGACGCTCCGGCGACCGTTGAGCAAGGCCACGGCGGTCCACAGCACTTCCTGCGCCCACAGCGACCGGATATGTACAACATCGTCGCGCGGGCCACGTTGAGGAGTCTGGCGGATGCTGTGAAGGAGCTGTTTTGGGTTTTCCACGGGTTGCCGGGCTGCATGCCGCCGCCGGGCAGTGGAGCTTACTTTACCAGAACCGAGTTCCAATGCCTCCTGCAAGGCAAGTATTCCCCTTCTCGCTTGCTTTTCTGCTGGCGCCTTATTCTGGCTAACACAATGTGCAGTCGCCCGAAAAACCTATGAGGACATGGGGAAAATTGATGACAACCTCCTGCCCACGTCGCTGTACACGCGGCAGAGGCTGATGCGATATGTGGGCAGAAAGTACAGGCACCCGATGGAGGAGTTTAGTGCGTGAATCGCTGTGGGCCGTTTGGTTTTAGTGAATTTTTGGCTCGCTCCACTGTAATATCGCTCTGTTCTGCCTCTTTCTTTTAACGGCCAGGCCTTTCCATAACGAATGCAATAAAACTCGGATTGAATTTCAATCTCTCAACGGTACTCATATGCGCCTGCCTTCAATCGCACTTGCGAGTGCTCATGTTTTCATCTGTTGTGGTTGTTGTGGTTGTTGTGGCTGTTGTGGCTGTCGATGCCCACATATCCGAGATGGTGACAGAAAAAGCGGGAAATTGAGATAAATGCAAAGCAGCGATGGAAAGAGGCCGAACGTCACGATACATGCAGAAACAAATGTCCATAGTAGTAGATTGCAAGCGCTATCAAGAGGTATATTTCTCCATTCAATTTTGAATTGTTGCATCCCCCCCAAAAAAAGAGTCAAATGGCTTCCGCATGTCCAGGGCAGCGATTCTCCGCGCCTGTCTGTCCCGTGTAAAGTGCAAGTACGCCGCCCTCAAGCATCCTCACGTTCCTCCCGAATGGTCTCGAGGCGCTCCTTGGATTCGTAGTGATGCCGATAGCCCAGCGCGCTCCATCGGCGTGGCCGGAACCAGCCCAGAGGGCGCTCGGCATGGTCGTCAAAGAAGAAGACGACAAACGCAAGGGCCGTGACGAAGCAGGAGGCGTCCTGGAATCTTCGCTTGGTGTCTTCCGGCAACGGCACCGTTTGGTAGCTCCGGCGAGCGCTGTCGCTCTCGTCGCTGTCGCCGTCGCTGGCCATGGGCTCGTGATACGGCTCCATGACGCTGCGCATGTGGAAGATCATGTGCATGAAATCGGCGGGCATCAGACGCGCAAACAGGTTGGCATTGTGGCGGAAGCGGACGGCGCAGAGGGCCGTCGCGGTGCTGAGAACGCCGCTGGAGGCAGAGTCGAAGTACCAGGCCCACGACTTTTCGTGCTCGTCGAGGTCGTCGTCGGTCGGCGGGGCGTGGGCGTGGTCGTCGTCGGCGGTGACGGCGAGCGGGGGGGCCAAGTCGGCGTCGTCGTCTGGAGGCGCGAGAAGAGGAGCGGGAAATGGCTCCAGGTCCAGACCCGGCTCGTCACTGTCGTCGCCCGCCGTAGTCCAGTTGGGAAGCAGAGACGTAGCCATCGTGGCCGGTGGTGTGCAGTCGCCGGGGGAGACGGCGGCACGGGCTGATGCGGATGGAGGGGTAACAGCAGCTGAAGCTGACGTGCCCGCCCGTCCAGCAGAGACAGCAGCAGCAGCAGGGGGGGCACACCTGTCTTTTGTAGAATCAGCGACACAAGGCATTCGATGGGGTTCCAAAGGGACGGCAGCCACACAATTTTCCACCTTGTCTGCACCGTTTGCGATCAGACAGGCCTTTTTGAGAAAATGGCGAGCCGCCCGAACAGCGCGTCGTCCTTTGATGTGGCCCTTTTGCGATTCCGACCGACGAACCATGTTCCAGCACGGATTACAATCACTGTCGTTTTTATTTTCGGGCTCAATATCGGCCTGTCGCGGTTTCACCGCGGTGCGTTTGGCGTGGGCTGCGAAACGAGCGAGTCGGGCGAGATGGGCGTCAACTGAAAATCAGTCGGGTGTCACAACGAGCAACAAAGATTTACTTGTCCAGTCGGTTTCCCCGAAATGTCGCACGAAAGGAACAGCGAGAATGACTCTGGGCATATTTGTACATGAAGAGCCTGTGGCAATATATGGAAGGAGCCATCACCATAGACCCAGCACCATCATTACATAATACGATACAGCCCCCAAGAGTCAGGCAGTGCACACGTACGCCTCGGTACAGATGAAACCCAGTGCAAACAGGAAACTGCCCGACTCAGCAAGCCGTCATGGAGTCATGCACAAATGGGTCGTGGGGAAGACTCATGGGTATACTGTGATCGGCATCATTAGTTATCTGGCCGTTGCTGCTGGGAAATCCACCCGTCGCGCTTGAGATATCTTACGTTGGCCTTGTCCATAATCCCCCTCCGGCAGGAATCTCCAGTTGGGACGAATGTACGTGTTGCAGCACGGACATGGCCGGCCGCGGTATGTGCCCGGCGGCGGCAGGGCCTCGCTCTCTGGGCCCAGCCCAGGCTGTTCGGCGGAAAAGGCATTGAAACTCTTTGGGGTGTTGTCGACACTGCCGGTGCTGTCATAGGGCGGCCCAGGCCACACGGCCGCCTGCTGCTCGCCAGCCCGAAGGTGGCGCAGACGGGCATCAAGGACCTGTTGACGTTCTTCGTGGCGGTAGTGGCGGGCATCGAGCACGGTGCCGTCGGCATGGGCCACCAAAAAGGCGCCCGGGGCGACGATGGACTGAGGGGAGAGGGAAGGCGGTGGCGGCGGGGGGGGATCCATGTTCGGCGCGGCAGCCCGGGCGGCATCGGCGAGAGCGACGAGGGGCGGCTTCCGGGGTGGCACCTTTGGAAGCGTCGGAAGCGAGGGAAACACCGACAGTGCGGCCGCTGCCATTTCTGCAGCTTTCTTCTGTTGCAGCCGCAGCAGGGCGGCCCCCCAAAAGGCATCCATGTCGGCAGGGCTCTTGGCTGTGCCGGGGTCGTTGGGGTCGGGCAGGATGCGGTCGTGGACACGGAGAAGCGGCGGTGCCCGCAGAGTCCGTGTCGGAGCAGATGGCAAGGGGTGTCGGGGCAGAGGCGGTGGAGCAAACTGCTGCGGCGGCAGAAAGTAGAGCGACGAATCGGGCGCTGCAGGGGCTGCAGCCGGCGGCGGTGGCGGCGGTGGAGGTGGTGGAGGTGCGGGCGGACGGGGCCGCAGCGGCTGTTCCGGCGGCTGTGCCTGGCGGCGGAGGCGCAGACGAGCCTGGCGGGCAGCCAGGACGGAGGAGATGACAATCGGCCGAGGCTGGGGTATGGTCGGACGGGGCCGGTTCTGGCGTTGCCGGGGCGGTCGACGCTCGTACTGCGGCACGGGCGGCGGGCCAAAGGGGTCCAGGTCGTCGTCGAGCAGAAACATGTCCGTGTCCAGACCGGCGTCAGGGTCTGGCTTGATGTAGGCAGTCCGGGCGGGCTTGGGCTGTGCGTCCAGCGGCAGAGGCAGCTGCCGAAGGGCATACAAGAAGCTGTGTTCCACGGGCTCCGTCTTGACCATGTCATTGGCATCTCCGTCGCCGTCGCCCATTTTGTCGTCATTGTCGTCGTCGTCGTCGTCGTCGTCGTCAGCTTCGTCGTCCGGTGCCCCAGCCCGCCCGTGTCTGTCGCCGCCCTCTCCCCGGCCACCGTTGCCGCCGTCGCCGCCACCGGCACCGCCTGCAGCACCAGGACGGTCGGTAGCATGGTGATCGGCAGGCGCGTCTCTGCCCTGCCGGCCACTGACACCGCCGTTTCCGTCGCGCGGCCGCTGTGGCGGCTGTTCTTTTTCTCTCTCTGTGCCCGAGTCGTCATCGTCGGTTGGGGCTGTGGTGTTGCTGCTGGTCTCGGACGACGACATGGTTGAGCTTCGCGGGGAGGAGCTTCGGCGCGGGTACAGATCGCTGGGGCGAGCGTATGGTCTGTCCAGCAGCTGCTGGTCTGCGGCGGTGTCAGCGACAAATCGCAAAGATGGTAATATCCGCTGCTTTCCCCGACCGCCTCGACTCACCTGGTCGCCGTTGTTCGCGGCTCTTGCGGTCCATGACGCCTGGCAGACAGCACGGGCAGGAAGTGTTGTCTTTGGCGAGACCGTGTGGCCGGCGCAAAGTCCACGACGGTGCGGCGGGTAGGGCGAGCTTGGCAAGCTCGGGGAAGGGAACGAGGGCGTTTACCGCGACCAGAGCGACCAGAGCTGGCTCGATCAGACGGAGCAGCATCGCCGGCGGCAAGCGGTCTGTCCAATGACAGGCCAAGGCCGGGCCAGCCGGGGCCTGCACATGACTGCTGGTCGACGATAGCACGCACAGGGCCATTTGGACGGAAACCGAGGTGGAGACGGGTTGGCAGGCAAGGGAGAAAAGACGTGCAAATCGATCAAACGAGCAGAAGGGGGCGGGAAATAATAGGCCTCTTCAGCCAAGGCATCTTGCTGTCTGCACCGCCCATTGCTTTCCATTTTCTGTTTCCGCCTCCCCCCCCCCCCCATCTTTCAGCACCTGGCCAGAGAGGGGGGAGGACCGAGAGCCGCCAGATAGAGTCCGTAAGCCGGCAACAGGGGGGTCGGCGGCTGGCAGTGACCTGTCGTTGGCTAAGCGCTGGCCCGAAATAAACGGGACATGTCCATTGGCAGCGGGTTTTAGGTCAGGCTCCTGAACCCGACGGGGTTTTAGCGGGTCCAGAGTCTGCAGTCGACCCGCGTAAGTGTGCCAATGGCTGACGCAGAAACGGGAAACGGTGGAGGACCGTCGGATTGCTCGTCGAATCGGTCTCGCGAGAGAGGAATGGAGGGGGCCCGGTTTGGGCGTCGATGTTCGGTTTGGGGAAACGCCATTTTGCGCCCGGACATGCTGACATGCTCAACCAAAATGGCAAGACAGGGAGAGACAGCGTCACGTGTGCACGTGTGCACGTGGCTGCACGTGCGTGGCTGCACGTGCTCGGCTGGGCCAATCGACATGCTGCCTATCTTATCTCTGGCGTTCAATGGATAGTGACGTTTGTTTTCCGGTCTCCGCGGTGTTTCTGCTTCCCTCGTCCCGCCGAACTGCGCCATCCTGCGCCGAGAGGTCGCCCGGCACTGTCACTTTGAGCGTCTCCCGTTGCCGTCCGATCTGCGGCCTTACGCCCCATCGACCCTGTCCATCGATCTTGTCATCGACCTCGTTATCGGCCAAGTCTTGGGAAAAGAAATATCTCCCCCCTCTCTCTCTTCCCCCCCCCCTTTTCCGAGATATGGCCGCCCGCGATGCGGCCGCCGCCACACCCACCGCGGCCTCGCCGCTGATGGGCCCACAGTCGCCGCGGTCCACCCTGGCTGGGCCCTCGACCATGTCGCGCCGCACTCTGCCAAGCAGTCACGCCGACGACGACGACGGGGCCTCGTCGATCCAATACAGCTCGTTTCCGCACGGGGCCTCGCCGCCGCCGCCGCCGCCGCCGCCGCCCGTTCCCTTTACACACGAGGACACGGACCGGTCGCGTCACGCGTACGAGACGCTGGCCACCAGCGCCAAGGCCTACCGGGTCGCGCTCGGCCAGCTCTCGGCGGCGGCCTCGGGTTTCGGCGCCGCGCTCGAGGCGTGTGCCCGGCTCAAGGAGGCCTGCACACAGCCGTACCCGCCGGGGCCCTACAGCGGCGCCGAGAGCATGTACGGCAGCGGCCTGATGCCCATGGAACACGCGTCTCCCGAGCCCTCGTGCACGGCCGACGTGCTGCTCGCCTCCTCGGGCCTCTACTACCTCACCGCCAACCAGCAGGGCATCCTGGCCGAGACCGTGTACCGTTCGTTTGAGCTGCCCATTGTGCACGAGCTCGACCGCTACGGCGCCGACGTCGAGGCCGAGAACGAGGCCTACGCGGCCGGCGTGCGAGAGGCCGGCCGTGACATTCGTCGGCTCGAGAAAGAGGGCGTGCAGCTGCGTCGGCCGCGACGTCGTGACGTCGGCCACATGCGCCGTCACCTCGTGGCCATGACCGGCGCCCTCGACGCCCTCGCCGCCCGCCAGGCCGCCCACGCCGTCGCCCTCCTCGACCAGAGCCGCGACATGAGCGCCGTCGTCAGCCAGGCCGGCCGCAACCTCGTCCGTGCCGAGCTCGACATTCTCGACGGCCTCGCCCGCAAGGGCTGGCCCGGCGGCGGCCTCGATGCCGTCCTCGATGGCGCTGTCGACCTCTTCGCCCCCGCCGCCGACGACGACAACAACCTCGTGTCCACCGGCCTCGGCCCCAACTCTTCCCTCGGTGCTGCCGGCAACACTTCAGCCTCGGCTGCCGCCGCTCTCGCCACCGACCTTGGCCTCGGCCTCGGCCCCAAACTCCTCCTCCTCGGCGGCTCCGCCGGCCCCGTCGGCGGCAGTCTCAACGGTGACCACGGTGACGACGATGACGACAACACCCCCGACGACACTCTCGACGACGACCGCGACGACCATGACGACACCCTTACCATCTCCGACCTCAACCCCCGCCCCCAGCAGGCTGGCCATCACGATACCGACGAGACGGACGCCGCCGACGCCGCTGACACCGCCGACTCCACGAACCCCCTGCCGCACAAGGCCCATCACTCTCATGCCCACAACCGCCATCACCGTGCCGACAGCCTTGCCGTCGAATACCACGAATACCAGAGTCTCGACAGCGTTGCCTCCACCACGACTTCTGCCACCCCGTCCCGGCCCCATTCTCCCTCCACCGCAGACAGCCGCGGCCGTCGTCGCGCACGCCCGTTTTCACCGCAACGCGTGGCCGTTGATCCGCAGCGAGACGTTTTTACAGAGACGAAGCCGCCCGTCACAACAGACCCTTCTGTTGTGGACGTGACCGAACCGCCGGCGGCTGTTCCAGCTGCCGAAACAGCAAACATACAACCAACCGCAAGCACCACAGAAGACGCTGATGAGGGCAACAAGGCCTCGCGCCAGGACCCGTAGACAGGGAGAGGCAGTGGAGGATGTAAACATGTACGGCGGTTTTCATATCGTTCCTTTGTGTAACTCATTATGCGTCATGTGTTGGCTTTAGACAGTTGTTTGATGATATGCCTCGTGGCAGCATTTTCCCGTTCAACCGGAAGCATGTCACTAGTAATACGGCGTTGTTTGGTTTTTTTGTGTTTTTATTGATTTTCTACTTTTTTTGGGGTCAGTGTGTTTTTTATCATACATGAAAAAATCGCTTGGCAATCGCTTGGCTATCGCTTGGCTCTGCAATCCGAAGGTCATCCGACAACCATGACCACGTGAGAGCACAGAACAGGGTACATGACATATGCAATGTCATGAAACCCAAAATACAAGACTTGAGAACAACATGAAGAACCGAGATGACGGTTCAGAGCCGGGTACCGAACCCGGCGTGAAAAAAAAAAAAAAGAGAAAACATGAATGGAGAACAACATGAAGAACCGAAAGCGATGGTTCAGAAAAGGGTGCAGAGCCCGAAACAGAAAACAAGACTGAAGAACAACATGAAGAACCGAAAGCGATGGTTCAGAAAAGGGTGCAGAGCCCGAAACAAAAAACAAGACTGAAGAGCAACATGAAGAACCAAAAGTGACAAAACAGAACAAGGGCAATGTGTTTGGCCAACAGCAGCCAAGCCCCTCAAAAATCAGGAAATCGGAACCAAAAAACGAACAAGTGCATAGCACAACTGATGTCTCTTTCACGTCATGTGTGAGGCATCGGTAAACGGCATACGGCTGTTCTTATACACGGGATTTCGACTGGCCATTAAGATGCCGTCATCATTGTCCAGGATTGTGTTGAACCAGGGGTGCTGGAGGGCCAACTCTGCCGTGATGCGCCGATTGGGGTCCATATCGAGCATGTGACGGAGCAGGTCGTAAAACTGGTAGGTGCTGGTCGTTTGTGGATTGATAATACTCTGCAGCGACTTCATGTTGTCTGTCTTTTCAATAGACTCGTTGGTGGAGACGTCGTTGGGGTAGTTGAGGTGGCCGTCCTGGTAAAAGGGAATCTCGCCACGGCATCGAATGAAACCGTAGTTCAGCCGAGACGCCAGATCATGCGACATCTTTCCGAGCACTGCCTCCATCCGGGCCAAGCGCTCCACTTCTTCAGTCGCGTTAAAGAGCTGCTCGCCCGTGAAAAGCTCGACCAGCAGGCAGCCAATCGTCCAGATATCGACCGGGAACGACCACGGGCGCCGGAAAATGGCCTCGGGCGCGCGGTACAGCTCGGGCATGCCCATGGCTAGGAACTGGCCGTCGCCCTCCGAGGGGAGGACGCAGCAGCCAAAGTCGATCAGGCTAATGTCCGACTGGAAAAGCACTCTGCGGTTGGCGATCGTCTTACGCGGCGTATTGTAGGCCACCGTGGGAATCGCCTTGCCGTACGGGAGTGGCCTGCTGTTGTCGTTCACAAGCATAATGTTATCCAGCTTGATGTCGGCGTGAACGACGCCCATACGATGCAGGACTACATCTGGTGTTAGCTTGGCTGCCTCTGTTTCTCAGTCACAGTCGTCAGGGCTCAGGGCTACTTACAAGCAACGCTTCCCAGAAGCTGGCGGGCCACGCTGCGAATGTGGGAGTTGGGCAGCGGCATGTTCTCGCCGTCATACTCCTCAAACTTCTCCATGAAGCTGCCCAGCTCACAGTTGTAGATGGGCATGGTAATGCAGACGTGGTTGTAGAACGAGAAGCTGTCAATAGCCTGCACACAGCGGCTGCGATATTTCGTGTCGTTTTTGCCAATCAGACGCAGAATGCGCAGCTCTTCGCTTGCCCTGAACCGGTAATACGGCGAGTCCCGGCTGATCTTGACAGCCACCGACTTCAATGTGAGACGGTCACGCGCCTGGTACACCGCTCCAAACATGCCACTGCCAAGCGGCTTCTGGACGATATCTGCATGGCGAGTTAGTCAAGTGTCAAGGAGCGATGATAGCGATGAAATAAAGGTAAGACTTACATCGATCTCCAAGCGACGCGCCAGCAGCCAGTTGAATGTGAGGACGCGCTTTGGGCTTACGAAAGCCGAGCGGCACGTCTGACCCCTGCGAGGACCCGGAGACGAACGAGATTACCGAAGGCATGCGAAGGGTGAGCAAGTCATCCGCATACGTCGAGTCAGGTGCGCCCTGCGTGTGTTAGTGCTAATTGTTCAAGGGCAGTGGCCGTGGCAGTGGCGGGGCTGTTAGCTTACTGTTTGAACCCTGCGAACCGGGATATCATTTGGGACAGGCGTAAAAAACATCGGAAGGTAAATCGGTACAGGGCTATTCAAAGTGACCCTGTAGTAGTCCAACCCGTCGGGGATGTAGAACATGGTGACAGCTGCATGAAGCGGCAGGTGTGTCGGAACCCTGTTGGGCGGGTAAAGGATGTACCTGTCGGAGCTTTGCATAATGGCCATGCTGCCTGGGGCGCCGCCGACAAATGTCCCGTTGACCAGCCGGCCGGGTGCTGTGAACAAGGCAGGATCAATGGGGATATTCGTCTCCTCTGTATTCTCGGTGGTCTCTTCCTCTGCATGGGGCAGTCGGAGGCCACCGAAACGGGGAGGGAAACGGCTGGAAGAACTCATTGTGCAGGTGATGGTTATGATGTGGTGATGGGATGGAAAAGACACAGATGATGACAAAGAAGTAGGATACAGTTGCTTGATAGGACTGTGTATCAGAAAGCGATGTCAAAGTGTGCAGAGATGATGAAACGATGGATGGAATGATGGAATGATGAAATGATGGATGGAATGAAGAAATGTGATGGACCAAGATCAGAAAAAAAGAGCAGCCAGGAAGGATGGAAGCCCGTCTAATATAGCCGTGGGAGAGGTCATGCACCACCTCCGATCGATATGTTCGTCGAGGAGTCATATGGGCAAGATGCTTATAATTTGCTCGTTCCATTGACGTCAAGTTGAGCTTACAAGATGGCGATAATTTTCGAGTATTGCTGAGCGATTCGCTGCCCCACAGATCTTGACGATCATATTGGGTCAGGGGGTGTCCAAGCCAGGGTGCTGTCTCTCTCTTTCTCCCTCTTTCTCTCTCTCCAACAGCCTGTTAATTTTTCAACATTAGGGAAAGTATCAATTCGCACCCGGTAATACAGCGGCGGATAGCCTAGAAAGAGCGGCCTACAATTGCGTTTCAGCGACCTTACAGCGGCCTGTGACGTTGCTGGACCGTCGAGGACGCTGGCCGGGTAGCGCCTTCCGCAGCTGGGTACCAACAGCGACAAGAGAGAATTGTGGTCATGGCGAAAACGAAAAGAAAGAAACTGGGTCATCAGTAATCTAGCTGCACCTGTTGGCAGGTAGTCCAGCGGTCCCGATCTCTTCTGCGCCAATGAAGTCACAAGATGCGTCTGTAGGTCCGAAACGGACTCCCACCCCACACAACCGAAACTATACCTTTGTAACTACTAGAAAACTCAGTCTAAAAACAGCTTCCATTTCCAGTTACGTGGGAGTTGTAAAGCTTTTCGCAGAGGTTTTGCGAGTCTTTGCAAGTTTGGGAGACTGACATGTCGTCCAAGTCCCGTGCTTCGCTCTTCGCTTAGGTAATTATTGCACCGCTATGAAAATCGGACGGGAGCGGCCCACCTATTTGAGTGGCCAACACTTTTCTCGACGGCAGCTAATATCCCAATTCGACCATTGGAAATCTAGGTACGAGCCCCTGCTCCTCTTTTCTGTCTCGGCTACGACGTCACCGCATTCCCCTGGCCTTGAATTTATCAAAAATGGAGCTATTTTCGCCTGGGAAATCTCATTGAGCTCGGCGCGTGCCGCAAGTTTAAGGCTTGGGCATTTCACCCCAGTCTTTACCAAACTACTACTCCGTACTGGTGCGAATATTTTTAGGGTCCACTAGCAGTAGCGCAGCCTGTCGAAAAGCACGCTAACGCCCCATGGGGTCTTCATGTGTAAGTCAAGTCCTCGTGGAGGTAATGTGTCACTGTTTACGACCACCGCAAGCGCCCCACTAGTGTTACGAAGCCTACGACGTATGACTGCACATGGTGCTTACCATCTAGTATATTTTATATGGACCCTTGCTTTGGGAGGGGCGACATCGATCTGACGGACGAAAAAACCGGGTCTGGCATTTATTTTTCTTAGATCCGGCTGGCCATGCTCAACGCTGCTTACAATCTCCGTAGCGTCATCCGAAACGCCGCTGGGCTGACGGCTGTGGCTATGCCGTCGTCGGCGACGTCAAAGACGAAGAGCGTGACACCCACACCCCCGTAGGTGTAGGCGTCTGCGTACAGCCAGTCGGCGTTTTCGAACCCGGGACCCGAGAACACGGCCGTGGTAGTGAGGGGTTGTGCTTGCGGACGATCAACAAGCGAGACCAGCCGAAATGCCACGTGACCGTAAGCCATGTCGGACGTGGACAGCACAAGGCGCCATGGCTGTGGGCCAAGAATATCGCCGAGTGTCGAAGAGAGCACGTCCGTGCCGTTGCTGATCCAGCGTGCAATGGTGAGGCTAGGACCCTGGTCCGATGGCGGGACCGTCTTGTTGACAACAAGCGTAAGGGACGCGTTGAGAGCCGGGTCGACATGCTCGTAGGTGCCAGCGTAGGCGAGAGTGGATTCGATGGCAGCTTGCGCATCGACAGCGGGCACGAGGCGGTCGACGACGAGGTCAGCGAGCGTGGAAAGAATGGCAGCGCGGGTCAGGAGCGTGCTAGAGGCTGACAGGAGACTGAATCCGATATCGTATTCCGGTAGAAGGACAAAAAAAGCGCTGTAGGCGCCTGAGTCGCCCATTTTCGTGTACAGATCCGTTACACGGCCGTCGGATAACGTGAATCGATGGATCTCCCAGGGGGCACCGACGGCGTGCTGCAGACGGGATGTGAAGGAGACGGGCTTCAGCCAGCGACGCGTGGCGACCGGCGGCAGCAGCGTCGAGTTGAGGATGCCGAGCCCGAGGCGGGCCATGTCGCGTGTGGTCGAGAGAGCGCCGCCCGAGGCCGTGAGGATGCCGCCAGAAACGTTAAAGTACGTCTCGGGCGAGTCGCCGGCGATGACGCAGCGCGGCCAGACACGCGGCAGCGGCACGTCGACTCCCGACGAGGCCATTTGCAGTGGTGCCAACACGTCGTCGTATACGAGCGTGGCGTAGTCGATGCCAGTCACGTTGGCCAGGGCGAGTCCGAGGAGGGCGAAGCCGTTGTTGGCATAGGCTGGCGTGGTCCAGGGCCGAAAGACGGGCGGCCGGTTGGCCACGCTGGCGAGATACAGCACGGCCGGACAGGTGCCGTCGGAGCCGGGCAGGGCGAGGGCGGCGGC
The DNA here is from genome assembly GCA_019925535.1 of Leptographium radiaticola. Classification (NCBI taxonomy): domain Eukaryota; kingdom Fungi; phylum Ascomycota; class Sordariomycetes; order Ophiostomatales; family Ophiostomataceae; genus Leptographium; species Leptographium radiaticola. Next base: position 1,552,519 of record JADHKK010000002.1, read on the forward strand.
GCAGGGCGGGTTCTCGAGCGGGTCGTTGGTGTTGCGTGGCGGCAGGCCCATGGCGGTGACGTCGACGAGGCCGAGCTCCTGCAGGAGGGCGAGCTCATTCTCGCTCGGGAAGCCGTCGCGCGGCACGCCGCCCAGCTGTGCGGCCAGGCTGCGCAGGGTCACGTCCGTCCAGTCGACTGTGGCCGTCGCGTCGGCTCGACCGCCGTCTTGGAGCAAAGGCAGCACATCGGCCAGCGACCGGTCCCAGTCAGCAGCGTCCAGACGGACCAGCCCCGCCAGCACAGTCAGCACCTTGGTCACGCTGGCCACGCGGTAGATGCTGTCTCCATTGACGGCACGCGTGCCGCAGGCCGCCGTCGCGATCTCGGGGCCTGTGTGGTGCAGCTGAAGCTGATCTGCAGCAGCGAGTCGTGCAAGGAAAAGACGCCGAGTGAAAAGGTGAGGTTGCTCAGGCCGGCGAGGCCCAACGGCAGAGTGTCGTTGGCGGCCGCATCGAGGGCAATGTACCCGTGGATCGTGTCGGCCAGGCCGGCAAACGCGGTCCTGACAAGACTGCCGTTGCTGGTCAGGTCGGTCGGCGGAGGCCAGCTGCGGTGGGAAAAGTCGCCAAAGGCAGACGGCAGAAAACAGCCGAGGCAGAGAGCTGGGAGGACGGATCGCATGATGTGATTTTGCAGACAAAGACTGTTGGAGCCGGACAAGCAATTGCAACGGCATTCTGCTTCTCCCCATCCGGGTCCATCAGACTCTTAAATAGTCGACGGAACCCCCAAAGAATTGGCAGAGGAGAACCATTTTCCAGTGGCCTTGACCGAGCCAAGAGCCAGCCAAGGTTGGAACTGTTGTCTTCTGTCAGCGAGCTAACCGGAACTGGCTCGATGCAGCGCTCTCGCAGTCACTGTCCACGGGCCTGCGTCTGGCACGGGGGGCGTCGAGCACGCATTGGTTGAACGAGGCTGATGACATGATTCGTACGGCTGATGCTCGTGGCGCAGTCGAGCATTTCAGTGGCTCGTCTGCACGCGGGGAGGAATTACAGGGGAGGAAACAGGCACCACATTTGCACGCTAGTCCTAGATAGGCTGCACGCTGCGCTCTCGTCGTGCGCCTGCTGTTTACAGAACCTCGTAATAATACGTGGCAGTGCCTGCATCCCTTCTCGTCTGGTCGTCTTGGCAATGACCATCCGGCCAGACTGCGACAACATAAAATGCCACCACCTCTGCTGACTCGGCCTGCCCGTCGCGGCATCGGTACGAATTGGGACAATCGCTGCGCTTGACCAGAATCGCAGCCATGCCAGGCGTCCCAACAAGCCGCGGCTGTGATGGCTGTCGTCGCCAAAAGAAAAAGGCAAGATATCTCAACCAGAATGATCTCGTATCCGGGCTTGCACCGTCTGACACCAGCAGTGTGATGAGGTGCAGCCAGCCTGCACCCGCTGTGTCCGACTGGGCGTCCCCTGCGTCGGGTCTGGCCAGCGCCGATTCAAGTTCCGCATCAGCACCGTCGGCAGAACGAGTCTCGCCAGTCCGTCAGAATTGGCCGTCTTGTCAAGGTCACAGAGGTCTCCCTCGCCTGCCAACAGTCCCCGGCCCGGCAACAGCCGCCTTGTTGCCGCCCTCGACGTGCTCGACCCCCGCTTCGACCTAACCGTCTACGGCAACTTTGTGCGTGACATCCCGCGTCGATACGGCAGCAGCACCATCCTGGATGCTGCCGTCGATGCCATGGCCGTGGCTCTGCCCCTGGTACACACACAGTCCGCCCGACCCACAGCACCCATGCTGCATGCGTACGGCCGTGCGCTGCGGGCGCTGCTTGTCGGCCTGGGCGGTACAACCGATAAAAGCGGCACGACTAATGTGCTGTGTGCTCTCTACCTGATTGTCATCTGTCAGGGCTGGATGAAGAACGAAGACGAGCCGTTCCCGAGCCACGGCGAGGCCATTGCCAGCATTCTTAGCTCCATGAAAGGCTGCCGTTGGGTGGACGACAGCTTCGAGTACGACATGATGTCCACATTGGTATTTCTTGTAGTATGACAACATCCTCTCTTTCGGCTGCCTCATACTGACCACGCAGATCATGGAGAGCTTAGTCAACCCCCGCATCCAACTGGATCCAAACCTCTGGGACCTGCCCGAGACCTTTGGTCCTCGCGGTCCTTCCGACGAGCCCCTTTGCATCGACTCCCTCTCGACCCGCTTCCTGGCGCGAGCGGTGACCCTGGTACGAAGACCAGAAACACACGTTGGAGAGCTGGTTGACACATACTCCCGTGTTTTAGCCGACCGCTCCAAGCTCGCTGCTCTGTTGGAATCCATTCCCGTTGTGCTTACATCAGACGGTGCGTGGAGCACGCCTCTGGACATACCAATACGACGACTCCACGTCCGCTGGCAGGCTGGACTCGGCATGTTGACCCTGGTGGCCATGCGTCTGAATGGGGTCCTCCAGTCCATCGCTGGCCATCTTTTACTCAATCTACACGTCCAGTTGGTGGATTTTGTTGACAGTATGATCATGGTCGCCAGCCGTGCCATCCAGTACCGTCCACTTGGCTCAAGCACAATGCCTCTGTGTCTGTTGGCTGCGTACGCGGCTCTTGCGCCGGACGAAGTATCGAGAAGCAAGGAAATACGCTGTCTTCTGGCCGCTTACCGACCAGATTTGGACGTGGATCATCTTCTCTCCGAATTTCCGGTTACAACATGTTTGAGTCCGGATGACAGGGAAGATCCCGGTTGCGTGGATTTGTATTCGGGGGAATGCACAGTCCGCAGGGCTGATTTGTGCTGCATTCTCTGAGAACTGTTGTGCTTCATGGTGGGTACGATGTCACCGCTCGGGAATGTGGAATAAAATCGCAATCGTAGACCATGATCTTCAGCAATAGGTGAGATGGCCGAGTTGGTTATGGCGTAGGATTAAGGTTCCTATGGAGCAATCCGCGTGGGTTCAAGTCCCACTCTCATCATATTATTTTTGTAGCGCGATTGCGCTGTCTTTTTGCCCCTCCGACGTTCTTATTCTTGCGTAGCGCAAGGTTCACTACAAAGAGCTCTTTTCAATATTTTTTGTCTGCCGGTTCTCTGTGTGCACAAATTACTTTTGTCCATGCCTCGTTCACGCCTCTTTCCCTAAACCACGTAATCTGCGCTTGCGAAAGGCACATTATGTAATCAAATCTCGAACCGAAATGGCTAATATGTCCAATCTCTCCTCCATCATTACACTGCTGCCAAAAGTGACAAGGCTTTGGCGCCCCCACATGCCCTGATATTATCAGCGTCATCATTGAGAGGTCTGCACGACACTGCAATGTTACTGATACTAATGCGTGGCTCCAAGCTCAAGACAACGCCCGGAAGCTCAAGGCACGCGCAAATGGCACGACGCTCTGAACACCCACCCACTGTGCGAGAATCGAACGCGTCCCAGTTTGTGTAGTCATTGAGAAAGAGAATTGTAAGAAAGCGGAGCTCGTCTGCTTGGCGGCATTCACGGCGCCCTCATCTGGACTGAACGATGACAAGTAGATCGGCCCATTTCGGCCGAACTGATATGTCCAAGAAGGCATGCTGCTCGATTTATTGATCACGTCGGCCAGCGTGGTAAGGCGGCCGTGGATGCACCGTCCCCGGACGTTGGGCTAGACTACGAAGGAGCCATCTGCAAGCGACCGACAGAGTCAGTACAGATGCTGCCGCAGAGCTCCGCAGAAACGACTAAGAAGACACGCGGTCATGATGCGTTCTACTCACAGCTTTGGCCGGTGGCGGCGACTGGACGTCTCTGAGCACCTTAAACTCGCCGTACGAAGGCTCATGTACGGTAATATTGGCTCTTGCCTCACTGAAGAGAAAGCCATGAAAGATGGTCAGGACATTCATCAAGGGTCACGTAAACATCTAATTTGAGCTCTGCAGTGACCGGACGGCTCGCCAGCACAAACAACTCGAGCGTTCTCTTACGAGATACCCTCTGGAGCTAAGTGTCGACCTTAGTAGTTTAGCATCGCCCATGGTGTCAGCCGATGACGGATGACCCCGTTGGGGTGTTGGCGGGCTTTGGGGACTCGACAGGATGACGTCTCTGCGGCAATGGTGGTCAGATGGGTGGCAACCACAAGCGTAAATGTCTGTCAGCTTTTCTGTTTCCGTCCTCGGTTGAGTTAGCCAGGCACTGCATTCGACATGACGGCTGCCCTGTAATCCTCCCCCTCCTTCCCAACCTGCAGTACTTTGCCACTGCCAGAAAGCCTCAAACTGACGTGTACACCCGATCACTCTGCAACTAGAAGAGATGCCGGACCACAGCTAGGTGGCCATAAATCGATGCCGTAATCAAGGGTGCCCGCCAAGACGGAGTATGCCTAATGTTCACAGGCACGCCAGCTGCAAACAGCGCATTGACTCTATCTGCATGTCCATGACGTGACGCAAAGTGCAGCATCTGTCACTGCTTCAAGTCCTGCTGGGATAAAGCGAGCTGTATGGCATGGACGAGGCTGGCAGCTTGGGGATACTAGGATCCGAAGAGATAACAGAACAAGGCTCTCGCACATCTGTGCTGCCGTCCCTTGTTCGTCCTGCTTCTAAGTGTGCAAGCATGGTCGTGACGACCCTGATATATCCTTGTCACAGTCATATTAGGAAGAGAGTCCAGATACGTGGGCTGGGTCGTGCCGGTAAGCTGCTTGCCTGGAAATGCCACAACGACATGCTTGGTACACTCGAGCAGCTCTTTGCTCTCTTCAGCCAGGCTTGCTCACCGCATGTCAAAAGACACGTTGGTAATGTAGCGAAACCGAGAAAGCACGTTATCGAGAGATCAGTGCATGATGGAAGCGGTGACTACTGTGTGTCGTAAGTCCTGCTCCGGCACAGACTACTCATCAAGGCCCGGGGCGGCAAAGAGTTCAGCCACGCCGCTCCCCTGATCAGCAAGCAGTAGCCGCTTAGCTGCCCAGCGCTTGAACTTGACAGGGACGTGCTGTTCGACGCGCTGGAGGTACTGTCGGAAGTTTGGTGGCAGCGAGACACGGCCTGGCTTTGTTGTTTCTACCTTGTTGGCGGCTTTCAAAGCCTGGTTGATCCGCCAGAGTATCTATCTCCCCCTCGATCGAAAGTAGAGTCTGCTTGAGGCGATCACAGGCTGTCAGTAATATTTAAGCCAGCCACGACGAGTCATGCTTTACGAAGATACGGACCCCGGCCGTCTTCATGATCCACGCGTAGTTCACCATGGACTTGATATCTGAAGTGTTTATGGCGCCGAAAGGTGGCTGCGGACGGCACCTCGGCTCTTGAACGGCCACGTAGATACAGGGCATAGCTGGCAGGGGTAGAGGCTGCGTCTGTTTGGACAGCAACGTATGGCTATGGCTGCTGGACACTGTCGATGTCCTCGAGACCAGGATGATGGATGATAGATGATGGAGACGGAAATAAGAAAGTGTGCTGTCCATATACAAGAGAAGAGAGGGAGGGAGGGTGAAAAGGCGAGCCAGGATGGCCTACAGCCGGGAGAGTAGCCTTTGGCTTTGAGGTAGTCGATATACAAATACGGCTACATGTCGTTTTATGTGCATTATGTTAGGCTTTGAATTTCATAGTTCGTTTCGTTGCACTCTATGTAGCTGGCTACACTTCAACGAAGGAATGAGAACTGGGAAGCAAAAACAAGTTCCGCAAAGGCTGGGTGGCCTTTCTTTGTCGTCAAAATCGTGAACCGCTCCCACCATGTAACCGTCCGTGCCACAACCAGCGAATTTGCTTGCCGAACCCGTTCCACTGGCAGAACGACATCCACACCAAAAGCGACCTCCGTCGCCAACCGCATAACGTGTACTCTCCGTTTTCAAACTCCAGATTCAGTAACCAGGGCGGTGCCCTCCCTGGCTGTATTGGCCGTAGCCCCTTTGGCCGTGGCCCGTAGCCTCCCTAGCCGTGGATCCGCTGACCGTAGCCCCAGTGAACGAAGCTGCCTTGGCTGTAGCCTGCTTTGTCTCGTCTTGAACCTGCTTGTCCCCCAAGACGGTGGTACGGCAGGACGTGGCCTCGGTGTATCTCGAATCGACGAATGCGGCTGCTGTGAAATATGCCCCGATGTAATGGAAGTCGGGAAATCCGACAGATGTTTGTGTCCTTCTGGACCACGTAATTGTTCCCAATTACGTGGTGAAATCCATCTCGTGGGATATAAGTTGCAAATTCGGGATATTGATACTCGCACCCAAGACCAGTGAAGTCCCATCCCACCCACCCCATGGTGTTCAGTCGGACCATGCATTGAGATCTGTAAAAAGCTTGATGTTAGCACAAGGAGAGATAGTAGACAAAGCGACAGCACATCTGGATAAAGCAAAACAAACAAAGGAGAGTGAACACAGGACAGCCATGAGAAAACAAATACAGCGTGGAGAACCCTACTTATCATGAAATGGCCAAGACAAACTTACATAAAGTCTCGGCAGCCGTCTAGCTCGTGGGTTCGCTCATCGACCTCAACAAAGGTGAACTCGGTGAGATCACCTTTGTGGGCTTCGGGGCAGTCTCTGTCGTGGCCTTGGATTGCGTCGATCCATTCGCGAAGGGTACGACGGTTCCGTACTGGAAACTGAAAGGCAGCTGCCGCACTCGAGCTTGCTTGGATGTAAGGGAGGGCGCGGATCTGAAATTCGCCGGGATCCGTCAGGTACTCCATGCTCAGACGGCATCCAGGGTAAGAACTGGAGTGGTGGCTGACTATTTCACGGAAGTTTAACTTAAAAACAACGTGTGGCTTGTTTATGATGTCGTTGTTTCTCAGAAACTCGATGGTGCACTGGTGAATGGTTGCGCTGAGAAGCTTCCGTAGAAGCAGAGGAGCAAGTGGGTTGATATCTTCCAAAAGGAAAATATCCCTCGAGTTCGCCATGGTCAACGTTGTTACTTCAAATAAGGAAATGCAGGAGGAAGAGGAGAAGAAGCCCAATATTTATAAGGGCCCCCCTCCCCCGCAAGAAGACGACAGAGTGACGCCAGTTCTCTCATTCACTTGATACTGCAAATTCATTTCCGTCTACCTACTTGAAGTCCTTCTGGTATGGCAGCACAAGCACAAGTCACCCGTCTCTTTCAACCCCAAAAAAAAATTAAACAATTCCAACAGCCTCTATTATGTAGGGTATGTAGTTTCTACTTTTTTTTAGTAAATCATGGTCTCTGTGCATACGAACCGGCGGCCATTTGAAGGTGTCTCGATGGAAACCGGTCCGGAGAACGAAGAGTTTGGTATAATCAAACGCTCAAAGGTTAGTCACCTGCTGGCCATCTGGTCTCCGCAAATCTTGGCAGTCCATGAATAGCAGATTCAAACAACGTGGGAGAGGCCTTGGTGCTACCGTGGGCGGGAGCCTCGCGGAGCCTCTGAAAGTGGGGCAAGCTCTTCGATGCAAGTCATTTTTTGATTTTTTGATTAATTCAATTATCCGTTGTATCCGCCCAGGTTCCAGCTGTCCGAGAGATTTGGGCAGCTTTCACTGTAATAGGACAAGTTTACTAATATCTGCAACCTCTCCTTTTGGACAGGGCGTTGAGTGAGACCGGACAGGCACCATTGGCTCTATCAGTCGGTGCGGGGTTCGTATTGAAAGTCGAGCCCCACTAAAGCAACCTTCCCTCCTTCGCAAGAGAAGATAATATGCAACTTCCCCCCCCGCCATTCTTCTCGCTCTGCCTGCGCATCTCTATCCTTCCTTCAACATGGCGCAGGAAGACGTTGGAAAACTGTACCAGCTGGCCCAGGAGATTACAAGGAAAGACCTGGACGTTGCACGCGAAATCGTTGGTTACGTCGACAGCAAAGGCCACGCCATCACTGGCTTTGGCTACCCCCTGGATAGCCCCATCTTTTACGTGAAATATGGCAACGGCTATTTCCTCATTCCCGAGGCAAGATCGCAGCAGTATGCCTACGATCAGCTCGAGGCGATGCCGGTGAAGTACCGAATAGGAATACATGTCCCCCGAGTCGTTCGTGCCATTCTCGAGGAACCAAAAGAGGACTCCTTCACCTACATAGTCATGGAATACATCCACGGGAGAACCTTTGGCCAGATCATTGATGGCAGAGTCAAGTATGGGGAGCTCTTCAAGTGCTATTCGGCATACTTTGACCAAATTGCCCGGGGATTGAAGCTCTTCCTCACCTTCCCCATCCCACGATCGCAAACAAATCCCGGTCCCTACGGCGGTGGCCTGGCGAGACACCCTTTCTTTAAAGATTATGAGGCTCCCGTCGAGTATGAATCCATTGACATGCTTGAGGAGCATATTAACAATGTGGGCCAACGCTAATTCCCCTCTAAAAAAGACATGGTACTAAACGCGACTACGCAGTATGTTACCCACCTGGATAGAGCTGTCCCTACGGTTTCTTTGGAACGAGACCTGCGCTTTGTCTATTCTGACCTCGACAAGGAGAATTTCATCTTTACAGAGGACGGCGAGCTTTATATCATTGATTTTAACTACGCCAGCTTTCTGCCGCTCAGTTTCATGTCCTTTGCGGTCCACTTCCCGTCCATTGTTTCCATGATCGTTGCCGGCGAAATCGAGACTGATTTCTGCGATCTCCCGTGTCGCAATATGGATGGCATGGCAAAAGCCAGCTCGCTCATGGCCATGAGCCCTGCTAGATTTTGTGAGCATAGCTGGCGCCCTTCCCCCTTCCGTATTCTCTCAGTCCAGAATTCTAACTACTGGGTCGTCAGTATTGCCAAAGCCGAAGAATAAACACCCCGCTAATGCCAGAAACTGACCATAAGCGATACTCGTCGATGTATGCGTGTTGTGCGGCCCAGAGGGAAACCACATTAGAGCTGGCCACTCTAGCGTCTTGCAGCCGGATGTGGACGGTGGCTCAAGAGTCGACTTGTGCATAATTGTTGTCGCAGGAAGCAGCTGACGCGGCCATTGGTGTCTTCGATTGTCACATGCTGTACGGGAGGAGGGGTTTGAATCAGGGTAAAAGAAGTGGCGGTGATATACGACGATGTGATGATGGAAATACGCTCGCGCAGTTAGGTATTGTTTGGGTTACAATCGGCACAGATCGCGCTTGCTGATTTTGACGAGCACGGTTTCCCGATTAGGCCTATTCGCCACAAAGGGACAAACATCCCTTTTCCCCTCTTCTGGAGGGACTCTTTCTTCTAGACAATACATGGTTTTCATGTTCTTGCTTGGGATCCCTTTATCCTCCCTTGATTTGGACGTACTTCCTGGACCTTTTTCATAGACGGGTGTCGTTTATGTTCATGATTACATCCCCGTCATTTACTTGAGCAGCAGCTCGCGCAGCGTGTCCTTGGTCTAGATCCTTGGCCTTGACGAGATTCTTGAGGCGGCCCTTGTCATTGGGCTTGCCGTTATCGGCCTGGCCATAACTTGCACCGTCGACTTCGCCATGCTTTTCCACTTTGGTCCTTCTCGTCGCTTGAACCGATATCTCAAGTGTCGTAACATCGTCAAGAACTGGTACCTTAGTCAGGAGAACCAACAGCGGGCGCTATCTACGGTGCATCACTCTTTATAATTATATTTCTTACATCTTGCTTTTCCTCTTTTTTGTTTCGCAACCCCACTGTTCAAAATTGCCAACTTTTCTCCAGGGTTGTCCATTTCTTTACATTGGCAAAAAACATGGGATCCTACATATTTCTCCCACCTGAGATTCGGATTATGGTACAGAAAGCCGTTATCGAGCAAGCTACAACAGATAGAGAGCTTCACGGAGGGTGCCATGGCCGACTTGCCAATTATGCTGCCATCTCTCGTGAATGGCAGGCTATGATCGAGCCGCATGTCTTCCAGAACCTGGCGCTGAAAGGCACATGCATATCTACATTCGCCGAAATGGTTCGCGGCAGGAACAAAGTCAGACTTAGCTACATAGAGTACCTGCAGCTGTGTGTTGCGATCGAAGGGTATCAATGTCCGGACAGCTACTCGCCTAGGAATAGCGCTACACCCTGGATGTGCGAAGTTGTAGAGATGTAAGACATGTCGCCGTCATTTCAGCTGCTAGGTTCTCGCACATTAACACATGCATTAGCAACGACAGAACTTTTACAAAGGATGTGTGGGAGCTCATGTCCATCCTTGCCGCCTGGAAAGACGATGTTGATGGCACGACGCGTGGCATGAAATTCGAGCTGCGTGCGTCTTCTCCCAGCGACGATCCGCACAAGTTCTGCAATCTCCGCCACAAGCACTATCCTGAGAATAGAAGCTCATCGATTACCATGTCTGTCGGTCGTTTATGTGGAACACGGCCTCTGAATATCGACTTTGGTGCCTTCCGCCCGAACATCGGAGGCCGTCGTGAGAGGACATATCCGAGATGCGACATAATTTCCAACTGGACAATCCTGCGCCAGTTCGTTCGACTCTTCCACCCGGATGCCATTCAGACGCTACTCGATACAAGTCTGGCCAACATTCATACTCTACATCTTGAGCAGTGTGATGGCACCAATTTTGACAATTGCATCAGCATTTGGGAGGGTAAGACATCCCCTTCCGCGTCGCAACAATAAGAGTAACCTTTTTAACTGACAATCGTCCAGCATATCGCAGATTTAAGCTACCGAGCGGTCTAAGAAATCTACACATCGCCGAAGCTCCGAGCGGAATGCTCGTCCCGCAGGTCCCTCTATGGCTCTGGACCCAGGCGAAGCGCAAGCTTGGGTACGACTTGGCCATGGCCAGCTGCGGCCTTTACAACCTGTCGGCTGTCTGTTTGGTTGATGCGTTTCATTTTTTTGGCTATTCAGCAGAGACAATGCCCGCAGGCCAATGGCCGCACCTCCGAAGCCTGTCGCTCACCACCATTTTCCTTGGTTCCGCAGATTTATACGTTCATTGCTTTCTGGTCGCGGTAGCCGATGTACTGCGGCGCATGCCTAAGCTGCAGTTGCTTAGGATATGGGGAAGCTCAATGCCTGGATTCCCTGCTGAGGTGTCTTACTATGTACGCTTCGAGTCATCAGACTCCGAATCACCTGTGCTTTCATTGTGGGCCTTAAGGCCTACAACAAGCGAGTGGATGTCACCTGAAGTTGTACAGCGCTGGACTGCAATGGCGGCAGAGCGTTCAGAATACCCGCTTATTATCCAGGAACAGCAACCGCCGCGTGACGTCTTTATGGAGTTTATCCATCCTTCATAAAGCTAGATACATTATGCGTACAGTACGGAGCATCACAATGTTAACAGCGATACGAGTAGGGACGCTGTGGGTACTGCTAGGATGTTATGCCTCACCCCATTATTTTCGATCTCGTCCTTGTCGTGGCGGTGGATCTACCAATCCAGTGCATAACGGACCGCAGCTGATCTTTGGTTCCATCTTGTCCCGGCTCCCTGGCCCCAACGAACGCGTTTTACGAAAGTTTAGCTTAAACACAGCATGTGGTTTATTTACCATGTCGTTGTTCGAAGAATTGGACGGTGCAGTGGTGTATGGGTCAAGCAGCACGTCTGCTTGTCCGCAGGGCAACGATGACATAACAGCTTTGCAGGCATAGTGACGGGGCAGGTGCTATCCGTCGATGACTACTCCGTAAGGCCGCTGAGCTGTCGTTTAACTGGTAATTGAGTATTGTTGTTTTTTGTGACTACGTTGCACTCTTTGCTTTTCAAACGCTGTCCTGTCTTTGCATGTCCCGCCGTGGCCATGGCCAGGATCTGCTCTTCTAGGTCGGATACGTGCACAGCATTTACCCCAGCCGACTCTAGCGTGTGCCGGCTCATATTCTCCGCTGCAAACGACTGTTACTTCGCGCTGGCTGGCTGCCCGCAAGACCCAGTCGACGCTTGGTAGGTTTCCGCTAAGCCGGAACGAGCACGGCTCCATCGTGGTATACAGCGCCAGCTGGGCCGGCGGCACGGCTAGCAGCAGCCCCGACAGCGTATTGCCTCGATTCGCCACCGCATCGACCAGCAGCGCCCCTACACGGAAGTTGGAGGGTCGCGGCGGCGACTTTTTGGCCGCCAACAGCGCGTAGTCTATGTAAGCCCGGTGGCCGCCTCGCTCAGTTGGCTGCTCCAAGGTTGCAGCAAGAAGCCACTATAATAAATATATTCCAGAGCGGGAAGACAGAAGGTGGAAGTCACAGGAGCACAATAGGAGTGCTGCGAGTTACGTGGACAATCGGGCCAGGAGATTACTAATATTTATGCCTGACATTTCAGGATTTAAAGCTCGATTTGCTTATATAATTGTTACTCCACACAATTATGTGTACTGATTGGCTCGTTCGGTCCACGGACCCATCTTTCTGCCTGATTCGCTAGGAATCAAGAATTCAATTATTCACCCGTGCCTTGGGGTCAATCCGGAACATTCTTGATTCCGAAACGCAGCGGGCAATCAGGGGGGACCCTGCGACACTAGTCGTACGGCGCATTTTGAATCATAGCGATGGTGGCATCGAGCGGGCCAATAGCCATTAAATTGGTCGCGCTCTCAGACACTCAATGTAGCAGCGCAATAAAAACGGGGGCGCCGCTGCTCTCTTAACAGCCGCCGCCGTTCTCTTTTCATTTCTCTGTCGTCTCTGCTTCGCTCTGCATCTCCATCTCTCTCGCCGCAATCCAATCCATCGCCTCGACTACACTGGTGTAGTCGTTTCTCGATCTCGTCTCTCGTCTCTCGCCTCTCGTCTCTCGCCTCTCCATCAGCTGGTCTGCAAATTCCACACATCGCTCTCCCGCCACCACTTTACAATCTACACGATGCAGTTCTCTCTGCTGGCCATGATCGCTGCGGTCGTCTCGACCGTCTCGGCGGGCGTCGTCATTACCCCGATCCACGCCGACCAGGTCGTCGAGCGGAACTCTGGCGACTGCTTCTTTGGTGTCGTCACGCCAAACGGCTGCGGGTTCGTTACTCCCTTCAGTGTGTTGTCCACGTCCGCCTTGCTAACCTTTGCAGTCCTCTTCGCAAAACGACATAACGGACCGAAAAAACACCTGACTGACAGACGACGATGTGGAGGAGCGAGCTCTTTTGGATACACTACTGCCACTTTCGACGAATAGCGGCGCGCGATTTCTGCGATACCCATTTAATACTCCGTCAAGCAGCGGCTCTAAAGTGGCCCTCTTGTTTATAAATAGCCTGGTTTTCGAACGAGCACCCTTAGCTTCCAAAATGGCCCCAAGTGACATCTCCACGCCCCCTTGTTTCAAAGTGACCAGAATATTGTTGCAAAGGCGACATCCGGTGTAGGAAATGGACAGTATTAGCACTGGCAGTCCGTTTTGATTTGGCAGTGGCCTCGTCGTTGGACCTAACTCAGGAAGACTCCCACGATGCATCACAGGCCTCAAGAGCAGGACGACTGCCGTGGCCGGGATGACTTATTCCCACGGCGTGCCAGATGGCATTTCCCCCTTAGGCTCGATAAGCCGTTGACCGTAGCCTGCCTTTCCTTGTTCTCCGTCATGCCTCCCGAGCAGAATAGAACAGAGACAACACAGTATCTTCACCTCTATAAAATAGTATGTTGATAATTTTGCAATTTCTTGTCTAATTATTAGCTCGTCAAATCATTACTGCTGTCGTCTTTCCGCAGACAGCATTCAGAATGTTTATACACGGTCCTGGCTCCCAAACCCTTCGCTTGCTCGTCATCCTACGACGCCGCCACGGAGCTGGACATCTGCCAAGACACGAAGTCGTCCCGCACATCGTTCTCGTCCACGTCCAGCGACTTCCGATCCTTGGTCCCACTGCCGCTGCTGCTGCTGCCGCTCGCGGTGCTGCCGTCTTTCTTTCCGGACACTCTCCGTACACCCTGGCTCCTGCCATCCCCCTGCGAACCCGTAGCAGCGCCCCGCTGGAGCATCGCGGCCAAGCTCGGCCCTGGGCTGCTCCGGGCAGACCTGGGAACAGCGAAGCCGGTTGGGCTTGACCCCGTTACGGTTCGGTCACTCCAAACACTGTCTTCCCGTTCGTGCTGGCGCAGTGTTGCACACGACTCTTCGTTTATGATGGTCTGCGACACAGGGAGCTGGCGAAAATCGACCGGCCGTAGAGTGGCGTTGGCCTCGAACACCTCGTTGTTCATGCTGCGCGGGCTTTCGGTCAAGCCGGTGCTGGCCCTGCCACCACTGCCGCTGCTCGTCATATCGCCGTCCTCTCCGCTGCTGGTGTTGTTGCCACCGCTCTCAAACAATGCCGTAATTCGACCTTTCCCCGCCAGTGTTTCCTTGCTTTTTGCCTTGTGCAACGCCTTATGCGACGCGGAGGTGCTGGCCGGCGCCGTCCTACGGCGCAATGGCAGCCGTGGGATGAGCCGATAGGCCTTCTTGTGCCCAAACGCGCTGCTCCCACCCAAGCCCTCCTCGCTGTCCTTGTCCATGTCCTCGTTCACGGAGCTCAGCGACGTGCTCGAAGGAAGCGCCTGTCTGGGCTGGTTGTGGGACGAATACGCGGGGACCGGCGAGTGCCGAAAACCGTCGCCGCCACTAAAAATGTCTTCGATGCATTCGTCCGCTGGTAGCTCGCCCTGCTCGCAGGCCCACGATGCGGCCAGCGCACGTCGGTACACGTCTTGGACTTCGGAGGCATCACCGACTTTTGAGCCCAAGCGTGCTGAACCGATCGAACCGGTTGGGTCTTCAGAGTCGTCCCGCAGGCTCACCACACCGCCACCCAAAACCTCGCCACTTGCCACGATGCCGGCAATACCACCAAAAACAGGGGCGGATCTGAGAGGTGGGGCCATGAAACTGCGGTCGCCGTCCACCTGGATCATGAGCACGCTGATTTTCAACGTGCTGTTGATTTTGCTCTCTTGCATGAGATAGCGCCGCGTCACACCGTCTTCCACCAGTTGTGCGCTTGTCGATGCGATCGAGGAGCCGGCGGAGGGAGGCGGCCCGGACCCAGACGGAGACGTGGAGAGCAGGGAATCACCACCATCGGCGCTGCCCTCGCCATCGAGGAGTCCAAGGCCGGTGCCGTAGCTGCTAAAGGTGGCCTTGCCGCTCAGAGAACTGCGTTGTCGGGAGTGACCGCCTTCGTATGGCGCGAAACTCCAACGTGCCGTCTCGCTCGTGGCTGAGAAGGGCAGTATATCGCGCAGGATGGCTTCGCTCTCGGCGACGTACTCTGCCAGGTTGAGCGTGATCTTGCCCAGCACGATCTTCTCGTCGCGGCCGGTGCCATTGTAGGCAAATTCCTGCGAGATCTCGAACTCGATTGGGTAGTCGCCTAGGCGGTTGCCGCGGTCGACCACGAGGCGCAGTGGGATGATTTTGGCATAGTTGTACTCGACGCGATGGTTCACAACAGGCTGTTTCGCAGTTCGGCCGCGGTGTTCGCTGTGGATGCTGTAGGGCAGATGCCACTTGACGGAGGACGCTCCAGAGATAAGAGGGACATTGTTCAGGTCGTAGATCTAGCAAGATACGAGGTTAGGCGGCGCGTCGGTCAAGGGAGGACTGGCAAAAGAAACGTACCTTGAGGTGAAGTTCGAATCGAGGCTACAGAGCGGCGGATAAGTGAGCAAGCGTCCGGAAACGTGAATTGGGAGGCCAGAGACTGCTTACCTTTCGGGATTTGCTAACTGTCGGTAGAACGGTCAGGTCAGTAATGGCTTTGCCAGTAGTCGGCAGTTTGTAGGGTCCCATGGCGGCCAGAGAGGCCGCGCTCTGCCAGCCAAACGGCCAGACTAGGAAAACTCGGCGGGACTATGCTTATCGCCGCGAAGGCAGCAAGCATATCGGTGCAGCGAGCAGAGTGGGACAGATGAAAGGCGAGGAGAGAATGGTAGGGGAGAGAAGAGAGGCGGGTCGGTGGATACAAATAGGTTGGGGGCGAGGCTCGGGAGGAGGAGGGGGGAGGCAGGGAAGGAGAATTGTCTCGGCTTACGGAGAGGGGCCATGGCGGGAACAGAAGACAGAAATGGACGAGGCCGCTGCTTGTATATCTGCTCCCTCACCTGGTGTATGGTGGCGACGGCGTTGTTGGTAGTGCAACCATGTGGAATGGCAGACGAGCCCCGGACGCGGGTCTACGCGTAATAGCGAGAGCGAGACCTAGTCTGACGGATCGTAACGAGAGAGGGATGATCGAGGGCGGCCGCGTGGGAGCGGGTGAGTGTCCTTGGGGTGTCGTCCAACTAGCCAGGGCAGGGCTAGGATGCCGAAAGCTTGTGTAGTCGGGACGGCTAATCTGCTGTCGTACGAGTAGAGGATATGGTCGTGGGAGGGGGAGACGGTGGAAGCGGAAAGGCAAAAGACAACCAGAGATGGCACTGCGGCTAGCTGTTTAGCGCAAGAATCGCACGCAGACGAGGATCAGTGGTGTTGCGCCAGATGCGTCCAGGATGGGTCGCGAAGGCCTGCGAGTGGTCCGGGTGTGGTTTGGTGGTTTGGCTGTCGTCTGAAAAAACGGGGGGGAGGGGAGAGGGGGGGCAGGAGACGAGATGGGGTGTGGCGGCTCTGCAGTGTTGTCCGGGACCGCCGGAACGACAAGTCGAGTATGGGCGAGTTCTTGAAAGGAGGCAGAAAGAGCGGCGAGAGCGCGAAGGCGAGGAGGGACCAAGAGGTAACGGCGGTCGACAGGTGGCCAGAACAGGAAGGCGGTCACCGCCGAATTGGTAATCTAATGTCCGTGCCAGCTACCGTCGCATCCGAACAGGGAAAAGCGGGGCTGTTTTTTCCTTCTTGCGTCGTCCGACGCCACGGAGATGCTTTCGCGTTCGACCTGGCCGAGTCCGGCGAAGCTTCGCCCGTGGTATTTTCGTACTTTTCAGTCTTCCCAGAAAACGGCTCCAATGCCACGCTAGATGCGCACCCGTTCTAGGCCGGGTGGGGCGGGGGAGGAGAGAGGTGGAGAGGGTGGGGCACCAGCAGAAGGAGAGGTGATGGAAGCGGCAGGAAATAATACGGAGTACTTGTACTGCGTGCTATTTTCTCGTACGGAGTACAGCAAAAAAAGGCCTAAAAAAATACGGAGGTCGCGGATGGCTAAAGGACGAGGGGAAGCACGTCAACAAAGCCGGGCCAACTAAGCAAAAAAACTACTCCGTACGGCGGAAACTACGGAGACAAGCCGCACGAATCTGCGACCGCCGCGAGTACGGTATTTTTTAGACGGTGAGGGGGCGAGGGGTCAAGGGGAAAGGGGTCTGGCCACCCCAGAAGGATTCGCACGGAGGAATACGAGTTTGGGCGCTGAGCAGCCACTGGCCGCATGCAGGGGATGACGCCGGCAGAACAAAGGGACACGCAAAAGGGATCAGTAAAGGGAGACGTTTTGCCAAGCAATTGCGACCCAATTTGTCTCCCATGAGATCTAGGCTGCCGTCAATTCCCCATGCTTTTGCACGGCTCTCGCTCGTCCGACCCAATCTCCCGGGAAATCATGCTCGTAAGAGCTGCGCATGTTGCGAAAAGTGAGGCCCCCCCGCCCCCTAAAAAAAAAAGAACAAAAAAAAAAGGAAACAGCAACGCCCCCAATAATCGCGCAGCCATCCCAAGTCTTTGTAAGCCGCGATGACGTGCATGAACAACTGGTGGACCCAATCAAATCGTGTCTCTGCGTCTCCAGACTCGCTATTTCGTGGTCAAACACCGACCAATCCGTCCGCATCACACAATCACATATTATGTCAAAGGGCATTATCTCATTCATGTCTGATACTATGTATCCTGGTTGCAGTGCCGCACCACCGGCGCACTTTTTTTTCTTTCGTTTGTTGCCTGGCATGCAGGCCCGCCAGATCCCCCGTCGATGCCCCCCACGAACAGCCCCGACCGGAACTCACTCGTAGATTGCCGACATTGCGCCTGGAAAACACACCAAAATGAACAAGAGCCAAGAACATCAGACCAAATAATCAAACCAAAATCAAACCGAAATCAAACCGAAATCACAATGTGGCCAGACCCCAATGGCTGCTGCCTGCTGGTCGGTCCGTTCTACTCGTATCCGCGCGCCTGCTCGCCCTGTTACTCCTCTTCGCTGATCTCACTCTCCGATTCGGCCATGAGCTCAGCTTCCAGCTCGGCCTCCAGCTCGGCCTCCCGCCGTTTCCGTTCCGCCTCCTCCTTGAGCTCCTCCATCAGCGCCTCCTCGAGCTCGTCAATGTCCTCCTCCTCGTCGGCCTTGCCGCCCCGCGGGCCACCGCCGTTGGCATGCGCCCCCCCGCTCGCACGGCCGTTCCGCTCGCGGGCTGGCGTCGGTGCCGCTGTAATCGATTCCGGCTCCGGTTCTGGTGTCGGCGCCGGAGCCGGTGTCGCTGCCGACACCAGCACGTCGTCGCCGTCTGCGGCAGCGTCTTCCCGCGGATCCCAGTAGCCCTCCAGGTCATCCTCCGGGCCCACTTCCTCCATGCCGCCGTCGCTGGCCGCATTCTCCTGCTGGAACTCGTCAAACGTGCGCATGTGCAACGCCGGCGTCGTCGCAGCCGCGCGGCCGGCGGCCGCTTTGTTGGCGGACATTAAGGATGGGAGGCGTGCGCTGGCGTGCGCCGGGCCTTCGGGATACTCAATCACAATGCCCAGGTCGACGTCGTCCTCATCGTCTTCTTCCTCCTCCCAGCCGCTGTGCTTCTTCTTTTGTGCTGATGCGGCCGGTGCTGCCGATTTGGCCGGCATTGGCAGCGGCAGCGACGCCCGCGGCTGGGCTGTGGTCTTTCGGGCACCTCCACCGGCGTCTCTGCTTGGCTTGGCTGGCAGCGTCTTCTTGCCGACGTCGCTTGGCTTGCTTGTGTTCTTGGTCCTGATCTCGACGGCCTTTTCCCGCGGCTTGGCATCCGGCGAGGCCCTGGTTTCCTGTGACAGCTTGCTGCCCTCCTTTGGCCGGGCGGCGAGTGCGGCCGCCTTCTTTCGTAGCGCCGCATCCTGTGCATTCTTGTCTCGGACATCGCGGTTGTCACGCGCTTCCCGGGCCACCTGCTCCTCGCGCTTTCTCCGCACTTCCTTAGCTGCCTTAGTCTCTCGGCTCGGGTCGGGTACCTCGAGCAGCGATGATCGGCCGTTACTGCCGACATTGCCGTTGCTGCCGTTGCCACCGTTGCCGTTTGTACTGCTCTTCTTGGATATTTCGTGTGGGCTCCGCAGCGCAGACGACGGCCGCGGCACAGGCCGGGATACGGGCTTCTGCATCGGCCGCAAGGCACCGCTTCCGCTACCGCTCTTTTTGGCGGGCGGACGCCGCACAGCGCCAGAGGCACTCAGCCCGGGGCCACGATGCTGCCGCAGCCGCCGCGTTGTGTTCTCGTCAATGTGGGGGTATTTCTTCTTGAGCATGTCGGCATCGTGGTTGGTCGGGGTGTCGGTCATGTTCATGACGAAGAGGGAGTCGAGGCGGTGTAGGATGAAGACGCGGCGCTTCGAGTCGAAGACGAGGACATATTTGGAGTCCTTGGCCACACGCTTGCCGGCGTAGATGTAGCGGCCGCCGCTGTTGTCGCGGAAGGTGACATCGAAGGAGGCGCCGTCGGTCTGGCTGTCGCGGGTGAGCGTCGAGGTGTGCTGGGTCGACTTGGCCGTGAGGTGCTTTGGCTTGAAGTTGTCTGGGAGGAGGGGAGGAGGCTTGGTTAGAGAGACAAAATACAGGCTGGGCAGACGATCCGACGGCGGGCCTCAGCTCACATCGAATGCCGGTGAACAACTGCTTGCCCGGGCTGCCGTGGCCGAGAATGTCCTCGCCCAGCTCAACCGGGTACGTGGCCGGCTTCGTCGGGTCGATGAGCCCGGCCCGCGAGAGGGCCTGGGACGAGGTCGCCATGGCCACCTTGCACGTCTGTTTCCCGCCTTTCGGAGCGGCAAAAAAGGCGGCGTGTTCCCCCGAGACAAATTGCCAATCGTCGGCCCTCCTTCGGAGCGACAGGGGCGGAGGCGAGAGACGAGAGATGCGCGCCGTCCACGGACTGTTCAAGGTGTGCAGCGGGAGAGAAGAGGGAGGCAGGGCAGAACCCGAAGGCGTCGGGGCCGTGTCGGAAGAAATGCACGCAGAAAGAGGAGATCGCCAGAGAGGCTGGCTGGAGGGTGCATGTTCAGCAGGACGCCCCGCTTTTTCCTCCTTTGTAGTGGACTGTCTGCTCCACTTTTCCGGCTTGTTCCTCGTTACTTATTGTGCTTGGCCTAACGCTTTATGCCAATCAGCATGCCTCCACGCCCTGGAACCGGTGCTACAGCGGATTATGCGAACCTGCGCCTCAGTGAACGACAGCCCTGTGCGTCGCACTACTCGTCACTAGAGCAGCCCGGCCCCACCAACGAACCGTGATTCACTTCATTCCGAGACAGGCACGAGAACGAAATCCTGCAGTGTCGGGTGTGGCAATACCATTGTGCTCTACTGAATTACGACGTGCCGCCGCCGGGTATGCAAAATGTGCCCGGCGTGGCCTGGCAACGCTATGAGGCGACAAATAAAAAAAAGGAAACGGACCGCCAAGGCAAGATATCAAGGCGAAACATCGTATCGTACATATTTTTCGTTCAAACGCCCAGACTAGCCGCATGCTCAATCGCCCAGCCGGCCGGTCACGCGCATCTCGAGGCCCTCGAGACTGCCGCGACGGCCCCAGTTGCGCGGCTGCCGCTTGAGAAAGGCGCCGACAGCGCCGAGGTAGCCCTCGTGGCGGAGGAAGTAGGCCTGGCTGGCGCCGCGGCTCCAGAACTTGATGGCGTAGCTGAGTGTGTTCATGGTCTGGGGATGGCCGCGGATAAAGGAGCCGCCAAAGTAAATGTTGGACAGCTGGTGGATCTGCGACTGCAGGTAGGCGATCTGGCCAATGTTGTTGCTGATGGCGTAGAGCAGCGAGCGGCTGATGTCGGCGGCCGAGAAGCGGGTGTTGCGGACGGCGCCCGGCGCGTCGGGCGGCAGCAGCGTGTTGTCGCCGCAGTTGATGCCGTCCTCGGCGTCGGACTCGGCCTCGTGCTTGAGGCGGAAGACCTTGCCAAAGGAGCTGGCAATGGCGGTGGCCTTGAGGCCAATCTTGCCGTAGTCGGTGCCGTAAATGTCGCCGACGAGCATGTCGACGCGGGCATTGTCGCCGCGCGACGCCAGGTCGAGCATCTCGTCAAAGGTGCGGGCGCCCGTCAGCAGCGAGAGCAGACCCCAGAGCGTGCCGCCGCCGAGCGAGGTGCCGCCGACGCGCTCGTACTTGTGCGGGCCCGAGACCTTGAGCATGGACACGCCGGAGCCAATGTTGACGAGCATGTAGGGGTAGATGTCGTCGGTCGGCGTGGCAAAGTGCATCGGGTCCGTCTCGGAGTAGGTAAAGACCTCGCGGGGGATCTCGGTGATGAAAAAGTCGAGGCCTGGACGGGGCAAGCAGTCAGCAGCAGCTCAAGCAACGACACTCCCTCTGTAGACGCACCCATGATCAGACACCCCATCTCGTCCTCGCTGTGCACCGCCGTGCCCATGCGCGTCCGGATCAGGTCGTAGTACTTGTAGGCGCCGCCGCCGGTGGCCATGACGCACAGCTCGTCTGGCGACCCGCTGACGGCCAGGTGCCGCTTCTTAAGGTCGACCATGAAGCCAATGCACTCCTCAATCTTGTCCGTCTCGAAGCTGATAAAGTTGAGCCGTCCGCCGGGCTCCGACTCGGCCTCGCGCGAAAAGTACACCACTTTCGCCAGTGTGCCGCCGATCTGTTCGTCAGCCTCTGCCTCCTTCTGTCCTCCTCCCCTTGTTCACACTCACATCCACCGCAATATGCGACACCACCGCGTGGTGGTTCGGCAGCCGAATGTCAAACGTCTGGTGTTCCGAGGGCGAGTGTGCCCGCCCTTCCTTGTCCGCCCCGGCCGGTGACGTCGACCGGGCCCGGCCGCTCTCCTCCTCGACGATAAAGGCGCCCTGGACGTTGATGCGAACGGATCCTGGCCGTGCAATCGTGCTGTCAATCTCCTTGGTCGACGTGGACGTCCGCGGACGCAGACCGGCCGTTTCTGGGACAGCCTCCGTCTCCATTGTGGCCTCTGCCTTGTCCTCGGCCTTGCCCTCTGCCTCGACCTCTGTCTCGACCTCTGTCTTGGCCGCCGCCTTGACCTCCGTCTTGGCCTCCGCTTCCCGACCCTTGACCGGACTCGTCGTGTCTGACAAAGGCACGCCGCCGTCATCGGCGTCGTCGTCGGGTGTGGTCTCGTCGGCCCATGGCGCCGCCACGCCGGCCTCGCGTTCGAGCTTGCCCATTGGCAGCTCTGGTGGGGGGGGGGGAGAAAGGTGGAGAGAAGATCGTGTGATGTCAGGAGATCGACAACCGTCAGTGCCGTTCGCCAAAGACACAGTTGAGGAACCTCGCAACGAGTGTTCGCAGCTCAGGGGCTCGAAGACGCAAGGAGGGTCGACACGGAAAGGCTCGACGGCATGCTGTTGGGAGCTAGGTGGAGCAGCTGTCGCGCCGAGGAAAAAGTCAGCTTCGGGCGATTTGCGCCAGCGTTCGTCCGTCTGCAGGCTGCCGTCACACTCGTGGATTTGTCGTCGAGCGGGTGTTCGTTCTCCGTCGCCGTTCGTCCGGACGTGGAAAACGGCGTCCTGTCAGATTGCCCAACTTCCCTTGTCGTACTGACAAGTACAGCGCAGATGTCCTCCTGGTGCATTTTTTTTGTGCTGAATTATGGAGATCGTATTAATACATCTCAACCGACTTAGCGCACTGGCCTCTTTTCCCTCCCAAAACGGATTAGTCACCCCGCAAACCCCTCCACCCCCCAGACTCAAACCGCTTTCTCCTCGGCTGGGGACGTTGCTTCTTTGCTATCTGAATCACGTGTGGTCCAAGGCTCATGGCTTTCATGGAGCTGCCAACTAGGTCTGGTAGCTCGATGAGGAGAATGGAATTTAACTCGGCAATTCAGGTCCTGATCCGTTTGGCGGGGTAGGGTGGAGAGGGGAAGGGCTAAAAATGAGGGGGAAACAACGACGTAAGTCAACTGTTCGCATGAACCAGCCAGAGTCGTGTTCCTACTGTAACTAAGCCTTCCTACAGACGGACGATTATTAATATCAAATCGACGACTTCGAGCAACCTCCACCCCGTCCTAGCGCCAAAACATCACCCGAAAACGAATGTACCCTTCGATGAGGGGCAGACTGTCAGATACGAGACGAGCTGTCGAATTAAGGTGCTTCTCTCGGCGCCTTCTTGTCTCGAATGGCAGAGATAGGCTGGAGCAGATCCCGACGGAGGAGTACAAGTGGGACAAACGGTACAGCCGCCTTCAGAAGCTTTACTTCTGCTGTTCTGGTTGCCCGGCGTGTAAGATACTCCGTATCTGACCCGTGTACGAGACGAGTATGCCGGGCAATGCCTCGTGTATATCCCGCTCTGCCACTGTTCGTCGAAACTGGAAAAGTCACGTAGCTATCACCGCCCCCAATGACACCGCAGCAGCAGGACAGGAGCCACGCCAATACGACGCAACCGCCGGGTCCGTAAGATACATAACATAGCTCTGGTTAGTGTACTCGTACTCGATATATTCTCACTGGGCCAGAACCCTACTCCGAACACGCTCGGATGGCAGTCTGCAGTCGCTGCGGCCAAAATAAGAGGCGGCTCTTTCCACGTCCCTTATGTCCCTGGACACCGGACCGGGTAGACAGGGCTGCCAGGCGTCAAGGACTTGGCACATGAATGACGTGCATGAAGTGATGGTATCGGCGCGAAGGATCAGAGAGCGGCAGAGAGCGGCACAGTCGCTGTTATGATTGGCCCTGCAGGGTGGTATCTGAGGCCAAAGGTGGGCCGATGGGGGGATGAGCACAAATCCATGGTTCAAGATGATAAGCCAGCCTTAAAGAGGAGGGGAGAGCAAGTAAGATAGATTTCGATGTCACCCGTCCTGTTTCAAGAAGTCCTCTTTTCCTTTTTATATCCCTATCACTTGTTTATCTTCGTTCCCACTTTCTTTCTTTCTCGTTCTTTCTTACTCATTGATTACCCTCTTCTTGCCTAATATCTATCTTGCTGTTTTAATTCAGAATCTGGATTTGTCAAGTCCTGTTCTTCGGGTCTGCTTTCGTCGATGAGCACCGTCTGCCTACTGTCCCAGCCAGCAACTGTAATGTACTGGGGCCGGCAGCACTAACGGCTGCTCCACCGACAACTACGACTTGAACAAACGTATTCAACCTACTGGATCAGCGCCAATGAGGCACACGGTGTGCCGTAAGTTTTCCCTCCGGGCCAGCGCCATTCATGGCAACTGACCATTACAGGGGCTGCAGATGCGCGACCTCGGATCTCGACAACAGCGGCACGGCCCAGTACCACGGCAATCAACGGTACTAGTTCTGTGATGACCATGAGTGTACGCCTGAGTGAATACTCAGAGACACGCACTCTGACGCTAAGCTGACAGTGTTCAGTTATTGGCTGCCTTGTCTGGCCGCCAGACTCGGAAGCCTAAACCTGGACAGTCTCGGCCCCGGCAACTGTCGCCTCTCTGTTGCCATACTCCCAAGAGCTCTGGCTCTTGAAGGAGCTGGAACGTGGTAGCCATCCAAAGTGTTACGCTTCGTTCAACCGGGGAAGTCTGTACTGTCCAATACAGCTGCATACTGTGTCTTCACACAGCTAGGATTCCGCAGTTCGAGAGGCGTGAAGCTTTAGACGGCTTTTGCCTTTAGTGCTCTGAGAGTCAGAACTCTTCTGCGTTACATAGCTAGCGAGTCAGAATGTGAACAAGCTTTGGCTTTCGCCGGGACAGTGAAGAGCATGCCATCATGTCGTCAAAGCGAGACAAGACGATGACATAATCGACACGGCCACCACGTGCGATCATGTGCAGACCACGTGGGGCGAGAACGCTGTCTTTGGCGTCGCTCCGCCCCTAGCATTTAGGCTTAAAGCTCCGTTGCCGCCGCCACAATAGCCCGTTTTGCAGACCACGTTTTCGCGATCCGGCCGCGGGCCATACTTCCGGATGGGATCCCGACAGCAGCGGATGTCTGCTGCTCGGTAAGGACGAGTTGGGCGACGTCAGGGACCTTTGAGGTATTTCAGCCGTCGACTTTCCTCTGGTCGACGTCAGGACGACTTGGCTTGCTGATCACCGCAAGCAGCTCTCTACCATGAACATGGCCATTCTGACGACGGCCCTCGCCGGCCTGGCCACGGCCTCGTCGCTGACGACGGACGCGTCGGCGCCACGCCACATAAAGCGTCAGGCGAGCGTGACGGCGCCGCTGCGGTTCAATGACAACGGCACCTTTCAGCTGTCCATCTTTGAGGACCTGCACTTTGGCGAGAACGCGTGGGATGCTTGGGGTCCTGAGCAGGACGTCGAATCGCTCACAGTGATCAACGAGGTGCTGAACAGCGAGTCGCCCGACCTGGTTGTGCTCAACGGCGACCTCATCACGGGTAGCAACACATTCCTGGCCAACAGCACCGTGTATGTCGACGAGATTGTCGCGCCGTTTGTCGCCCGCAACCTCTCCTGGGCGTCGACGTACGGCAACCATGACTACGACGTCAACATCACCGGTGCCACCATTCTGGCGCGCGAGAATCTCTATCCCAACTCCCGCACCACGAGCATGGTCGACGACGCCGACGCCGGCACGTCCAACTACTACCTGCCCGTCTACAGCTCCAGCTGTGCCGCCGCCACGGACGAGACGCTGACCGCCGACGAGGTCGCCGACATTTGCGTGCCCGCGCTGCTGCTCTGGTTCTTTGACTCGCGCGCCGGCTACTACTACCAGACCTGGGACTCGGCCGGCGACGCCGTGCCGCAGCCGAGCTGGGTCGACCAGAGCGTGGTCGACTGGTACAATGCCACGCAGACGGCCCTCCTCGAAAAGTACGGGTCCGCCAGCCGTCGCTCTGCCTGTGCCGACGCCGACACCAAGCTGATCCTGCCCTCGCTCGCCTTTGTGCACATCCCGACCCACGCCAGCCTGCTGCTGCAGACCGCTACCGGCTACGGCGTCAACGCCAACAAGCAGCCCGGCATCAACGATGACAAGCCGCTCGACCCACAGTCCGAGTACTGGTGCTCCACCGGCAAGTACAGCTCGTCCTGCTCCTACGGCGGCCAGGATAAGCCCTTTATGGAGGCCGTTGCCAGCGCCGCCCAGCCCGGCACCAAAACGGCCGGCCGCCTCGTCGACGCCGCCGGCCTGATTGCGCTCTTCTCCGGCCACGACCACGGCGACACGTGGTGCTACCGCTGGGAGGACCAGCTGCCCGGCATGACGTTTTCCGGCAACGGACTCGACCTCTGCTTCGGCCAGCACTCGGGCTACGGCGGCTACGGCAGCTGGATCCGCGGCGCCCGCCAAGTCCTCGTCTCCGAGTCGGAGCTGCAAGCCGCTGCGGCCAACTACAGCCGTCCGTCCGTGGAGACGTGGATCCGGCTCGAGAGCGGCGCCGTCGTCGGGTCCGTCTCGCTCAACTCCACCTACGGCACCGACCACTACGCGGCCACGACGGACACAAAGACATAAGGTGACACAGTGACACGCTGCGCCATGCAGTGAATCAGGGCATGGGGTTGCATGGGGTTGGATGCTATCAGACTTGACTTGCACACTGTCGCCAGTATATCTAGACGGCACCACCACCGTAGAGTTTTACGCCTGTTCCGTATCACAAAAGCCAAGATGCACCCTCCAGAGGAACGCAGAACGTTTGATGACATATTGAGGTCGTTGTCCGAGGTCCCTTCTGGCTCGCCCGGCGTGTCGTACCTAACACGCCGTCCTACCAGCACCATGCAGGTGACCACGTCCGACCATACTGGCGACGAGCCCCATTCGCGGAGAATGATGACCGTCGGGAAGGGCGAGGCGCATTACGTCGACTTCAAGGCGGTGCGCGAGATCCGCGCAGACGACCTGGATGGATGCTCCGTTGTGGTCATCAGCTCGTCCGTGGGCTGCATCATTGCGCGAATCCCAATCAGGGTCAGAACGGGCTTGGACGATGTCGACCCCGACGAAGCAACCGCCCGTAGGGTCTTGAGCACTGTGGATTTTCTCTACAGGTCCCACCTGGAGGATTTGTTGTACGGGGGTGTCTTTGTCATGTCTGCGGCGTTTGAGGGTTCCCTTTTGGCGCCAAAGCACAGCTTCCTCATTCGAGCGGCCCTCGGAAGGATGGGGTTGACGGCGGGCCAGACGCGTTTTTACAATGTGCCACTGGACAAGGACAATCCATGGGCGGGCATTGTCAGTGTGAAGGCGCCGGCCCAGCAGTTGTCGGAAGAAGAGGTTTCCTTTGAGGGAAGTCGGTTACGTTGAGGCTGAGTAGCAGTCTTCCATAGAGAACGGGGAAGATCTCGCCTCTTTCTAACGGCAAACTGTCAGGTGGCCGTCAATTCCGATGTAGAGTCTCAGGCCTTGTTGATATCCTAAGCATTCATTCCAGTGCTTCTTGCATGTTCCATGATTAATCGGCCGCAGGAGAGATGGCCGCCGAAAGAGAGCGGAATCAGGCCGCTCGTACGAGATGCCCAATTCGAGTAGGGTGATCACGTCATGGAGGCGGCCTGGTCGACCAGTCGAGGGAAAGGCCAGCAAATTCAGGAGATGCAAATGACATAATTACACTATTTGGAATCGGTTGCGATGGTTTGAAATGCAAAAACGGCAGGCGCCGTACTTTCACAGCTAAAAGCTTAATAATGCGGGGTGGAATGACGACAAAGAACAGGCCAGCGTTCGTTACTAATTAATGATTACGATTATTGCTTTCCGCTGTACGCTAGAATATTAGTGATCAGACTCCGGGGATGCATATAAGTGAACGTCAAGAAGCTGCAGAAGAGACAATAGAATCAGAACAGTCACAGAAAGTCACACAGAAATCGCAAGAGTTTCAAAATCCAGCCCAATTCCCTTCACATTCACCAAATCACACCACAAAACAACACCACAGACACCATGTCAGCCCTCGTCTTTGTCACTGGCGCCTCCGGTTTCATCGGAGGAGAGATCGTCGATCAAGTCCTGGACGCCGGCTTCCGCGTCCGTCTCAGCATTCGCCGGGCTGCCCAGGAGGCTGACCTGCGGGCGCGTTATCCAGCCCATGCCGCCAAGCTCGAGTTTGTTGTCATCCCGGACCTAGCCGACAGCGCCGCCGTCCAGGCAGCCTTGACGGACGTTTTGTACGTCATCCACGTCGCCTCGCCCATGCCCGGCAAGGCCGGGGACGATCTGCAGACAGCCTATATCGACCCTGCCGTGCGTGGCGTCACCAGCATGCTTGACGCCGTTGCCAAGGCGCCCAACGTCCGCCGCGTCATCGTCACCTCCTCCATCCTCTCGTTGGTGCCCCAGGGCGCCGACCCTTCCGCTGCAAAGGGTCCATTCACCATCACCGAGGGCGTCAGCGCCTCGCTGACCATTAACCGCGAGCGTGCCACCGACCCCTTTTCCAAGTACCATGCCTCCAAGCTGCTGGCGCACCAGGCCACGCTCGAGTGGTTGACCGCCCAGGAAAAGACCAAGGCGGGCCTGCACTTTGACGTCGCCACTGTGCACCCCTCGTTTGTCATTGGCCACGACCGCACCCGCACCAACGCCACGCCGGGGGGCTCGCCCGGCTTCGTCTGGAACGCGCTCTTCCAGGAGTCCACGACCACTCCGTCTTGGTTCGTCGACGTGCGCGACGTCGCTGCCATCCACGTCCGCGCCCTGACCACCACGGCCCTCAAGCCGCGCGGCCAGGTCACCGAGTACATTGCCGACACCAAGCCCCAGGCCACGTGGGACGCCGTGCTGGCACTGCTGCGGAACAAGTACCCAAGCCTGCCGCTGAAGCTCAATGCCCCCTACCCGCCCGTTGCCTTGTCGGATACGACGCGGCCGGAGCGCGATCTCGGGATCCAGTGGCACCACTTTGAAGAGGGCATCGTCGCCATTGTGGACCAGCAGCTGGAGCTGGAGCGGAAGGAAAAGAAGTAGGAAGACCAAGACAGCTTAGCAGACCACCTACAGCAGACTGCAGTTTGTTTTGTGCTTTGGTAAAATTTGGCTTTTTTGGGAATCATAGAATGCTCTCGTTAGAAATCAGACACTGTTACGCCCACTCCACGCTCGGCCCCCATCTTCAGGAGGGCTTGGCCGATGCACAGATCCATGATGCCGATGCCAACGCTCTTGTAGATCACGTTTCCGTCGCGCAGCCAGCTGGCCAGACGGTCCTTTTCCGTGTCATTGTGCGCCAGCATGTGCCGCAGCTCGCCCGTCTCGCGCAGACACGTCGCCGGCACGGCTGCCGCAACGAGCTCGCCGGCCTCGACGGCGCAGTTCTCGCGGCTGTCGACGACAATGACACTGCCGACAGTGGCCGTGTCAGAGGTTGGCCGGTAGCCGGCCGGGTAGTCGTCGGTAGCGTAGACGGCACGTAGGAAAATGGGGTCGATCTCCTGCATGTTGAGTTTGAAGGAGCCAATGGCCGTAAGGAGACGGGTCTTGCTCCGGAAAGCATCCTCAAGCAGCCAAGACCCCGGGAACAGCGGCTTCAGCGAGGGCGTGGTGCAGAAGACGACGTCCGCCGCAAGGAGCGTCTGCTTCAGGACGGTCTCGTCACCGTCGGGGGCTAGCACGCGGAACGAAATGTGCTCAAGCGGCATGGCTGCGGCAGACGCCATGGTCCGTAGTTCAGCCACCAGGGCCTCGGCACGCGTCACCCGGTTGACGATCGTAACAGACATAATGTCGGGGCGCCGCAGCAGCAGCGCCAGCCAGATGTGCCAGAGCGCCTGCTTGCCGGCGCCAAAGACGACAATGTGCGCCGTCTCGGCGCGGTGACGGTACAGCATAATAGAGCCCAGCGCGGTTCGGAACGCCGTGAGAGCGGCCGCATTGAGCACGCCAACCGCACGCCCGTCATCATCGCACACGAGCACGACGCCCGTCAGGCTCTTGTCGGCGCCGGCGCCGGGTGCCGGCACGCCCGCCACCTTGACGGAACAGCCGTCCGCGAGGGTGGCCGGCATGAAGAGCATCGTCGGCCCGCCCGGCCGCTGAACACCCTGCCGGTGGCACTGATAGGCCTGCTCCCCCCCAACGGAATATGCCTCGAGACTATCGCCGAGGACCGTTAACAGGCCATTGAGGGTGGCCGGCGTCAGGCCTGCTAGCAATGACCGCACATTGGCGTCTGAGAGGATTTGCAAAGGCATCGGGGGCGGTTGAGGGCGGGTTCAAGCAGGGGACGTTGCCGTCCTGCGCTGGTAGATGTGCAGCAGTTCAAGCGTCTCCGATGCCGCTCGCGAATTTAGCACTTAATCAACCGTTCAAGCTGCAGCTTTGCCCTCGTCATTCTGCGCACCTTCACCGCCCACACGTGATCGGGCTCAACTCTTGCCGTTCCTACCTCTACGATGGCATAATGGCGGTACTGTCTTCTCTGTCCGTAAGGTGAAGTTCGGGGATTTATGGCATAGCTTTTTTTGAGCGATTCAGGTTTCAGTTCGCTCTAAACGCAGAATAGATTGTTGCACCTTCGCCTTCCGTCAGCTGCTTAGTCAGCGAATCCACCACATCTGAAATTTTGAAAAAAAAGGACGCTGACTCATTATCCAACTCTGCCCTCGCGATCCGGGAATCGCACACTGCTAAACTCGCGATTGGAGGTGCTGTAAGACCCCTAGAGCTAAAGGTTTTGTGTACTATCATATCTTTACATAAGCTGTTGCTCTCGCCTCCCTGAACGTAAGTGTCTGCTCCCTACAGACCCTTCTGGTGCCTCATCCTGGATTCTCTCTCATAGACGCTTTCGGAAGCCTCCAGTATAACAAGAAGCGTCGGTGGTTTAGTGGTAAAATCTGTCGTTGCCATCGACAGGCCCCGGGTTCGATTCCCGGCCGACGCAAGCTTTCATTTTTGCCGTCTTGGGCGTTTCTTTTTGCGTAGTGTATCGACAGCAGCCTCTGCTCCACCTGCAGACGACTTAGCCGCGTTTTTCCACATCGTGCTCTTTATTTTGTTGTTTACAGCTAGCTGTGGCACTACGGCATCACCGACTCCTACTGCCCACACATGTAAGTCCGCCGCAAGGCAAGACCAACCCGATTCCGTACACATCGTTCCTCCGTGGAGAAGGAGTTCGCGTCTCGGATGATGACCATCTGTGTCGTGCTAGCTTTAAGGCCATATCACTTTCTTTCACCCCAGATGTAAAGCTGTTCCACTGATGATTTCACAACATATCTCGGTTCACTTGCAAGAACTCTGACCTTGTTAGCGTGTAGTCCTGCCGTTGGGATGCTTTTGTGTCGCCCTTCCTTACATGCCTCTACCAACACATACACATTTCGCATAGCTGTCTTTGGTTAGCTGGCTAACTATGCAAGCTCCCACCGAGCGCCGCCACTGCTTAGATCTGAATCCTTGGCCTGCACTGCAATACTTCCGTGCAACGGCTCGAGGGCTCAACAAAAGATGTGCTCATCATAGCCTGTGTTCTGCAAGGGGGTCTCGTAGTTGGGGTATGCAGCGTCTGCTTTGCTTTGTAGCACAATTCACTCAGAGGCAATGGCATCCGCAGAGCCCTGGCGTGAGTGCCAGCAGCATTGGGTGCTGGTGGCTTCCTTGGACCCAAAATTGCCGGCCCTTTGTGAGACCAGTCAGGAGTACACTGCTGTCTTCTTCTCATCCTTCGGGCTTATTTTGTTGGGCATATCCATGAGCATGCTGATAAGCATAACCGGCCCCAGCACCACCAGTTATGGCTGTTGCCCCGGAGCGGCATATGCGCCTCAGACAAAGGTAGGAACAACGTTCGGAAGAGGGGGCAGCGAAGGAGAGGAGTCGAACTGTATGCCATCTCCAGCGTCTTCTGTCGCGCATTTCGTCGTGGGCTCAGAGGAGGACGAGGAGGAAAGCTCATTGTATCCAGGTTACTTCCACTTGCTGGTCCGTTTCCTACCTACTTCTGTTTCTGCTAATTTTCTGGCCTCGTTCGCAAGATGTTATGTACATGGTGTCAAGCCTCATTTGTCATTACCAGGCCCGACTGCATTGTTACCCGCTTGGGAACATGCCCATCGTCATCTAAAGCCTCTGCATCGACATGTTTGCTAATTTCCTGCCGTCAGCTACAAGTTAAAGCAGCCTAACTCATGTTACTATGATGCCTATCGGGAAGTTCTGGCCTTTGTCATTTTCCGCACGTGAATGTGCCTACTTAATACGCCCTCTTTTCTTTTCTCTCTTTAGCATGAATTTACGTTTTACTCTAGGATATGGCATATTTGTAAACGGCCCCTATCTAAATAATGGCAGGGCTTCCGTTGTTGCTACCGGTAAGTATAGAAATATTAGCTTCGCTCTCGGTGTAGAACCGTATTCATAATGAAGGCCAGCCAATAAATATACAGTTTGTGTGGTGGTGGCAACGAGGAAACAAGTGAACCGCTCGTAGTAGCATAGAAGCATAGCAAATTGCGCTCCGCCAATCAAATACACAACAAGGAAGCCGACCGTTGGGGTTTTCGATTTTTTGTCGGACTTTTTCATTTAGTGAAGCGCACGTGGGGAAAGAACACGACGGAGGAAGTCATTTGGGACAACCCGTCTTGTAAAAGGCATCTGTCCAGGAACGTGCGCATGTTCAGATGTCCTTGTAGGAAGGTGCGAATGCCTAGATGCTAGACTGAATTCAATCTTCCCATGTTTTATCCTATCTATGGGAGGAATTTGCGTAGGAAAGCGCGTTTGTGCGGATGCCGTTGTGCTTCAAAGCATTTTCGCAGCTTTGGAAGCACATATGTGTTAATCACTGAGTCTAGCTCTCTAGGCAGCTCTCCTGGCAGCACAGTCCCCCTCTCAGGCGTCTGGTGGCGGCGCCGTGCCTTTCTGTGCGCCTTTGTGCGCCTTTCTGTGCCTGTTTCCACAGGAGCTACCCCTCCCCCTCACCGCCACCATCCAGCGACCTGCTCGTACGCCGTTCCACAAGCTACCTACAAGTACAGCACAGGGGCCCGGCAAATTTGGCCAAATAAAAACAGGGCTGTCAGGGCACCACAGCGCAACCCACCCCGCCGCCTCAAATTTTGATATATCCGCAAGATATGGAAATATGCTTTGACGAGGCCTCGGCCACGCTCGTCCAACCACTCCGTGATCCTACGGGAAAGGAGGTGGTCACACAGCAGTAGGCTGCCTCACTGCACATGCGTAAGCGAGAAAAGATGGCGTGTTCGTGTCGACGACCTCGTCACTGCCCCCTTTCGCCTTTCCCCCCCTCCCCTCCGGGGTATGATTTGGTCTGTTTAGCCGGTACACACCCTGTTTTCGTGCTGGCGTACTACCGCGGGACGAAAAGGCAGACTGCACCACGAAAATGACCAGTGTACAAACAGTACAAACACATGAGACCGCCAAAGTGGTGTCGCCTGGGGCCATCCACCGATACAAAAAGGGCGCCTATGTCCGCCTGCCAGCGTACCCCCCGCTCCATGCTTCCTTTCCTGATCCAAACCCGCCAAAAAACCTGCCGCCCCATCGATCCTACCGCGTGAAATTTCATATATCGTTGGTCTGGCTGTCTGTCGTCGTCTTGCCGACATACCAGCCGACTTTCCTCCCCTTTGCATCCACATTTCTCACTTCTCCTAATACACCCTCACTGAACCCAAACCCCGCATCTTCAACGGTCCCTCGCTCACACGCGCATTGCCCTTGAGAGCACCGTCGCCACGCTGCGCGCCATGTCCGACCTCTTCCCCAGCAGCCAAAGCGCCTGCACACAGTCCTCGCACCGCTCCAAGCCGTCTCGCAGACGCTTGCCATCGTGGCTCAGCCGTTCGCCTGGCCCAGTATGCAGCTGCGGCTGCGTCGGTTGCCGCTGTCGGCTGTGCTGCTGCTGCTGCGGCTGTCGTCCCTGCTGTTGCTGTTGTGCCTCTTGCAGCATCTGAAGCTCGTCGTGCTCGCCCAGGTGCAGCACGGCCGCCTTGCTGAAGGCACGGATCAGCAGCATCGACCATGGCTCCGTCAAGATGGTGCCTTCGCGCACGGCAAAGTGGTAGTCAGGGGACAGCTCGGGCCCGAGACCCTCTTGACCCATCCCATCACAGAGGCCGTCGGCGAAGCCAGACTGCCGGTTGAAGCCTACCGGTGTGGCCGCCCGCGC
Organism: Leptographium radiaticola; assembly: GCA_019925535.1. NCBI lineage: Eukaryota > Fungi > Ascomycota > Sordariomycetes > Ophiostomatales > Ophiostomataceae > Leptographium > Leptographium radiaticola. The sequence goes on from JADHKK010000002.1 coordinate 1,586,639, forward strand.
CAGGTCCGACAGCTGCTCGGCGCTCATCCTGCGGATCGAGGCCACCGTCTGGGCTGCCTGACGGTTCGCCCGTGCAGCCTCGACGCCGCAGCCGCGCACATCCACCTCTTCGAGCACGTCGGCCAGCATCAGCGTCGCCAGATACCAGTGCGCCGAGATGCAGACGGCCCAGCCACGCAGTCGCGACGGCACGTTATTGTAGTGCTCCACCAGATCGCGGAAAAAGGTGCCGTACGTCTCGGTCCACTGCTGGTACACCACCATCGATTCGTGCACCGTCTCTTCGACCGCCGCCCGCGCCGCACGGCTGCGCGCACCCTCCCGCACCCCGAACCGCCCGTTGATCGCCGTGCCGCGCAGCATCTTTTGCATATAGTGCACATATCGGTACAGCAGCACCTTGCCCGGGGCCGCGCGCGTGATGGTCAGACCTGCCGTCTCGTACGTGCATGGCCACCGTTGTGGCGACGGCGGCTTCGGCGATGGTGTCGACGGGCCGTCGGAGCTGTGCATAAACAGGTCGATCCTCCACCGCTGGCTGCTGCCGCCCGCACCGCTGCTGCTGTTGCTGAACATGCTGCTGCGGCGGCTGCCGCGATATGGGAGAACACCGAGCGTCGTGTTGCTGGGCGTGCCAACACCGAGATGTCCCATCCCCATGGGCGACGACTGCGACGACGAGGGGGACATGTCGTCGAGCGAGACATAATCCTCCTCTTCCTCGTCTGCGGCGGCGTCATGCTGGCTGTCTTCGTCCGCGAGCACGACTGGCCGGTCATGGATGGAGGCATGGATGGTGTCGATCATCACCGCCAACCAGTACAGCAGCGCCACAGTATCCGCGTCTTCGGACGTCAAAGTCGACGTGCTTTGGCCCTGATCCACCGGTATGCCCGCTGCAGCAGCCTGTTCCTGTCGCTGTTGCTGCTGGCGTTGGATTTTGGCCTGGTGGGAGTCGAAGCGGTACTTGAGCTGGTGGATCTTGCGCGCCGCCCTCTCTGTGAAGATGGGCGGTCCGTCTCGGGCCAGAAGGCCCTCCACCCGCGACAGGATGGCCGCCCGGGACGCCGCAGCCACCTGAGCCGGTGTCAACCCGCGTCCCGCGGCTGTCTCCCGCTGCAACGACGACCACCCGCCGTCAAACTGGTCTGCCGCGTCGTCTCCATCATCCGCGTCCCAGGGTCGCTGCACCAGGCCGAAGATGAGCTCGGCACACACCATGCTGTACGATTCAATGTGGGCGCACTCTTGCAGCGCGTGCCGTGCCTTCTGCCACAGACTGCGCTGCAGCCGGCGGTCAAACTCCTCGGTGGTATCCTCGGCCATGTCGGCAAACCCGGCCTGGTACGCCTCGCGCTGGCGACTGCCCTGCGCCCACTGCGTCGCAAAGGCCATGATCACGGCCTGGAGGGCACTGTGGCAAGCCCGGCTCTGGGCCTGCGTGGTGTGGACGAGGCCCTCAGCCCGTGCCTTGCGATCCAACTGCCGCACGCGGCTGTAGAAGCGGTTCGTCCACTGGGCGCCCATCTCGGGCATTTTCCCTTGGCCGCCCTGCCAGCGGCTCTGGCTCGAGCTGCTGTCCTGGATGGCTCGCGGGCTGTTGCCGCTGCCGCTGCCGCTGGCACTGGCACTACCGCTGACGACCACGCGGCCCATCGGCGGCATACCGGGAACCCGCGCGGCCGGCCGACTCCCACCCTTGTATGGACACGTCAACTCGGTGACCCAACAGGCGAAATTGTGCTCGAGAACGTCGTGGTAGATCTGCAAAAGGTTCGTGGAAATGTCGCGCTGGTTGTTGTGCGCCGCCATGAATCGCTCCATCGAAGACGTGGGACTGGCCACCAAGGCCTGGGCAGCCAGCCTCGATTGCGTGGATGCGGCCGACCGGCGCCGACGTGCCGTGTTTTCTGTCGCCTGCCGTCTTCTGTCCAGGGCAGACGATGACATTGGGGGTGGTGCCGCACCGAAGACGGTCGGTGGCGCGGGCGCCATCAGGTTCAAGAACGCTCGGCTGGCCGAGTCTACTGGGGAGACGGATAGGGACTGGGGACCCCACAAGACGTTGTGCTGTGGTTGCGGGGCCATGCCGAGTCCGTGGAGCGGTATTTGTGTGTAGGGAAGTCCGCTGTAGGGCATCGACATCAGCGTCTCGCCGCCGGGCCCAACAGTGGGAAGGTCGATGTTGCCGATGTTGCCGATGTTGCCGATGTTTCCGGCGTTGCCAACCGTGTCCAAGTTACCCATATGCAAGCTGTTCATGTTCATGTTGCTCATATCCATGCCGTTCAGATCCATGTTGTTCAGGTCCATGTTGCTCAAGTCCATGTTTCCCATGGCGCCCACGCCGTCGATGCTGCCTGCGAAACTGGCCGCGCCAAAGGCCGAGAACATTTGGGCATTCGTAATCGTGTGGTCCGGCAGTGTTGCATCCCAGTAGGGAAGCACGTCTCCAATGTCGATGGGCGCAGTTGGCAGTTCAGAAAAGTCCGGCAGGCCCGACGTCTCTGCTGCCTCGACGGACTCTGCCGTGTCCATTGCATCGGCCGCGTCTGGTGCGTCTGCTGCCTCGACCGTCTCTGGCGTCGCCGATGTCTCGATGGATTCTATTGCCTCTGCAGAGTCTGCGCCTTCTGCCATCTCGGCCGCCTGCGCAGCAATCGGGTAGCGGACGCCGGAAGGGCCCGCTGCACTGCCCGCATCCGCACCAGTATCCGCGTCCCCGGCGGCGTCGCCGGGCGATTCCAGAAAGACGCGGACGGCGTTGAGGTGGACTTCCGCACCGTTCGTGCGCACGCGCTTTCGCCGGTGGGACTCGGACGGCCGCCCGACCAACGCGGTCGAGGCCACCTGCAGCTGGGTGCGAGCCCAGTTGAGCGTGCACCGCTTGTTCGTGCGGACGCAGTACGAACACGGCATGGATTCCTCGGCTGCACGGTCAGTGGCCATCGTCCGACGAGACGTGTCGACAGTGTCGACAAAAGGAGATGGAAGACGGGGGACTCGCGAAGAAATACCTGCGCCTTCACCGTCCGGAGCGCTGCCGCTGCCATCGCCCTTTGTCGCTTCGCCGACCAGATGGTCCCGCAGCGACGGTGCATCGCAGGCTCGCTTCGCCTTGCGACACTGATCGCACGAGCGGTACTGCCGCCGCATTCCCGGGCTGAGAGGCATCGCCGCCGCTCTCCTCGCCTATTTCGACCTCCTTTTAATCGCCGTCGCCTGGTCTTGGCGCCACAAAATCCCTGCTCAATTGATCGCGCGATTTTTGCGATGCGATTGAATAGAAATCCCGCCAGGTAGCGCTCAGGATACGAGTCGCGATAGGCGGCCAGAATGACGAGAATCTCGTATGTGGCCACCAAGGGGAAAGGCCCAGGCAGAAGTTGAACAATGGGTGGGAGCTGAGTATCCCTTTCACCGATACCCTCCACTTTCTCCGCATTCCGTGTTGCACTAGCTCTTTTCGGCGGCGATCGTTCGCGGGGTCCGTGTTAGCACAACACTGGCCCTGGAAGAAAAGGTCTGGAACCAGCACCGACAAGACGGTCGGGAATCCAACGATCCACAGGCTCTTTGTCATGGAACGCTCTATCTTCCGTCAGGTGACATGGGGACCGGACAACCGGTCCTAAATGGCCGCCCAGACGAGCAGCGCGAGAATAGGGAGGGGTTGCCAGTGCGAAACGACGGGATCAGCGTGAGCTGCATGGTGCATACTGCTTCAGGGGTAGCGTGTGGCGGAAAAAGTTTTCTTGCAGTGCATTGGTTTCACTGTGAAGTCACTTTTGCATGTGAGCGCGATGTGTGCTTATCGGCCCGTCTTGTGCGTATTGGTTTCATTCAGACATCACATGCTGTTGATCGGCGTATAAGGAAGAGAAGAAGCACGGAAAGACAGAAAGATACGCAAGGAGACAGCAAGGGAGAAAAGGGCAAATAGGCTGGACAAAAAGACGGGATTATGCTGTGCTGGCCAGGCCCTTGTAGACCTCGGCTTCAAGGCCCCCCCATAGGTTGAGCACGTTGATATCGGCAAAGGGAAAAATCTGCGTCATAACAATGCCTCCGACACCGTGCTCGCGGTCCGCCCACCACCAGAGGTTGGGAAGGCCAGCCCAGAAGCCCGTGGATTTCGACCGGCCCGTGGCGCCGCCGTTGCTGAGCATAAAGGTGAGACCCCAGCCCTGGGGCGGGTTCCCTGCAACGGGGTACAGCTCGTCGATCGGGTTGGTGAGCTCCGGCTTCGCGTCGGGGATTTTCTGGCGACCGGCGTTGGGGAATTCGGGTATATGGTTGGTGAACATGGTGTCGACCGTCTCTTTCTTGAGGATCTGTACGCCGGTTCGTGGGCATGTGCCATTGTTGAGAAGGACGGCAATGACCTCTGTACGCTGTTAGTCATCAGTAGAAGAGATGCTGGGAGAGCGAGTGGCGTACTAGAATAGTCCCGTGACGTGGCAAAGGCGCCGGCACCGCCGCTGTTGAAGACATGGGCGACAGCAGCAGCATCGTCCAGGTCAACAGCGAGAGGCGCTCGCAGCGGGTGGTCGCGGTGGCGCATCGTGCCGTCAGGCTGCCGGAAGTTCATGTAGGCCAGACGGGCCCGCATGGAAGCGTTGGGAATCATGTTCACGTCCCGCAGACCCAGCGGCCCGATGACGTTCTTCTGAAGGTAGTCGTTCAGCGTCATGCCTGTCACCCGTTGCAGTACGATGCCGGCCCAGTCGATATTGATGCCATACTCCCATCCCTCGCCGGGCTGGAAAAGCAGCGGCACCTTCATTTCTGTGAATCGGTTCGAGAACTCGTCCAGGCCAATCGGCAAGAACCAGTCGCGCAGCCGCTCGTTGAAAAAGCTATAGCCAAAGCCGGCGGTATGCGTCAGCAACATGCGCAGCGTGATGGCTTTCTTCTGCGGCTCTGTTGTGCCGTCTGGGCGCAGCACCGTCAGGCCCGTCAGCTCCGGGCACAGCTTGGCCACCTGATCGCCATCGTCCAGCCGCAGCACGCCCTTCTCGACCAGCTGCATCACCGCCACGCCCGTCAACATCTTGGTGCACGACGCAATCCAAAAGACGCTGTCCAGCGTCATTGGTTCCGTCTTCGTTGCGCCGCGCTGGCCGGCTGCGTGCGCAAACAGCTCGTTGCCATTGCGGTCGATCACGACCACGGACACGCCGGGGATATCGCTGGTAGGATTGGTAACCGACTTGTCGACGAGTCCACGGAGAGTGGCGAGCGTTTCTGTAGAGAGAGACATGGTAGGATCACTGTCAGAAGAGGAAGATTAGACGGGTGAAGCGCGCAGGCAGAAAACAGGCGGAACCAGCACTTGAAAAGACTGGTACGCACCACGTCAGGGATAGCCATGCTTTAAGGTAGCAGCCTCTGCCCGCTCGGACCGGGGTGCCAACGTCAGACTGCCGCGATTGTCGAAACGGCGCTGTCATCGATCGTAGTTTTGGGCATGGGACCTCGTCCTATCCCACGCTATCCAGGCTCGCAGACATCACGAGGACGACGCCATATGGGGCTCCGGCGCAAAGGAAGCTTTCACCAGGGTTCACAGATGACGCCAGCGCTTCCAACGCTCGACGCCGTCTCCCGCCAGCCACATCCGGAGAGCTGACGACAGCTCGATCCGGTGCGGACGTGTGTTGCGGATCCGCCATGCGTGGGCGAGAGCGGGGCGTCGCTGGGGTGTGCCGGGGTTCCCTGGGGTTTCGCTGGGGCCTGCTGGGGCCTGCTGGGGACCGCTGTGGGTTCACCGGTTCGTAGTCGGCACTTGCGGGCTGGTGCGCTGGGAGCGCTGAGCGCCAGGAGCCCCCACCTCTGCTGCGGCTCCGGAATCTGAGCACAGGACGAACTGCGGGGAAATTTTGGGCTGATAAAAACAGGCTCTGATTGGACCGTCCACACCACGCTGTTGGAATAGGTTGTCTCACCGGGTTCGTCCAGAGCGTCACCAGAACACTTGCGTCTAGTTCTGGATAAACCGGGTGTTGCGGACCAACGGATGCGTGGCCTCTGGTGCATTCTCATTTCCTCGATAGAGAGCACAGTTCCCATGTATCTCCTGTGCTTTCCGCGTTTCCCCCGTCTGCGTCTTTTGCTGTCCGCACCAGCCTGAGTGCCTGCATCAAGATACAGAGCGCCGGCCACTGAGTGCGACGTGGCGTCAAGATCAGCCATGCTCAAGGTGCATATGTTGCCTCTCTTTTCCCTTGCAACGCTAACTGCCGCGTGACAGACTGGCTGACAACGACAACGTTGACCCCGCGCCGCGTCGATCCGGGGTTGGGGGAATATCTGGGGTTGTTGCCGCCAGGATGCAAGTGCGGACAGAAGCAAGTGAGGAGAAGTCCTAGTGTTTGTGTTTCGGAAAGATGGCTCGCAGGATTCCAACACACGGCATGGAATACGGTGCCGACTCGCCTTCGCAACAATGCGCGACTTTTGTCTCGGCTGCTCGGAACTTTTCCATGGCCGGCTTGCCTGATGCGGCATTCTGGTGCTGTCATGGCATCTGACATGTTCTGCGAGGCCATCAGGGGTGCATAAAGACAGTCGTCCGTCGCCATACGTCTGTCTTTGTCTTTTGCAGACCATCAAGCAATCTTGAAAATACGAGAACAAGCAAGAAGCATCAATCATGGGCGAGCCAATTCTGACGGAGCGACTGAAGAAGTTCAGCACTGAGTTGACCGAATATTCAGTCACTCATGGCGAGAAGACGGGGCCGTATGCTGACAATCTGGATGTGGATGCTCTGATTGTGGGTGCTGGCTTTGGTGAGTGCCGTGAAGACATTTTTTGGTGATCTTGCGAACACATGCAGCTGACAGAATAGCCGGCATCTTCATGCTCAAGACGCTGCGGGATCGCGGTCTCAAGGCCGTCATCTTTGAGGCGGGCAACGACCTCGGCGGCACGTGGCGGTGGAACTGCTATCCTGGTAAGTGTCCATGTTACCGCCGCCATTGCCCTGACTGATTATGACGTCCAGGCGCCGCTGTCGACTCTGAGGTCCCCGAGTATGAGTTTTCGTGGCCAGAGGTGTGGAAGACGTGGAACTGGAAATCCAACTATCCCGACTACCGCGAGCTGCGGTCGTACTTTGACCATGTCGACAAGGTTGTCGGTGTGCGCAAGGATGTGGCCTTCAACACGGTCGTCGTCGGCGGCCAGTTTGACACCACGACCGGTCGCTGGCGCATCGAGACGGCCGACGGCCGCACCACGACGTCCAAGTACCTCGTTCTCGGCACCGGCTTCTCTGCACGCCGCCACATTCCGCCCTGGCCCGGTATGGAAAAGTTCGGTGGCGAGGTGCACCACTCCTCCTTCTGGCCGGATGATCGTGTCGTGTCGGTCAAGGGGAAGCGCTGCGCCGTCATCGGCACTGGAGCCTCTGGTGTCCAGATCGTCCAGGCCTGGGGACCGGAGGCCGCTGAGCTGACTGTCTTCCAGCGCACGCCCAACTTGGTGTTGCCCATTCGCCGTCGTCCCCTGAGCGTGGCTGAGCAGGAGAGCGCCAAACGGTTCTATCCGGATCTCTTTCGGTATCGCGAGTGCACCTTTGCCGGCTTCCTGTATGACTGGAACGAGCTCAAGGCCGTGGAAGACACCCCCGAGGGCCACGAGAAGATCTTTGAGGAAGCCTGGGCCGCAGGTGGCTTCCACTTTTGGATCTCCATCTACAAGGACACGCTGTTCAACCCCGCGGCCAACCAGGCGGCTTATGACTTTTGGGTCAAGAAGGCGCGGAACCGTATCGGCGACCCGCGGCTGCGCGAGATTCTCGCCCCCCTGGAGAAGCCGCATTTCTTTGGCATCAAGCGGCCCTGCCTCGAGTCCAGCTACTATGAGCAGTTCAACCGGCCCAACGTTGATGCTGTCGATGTGCTTAAGAACCCCATCAAGGAGTTCACCGAGACTGGCATCCGTCTCCAGGATGGCACCCACCACGAGGTCGATGTTGTCGCAGTTGCCACGGGCTTTGACGTCGTCACCGGTTGCATGACGCAGCTGGGCCTTCGCAGCACCGACGGCGAGCTGCTCAAAGACCAGTGGGCGACCGGCGCCAACTCGTATCTGGGCACCACCGTCAGCGGCTTCCCCAACATGTTCCACATCTATGGCCTGCACGGGCCTACGCTGCTGAGCAACGGTCCTTCGACCGTCGAGGTGCAGGGCCGATGGATTGCCGATGCCATTACCAAAATGGAGCGGCAGCACATCAAGTACATCAACCCCACGGCCGAGGCAACGCAGAAGTGGAAGAAGCACATCATTGAGATCAACGACAAGACACTATTCCCCACAACCAAGTCGACGTATATGGGCGGTTCCATCCCAGGCAAGCCTTTTGAACCCGTGTCATATGCTGGGGGAATTCCTACCTATCTCAAGGAAATTCGTGCAGCGCTTGACAGCATGGAGGGCTTTGACGTTGTGAAAGCATAATTGCTGGGTTCTTGAATCGTATTGGCTCGAGCCGAGGAAGGCCTGCCAATTTTTGTATGGCAGGGATATGACATAGTAGTGTCTCGTGAAATTGAAAATGAAGTCAAAGGTGATCAGAGCATACCGAGTTACGTGGAAGTCCGTTTTGGGGGTATTGATACTTGGTTATAGAGTATTGAACTTGTAAAAATCGATCTACTTGCCCCATTGATGGAATCGGGAAACTACGAAGGGGGAAAAACAATAATACGCAGGAGCTGATGTGGCAGACTGACAGGCAAGGCAGGAGAGACCGACGAGGAAAGAGAGACCGACTATCGCCCAGACAGCGTTGGACACTGCTCGTCGGTATGAGCGAAACCTCGCCCAACAGCAAATGCTCCACGATTGATTTGGCCTGTGCCAATAGATGTGTTGCTTCTTACTCATGATTTGCCGAGGGACCAGTGCGATAAAGTACTGCTATGCAATCCTGCTAATATTCTGTGGAGAACCCAACTCCTGCGATGGGCCTGCTAAGAATCTTGCCGGCGGTGAGCTCTTTGTCTGTCGGCAACAACCCAATAATATTCGGGCCGCCTTGCTTGGTATGTCTCGTTTGCTGCCGAGATTGACCGCCAACATTGTTCGGCCGTCGAGAAGGCCCGAATTTCTTCGGTGGCCATCCTACGTGACTGACGCTAGAGTAAAGTACTTTTTGATCAGCATGTTTTCTGGGTGCTCCCTTGATCTGTACTGCAAGAATGACTACAGAGCTAAATCACATTTTCTACTTTCGGCTTGCATAAGTAAAGAGACGGCGTGTATAGTCTCAATGAATAGTAAACATGGTGGAAAATGATTTAAAATCAAGCATCGGTAAACGAAAGAGCAACTTGTAGAGGCTGGGGAAAGGGGAAGAGGGTGTGTGTCCGTACTCCAATACAATACAATTCAAATTCAGCTCGTTCCATATTCAAACAAAAAAAGGGCCAGTAACTTCTCAATGCGTTGTGGTGGAGATCGAGCTCGGCCATGCGAGCCTGACAACAAACATCGACTGTCCTGCCATCATCTCTTGTGCCACAGTGACATTCAAGGTGTTGTTTCCAACGCGGATACTATGCCTCCCAAAGTCATTTGGTTTAATGCCTTTGATCACCTTTGCCATATCCTGAAGCGAGGCAGTTGCAGGCGCCGCCATGATGTGGTTTTGGATATGGGGTTGCTGTTTATGCATCTTAAATCGAAGCGCGATGATGATGTCTGGAGATCCTCTGTTTCCAGATCGCAACCTCAAAAGATATTCCTGTGTATGGCCTTCTTTGTCATTACATCTCGTCATGATGATACCCTGATTTTCCAGCCAAGCGGCGCGGGGAGCAACCTCCACAACCTGGAAGTCTGGCTGGTCATACTCGGCAATGTAAAACCAGTGTCGCCGATTCGCCGTCACAGGAGGTGGGCTACTCCGTATGTAGAAGGAGGATCGAGGGAGTTTTGTCCTTGGGAGCAGCAAGGCGGGGCGGTCGTTTGCCCGAGTGTATTCATCCACGCGGCCGGTCGTAGTGATTGGGACGCCGACAGCATATCCCTCTCTGTTTTCTGGACCACAACTCAACAGAGCGTACAGCAGGCCATGTGATGTTTTGTGAATTGGCAGATTAACATGAAGGAAGCCGTTGAGAGATTCAAGCACACTGGTTGCATCTCTCATCACAATGTGCCCAGAATGTGCAAAGTCGGAAGGGGCTGATGCCAGAGCACCAGCAGCCAAGTTGTGCGCTCCTCCAGATGCAGCTTTCGCCGAAGCAGTCAGGCCCCATGCCAGGATCGAGTCATCCCCTGTCTTTCGCAATATCGCCTCTTGTAGTCGATCAAAGGCATGGTTTTTGTTACCGCCGTAAATAACCGACAAAACTATGCCAAACATTCCCAGCAAGCAGTATGCAGCATCTTCTGGCTTTGTTGTATTTCGTTTTGCGGCCCATGACATGCGCTGTGCAATACTGGCTTCGTGCAACTCGGCAAGGCCCAGTAAGAATGGAACTGGAATGCCAGTGATCGTCTGAACTGAAGGCGCCATCGTCCTCTTTGATCCTAGAGGCGTCCACGCTTGATCATAGAAAACAACATGCTCAGGCGCGAGGAGTTCCTGCAATGTCCAGCCCCGTGTGAACCAACGGCTGGAAAAGAACTTCGATCGTGGATTGTGACATTTGTCCCCTGGCGGAACATCGGAGAGATAGGCATAGCAGACTTGTGCGCTTCTGTACCACTGAAACATGCTGTTGAGAGATTCATTAAGCTCTGCTGTGCTCGCCTTGTTTATGCAGCACGTGTCGATCCAAACATATGAGATGCCGTCCTTCTCTGCCTGCCTGCAACAGCCTTCGATCTTGCGTGGCCAATCTTTCCTAGCAAGTCGAGCTATTTTTGGAAAGTCTTGAAAAGTCACCTCGGCTTTGTCGTCCCTCCATGTGTGCGACAAAATAGCGTAGGGGGGGAATCGGATGGCGAAAGTCTCCATTCGCATCGTCTTGACGTTGATGAGATGCATTTTGAGGAATGAGGGCAACAATTGGGTAGGAAAAAGGTGCTTGATCGGAGGCAATGCTCGACGCTCGTAGGAAAGCGTCCGTGATGAGTCTTGGGGAAAATGGCAATGAAAGTGTATGCTCCAGTGATCCAGAGGACACCTTCAGCGAGGGTATTTATCGTCATGTTCGTGTTGCCTTTGCTCTCCTCTCCCCGACAGCCTTTCCTGGGCCGGCGCATCGCGAAACAGGAGCAGCCACACTCACGATCCCGTTTAACCGCCGCCCCTTTCCATTGCGCCACTCGAGGTGGCTATCACCGTAAGGCAACCAGTGACAGGTTGCACACGGGAGGATTCCATGCGGAGATAATATGGAACCTGCTGATCGGCCCGCCCACGGCGGGCCATTGTGAAAATAGACCAGGGGTTGAGTTTTGGTCGAGGCGGCTAATTCAAATGGCCTTTGGCCCACCACCCCGAAGCGGTTAATCGCGAAACCGACTCAGCGACTAATATGGACGTTCGCCGGCTGATGATACTCTCCGTGTCACAGAAACTGCGGGAGGATCAGGCGATAGGATAAGAATACCCAGGTGCTTCTCAGCTCGGACGGCATAACGACACTGCCCCAGAGCTTGCGTGTCGATGCAACGCCAGCCACGATTATGGATTCATGATTCGGTGTTTATTGGCGCTTGGGCATGTTTAAGGACAGGCTAGCGGATTGGACAGTTGGCCAGTGTGCTTCGAAATGCGATCTCGCGAGAAACGGTTTCGCAATAGCGAGTGGAAAGCTACTTGCGATTGGATTCGCTGCGATTCACAATGGACTGGTCTGAGTAGAGGGGAATACAGTGTCGATGGGTCGCACCTGGTAAGGGACGATGCCCGGTAGCCAGGCAGACCGGACCATACCAGGCGCGTGGGCCTCTCCAGCAGTGAAGCGCGCAAGCACTTTTCGTACCGCCGGTCTTGGACTCCACTGGGCAGAGCCATGCCGAGGGACCCATTCACCCGAGCTCCGGCCCATTGTTGGAATGGGACCGAGACGGCATCGATAATTTGAAAGCGGAATATCGTCAAGGACGATTCAAAGTGTGTAGGAACGGCGAAGAATGGTCCAGGGGTTGGCGTCTGCAGTTTGCATTGTGGTAAAAAACCAGACATATCAGCATCGGAATGCCACAAAAAAGAATGTCGCTCCAGTATTCAAATCCTTGACGTGTACGGGCAAGAACATTAAGAGTAAACGAGCAGGTGATCAAATCCGCAATTCAAGTCCATAGCTACTCAAAGGGCAGCTAACGTGGTATCAATCCATTCATCCCAGCCCTCCCAATCCTCCCAGTCCCGAACTGTCTAATGTACCTCATACAGAGAAAAAATATACACGGCCGTAAAAAGTGAGCCTGGGCCGTAAACATCAAGGCCGTCCGCTATGATTTAGGCGTCGAGCGACTCGCAGGTGTGTTTGTATCTCCCACGTCCGGTTGGGATCCGTTGGCAGTGTTCACAAGCCGGGCCTGGTCATTGTACTCGGTGCCATAATCGACGGCGTATGACTTGGAGTACAGAATGCCTTTGTTGTCTGGTGATGACTTGCCGTGCGTATCTGCGGCAATAGCATTATCCGCTGGATCGCTGATGGTGATTGTGGTGTGGGTGACATGATCCGCATGCGAGTGGAGCGTGGAGACAAGCGGAATGCTGCGAGCATGTTTGATGTGGCTGTTCTTTGCTCTGTAACCACTCTGGTTGCCGTAATCCGGATAGTGCACATAGGCGGGGGCCGTAGAACCACCAAAGATCTTGGGCGAGATTCGAGCCAGGATGACGCGCATGGACGGCATGCAGGCGCAGATGATGCCGACGCATACTTCGATGGTGGACCAGTTGGTAGTATCCGAATTGTCCCAGGTAGGGTTGTCGGACTTGGCAAAGAGAAGAAGGGAATGCAGTCGCAAAATGCTAACAACAGTGACACTGCACACCTGTTAGCAAGAAGGCTCAGTAGACAGAGATGAAGGGGAGAGTCAGCATACAAAGTTCCCACACAGAACATCATGGTGACGCCGGCCTTTTTCTTCCAGCTAAGCTTGATTTTCCGGATCTGTGATAGGGGAATGGCAAGCATCCAGAAATCGGTGACGATGCTGAAGCCGGCATGTGCCCAGGCGATGGCGTTGGTGTTTAGGCAATGACCTTTGTGCACACCGTCCCATTTCTTCCAGAAGTAGGAGATGGGCCGGCACTGAAAAATAGCAATAAAGATGAAAACAAGGCTGAACCCAATGACAAAGGCAATGGTAGCCCACAATATACGGCGAATCTTGTTGTCGGGGAAAATGCGAAGGTAAAACAACAGTAACGACATTTTCAGCAGCATCAAGCTGAAGAAGTATTGCATCTCCAAGGAGTAGAGAAATCGCCCGAAATTGTAGATATTGCCAACAGGCAGCGTCCAAACGTCGCGGCCGAGTCCGTTCGAGATGGTGCCATGGACCACGATGTAAATCTGGGGGGCAGCGACAATGCCCGTGGCGAGAATGCACCAGTCATCAAGCTCAAGTCTGAAGCTGTAGTAAAAGGCTCTGTATCCGCAGCGAAGCACAACAAAGATGCCGGCAAGGACACTCAACACAATGGCGGTGACCCTCATTGACTGTTGCTTGCTTCGAATGGCGACGCCGCAGGTAACGGAGGTCACATTTTTCGTTGCTGCATGAGGAACAAGGGTCAGCACAAGAGCCGAGGAAGGAGGAAGGAGGAACAACGAGGAATGTGCATACCCAGAGCCTCAATGGCAGTGCAATTGGAAGTCACACACACCGTGACCAGATCTGTCAAGTCCGTGTTGGTGCAGATGCAGGTGGTGTTTGTTTCCGAACATGGCGTCTCGGGCAGCACCTCGACCAGGCAGCTAATCTGTTGAAAATATCCGGTTAACAAGAGCGTATTGGTGGTTGGGTTCAGCCAAGACGCACTGCGCAGTCCGGTAGATCTGAGATGGCGGCCACGGCTGGGCGAAGAAAGGCCGCGCTAAGCAGCAGAAATGCAGTGAATCGCATCTTGCAGCCGGAAAGGAATTAGAGGCAGAGACGACGGTGCGGAGTACAGTCTCGGGACTGGGGGCTGAAGGATTCGATCTGCACGCTGGTGCCGTGTGCTATGATGTCGAGGCACATTTCCCGGTGTCTGAGGGCTGCGTCGTCCAGATGGAAACGGAGGTTGTCCAGCAGGGAAGCAGAGGCAAACTGAGAAAAAAAAATAGGAAATGCGAGCATTGAAGAGATAAAAAGGAACGCGGATCTGTACTCCGAATTGCCCTGCTCGCTTTATCCTGGCCTATTGGCCCTATGGACGTTCCCGCTCGGCCCCATGGACTGATGTGGGTAAGAGGTAACGCCTGAAAGGCACAGTGACATGAGACCTGCGGTCAGGACAATGGTTCGCCTGTCAGGCACCGTTGCATTCCAGACTACTCCATGTTCAGGCGGGCCCAGGCGAGTCCAATTGTGGGGAGGCGGGATAGACTGGGCACTAATATCTGCCACAAACGGCCACTTGCCTCTGGACAGGAGCAGACGGTGAAATTGCACAGCGTCCGACTTGGGAAAATGGTCTGTGCGGCAGTACTGGCACTCTCGTATGGGCATAGTCGTGTGCCATTGAATGGCCAAGTCCGTCATCTCGGCGCACCGTACGAAGACGAGTAGTACAGGTGGCAATTATTGGCGTGCCAAGCCCAGCTGCAGTTTGGTTACGACGGGGAAAAAAATTCTCACGAAAAGTGAAAAGGGCGAGTCAGGGGGCATTCAGGTTGCGACGTAACTACGTGGAAGGCGGCAAGCCCACAAGGAAGGCAACGATAGGATAGACGCGACGGTGCATCTGCCAGTTTCGGCTCAACGAGCCGAAGCTTCCAAACGCTATGCTCGCGTCCACTTCCCAGTCCCCCCTTTTCCTATCAACCGGGTAGCATGGTGCGACACGTTAGAACACACACAAGCTGTGCTCTCGTTCTAGCGGCTCGAACTGACACATGGACACGGAGGAAAGATGCAGTTGGCGACGGTCAGGAACGCCAGGCCGCTATCAGCTATAGCCCGAGCGCTAGAGCTCGGCGCTATACCGCTTTACGAGTGGAATCCGGGCCTGAAATCCACAATTTGCCGCAGAATATCTTCTTCGTACTCGCAGTCTTCACAAACGAGTACGAGAAGCTAGCGACGAGTGTCCGTCCCCTGAAAGAGGGCCCGCACAATGCCGACACGCTGCGACGGCCAGGCACCGTGGGGGCTCAGTTTTCCGTACTCCGTACGACGTACTCGAATCCCGAGACACCTCAGATCTGCAAGCATTCCCGATCTTTCCTGCGATCGATAATAAGATCCTCAAGGTATATCAGACGCTGCAACAACCCAAAGCTTGTATCACGGCATACGAAGCATTCGATACCATTATGCGCTGTTTTCTGCTCTTGCCATTACTGCCATCAGCAAAGAAATCACAGCAAAGATGCGGTTGCATCTTATCTTAGTTACCGCTCTCTGCGGACCGGAATTCCGCTCTCCCAAGCTGGACATGCCCCTTTCCCGATCTCACACAAGGCTGTCCATTGTATCTTACCAAGTTCAATCTCTTCGGGGAGGACTCGTCATGGTGAGTCTAGTATGCACCACTGTTTCTGTGTGTCAGTGTGGTTCCTCTATTTCGTAAGATACCTCGGCTCCTCTTCTTTTTTGGGTATCATGAGGCCAGCAAAGAGGAATAAAGCTCCAATGTGCAGGGGTAAATCAGATAAAACGAGCATTGCAGCAGATTATCGGAGCGCCGCCATCGGAATCAGTAGCATTGCGAAGGAAGGGCCAGAAACTCGCGCATCCGTGCCACTGCTAAAGTATCAAAAATCATTTTCGCGTCTACCAGCTTTGCGCTGGGGCATGCAATAAAGCTGCCAAAGCTGCATGGCATGACGAACCGTCTCCCATTGGGCATATTATTAGTCATGGACTCCGCTTCGTCCAGCTGTGTTTTCTCCGTAGTGCGCTCCTAAGCTCGATAAGACCCAATGCAAACCTCGTCAGGAAACGACCAGTGCAGTACTCGTACAACGAGTCGAATACTGCTGCAGTCCGCCCTGGTGTATTAGAAGAGAATGTCTTGTGAAGATCTTGTAATCAATTCGGTGAGGTTGTTACTGGCCGCCGTCTGCGTTGTGCGCAGGCTGCGGTTAATACGGATTTGAGGGGATTTAGGTCTAACATAGTGCTTGCGTTATGGCCAACATCTCAGGGATTCAGACAATTACGAGCTATTGTGGGGTCGATCTGGCTAGTCCCAGCCAATATGTGTCCAGCCACAGGCGCAAGACACGCTACTTTCACACGAAAACGGTGAAGGTAGTTCGCAAAGGTCCGCGATAGCCATGCGGTCTTCCAGTCCACCAACCACTCCCGGCCACGCTTGTGCGGTGACGCATCCTCAGGAGCACCGCCGCGAATATCCACGAGCACCCTTTCGAGAATCCCAATGTGGATACAGCCCGGTCTGTGGCTGTGTCGACCCTGAAGTTGGCCGGACCAAACTTCCCGAAACCCGGCCCCGAAACCGCGACCGAACCACAATTCCGGCAAGATACTGTAGCAAGGAAAATTCCACTCTGTGCTTGGACTGCCGATCCAAGGCTGAACCTCGGCACGCAGATGCTCAAGGAGGCCCTGCCACTGACGCCAGTGAGGGGCGACGCCACCATAATCTCGGTTGGCCCACCCTATGACCGAGTTAGGCTTGAGGCATAACAGTGTCTCGGGTTCAGCGATCATCCCCAGCAGGAATCTAGTCTCCACTCTCATCAACAAGACCCCCAGCACGGAGGAGGCCCAGAAGTTCCACCTGGGGGCGGATGCATCGACCGCCTGATACTCAAATTTGACGGCTACCTGGGCATTGGGACGGCCATCAAAGGCCGATACCGGTGGATACCGGCGGCCGACGGTTGACAGTGGAGATCAGCATGGCCAAGGCCACGTACGGCTTAATGCGCGTCGTGAAACGCTGACACACGAGTATGTCAGCCCCATACTCCACTGCCCGTCGATGCCGTTCATATCGACAACCGAGCCACGATGACGATACCGGCTAGGCAGCTAAAAGACTACATCTCAAAGTGTCCTTTCGTAGTCCTGTTGCTGCCGGGAATTTGGTGAAATTCACCAGCCACTCCGCGTGTAGGTCGACTCCAGAAGACAAGGTATTCGCCGCTGATCCCAATAATTTTCATGTACGTGGCCAAGATGGAAACCTGGAGGTCTGGTCATCGGTCTCAGGTTCATGATGCGCCCATGATAACGGCCCAGACACTCCCGAGATGGTCCCGATTATCAACCTCGTAGCCGCGCCCTTGATACGGCCACGACACCCCAAATGGTGATGTCATTTAAAAGTTACAGCTGACGAGCAGACACGGTAGGATAATGCCATTAGAGGCGTGATCTGCTGGGACATACACAACCTGTATTGACGCCAATCATGTGCAGCGTGACAATTGAAGGCCAGACCTGAAACCTGGGAGCCGAGGTCCTCTGATTAACTCGTCACAGGGCTGAAACACTTTGAATTCAAAACAAGGTTGGACGCAGCGGACGGCCATGCTGCCAAGCTGACGAATAAGACATACCATGACTTACCACTCTGCCATCTGTGGAAAGAGGTCTGCCCAAGATGTCGACGCTTATCCAATTATGGCACGTTGAAATCAGGTCATCGGGTTCCGGACAATCACACGCCACGGGGCTTCCAGTATCCACGAATGGCTCACCAACCTGTAACCCGCACAAACAGCAGGGGCCGCCAGAATTCCTGGTTGAGCACCGGTGTGGCTGTAAGCACCTGTCAGGCGCCCTCTTGCATTGCAAACTCATACGAGTACCATGGGTGGCGCAGTTTGGCGTACGTCGCCTACGTCTGTCGGTAGGCCGGGATGCCGGCTCGTATTCGGTTCGCCTCACTACTGCAATCCGATGACCAACATAGGGAGCCACCTCACGCGAGAGTATTGTAATACACTCCGTCATATTCGATACTTTGGACTCTTTGCGCGTTGCATTTGAATATGTCAGCAACGCGACTAACGTTTTAAAGCTCGCGGATGATACACCGGTAGCGTCTTCTCCCTTCAGCCTTGGGTGCTAAATCGGCTCCTGCTGGATACCGAACTGGCCCCCAGCGACAGCCTCCCTTCGAGTTGCATGGAATTTGTAGAAGCTGTTTGTGGGGAAACTTGCTGCTGCGGTCGAAAATGTTCTTCTGCAGGACGAGATCCCAGAACAGCACCAGTGCGTTAGGAAAGCAGAGGCTGATTTACTCCTCGGCTGCACGTTCTCTCTTTCGTTAAATTATGGAAACAAACCGCGGAATGCTAACACCTGGGTCAGGATGCAAGCGCTCCGCAGATGAACACGTTCTCATCGTGGTAGATTGCATTGAGATATGACCTTAGTGCTTCTTGGATATGTAGCTACTGTAGCCTTATTTGGGCTCTCGATGGCCGAACCATGCTGCTCTGATGGGGCACTTTTTGCATACGGCTGACGCTTTGTTTCTGAAGCAAGGGAAATTGCAGAACGACCACAGCCCTTTGTAACCACCAGTAGACCACATATTCTCTTGAACAAAACAATAGAAACCGAGTGACTAAACCAACTTATTGCTGTGCGTCGGAAGTACGACTACGGGAAAGTCATGTTTATGGGTTTAGTGTTGTGTCCTGAATTGGAGCTTCATACTTATGACAGGAGAGGACCTAGCCCTACATCGAAAACACGGGCTTGTGGTTTAGTGGTATAATACTCCCTTAGCATGGGAGTGGTCCAGGGTTCGATTCCCTGCAAGTCCAATGTTTGGAAGGTGACTGACTCAGTTATCCGATCTTCTTTTTTGGAAAATTTCCACTTTTTTGGCTTAGTGGTTTCGCAGCAAGGCAAACTGCTACACCACGACGTAAAATCATGCTGCTGTGCAAGGCCTCCAGTGCCCTTCACCTTTAGATAAATTGACGAGTAGAGAGTCTATCCCGATAACTCTATCCATAAAAAATCTGTAAAATACCTCCTGCGAAATTGCTTGACCAGCATCCACATCGGGGTTCTTCGTCTTTCTGCACACATTCACCGCCGACACGTGATCCTGGTACAGTGTGTG
This sequence comes from Leptographium radiaticola, assembly GCA_019925535.1. NCBI lineage: Eukaryota > Fungi > Ascomycota > Sordariomycetes > Ophiostomatales > Ophiostomataceae > Leptographium > Leptographium radiaticola. The sequence goes on from JADHKK010000002.1 coordinate 1,605,828, forward strand.
TCCCTTTGCTACGAATACTTCTACTCGTAACCACCTTCCTCCTAAGACGACTATTAAATTTTGGCGAGCCCATTCCGTTAGAAAGGCGCTATCGCAGACATCCGGGCCTGTGTTTTTGGCCAGGTACGACACGTGGTTGAGTGCTTTTATGGAGCAGAACTCTCCGTTTAACCAGGCGAGATACTTCTGCTTAGTCAGTGGATTGCAAGACATTTTCTGGTCTTGGGGCGGGGCACTCCGTAAAACTCGTACGCGGCTCGGTCATACTTGCCGTGATCGAGGCCGCTAATGATGTGAGCAGCAAACCCCGAGAGCGCTAACCCTCAGTGGGGAATGCATATCCCGACGTTAGTGGCCGTTTTCGGGCTCATGCTTCCATGTTGGATCTACTCGTACGCGACCAAGCAGGCACATTGACGATACCATTGCATTGCCCATTTGATACAACAAGAACAATGGCGATTTACCACATGGGTTAGATGAATTGAAGCTCGCTGAGAGACCCTTGACACTCATCTGCGTGACAGTTCTCTTCGAGCTCAAGGCCGGGATCAGTCCGGCCGTTCTGGCAGAGTTTACGAAGCTCGCGAAGAATATGGTTGGGCAAATCCCCGGCCTGCAGAGGGTCGACACGAACCCGCCGGTGGCCAGCACCGCCCATCGGGCCCTAGGCTATAATATGGGGCTCATGGCTATTCTGGACAAGCCAGAGACGCTCAAGGTGTACGCGGAGCATCCAGCGCACCTGACGTATGCGGAAACATCTACCTGGGACGTATCCTACCCAGGGCCATGCTGACATCCGCAGATTGCAAAAGCTCAGAGACGAAATTTGCACCAAGACCATGGTGTACGATCTTGAATTCGAGCCATAGACTGAACATGGCAGTCTCAATCTGAGGTGAAATAAGTGTCAAAGGTAGTTGTGAAGTCAAGCACGTCCACACGCCAAAGCGATGCATGTGGAAGCCGCAGCCACGTGGATAACTGGCTGTGATCATGTCCTGATAGCCTTGACAAGCTATGATTTATCTTCGTACCTGGACAAAATCACATAGAAAAAGGAGATAATATTTGTCGTCAACTGAGGCAGATCTATTCCGATGCATCACGATCTACCGTTTTGATCTATGTAGTCCGTCCGTCTAACATTTATTCTAATTTTGCGGATAGGCGCGCTTCAGATTCTAAACCTGACGACAGTTAAAAAACAGTCTGCTCGATGACGTGGAAGAATCATTCAACTCTCACTCTCTTGTTGGCATCCTCAGCCGTGCGGTCGGTGACCTCGACGGTGGAGAAGTACTCAAGCTTGAGCTTGGGGTCGGCCTTGATGGTCTTGCTGCCAGAGTGCCAGCCAGCCGGGCAGACCTCGCCGTACTCGTCGGTGAACTGGAAGGCCTCGACCAGGCGGATGGTCTCGTCGACGTTGCGGCCGACGGGCAGATCGTTGACGGTGATCTGGCGGAGGGTGCCCTTGGGGTCAATGATGAAGCAGCCGCGCAGAGCGATGCCCTCCTCCTCGAGCAGGACGCCGTAGTCGCGCGAGATCTTGGTCGACTTGTCGGCGATCAGGGGCAGCTCCAGATCGGGGCCGAGGCCACCCTGCTTGCGGGGCTGGGCGACCCAGGCCAGGTGGGTGAAGTGGGAGTCGGTCGACACACCGAACACAACGGTGTTGATGGCCTTGAAGCGGGCAAGAGCATCGTTGTACTGGATGATCTCAGTCGGGCAGACAAAGGTGAAGTCCATGGGGTAGAACAGGAGGACGACCCTGGCTGTGTCAGTGCGTGTTCTATTTTGGGAGTCCGGGGTAGATTGCGGGGGGGAGGGAGGTCACGGAGCTGATCAACAGCATTCCGCACGGCGGGACCGAGACAGAAAACAATTAAGAAAAAAGAATCACGCACCATTGGCCAAGGTAGTCGGACAGGGAGATGTCCTTGATCTCACCAGCCGGGAAGGCAGTGGTGGCAGTGAAGGCCGGAGCCGGGCGCTGAACGAAGGCCTTGGACATTTTGATTGTGTTGGTGAAAAGAAGGGTATGCTTTCTGTTGTCGGACGGAGGAAGAGATGTCAGAAGCTGAGCAGGGACGACGGTGCCTTTATTTGCTGGTGCGGCCGCTACGCCGTGGTCGGAGGTCCACAAAATTGCCCCACGGTCTTATCGTAGCCACGAAACAAACACCGAAGCCAGCCGTGCATGGCCTACTTTCCACTGTAGAACGCATCATAATGGGTCAATCCCGCGAATTTCCGACGCCGGATCAATTCCCGGTCGCCGGCAGTCGCCTTATTTGGAAGGAGGGGTTTGCAAGGGCCCACAGAGCAGTTAATCCGCTCCTGCAGCCTCGCGATTTTGTCAAGGACTACAGACGTCTGTCTGGCTCAGCAAAGGGTGGCCTGGGTAGAGGGGTTCCCGCCTGATCACAGCAAGGCTCGGGGATAGAAGAGGTTTGATTGTAGTCCAGCCTGGCTTCTTGTGGGCGGTTCGGGTGTTGCCCGGTACCGCGGCGACTGAGCAAGTTTGCCCAAAGACCGACACACGCCGATGCCCGTATTGGCGTCCATTCTGAGCCTGAGCCAGTCATAAGGCAAAGTTTGCATCATTTTATGCGTGCAGTTTCCACAAATTACTGAGGGTCTCATTGAGGGGTCTGTAAGTGGAAACGTGATGCCACGAAGTATGTTAGTCTGCTTTAGGGCCATTTTATGGTGCAGCCTTGGGGCAGAAGAGAGACCCTCGTTCGTGCTGCCGTAAGGTAGAATCCAAGTGAATCTGTAAATTTGGCAATAAATTTACCGATGAGCGTGCATCCAAAGGGGTCTGAATATGCGATGATCAGAAGTTCAAGGCACCTGCATGTGACAACAAAGAGCTGCGGGAAGCGGCCCGAGAATGCAGGTCCATCTAAGTCTGACATCTGTTGGAGACGATCAGGTGACAGCGTCCGGAGCAGCACGAACACTGCCACATGCGGAGTACGTCTAAGTTTGCACGATGGCTATTCACGTGGACACGTGCGGAGTTTTCGCCGAATTTGGACTGCGGTTGAAACGCGTCAGAATTAATTGCCACGCCACAGAAGAGCTTGAATCGATGACCAGTCAATCTCAAATCACCCTCCGAAAGAAAGCATGACATTGAGGCCATCACCAGTGCCGTCGATCTGCAGTCTTGGGAGGATCTGCCATGACAATACGGTAAACCATTAACTCAAAACTATGAGACTAGGACAGGACCCATTGATAAACACATCCCCACGGCTTTCTGGCACCTCATCTGATCATACCTTTGTTTTTCACGGAGAAAAATCCCAGTTCCTGGTGGTGCGTACTGCTGAGCCGTTGTGCCAGGGAGATGATGTGCAACTGCTCCGATAACCTCGAGACCGACACCTTACGCGGCTTGCGGGACGAACTCTGTCGAAGGAAGCCTGGTGCGTAACACCAGCCTCGGCTGCTCGTACGTTGACAGTGCCAGCCTTCGGGGTTGGTTGGCGACCTCATTTTCTCTGGCTGCCGCTGTCACAGTCAACACAGCCGCGTCAGGCTGCTGCGAGTGCTAGGTATCTCTTTTCTGCGATACGGCCTGTCTTGGCGAGCTGTGGCTAGAGATTTGCGAGCCTTACATAAAGAAGGACCGCGTCAAGTCAGCCTGCTCGACTTTCTCTCACAATTTCCACCACTAAGGCGTTCAACCTAAACGGTTCATATTCCGTTGAGCTTTTCGGGCTAAAAATGAGGCGGCATCTCTTTCAGTTTCGCTGGCGCAGGCGACGGCCGTGTATTTGATGTTGTTGGCTTTCTAGTCGGCCGACAGCGAATCGAGCATGCCGTAACTCGAATTGAAGCCAGCCCTCTATGGAAGGACTGGTGGAGAAAAGTGATGAGGTCGACCAGACAACGACAATGGGGACGACGACTCTACCATAGCAACCCACGGGGTCGCCTCGTCACGGACTCCACCACCGTCCTCATCATCTCGCCTCTCTGAGCCATCGACCTGAATGTGTCAACCGCCGTCATTACCGACAAAATTGCGGCCCGCCACGATGTCCTGTTTTTACCTCCTCGGCCACGCTCCAGGTCACCCACGTTAATATTTTACAGTTCTGATGCCGCCCTGACTAAAGACCGACCCGATCGTCGCCCCCGAGTGGTGCAACAACACTTATTTTGCCCATCAACTTCAAGGCGATTATCCTCGACCTCTCCTCGGACATCACGCACTCCATCTCGTGCGCAGTCTGCACTCCGCTTATTATACGGGACATCGCCGCTGCCTCGATAACATTCGGGCATAATCCACCCATAGAAGAGACACCCATTGCCATTCAAGGCTACCTCGCGTACCAGCCATGATGGTGTGGCAAAGTACGCGGCGGTTAGCCCTCGACGACGACATCTTAGTGCATCAGGCTGCCACGGTTGCCGATCCCTGCACCGTCTCTCGCCTGTTCATCGATGGTACAGTGACTGCTGTACTCTGTCTGTCCAGCCAGATATGGGAAGACGACAGCGTCGCCGGCTTGCGATTGTGCTCACATTTAACCATGCCACTGCGCGCAGCTTTGTCTTTAGGTACCGTCAGACGATGTAAGAAACCTTGATGGCAGGTCTCTGTGGATATTGAGCGTAACAGTCTCTTTGTTCACGGTGCGGCCCTCTTCAGTACTGCGTGGACTTGGATATGGTGCTGGTGTCAAACGCTGGACGTCTTAATCATCACTCGGAGCAGCTCAGCTCAAGTGGGCTCGTTTTGCGCCAAGTTTGCCACTTATCACATCCATTGTACGCTTTCCATTGAAGCATGTCCGCGTAGAAACCCGTGTCACCATCATTTTTGATAAAAGTATTTATTTTTGCTTAAAAACAATATATACGACCGGCATCATCAGCGCCGCCCACACCAGGATTCCCACCACGACTGGCCCAGCTGTCGCCTCCGCAGACAGCACGCCGACCTCCCCACCGCCCTCCGCCACCGCCACCCTTTCGACCTCTTCTGTCCCGCGCGCATCGGCATCCGATCGGACCTGCTCTTGCTTCCGAACCTCCCCCGCCTGTGAAAACTATTAGTATACTGTTCAAGAAGAGCCTCACTCTCTGTTCAGATAAGACTTGCCGGAGCGGGGGCGCCGGGAGCAGGAGAACAGCCCCGATCGGATGTGCGCGCCAAGACAGAAGAGGCAGGCGACGGAGACGGACGTGTTGGCTGAGGCGGGTGGTGAGGCCGACGTGCCATCTGAATGAAGAGGAGGCGACTGTTGAGACCACTAATTAGAAACCTTACATTCCCTCAAAAAATGGCAGATGGATGAACTTACTCAGCTGGGCCAGCGTGGCGGGTCCTGATGTAGGCGGCGCACGAGAGGATGCCGGCCGCAATAGCATAGATGGTAAGAAAAAAAAACGTCTCAAAATCCATTTTGATTTTTGTCTGAGGAAAATCGAGATGACACATGGGGTGAAGCAATACAGCAATATATATAGGCGGGAATATGCACATATGGTCTTTCCTGCGCGGATGCCTTCCGACAAGGTAGGATATAACATGGAATCAACAAATACATATGGGCATTCGCGCATTCGCACCTTCCTACAAGATAGTTATCTGCACATACGCGCCTTCTTGGGCAGATGCCTGATTATTATATTGGTTGTTCCAAACTACTTTACGCCGTCTTGTTCTTTCCCCACGTGCACTTCACTACACAAAAAATTCCGAGAAAAAATCCAAAACCCCAACGGTCGGCTTCCTTGTTGTGTATTTGATTGGCTGGCTCCTTACTTTGGGTTTTTGAACAGTGTCATACCATCCCTTGGGTATGCGGGATCGTGCGTCCTTGTCGGTTTCTTCTTTTAGCTGAGGCCACCATTTCCCCAAGGGCTTATTGTCGTAGATGACGTTTATGTTTTTTTCGGGGTGGAAGAGATTGTAGTTATAAACCCAAGCGTCCTTGTAGTTTTTTGCTTGTACCATATGGACCAAATCCGGTCTAAGTTTTGACAATCTGAATTCGGATAGTGTTTTGACGTCCCATGGCCGGGCCATGACGTCTATGTCTGCGCTCCACCACTGCTCCTCGGACAAGTCCCTGAGAAAGTAATAGCGCAAGGTGCCTTTTACGGACGGGTTCTGATGAAAAAAAGATGGGCAATCGGGAAGGAACTCGCCGTACTCTGGGCAGACGTTGGCCTCTGTCCAGTGAAAGCCATCACGCATTAAACGAGGAATGTCATTTGTGTGGACCACAAGCGCAGCAATCCATTGGGGACCATCACCGCCAAGTTCAGTCAGCTGAGGAGGCATCAGCCAGGGATCCTTATCGCACAAGTAGAACCGAGCATGGCAATGCTCCTTGCAATCTGGGTTGACAGGGAGACGGCGTGTCGGGCTCAACGGCATTCGCGGTTCGTGGACTGGTATGTGAGCTAGTTCGCTAATCAGTTCGTAGTTGCCATCTTTGATGTTGTCCTTGCTTTGAGGGCAGTCTTGAATTTTTTCGTTGATAGCTGTTTCCTCTACAGTAAATTTTGGAGTCATTTTGACGGGAAGCGAGGCGCTCGGAAGAGGAAAGTGAGTTTGGGCCGACTGGTGGCGCGAATGAGGATGGCGATGGTGACATGAAGAGAGCAGGGAGGCAGCGAGCGAGGATTAATATGGAAACTGGGCAGGACTTACGCAGCTCTCTTTCAAATCCAACGTACCAACAGACTAATGATTGTGGCTCAACACATAAAACTACAAAGAGTGGCAGTCACACATGAAGCGCAGGAGAAGGACCACATCGGGCATTCGACCTTTTATTATGTCAGTGGCATAAGTCGGCAAGTTGTGGCAGGAACGGTCTGGCCGCAACTGTGAATTTCGTCCTGCAGGGCGGATCGCAATTTACTATGTTTCTATGCCGCCACGAGCGGTGGCTTGTTTCCTCGTTGCCACCACCGCACAAACTATGTATTTGTTGGCTGCTTTGACTCGTGGCTGGCGGCAGGAAACATGTCACTAAAATAACAAACATGGCGATGCAGAGGCTTTGGATGACGATGGGCATGTTCCCAGGCAGTTAAGTATACAGTCGGGCCCGGTAATAGCAAATGAGGCTTGACCACACCATGTACGTAACATCTTGCGAACGAGGCTGGAAAATTAGCAGAGACTGAATTAGGTGAGAACCGGACCAGGAAGTGGAAGTGGAAGCAGCCTGGGGACAATGAGCTTTCTCCCTCGTCCTCTGAACGCACGACAAAATCCGCGACATAAGACACTGGCATGGCATACGGTTCGACTCCTCTCCCTTGCTCCCCCCTCTTCCCAAACGTTGTTCCTACCTTTGTCTGAGGCGCGTATGCCGCTCCGGGACTGTGCTGGAGAGCTGCCTGGAGAGCTAGACTCTGTTATAGACACACAAGTGCTGTCAAAGCTGCGAGCATCATCTGAAACACAACGGCATAGTATTGGTAATGAAATACGGAGTAAAGTCACACATTCGTCCTTGGAATTCATCCTCCCCTTTTCAACACAGACGGCATAACAAACGAAGACGGGCGGCCGCGGCCTTGAAAATGCCCCGAACCCGGGCACGGCAAGGAACCAATCACCACCGCTTTTTATTCGCCAATAATATACAGCGGTCGCAGCGACAGACAAAGTTGTAGTCAGTGTGCAGAAACACCTTCTGGTCTTGGAATGCGTAGGAGATGGTGATCTCCTCGCCGGCGAGGACTGGGCGCGAGGTCGCGATTTGAATCCGGCCCGTGAACTCGTTCCACCAGTGGAAGGCGTTGGGCGCACAGGAGTGGTTGAAGCGGCTGGCCACGGAAAACACGCCCATTTCGTCCCTGAGCGGGTTGCAGGGCAAGGCGTTGGTGAGGAACACGCCCGTAACGTCACCTTTTTCAGGAAAGCTGTTGTCCAGGTTCAAAAACTCCTGGCGATCTTGTTGCGTCAAAAGGGAGAGCTTGGACATCAGCTTGTTTCCCAGCTGATCATCCAACATGCCGGGATGCTTCAGGATCGGGCGCTCGGACACGATCACCATGCCCCGTGGAATGAGGACGGTGGCCACGACCCCCAGGCCCTTGCCCTGCACTGGCGTTACCACGGATGGCTCTCGGAACTCCGGGCTCATCAGCCAATGCAGATTCGCCTGGGGGGGGTTGGGCGATTCTTTCTGTGCCGATTAGCACAACAACGACAACTCTGCAGAAGCTGGAGACGGAAGCTCCCGAACTTACATTCCCGTAGTAGCTTCGAACCGACGGAGACACAGCAGACCAGCTGTAGAAGCCCTCCTCGCCACGGCTACCATCCCATTGCCGGATGCGCTTACCAAAGATAGAGGTAGCCAAGGCGGCGACGTTACGGATGTACCACCGCGTTCTCTCAAATTGCTCCTGACTGGTATGCATGAGGCAGCCGAAGCGGAGGAATTTGTGTCCTCTCAGCGGCAGCGCCAGTCCACTTTCGTCTGAAATGACAATGGTACGGCAGAGCCGTGTCGTGCTTTCGTCGTCTGTATAATGGCATTTCACCAAGCGGAGGAACCTTGCCCAGGCCGCTTGGTCGACCGTCGTTTCCGATAGCCGGGGCACCATGTCGAAGCCGGCCGACAGACATCCGTCAGACATGGCTGCAAGAACAAGGGGGAGGAGAGCGGCTTTGCAAGGTAATGGACAAGTGGGAGTGTGTTAGGCGAGAGGTGGGCGACGGGGATGAGAGGTAGACGAGATGCTGTGTTTCGAGAGATGGGAGGCGTTGTAGTCCCTCAAGTAGTCATATCCCCCCCTCACAAGCGGAAGCGGCAGCGGACAAAATCAACACCAACGGCCAGCTCGTTTGCCTTGTCTCTTTTCTGGCGGGCCATTGTGAAACCCAGATAGCGACTGTGTTTGTCGAAGCGGCACGGGGGAATATGGGAGGGTGCAGCTAAGCGGGCGCGGAAAGCAAGATAAGATACTTTAAGCTACCGCAAACACAGCCGGAAGAGGTAGAGTCCACGGCAAACGGCAAACGGCACTTTTATCCTGGCTACGATAACGGGCCATCCGCCTAAGAGGCCAGCAGGATACATGGGCGGCGCCGGCTGCAATGTTACCCACGGTCACGTAGTCAAATATGTCGCGCTTCCGGCGGTGGTCCTATCGCCGACGACAGTGTGTTCGGAAGAGCTCCCTGTAATCCCGGCTGCCTGCAGCTGTGGTCCGCTCGTATATGCAAGCTGATGACCTTGTGACCAGCATCCGACGTATTTACCACCTCTTTTTGGCGTGGGAGTACTTGCCGGAGTCATTGTCCCCCCCTTCTTCCCTCCCTAGACGCCTTTCATTCGTGCTGGCATGTAAGCTGCAGTTGGTGACGTGGCTAAGTGGCCTGGATTTGTTTTCTGGAGTTTGTATTGGCGTTTTTGATTGCAGCAGTTGGCCAACTGCGGCTAGTCTGAATGTTGGTTTGTTCGGCCCGTGTCGAATATTCTCAGCCTCGCGCATGTACGGTTTTTCGTCCCCCGGATGGGCAGAGAATGGCAGCAACCTGATTCCATCAAGTGGATTTTTTTGGCGAGCTGAAATTTTCAGAGACATGGACGTTTGCTGTCTCTCGGAAGAAGCTGTTGCTGTTTGGGGACACAGACTGGTCCGCGTCGCGATGGGAGGAAGTTGCGACCGGTCATGCGCACGTGATCTCGCGCGGGGTCGGGGTCGGGTGTCTGATTACGTGACGCAAGCAACGGCTTCAGCGCGTTCGCGTCCAACAGTAGAGTCCGTCGTAATTTCGAAGCTCACGACAACACCGTCGACTATCCACACACACGAAAGTATCTCGCTGTCTCTGGCTTTCTGTGCCGCTGGACCTAAATGTCTTCCCTGCCGCCGCTCGCCCTGCCGCTGCATGACGCCCTCCTACTCGTGTGTCCATCTTCGTCGAAAAAGTGAGGACGAAAACAGAACAATCTAGCCGCACCCTTGACGTCTGCCCAGATGCCGGTTCGAATAGTCACCTGGAATGGTACGTGTCGCAGCTGGTGGCTTTGAACTCCTGCTGACGAGTGTGCTGACGGGACAGTGAACGGGATTCGCAACCCGTTCAAGTATTCACCATGGAACCAAGCCAAGACGCTCAAGGTGCTTTTCCTCGAACCCTCTCGACATAACCTCCCTGCCCGATGAAGCGAGCGACTGGCCAAATCTGCAACCGAAGCTGACGGCCAGGCCATGTTTGACGTGCTCGAGGCCGACATTGTGTGCTTCCAAGAAGTCAAGACACCCAAGGCGAACATGGCGGATGACCTTGTTTTCATCGACGGGTGGGACGCCTTTTACAGCTTCCCACAGAGCCAGACGGGTACGAAGATCTGCCAGGGCGCTTTTGCTTCCGCAGCTGACGGACAGGCTACTCGGGCGTGAGCGTGTACACGCGCGACAGCAAGTGTGCTCCTACACGGGTGGAGGAAGGCGTGACAGGCGTCTTGCAGGTTCCAGGCACCAAGATACGATACATGGACCAGGCGGCAGCGCAGCAGATCGGCGGTTACCCTACGGAGCCGCAGCTGCAGGCGGCGGGGCTGGGCCGGGAGGTGATCGACAGCGAGGGTCGCTGCCTGGTGCTCGACTTTCCGCTGTTTGTGCTGATCAACGTCTACTGTCCGGCGCGGCGCAACGACGAGCGGACAGGCTACCGGGACGCCTTTTTTGTGGCGTTGGACGCGCGGGTCCGCAATCTGGCAGCGGCCGGCCGAAACGTTGTGCTCTGCGGCGACATGAACACGATGCGCGACCACCTCGACACGGCGTCCGTCTGGGGCCACAAGGGCCAGCTTCTGGACACGGAGGCGTTGCTGTTTGACGAGGACTATCGGACGCTGCGGGCGGCGCAATTGTTCAACGGCATGATACTGCGCAGCGGCAACAGCGACCTTGGCCACGACGACGACGACGACGCACCCCCCCGTCTCCTTCACGACCCCTGCCGCGAGCTACATCCCGACCGTACGGGTATGTACACATGCTGGGACACGCGCAAGAACCACCGGCCGGCGAACTTTGGGTCACGCATCGACTATGTGCTCTGCAGCCCGCCGCTGATGCCCCGCCTCGTTGCCGCCGACATTCAGCCGGCCCTGCTCGGGTCTGACCATTGCCCCGTTTACGTGGTGCTGCGCGATGACACTGCGGCTCAAACGGGCACGGCGCTGCACACGCTCGACGACCTCAACCCGCCCGGCCGCTTCGTGGGGGGACAGTTGCAGCGTGGCACACCGGCCTTGAAACGGCTGCCCCAGTCCGCACGCCGCATGGCTCCTTTTGCGAACCGCCAGCACATTGCGAGCCTTTTTCGACGGGCGCCTGTGGCATTGGCGGCACCCTCATCCGAGCCGGACGAGATTTCCAATTCGGACATTCCGCTGGCACGAACGACACCCAATCAACCACTTCCACCCCCTCTTCTCCACCCACTTCGCCAGACCGGTCAAGTGGCCGGTCAAGAGGCCGGCCAAGACACGGCCGGGCCAGAGATACCAGATGCGGACAACACTTCGTCACCGGCACCGCTCGTGGCGCTCCGATTGGCCTCGACAGCAAAGGTTGTACCAGCAGCCTCAGCATCAGAGCCGACTTCGCCGACCTCGCCAACCTCGCCGACATCCCCGACTCGACGTGGCAGCGCAACCCCGCTTCCACAGCAGCCGCAGCAGGCGCCCCAATCTCGCAAGGCGCTAGCACGCACACCGTCACTGCTACCGTCACAGTCGCAAGCCGCACCGGAAGTCCCAAAGCGGTCTGCCCGGCCAAGCTCGTCAGCCCCCGCGTCGCCCATGCGTGCGGTCAAGAGGACGAAGACGGGGGTGCAGACGTCCATCAGTTTTTTCCTACAGCCGCGGGCGAAAGAGACGGGGTTGCAAAAGGAAGGGGGAAAGGTCAAAAAGAAGGAGGGGGGGCGGGATGAAACGAAGGCGAGTGGGCAGGTCCAACAGAAAGCAACGCCAGAAGCTCAAAAGGCGCTAGGCCAGGATCAGGACAGCCGAGACAGTGATGGAAAAGGCGCGACCGGGACGGCCAAATCAGGCCCAGCCGAGATGCCAGAGGACGTGGCAGCCGACGGCTTCTGGGCCGAGGTCAACGACGCGGCCGTGGCAGGCTGGTCGGCGCTGGGGCTGGGCCAGCGACAGGCGCCGTTGTGCGAACACGGCGAACCGTGCAAGACATATGTAACGCGCAAGCCGGGCGTCAACAGCGGGCGGTCTTTTTACATGTGTGCACGACCGCCAGGGCCGCTGGGTAAGCGCGAAAAGGGCACGCCGTGGCAATGCACCACGTTTGTTTGGTGTCGAGACTGGCGACGGCAGGGACGAGAAGGTGAGGCAGAGACACGGGAATAGCACGTTTGCATTGGATAGAGACGAGAAGAACAGCAGGCAAGGAGAGCACAGAGCACAGAGCACAGAGAGCCGGAGCACAGAGAGACCGAAGCACGTGACCCACAGATTTGAGAACACACACTTCATTAGGAGAGGCAAGCACAGCAAGCACAGCAAGCACGGTAGGTACAGTAGGCGCGGTAGGTACAGTAAGCACAAAAGCAGAGTAAAGCATAGGGAGCACACCGGTCCATGCAGGGAGAAAAACCAAAGCAAGCCCACGCTCAACAAGACGCCAATGCAGAAGGGCAGGGCCAGCCCGCGTTAAAGCTGTTTAGGCGGCGTCGCCGGCAGCGCCGCGGACGATGTCGCCCTTGCAGATGGGACAGGTGCGGCGGCGGGTGGTGAGCCAGGGGGTGCTGTGAGGTTAGAAGGGGTAAAACGGAGAGAAAAAAAAAGAAAAAAAAAGAAACAAGAAACAAGAAAAAAAGCAAGGAAGAAACTCACATGCACGTCGCGTGGAACTCGTGCCCACACGGCAGGCTCATGACACGGTCGCCGGCGACATAGTCCTCGAGACAGACGACACACTCGCTCTGCATGAAGCGCGGCCGGGACGGCGGCAACACGACGGGGTGTCGGGACCGTCGCTCGTCGCCGGGCACGCCAGTGGTGGTGCGCGACCGCGGCCGCGGCAGCAGCGGTGTGGTGACGGTCGGCTGCATCTCGGCCTGAGCTGGCGACGGAGGCCGGGACCCGTTGGGACTGGAGGCCACGGGACTCGACGGGGCGGCACCGGGCGGCCGGTAAATGTGCACCGGCAGCTGGTCGACCACGGCCTTGGGCGCCCGCCACGCGCGCTGTCGACACTGCGTCCGCAGAAAGAGCAGCACACACGTAATGGTGACAATCGCCAGCAGCGGGCTGGCCACCAGCACCAGCAGCGTGTCCATCAGCGGCAGGCCGCCCCGCGTCGGAGCAATCGTCACCGACAGCGGCCGCATCACAAACGGCTCGGCTCCTGCAGGTCCGGCCGCCACCTGTCGTCGTCGTGTCGCCGTCTTGGTCTCCTCGTCGTCCGCCTTGCCGTCCGTGGGGACATACTCGGCCAGCACCCACTCCCGCGGTTGCCGCCGCTGCCAGAACCACGACCGCTTCTTGCCGTCCTCCTCCGTCTTGGCCGTCACAGCGGCCGCTGCGGCTCTGGCCTCGGCGGCTTTGGCCTCTGGCTTGGCCGACCGCCGTTTCAGCGCCGCCTCGCCCTCGAGTGCCGCACTCGCCGCCAGCGCCGTCAACAAATGTGCCGTGGTGTGAGCGGTGAACACGGACGGGATCAGCACCCGCGACGTGTCTCCGCTCGCGTACATCTGGATCAACGGCCCGCCCTTGCGGTCGTCACCCACAATCACTGCCACCGCCCCACGACGCTGGGCCCACATCACCTTGGCAAGGAACCCGCAGCCGCCCCGCCTAAGGAGCACGATCTTGCCTGCGATTTCTGCGCCCTCCTGCAGCGACTGGATGTTGCCGTGCCGCGACTCCTCTTTATCGTTGTTGGCCGCCGCCGCTGCAGCCGCCTTGCCCGTGCTGGGTGGCTTTGGCACCGCCATCGCCGCCGAGCTGCCGCCCGTGGCCACAGGGGCTGCCACCGTCTCGGTTGCTGCAGCCGCCGCCGCCGCTACCGCCGCCATCACCGCGGGCCGCGCCGCCGCCTGGCCGCGGGCTACCGTGTGAGCCTGTCGCAGGTAGTTGCCAATGGCAAAGTCCTCTAGATAGTCGTCTGTGCCGTCGTCCAGGTTCGCCTCCGTGGGCAGGATCGGTGCCCCGTCAGCCGCGCGCCGGCCATCCCAGCCCGGCACGTCGCTGCAGCCCAGCTCGCCCTGCGGTTCGACATCGTCCTCGCCAAAGCCGGCACCGATCCAGAGGATCGCGCTCAGCCCGTCCTCCGGCAGCTCGGCCCCAAACGCCGCCGGTCTTGCAGGGAAGAACGTGCTATTGTCCTCTGTCAACGAGATCGCTGCGTTGGGCGGAAAGAGTCGGAAGGCAGGCACCGCCATCAGCGGCTTTTCTGAGGGCTCGGAGATCAAGGCCGCTTGCACAACCACGAAGACGACCACGGTGAGCGGCGCCAGCACGCACAGAATGCGGCCGAGGAGCATCATCTTGAAGCGGCCGCGAGTGCAAAGTGAGAGTATTGGAATGGTGGCGTGTGTTGCTATGTAATAGGAAACGTGCGCAAAGGATTTCGTAGGAGACCGTCGGACTTGGCGGAATCGGGTCGGAGGATCGCTCGCTGAAAGAAAAGGCTAGGTCGCAGAGAGGAATCGAGATTAAGTACTGTTGAGAACAAAGTTAGTACAACTGATTCTCCGAACCCTGTCGTCCTCTGCGTGTAGGTCGCAAAGACGAGAATAGGGAAAAGGATGGGGGGGTCTGAACAGATTGGAGAGGGGAGCAAGGGCGGGTGAGAAGGCAAGACTTGCTGTTGGCTGGGACACGACAGAAAGCACGAGACCCCCGGAGAATCGTAGGAACGGCGCGAACTGGCGTACCAAGCAGGGCGGTCTCTGCCGCAGAGTAAGGAGTGTTGCACCGCACGGTAATGGAGTCGTCGATAAATGGGTGCTGTAGCCGTCGCACGAGAGCAATCACGGCCAATCGCAAGGGCGTTTCTGGTGGCGGCAAGAGAGGGAAACGAAGACGAGGCCGAATCGAGAGACGACGGGCGTCGACACGGACGGGCTGCGGACAGGTCGTCGGCGGCAACGGGACCGAAATGCGACGACAGGCCAGCAAACGCGGCCGGGACGCGCGGCTGAGAGCGCACCAGTACGAAAGCCGTTCCTCCTCGAGACGGTTGGCGATATCGAGCAGAAACCGAAAACGATGCCGCCTCGGCCAGGGGCCGCGATGGGCTGCTTGTTTCTGTTGTATAGGAGCGCGCAGGGATCGGCGCGAGAGAGGAAAAAGGGGGACGACTGCGAAAAAGGACGGCGACACGATGTCCGAGGCAAAAGGAGAAGCGGTTGGCGGGCGAGGGCAGTCACCAGATGGCGCCTGTCAGCCACCCGTTCTGGGCTAGAATGGGTGAGAGCGGAGGGGCCACTGATCAGCACATGCCCGATAAGATTGCCTCGCCATGGCGTGTTCCCGTGGCTTTGCATGCGGAGCACGTCGTAGGGCGGTGTGGCGGCGCCACGCTCCCACGGCTCCTCTCTGTGGCTCATCCTTCTCGTGGATCACGTGCCTCGGCAAGAGGCGGATGCGTCTCCCGGCACCACATTGTTCCGCCCCGTTATGGCCTGATTTGCCCGGCATCGTTTCCTGCGGGAAAAGCTTCTCGTCTCCCGTCAGCCGATTTCGTCAACACCCCCCCCCGTTTCCGCACCCTCAACGCCCATTGCCCATCCATCACCATGTTCCGCACCGCCGTCTCCCGCCGCGCTGCGCCGGCTGCCCGCCGCTTCTTCTCCTCCCCGGCTCCGGTCCAGGGCGAGACCGCTTTCGTGCGCGAGCGCCGTGCCGTCAAGGAGCACGCCGCCGGCTCTGCTGGTACGTGCCATCGTTTCGCCGCCATTGCACTCTTGCCGATTGCTAACGTCTACTGTGTACAGAGCTCTGGCGCAAGATCTCCATCTAGTAAGCCCAACCGTCTTCCCCCGAGCCATTCGACCCCGTACGATCGAGACGCCGAGCCGGCCGTCCCTTTTTCCGAATCCCGCTTTCTTTTGTCTCTGGAGACTCGCCTCGCCCTTTACACTGCTAACCAAGCACAGCGGCGTCATCCCCTGCCTGATTGGTGCCGGCATCAACGCCTACAACCTGTGGAACGAGCACTGGGAGCACTGGAGCCACCTCCCGCCTCTGGAGGAGCGCGTCGAGTACTCGTACCAGAACATCCGCAGCCGCAACTTCTCCTGGGGCGACGGCGACAAGACCCTCTTGTGAGTGCCAGCCGACTTTCTCTTTTGTTTAGGGCCCTCTGTGGGCTTTGTTTAGCTCGTGGCGTTGTATCGTCCTCATGGCTAACCCATCCGCAGCTGGAACCCCAAGGTCAACTACCACAACAAGGACAAGCTCGCTTGAGCGGGATGTCAGCCATGTCTGATATGGAGGGTGGATTGTCTTGAGCGGAGGAGGGTTTGTCGCATGAAGGGCGTCGCTGTATTGTTGATTTGGGCTTGGGCGCACATGCACAGTTAGTTGCGTTGAGACCAGATCAATCATACTCGTATTTGTTTTTGCCCTCGTCCGTCCCGATGCCGCAACTTGCCCTGCCGCAATTTGCTCTGCACACGCCTCGTTTGTACGGTAAAATACGACCGGGTGAAGCATGCGGAATCGTAAGTCGTCCTGGTGCTGATGGAATGGCCGCTTAGATTTCTCTGCAATGTTATTGGACAATGCGACAGAGGTCAACCCCTCCAAGACGCTACCTGTATTTTACTGCATCAAGCGCTGTAATGTACCGGGCGAGGCACGATGCTTTGCTACACCATCTCCAACGTTCGCATGACGGTCCTTGTTATTTGAGAGCATCCTAGACTAATCGAAACTATCCAAAGGCACTGAACTATCCAAAACAAGCAGTGATTAAAGGATCCGTGAAAAGACACGAATGCATGGCAGAAATTGCCGAGTGGCCACAGATTCACAGTCACGTGTTGTCGAGCGGTACATGATGACAACGTCGTGCTGCGACCACTCGAAGACAGAACGGGAGGAGCACGGACAGAATGAAAAACAAGTTGGGAAAGCAAAAACATACGAATCAGTAGAACAATTCTGCTCGTTTCCACCTACCAACAGCACAATCCGCGGCATGCCACCGCCTCCGAGCACACGATTTGCTCTCGCTCTCCTTGCCGCTTCTTGCTCTTCGTCTTGTTGCGTCTCCGCGAAGTCAGCCCGCTGCTCCGCCTTTGCAATGTAGGATAGGTTGTCCAGTTTTCTGGCCATTGCTCTATTTTGGTCGCCCGCGCACTGTACTTGTCAGTCGGATCTTTGCCTGCACCTGTGGTTTCTCGCCGCCCTGGGGAATGGAACGTACCATTGCTTTCGGGGTACGGACTGAACTTCATATCGGCATAGCGCGAAGGGCGCATGTCCGTATAAAGAGGCGTGGATCTAACCAGAGATCTGCCACGGCGCCGGGGGCGCGGTCCATGGTCTGAGCCTGCCGGGGACGACGACCCGGATACGTGGCTGCCCGTCTCTTCATCGCTGGATGAGCCAGACTCGCTGTCGTTGTCGCTTTGGCCCGCCGACGACGTAGATGCCGCCTCGTTCTCGAGTGTCTCGCCAGTGGTCTGAGGCGGCACCGGAATGCGAGGCACGCCGACCTCTCGCAAAACTCGTACGAGCTGAGAGGGCACAGTACGTCGGGCAAATTCGGCAGGGGCAAGTCGGGGCGTCGGCGGAGGTTCCGTCTTGACGTTGGCATACATGTCGGAATCGGAGTCTTCGTCTTGCGTGCGCCTGTTGGAGTTGGACGGGCCGGCTTCTTCTTCGTCGTCTGTCATGACGAAGCGAGCACGGCGGGCTTCGCGGCGGTTGCGGTTCTCCCTGGCTGTCTCTCTCCTGGGCTTCTTGGCCGAACGGGTCTCGGTACGACCCCTCTCTCTGGGGCTGCGGCCACGGCCCTTGCCTTTGGGGCTACGGTCACGACCTTTGCCCTTGGGGCTACGGCCACGGCGTGAAGGCCCAGGCGGGGCAGACGTGGAGGGCTCACGGGTGGACTCGTAGGCGTGGGCAACAGGCGTCTGTGCCTCAGCGGCGTATGTCGACGTCGACTGCTGATTGTCAGACGGCGGAGGTGGGGCTGCAGGCGTCGAGTGCTCTGCGGTAAAGCTGAAAGGCGGGGCAGAGAACGTCGGGTACTCGGTGCCAAAGTAATAAGGCGGAGCAGAGGAGGTTGGGTACTCGGTGCCAAAGTGGGAAGGGGAGGCAGACGATGTCGGGTACCGGGCAGCAAAGTTGAAAGGGGGGGCAGTGGACGGCGGGTACCCGGTGACAGCGCTGAAAGGCGGAGCAGAGGACATCGAGGACCGCATATTAGTATAAGCATACGCAGGGCCCGAGTCGTAAGGTTGATAAGCAGACGTCGACCAAACAAACGAGTCCCACACCGGCTCGTCGTAGGGCTCCATGTCAGCCACCGGGGCTCGCCAGATCGCGTTCAAGTCCGGGGCCGCCACGGGGACCGGAGCAAGCATGGGGACCGGAGCCATCATGGGGACCGGCACCATTGTGTGGGCAGGAGAGGTCTTCAAAGCTGGAGCTGCCATTGGAGTTGGAGCCAGCATGGGAGTAGGAGCCGGCATGGGAGTTGGAGCAATCATGGGAGTAGGAGCCGGCATAGCCGGTATGAGAGCCGGATCCGACCGAAGAAAAAGCTTCCTCAAAGACCTCTCCAGCTGGTCTTCATCGAGGATAGCATTCTGAGGGAAAAGCATCGTCATCTTGCGTGGAGCAGACCCCGCTGCATCAGGCGCCTCGTCAGAGAACCCATCGTCCACTCTGCCCTCATCGGCCACAGATTTGCCCTTGCCGTGGGAACGTTTGCGAGAGCCACGCGGAGTGTCGTCAAAAACATTCAGCAAGCGATTGAGAAACGGATCCTCCTTCGCGAACCGGTCCCCGAAAATATCGATCAAGGTCTTCCTGCGAGACAGAATTGGCAGGCTGAAGTCGCCAATAGCTAAATATTGGGTCGTTTGGTCAGCAAAAAGTGTTCGAATGGGACTTGTGGCTCACACGTACATCTGCGGATTTGTTCCATCCTAATGTAAGGACGAGAGCGGCGACGCACGCGGCAACGCGTTCTGCGTATGTTTATGCGTCGCCAATGATGCATCTTGACCTTGACGAGATGAAGACAGTACATGTCCATGCAACACACAAATTCTCGGCGAGGGGCAAGGGGGGAAGCTTCAAGAAAACAAAGTGGGAAGAGCTGGAGATTGTCGAGGACACGCGGAAGGCAAGCCTGTAGCTCAAAGTGCCCCTGGATCAGGCCAAAAGGAGCGCAAGCCAAGTGGGAAAATCAATAAGAGTGATCGTTTGGGAGCCAAGCTGGCCTGTGAAGAGAGGGAAGTGAGGTTGAGGGAGATGAAGATATCCAAGAAGATTTCCAGAGGACTGGTCACGGCTTTATATATCCCAAAGACCGCGCGACGTGATGGAAAACGAACATAAACGACATCGGTAAAAACTGCTCATGGATTCTACCTTGTTTCGGGACGATATGGTCGCCGGTGGCACGAAGGGAGCAATATGGCCAGACGAGGCTAAGAAACGGCGAGCTGCATGCGTACGCAGCCTAAAGCGGAAGTCGAGCTTCTCGGTGAGCTCCCAACTTATCAAGCAATTATTGTGATACAAGGAGGTCGTGCAAGCCTCGGATTACCAAACAGCACCGAATCGAGAAAAAACAGCCGCCACAGTGACGATGAGGCAGGCCAAGCTGTCTACAGAGCACCCTCCGCATTTCTGATGCCATCCGCTGCGGTAGAACACGCCAAGATGAGGCAAGAGAGCGTTTACGTGGCTGTGTTGTGCCTCCTGGAGCTGCTACGGGCATTTGCAAGGGGCTGGGGCACACGGTGCCGAGAGATCAGTCATCAATGATGAGACTGTGCTACACTTGCACAGGGTCCATACTGCGCCATAGAATTGGCCACATCCAACGAGATGAAGCTCGTATTCAGGGGCCGGCATGATTTGGTGATACCATGGCAAACCGACATCGGGCGCCAAATGGAAGCTGACTAACTGAGACATCGCAAGGCAGCAGACTGTTAAGCGAAGGGGTAGGTAAGCATGACGCGATTGGCTTGTCCTACAGAAACAAGTGGAATCGTGCCCAAACGACCACATCGGTGAGAGAGGGACCGGGGCTATGAAGCGACTTATCGGTGCGTCGCGTCCCCGATATGCGGTCGTTTCTCGTTGAGTAAACGAGGTGGTACGGTCTCGTATGCCGGGCAACTTTCAATGTCGTTGGCAGCACGAAGCAGGATAAACACGGCTTAAACACATGAGCGGAATTGGCAGTAGGCAGACAATTGTAGAGACAAGGAAAGGATGAAGAAACAATCGCACCAATTGCAGCGAGAAAAGGACAAAGCGACGTCGTCAAGTCAACTACGCGAGAGGACGGCTAAACTGGTGCCCGCTCCTGTCGACGATATCTTCAACCCACATTCAGATCCCACATTGGGATCCCACATTGGGATGGACAGCATGGACTTTAGCGGCAAGTGCCGGCGTAATGTAATGTCTGCCGGGCGACGGCACCGACGTCACGCCGAGTGGGTCGCCAATACATGGCGATGCGCATCTGCGCAGACGGTCGAAAAGAGGGTGTAGGCACCGGTGTGCGCTGTCGTGATGGATAATATTGGAAGGCTGGATGTCTTACAAGTAAGACGTAAGACGGCCCCACATCGGAGAAAAATATGGGTCATCACAGGCCAGCAGGGACAGGCAACGCAAGTGGGCCTTTGACATATCAACGGCTGCCAGACCATGAGGCGTGTGGAGGAAAAGAGAGACAGTTTGAAAAATACTCCGCGTTGTTTGGGCTTGCAAGCTAGCCAATACAAGTAACCGGCCGTTTTTAGCAGAAAAGAGAAGAGGAATCGACCTCGACGATTGAGCAAGAGATAAACGAGAAAAGGAGCGGCCCTCGACCCAGCCGTGTTGCGGCACGTCTCTGGCGCCTGGATTTGGGATGTGTGGGGCGCTACGAAAACAGGCCACTTTCATGGCTGTTGGTGCAGCTCGCCGCAACTGCGGAAGAAAAAAAATGTGAGACCTCTGCAAATGAAGAAAACGCGACGAAAACAAAAAACACGGAAGCTGAGGGAAAACGGAAAAGGCACAGCGGGGCGGGGTAAATGGGAATCGTGAGAAATGATCAAATGGGAAACGGAGAAAACGGTCCAGATCCAGCCAGGTCCTGGTCCAGGCCCATAGCGAGATAAAATAGCAGAAAATCAAGCCAATCCTTCCAATGGCCCAGGCTGCACGCAGGATTGGGCTCCGACGCTTGCTTGACACGTCAGCAAAAATCAGAGGGCTGTTGGAGGCGCGCGGGCCGGTGTCTGCAGCCAGACGCTACTCTGTACATATGTCTGGGCGTGTATCTTTTTGGGGGGGGGGGGGGGAAGTGGCTGTAGCACGGCGTCGCGGCGGCTTCAATAAAACATCGCCAAACGGAGCAACGGCGAGGTCGACCGTGCGCCGGCGGATGGTGACGCTGAATTCTCGTATCGCATACGGCGCCGCAGCAGCCGTTTTTCTCCGGTCGCCAGAAACAAAAACGACAGCAAGCAGTCGCTGTTTGTCGCTGTTCCTCCGCGACGACTCATCACATCCCACGGCTCTCTTCCGCCGTGCCATTGGCGAGTCTGCTCAATATTTCCCACTGCACCCCACCCCCCATAACCCCCTACCAATGTCTCTCGCTGTATTTTTTCTGGTGTTTTTGACTCTGCTTACGGAGCACTCGTATTTATCGGGAAAAATCGTCCGTATCAGACCACTCAGCCGTGCTTGGTGTGTTGCACAACAGTAGAGGGGGGAGCCCTCCCCTCCGTTTGAAAAGAGCAGGACAGATGACCGCCTAAACTTGCGGCATTTTGTCTGTTTCTGTAGCATCGGTGGGATTGCACATGCTGTCCGACCCCCCCCTTCCTTCCCTCCCTCCCCATCCCCTCGTTGTATCGGAGAAAAACAAGACGACACAAGAGGGCAGAAATCGGGGAGTACGCTGGGGAAAGATGAGACTGATTTGTGGGAGACAAGATCCAGCACACCGGCCTGGGAGAGAGGGGGGGAAGCCTCTGACGTGGCCGTCGACAACAGGCGCAATGAGAGACTGAGAAGGCCGGGCCGAACCTACAGCAGTAGGCACCACGAAAGATACGTGGCCGTCTCTGTTCGACCCTGTTTGCTCACTCATGGCCACCACTTCAACCCCCCTCCTCCCCCTCCCTTGGCTCATGCATCTTCCCGAATTAAGACACCAGGGGCCTGTGTCGAATAGTGGCCAATCTTATCGTAGGCCGTCTGCAGCCGTCTTCTTTCAGTAGGTGCTGCAGAAATGCAAGCACGCACCGACACCCTCCTAAGCCAGCTCCGTCATCCCTCCCTCACCTCGTTTGAGCAAACAGAATTCCCGGGCAGAGTAGCCCGTCCCCCCTCCAAGTCTTTCTTCTTCCCATAATACCCTTCTCTTCCCCCAACTTTCCGCCCAACGTTTTCTCCTCGCTTTCGAGCTCCAACTCCCCAACCCTCGACTCTTTCTCGACTCCTTCTTGATATCCTATTCTCTTCGAGCTTCCTTCCCCTCCTCGCCTGACGCGCACTTGCCTAATCCACCCAGATTTTCCGAACCTCGCTGCTATGTGTGTCATCTTCCATGTATGCTCTCGATCCTTCCCCTGCCTCTCTACCATATCTCACGGCCACACAGTACTACTACGGATGCGACCATGAGCGTCTCGTGTACGTTACCATGTGCACGTATCCCAGAACCGGTCGACGCTGCTTCGACGGGCCCCGTGATGTCAACGGCGAGGATATTCGCCCCAGCAGGTTTGAGTGAGTACAAAAGATCGCTGATGCCTCCCCCTCTATTGCGCATTTCTGACCGTCTCTCGCAGTCCGGTTCCCTGCCGTACGTACTTGCATATCTCAATCCTTCGAAGCCCCTCTCCCTCTGACAATGAACAGCCAGCTGCAGGCTCAAGACTCGCACCTGTTGGTACACCGGTATCCGAGATTATCTCAATAGAGAGCGAGCGAACGTCGTTCGCTACTAGAAAGAGCAGACGGTCTTCAGACATGGGACTTGGTACGACTCTCGGTAGGAAAGTAGTAGCTGTAGGAACATTGAATGCAATTTTTTCAACTCTATTCTCCGTGCGCCTCGCGTGCTTGCTTCATGCAATCTGTCTGTGTGTTTTTTTTTGGCTCCGTATCCTAGGATGCTATCATCTCTGCGCCTGTCGGGATGCTACCTCCACCGATCTGACCCCTCATATCTCGCTGGACAGCAGCCACCCCTGCGCGTCGTGCCTCAGACTTGGGCGAACGTGTACATACCGCAACGGAAGAAAGAGAAAAACACCTCCATCCCATCATCTGGTTCACTTCTTGCTTCCTTCGCTTCCGCCTACATTTGGCCTCGTAGTGCATTAGATGGGCTCGCTGCTGATCCACACTACGCTGCGAATGACCAGTATGCGTTTGATGCGTTTGCTACCCATGTCCCGTGAGCCAGTGTCTCTGTTTGCTGTGCTTGGGCCCAGCCTTTACATGGATGTAACGGGCCAATCAGACACCCCTCCCAACACTGCTCTCCAATTTCGCCAACCATACTTCGTACTCTCTCCAGCATCGCGAGTCTTCTTTTGACTCTGTGAATGCGCCGCGACCTGGAAATATTCCTGTCGCAATTCATGTGCCTGTCTATCTGGTGCTGTCTGAGCTTTCGGCATCCCCCTCTTCCCGCATTGCGACCAGCCAATATCCCGCGATGCAGCTACGGGCCTGACGCAACCCCTGCCCACGGTTTGCTTCGTGTGCGTCGTTTGCCTGAGGCACCTGCGGTTGTTGGCAGCCATACTCCCCCCCTCCCAGCAAGCCGTGATGCTGTCTCGGTGTTTAATATTCTACTGTCTCTGGTCCATTCTGGACATGTCTGTCCTGTCCCTTGTTTCTGTACTCATTTCACCCACCCTTCACTTTTCTGCTGTCCCATCGCCATCTTCAACTACCACTTGTGGCACCTCGCCTCAAAAAACTGTAGCCTGTGTCGACTCAATCAGGCCTTTTGGCAGCCCCGCCCAGCTACGACAGCTTGCTTGTTGATTTTCTGGTATGGACTCGCTTCCCGTCTGTCTCTTCCCCTTCTTTCCTCCCTGGTTTTCTCTCTTCTTTGCTATCTCGTTCATCTTGCCGTACCTATGCTCGGCGTCGGCGCTCCGTTTCGCACCACTTCAATCTCTTCCCTTCCCTCTTTGCCCCATTTCAGGCCGCTCGTAACCGCTCTGAATCTGTCATATTCGACTTACCCAGCCTCACATATCACGTCGAACAGCTACCCTCGTCACACCCACTTCTGAGCCAGCCTCCACTCGTACCCATCATCAGGTTAATTGGGCAGCTCCATTTGTGACACTGCATATCTGCGGGCCAATCAGTTTTTTCCCCGAAAGGCATCCAAATAGCGGCATGTTTGGTCTCGTTCTCATTTGATCGGAAGGGTATAAAACCCTTTGCATGGGCATTTCTATTCTCACTGAACTTATCCGCCAACTATTACTCTGAGTCTGACAAGGATCAACAGCACATTTCCAAGTTCCAACTGATGACTGCGTTCGGCCTTTGCCACAACACTGCACTGCCAAGAATGGACCGTTTCGATACGATGCCCGCCCACATGGGCTTTGGCTCGCAGAGCTCTCAGGTCCGGCCATTCATGGACCCAGTGTACATGTCCGACAATGGAGAAAGCTGGAGGAACCACCCGCCCAGGCGTAAGCAAAGCCTCCGGTTTTCCTGTTCTCCACGGTCCTTTCCTGTTGCGAGAAGGCATACAGCTAATAGCTCCGTAGTTACAGACAACGACGATGCTGCTTCGAGACCGCATCGGATGAAGGACGACCTCTGGAGGAGAGATGTCACCAACTCTGGTCATGTTGTACATCGCCGGATCTTGTCGCTCCAATCTGCCCCTCCTCGACAGTCGTCCGATCCAGTCCAGCCAAACACCCCGCTCAATGTATTCCAGATGGTCTGCATACCTTACTCCAACAACGCGAGAAATCACCCCATGCCTGGGGCTTCTCCCATGAGTCCGGCCTGGTTGCCATTCCGTGTTGGCCCTCTCTTGAATGGCATCGAAAGCTACATCAGACGACCGCCCTATCGTGTTTACGTCGGCTTTCCAAGCTCATCTCCGCCTCCAATGGCCCAGCAGGGCAGTCCAGGAGGCCATGTGCAGTCCGCTTCAATTCCCGGACACTACCAACACCACCGCATACCGCCAAACGCTCCCCATCACATCAACCAGGTCAATCAAGGAAATCAGCATATGCTGTCTCCTCGCCTCCAGCCACTGCCGCAGCCGCTGCCAGATCTGTCACGCAACTTGGACCGTGCATCCTCCTTTGAGGCATTCTTCGACGTCGACGCGACCTTTCCCATACCCATTGCTGGTGTGACATCAGTGACTCCCTTGCTCTCCCGGCCAGAGATGGTCGTTGGCAGTCCGCCTGCCAATTGCCCCACGCACGGACCAACATCTGTCCTCAACGGCACCCGTGGTTGGGCCGAACATTACCAACGGCTGTTCCTGAAGAACAGCCCAGCGCCGAGCATCATGGCCCCCTCATCGGAGGACATCGCCACGCCAGACTGGTAGGTTCACGCGCTCAACGCTGGCCGGCGCCCGCTTTTTGCAAGGAAAACAATATCCCATTAACACACGTTTCAGGGACTCGGATGATGGTGATATGATTTTCCCATTCTCCGACTACGACGGTGTTGGCAGCTACAGGCTGTAGCGACAGCAACAAGCACGAGATTCAATCGTCGCGCAGTTTGCTTTGGCCGGGAACAAGAGGAACGATCATTTGGAAGAAGGCACCAAAGACGCTGGAGAGGAACTGACAAACACACTGGGGGAGATACGCGGCACACTGGGAACATATGAATTTGGCGACGCGCATGGGGATCAGCATGGCGGCGATATTGGTATCGGGGACGATCTCGATTTTGACGTTGACGTCGAAGTCAGCAGTGAGCACAACGACCGTGGGAATCTGGACAACGTGCATGGGAAGATCGCGATGGACCACGCGATTGCGTTCGAGGTTTCCGGGGAGGACACCATAACGGTTGATGACTTCCTCTGCAACACTGAGGAAGTCTCTTCCGACCATGAGTTGTCTCAGGATGAGACTGTGTCGGATGATGAGCCAGCTTTCGCTGGCGCTACTCGATGCGGCTCTACGAGGTGGTTAGTAATCGCCCAGTCATCCCCCCAAGCTGCCATTTCTGACTGTCGAGTGTAGCTGCACTTCCTGCTCGTGAACAACTCTCCACAGCTACGAAAAACATGATGGATTCATGGATGGCATTCTGCCTGGCGTAGTCGGCGCTGAAGGATGGAGATCATGGATGTGAATGTCCGCTTGGCTGTCTTTTTTTGGTGCTTGATTCCGACGGTTCGTCAGTCGACGGTTGGTGGCCCTTTCTATGTTTTCTCTTCTTGTCTACCAACTTTCCCCTCTTCCCAATTTGTCTCATCGTATGTGCACCTTGGATATGTGTCGAACGTTTTGCATTCTTGTGTTTTCCTAATTACAATCATTACCTGTAGCTGAAATTGAGAGCCAGGAATTGTACCCGCGCCTGAAACAAAAACATGCAAACGCCAAAAAGTAATACGAGTACAGACGGGAAATGATGCTTATCCTTCCATATTCCTAGAATCGGCAATGCTTTCTATCCACAGTCAGCAGTCAGAGGAACCGAGCACCGTAAAGCTGTCGCCGTCTATGCGCACAGCACACCGCATCCAGCCTACCTCTTGAGAAACACGGATCTCTTGCGCATGAGCCCACAGCCAGCTGAAGTCAGGGAGAAATGAAGACTGGTGGAGATAGTTTTCGCAATAATTGAGCTCTCACAAATGATGGACGCCCAAAAGGGCAATATTGGCTCCATAAGATGGTGTCGCTTGCCGGGGAGGCCCCGGAGACCAAGTCATGGGAAGCAAAGCAGGGACAAGCAAATTTCTCTTGAGATGCCATGAGTGGACATGCCGCACCTCAGCATTCGCCGGGGATGCAGCAAAGAGGGGGTGCAAATCATCGTGAGAAGATGCTGCTATTCTTGACTGGGAGCCAGTTGCAGCATTTTGAGAATGAAAACAGTGATTGTTCATTCAGCTATCTACTCTACCTAGTATATTGTTGCCCTGCTGAATCCCAGTCCATGTGAACATGCCCATTTTTCTGTGTTTTTTTGTCGTTTTGTGTGTTTTCGTTTGCTTTGGGAGATCTGTGCTCCTTGTCTGCTCTGCGGGCAGATCTGTTCATATGCAAGCACAAATCCACCGCCCTGTCCGATCCCATGCGCGGATCAAATGCGAAATATCCCCCTCGTGTTGTCTTGTGTGGCAGGTGGCCTTGTCGAAGTGGTGGAAATGTGATGCAGATGCCAAAAAAATATCGGTGTACCGTCTGTTCCTTCCTGCGGCCACATTGGTGTGCAAGCTGTCTGTGCCAGAAATCGGGAAACCTGAAGTGAAGATTTGGTCAGTTGTGGTAGCAGCAATGCGGTGCAGACATGACATACCCAAGTCCAGCCAGGCGACAACCTCACATGCGAATGTTGCAGTTGGGAAGAAGAGTGAAAATGACAGAAAGGCTCCGTTTGGTGCAGAAAAACGAAAAGAAAAACATATGAGGTATGCAACTCATGCAACACTACTGCATGACGATATGCCGAGAGATCTAAATAGCACACCGGGAATTTTGTCAGAATCAATCAATGCGCCAGAGAAGAATCAGCAGGAAAAATCTCACCAGATCCGGAATGTTTCCGTGAAAAGGTTGCTCATGATGCTCTGGCTCAAAGTCGGTTGGTAGTTGGTCGGTTGCTAGTTGACAAGATCAATTAGCTCAGTCTCATCGCCGAAAGAAACGTTGGAGCTGGGCGATGTAGCAAAGTCCTGAGGCGGAGTCGGGATAGAGCCAACGGTGTTGTCTGCATTCTGCTCGACAGGAACCACGTTTGCACCGACACCGCCATAGACACCATGATTGCCACGAGCGCGACGACGAATCTCCGACGACCGACGAGGGTTGTACCTGTAGTTGGGGTGCTGCTTTTCAACTTCGCGCTTGATTTCGCCAGCCATGGTGTGATAATAAATTCGGGTCTCGTCATCCTCCTCGTTCCACTGACGTCCCAGAATCACAGCTGTACTTGTCAACAAATAGAAGTTGAAAAGGAAGGAAATATATCTTACAGATCTCATTGTTCGAAAGCTCGGGGTTGGAATTCTTGATCGCCTTGTGGTGATCCTTGCGATACAGGATGTATGCATTGGGAGGGCGCGGAATCCTGACAGTCCCGTTGGGGCCCGGGCGACGGGTGTTTGTCAGAGCTTGAATCCCAGCATGGTTGAAGCTGTACGTCGCCATGCCAGCTGGAAAGCCAGGAGGAACCCAGACATCGAGCTGACCAGCGTGAGAAATGAGATTCTCAGGACGGAAAAAGCTGCCCCGGGCAAGAAAATAGCGATCGGGGTGTGTTCCGCTGCCGTCAATGACATATTTGACCATGTTGTCTCCCACGGCACTGTTGATAAATGAAACTATTAGCAGATGTTCCAGAAAGCAGAATCAGAAACAATAGACTGACGTCGCAAAGTTGCGAGCAATGTAGTGACGGCCACCCTCATCAAGGATGCGGAACGTCGGGCCGGCAATTCCAATGACATCGTGACCAGGCATCAGCTGGATTGAAAGGCTCTCCCAGAACTGAGCAAGAATGCCAGGGTCAATGGTTGTGGTGACGGGATTGCCGTCGATGGTGATGCTATAAAGCATCGCAGAAAGGTGCTGAACGTCCATGGCAGTGCAAGCCCAATTCAGCCTGGGCAGAGAAGGATTGACGAGGGAATTCAAGTCTGCGAAGGAAAATGAGGGAAGCTTTTTGGGGGGGGGGAGATTTAGTTGATCGAAGACGGATTGGGGTTCGGGCGGATATTTCTTTGTTGGTATCCCAATACTGTGAAGAGAAGGCGGAAGAAAGGATGCAAGGGAGGGAGAAGGGCCCTATTTAAGGTACGCCCAGGAATCTTCAACTTTTCGGGAAAACCAAATTTTCCTATTGACGTTTATTGACGTTATTGAGAACTGAGAGCTCTATTGACGAAATCTTGAATAGGATCCACTTCCGTCGAACAAGTGATGCCAACGGGGGGAAAAAAAAAACGATCAATTAAAAATAAACGGGAGCCTTGGAGAAAAAGACGGCCCGACTCTACTTTCTGAGAGGGATCTGATAATTACCTCAGATCTCAGAAGACTTCAGGAGCCAAAATTTCCCCATCGATGCTCGTCGCAGCAACACGATTTATTTGATCCCCAAAAAATTTCACTCATCCGAATCGTACCTAATAGATTTACGAACAGGATAGGAACAGCTGAAAGCAAGCTGTGCGAGGCAGACTCGATACAACATTGCTTGTTGACCGCAGATGCAAAGTCGCTGGCATTATTTCTCCTTGAATTACCTGGCGCAGCAAGCCTTGAAACCGATTGAGAGGCCCTATGGGAAATCGAATTGATCAAATACCGTGAGGCCATAAGACAACTGTGGCAGTGACAAGCATCACCGTATTTGTGCAGTTGAATAGCAACAAGTGCAGACACCAGCGCAACCGGGCCTTGACGATGAGCACATTCGCAAAACTCCCAGGCTCCCGGGAGTCCAGTGACACGAATGGAGTGGCCGATGATCTGGAAACTCAAAGCTTGTTGGAGGAAGACGATGACAGCAGCGGCAGCATGACTGCCGGCCCGCCGACAGCTCCTGTGGTTGGCGGAACTGCACCAACATCGGACACAATGGTGGCAGTCGCTGATGCACCAAGAGTCTATGGCGGCGAAGGAATGGCAGGTGGACCTGAATACAATAGTAATGAGGTGCTTATCGGCGGCCGCTTCATGGTAGAGACGGGCTCTGAAGGCTTCTCTCGCACGATCCGCAACGACCCAATCGCGGCGGCGTCGGCGCTATTCTCGCGGGCAAAGGCATTTCACTTTGATGTGGTGGTGGTTGACGACAATGATCGGCTGCAGCAGCATGTACTCTGCTCTGTCGACCCGGCTGGAAACGACCAGACGATGGTGGTGCTGGGCGGGCCCAACTCGGCGCTGACGATGCAGGCGCAAGCGATGGCTGGTCCATTCAGCGTGGGAGTTCCCAGAAATACTCAACTCCAGGCCCAGCCGATGCCGCCGCAGGGTGCGACACCGACGTATACCCAGCACATGATCTACCAACAGAACGGGCAGTTCCATGTCTTCAACAGCCAGCCCTCGACACATGTCATGACGCAGGCAGAGGCCAGCAACGCTTTTGACCGTGACATGACTGGCAATGGAATGGGCAGCAGCGGTGTGGGGGACGATCGCCCTGGCACCCCTATTGAGGACAGGGTCATCACGGCAGAGTCTGAAGAGATGGCCTGGCTGCACGACATGGACAGGATGCAGGCGGAGGCGGAGGCAGCGGCGGCAGCAAGCGCGGCGGGTAATGGCAATATCATCGAGGAGGAGGAAGAGAAAGCCAACAGCGGCGCCTCGGACGAGGAGGCGTTCCTGGCCACTGGCGGCGGGACGAATCCGTTTACCGGCGACGGTGCCCTGAACTTCATCGATCTGCTGCAGAGCGGAAACGGCAGCGGCAGTGGAAGCAACAGCGCGGGCAGCACCAGCTCGTCTCTGGGCAAGCATGGCCGTGAAGACGACGTGCCCACGACCTCCATGGCGGCCACCACGCCCAGAAAGCGCAACCGGCTGCAGGAGGACCTCGACTACCTGCTGGGCCCCATGGGACAGGACGAGAATGAGCTGCGACAGCAGCTGGCCCGCGGCGAGCGACCGGCCGTCTTTGACGAGATCTTCCGCAGACAGGTGGCGGCGAGGACGACGGTGAAGGGACTGGGCCTGCCGGGCTACGACTACGACCTCGAGGATGGCTCTGAGGACAGGCTGGCGGAGTTTTTCAACCTGCCGCCGACCACCGTGCCGCCCCCGCCGGGATCGGGTCTGACCATGGCCCCGACCACAACTACGACGGCCACAGCCGGCGCAGACGACGCGGCCCCAACTGGCGAGGATGTGCAGTTTGCGCAGTGGACGACAATGTAGGACGGGCATCGGATGGAGTCGGACAGGATGGACAGGCGGACAGGACGGATAGGATGGACAGGATGGACAGGATGGACAGGATGGTCGGACGGGAATCGATTGAGGGAGGCAGTCGGACGAGGACTGTCGGACGAGGATCACGACGAGAACGAGGATGGTCGGAATGAATAGATACGATGCAATAGGGCGGAGGACAGTATAGACATTGATCCTGTACGAGCGCTGCCCATCAGTCGTCTCTAGCATACACAGGCACAGAAATGCAAGCAGTCAATCCGCGGCGCTCACCAAAATCGTCGGCCGTCCCAATAAGCTTTTTCGTTTTTCCACCTGTCACTCCACTCGTAGCGGCAAAAACGGATCATTTCCCCAGATGACAGCATCGGCGCCGTCTCTGGCGCTGCGGGTCATGCCAGACTGGCCATGTGGTGCCGTCGCAGCAAAAAAAGGCCGCCATGACGGCGAGCCAGCTACCATCGCCTGACGCTGACCTCACAATCGCCTCACCTTGCTCACCTCCCCCTCCCAGCGCATCTTTCGCTGCGGCCCCAATTTTCCAGCCACCAAATTTTTTTTTTCCAGAGGGCAGCAGTGATTCATTAGCAGTTGGGTACCCACCTCCTCCCCGCCACCACATTGTCTCCACTACCTTCCTCTCATTGCCCCACTACCTTCCTCTCGTTGCCCCACCACCTTCCTCTCACTGCCCCACTGGCGACCTGCTCAACGGCCTTTTGAACAAGCTCGACAGCTCTGTGGAGTCCAAGCGACAATGCCAATTGCCATGGCGACGACAGAGCGAGAAGGCCTCCAGAGGTGAGGTGGCGAAAACGAGTGAGGATCGGCGGGTGGCCAGCGGCAAAGCGGCCACGGCAACCAACGAGCAACGGCCAACGGCGGGACAGACCCGAAGCTACTGTTACAGCGGGAGAGGCCTGTAGCCATAGCGGGCCTGCCCTACGACTGGCGACAGCCAACGGCTACCCCTCCTTCCTGATCCGGCGACCCCGCGGCAATGAATCACGAGACTGCGTCCTGACATATCAGGCACAAGGAAAGGCGAGCGGGGATGGTCACGAGCGCCACAGGCAGTAATACCTGACACATCAGGCATCAAGCCATTGGACCGTGAGATGGCTGAAAACGGCCAGAGATGGCCAACACAGCAGCCACAACGGCCACCCACAAAGTACGCCGAGCGAGACACCCAAAGATCGAGCACCACGCGCTGCATTCGACCCCTATATACAAATCAACTAGACCAAAAATGAACGGAAATGGACAAAGGCCGTCCCAGTCTCTTGCTGTCATCTGCTCGGACTTCTGACTCTCCACACACCCTCTTTCGGATTGTCTCCTTTGTCTCGCCTGCCTCCCTTTTCTCCGACACAACCCCCTCCCTACTCCTCCTGGTACGAGATCTTGCGCATCTCGCCCAGCCGACGCCGCGCCGCCGACAGCGAGTTCTCCAGCTGCAGAATCTCCACCTGCTGCTCCATCTCCTGCACCTTGAACTCGTGCGCGCCCAGCTTGCTGTAGTCGACCGCGTCCTCGGCCGACGTCCGCAGCAGCGCCTGCACCTGCCGCACGAGCGCCCGGCACGCCGCGCCCACGGCCTTGCTGGCCGTCTCGAGGCCCTCCTGCGTGCGGCTGGCGAGCCCGCCGACGGCCCGCACGCGACTGGCAGCCACCAGCTGCGCCGTGCTCGCGGCCACGTCGTTGGACGCCACGAT
This sequence comes from Leptographium radiaticola, assembly GCA_019925535.1. Classification (NCBI taxonomy): domain Eukaryota; kingdom Fungi; phylum Ascomycota; class Sordariomycetes; order Ophiostomatales; family Ophiostomataceae; genus Leptographium; species Leptographium radiaticola. Next base: position 1,638,888 of record JADHKK010000002.1, read on the forward strand.
CAGCTGCTCGGGGCTGTTGCGCCCGCCCAGCACGCCGTCGGCCGTCTCGATGAGCGTGTTGGTCGCGGCCGCAACCGCCTTGGCCGCCGAGATGAGCCCCTCGGTCCAGCGGTTGTTCTTCTTGTAAAAGGCCGTGCTCGACGACGCGCCCCGTCCGGCCTGCACAATGTCGTTCTGCGCCGCCGTCGCCGCCTTGACCAGCTCTGCCACCGCCGACGTCACCGCCGCCGCCGCCGCCAGAATCGCCTCGTGCACCTGCACCTCGTACGCCGCAAACCGGTCGCGCGGCTTGTTCCGCAGTGCCGCCAGCCGCGCCGCGGCTGCCTCCACGGCCTTCATGGCCTTGGCCAGCTCCTGCTCCACAATCGCTCCCGGGTCGCCGCCCTTGCCCAGCGTGAAGCCCCGCGGCAGCACGTCCACCAGACGGTTGAGCGCCTGCAGCGCCAGCTGCACGTCGTTGTTGCCGTTGATCACCACGTCCGTCCGCTGCAGCGCGTCCAGCCCGTCCAGCCGCCAGCTCTGCAGGTTGCGGAAGAAGCGTGCCGACGCCTGCGCCGCCGCCCGCGTCGACCCCACCAGCCGGTCGTCGTCGCCCGTCCGTCGCGCAATCCCCTTGACGCTCGGCACCAGGTCGGCCACCGCCGAGGCCAGCGTCGAGATGTTCTTGGGCAGCTCCGCCAGCGCCGCCGGGGGCGTGTTCGGCCCGTCCGCAATGTAGTTGTTGAACGACGTGGCGCACTCCATCGCCGCCGACGACGCCTTTTCCACCTGCGACAGCAGGTATGGCGGCGTCGCCGACGGGTTGCCCGCATGCAGCGTCGAGTCGAGCTCGTACAGCGAGTCATCCACCCGCGTCGCCGCCGCGTCCAGCACCGCGTCCACCAGGTCGTCCAGTCGTCCCACCACCAGCGAGTCGATCTCCCGGTCCGCCGACTGGCCCTCCTTCAGCACCTCCAGCTCCTCCAGCGCCTGGTCCATCCCGGCCTTGTACACCGCCAGCTCGTCCTCCTTGTCCCGCAGCGCACGCTCCAGGTCCGACGACCCATCCCGCGCTTGGCCCCGCGCCGCCTCCAGCGCCTGCGTCTTCTGCCGCAGCGCCTCCTCCAGGTCGGCCAGCTCCCGGTGGTACTTGGACACCATCGTCGACAGCTCGTTGCCCTTGGACCGCTCCAGGTTGTCCGCCCGCTCCTGGGCCAGCCGCAGCTCCCGCTGCAGCCGCTCCGAGTCGTCCTTGCCGCTGCCCTTGGCCCGGTCGCGGTCGTGCAGCGCCCGGTCACGCTCCCGGATCATGTCGGCCAGCTCCAGGTTCTTCGTCTTGATCTCCCGCTCCAGCTTCTCGCGCCGGTCGACCGCCTCCTGCGCCGACGCCGCCTTGAGCTGCACCGTCTTGAACTTTTGCAGCAGGTCCAAGTGCTCCCGACGAAGCTGCGCATAGAGCTTCGCCAGCGCTTCGTACTTGCTGCGCCACGTGTTGACCTGCTCCTGCAGCGCCTTGATCTGCTCGTCCTTGGCCCCGGCCTGCTGCCCCGCGTTCGCCTGCTGCTGCGCCAGCTCGCCCTCCAGTGCCTTAACCCGTGCGTCGTACTGCTGCAGCATCAGCTGGTCCTGCTCGTACTGCGCCCGCGCATTCAGGTTCTCCCGCTGCAGCTCCGCCAGCTGTCCCTGTGTCTGCCACTGCGCCTGCTGCGATGCCAGCGCCTCCTGCTCCCGCCGCTGCTGTTCGGCCAGCGCCCGTTGCTGCTCCTCAAACTCCTGCTGCGCCCGCTGCGCCGCCAGCTGTTGTGCCTGCGCCTGTTGCAGCGCCCGCTCCTCCAGCACCCGCTGCTGGTCGGCAAACTCCTGGTTCTGCCGCTCCAGCTCCGTCTTCCAAAACTCCGACATGTCGTCCGGCTCGTCCGACTTGGGGGCCACCGCCGGCGACGGAGCCCGCTCAATCTCCTGCTTCGGCCGCGCCGGCAGTGCCGGTGCCGAGCCCTCGTCCGCCAGCAGGTTCGGCGGTTCGCTCGGAAGCTTCGGGATCGTGATCAGCGACGTCAGGTATCGCAGGTTCGAGCATTCGTAGTAGAACTTGACCAGCCGGTAGTGCTCCGCGTCATATCGCTCGCGCAGCGGCTGCAGTGCCTCGTCGTCGCCCGTGGCTGCAGAAAACGTCAGGACGTGCACGATCGGTCAGCTCCCGACAAGACGACTCACTCTGATGCATGGCCCGCAGCATGCTCGTCACAAACTTGTACAGTCCGTAGCTCTCCTGCACCAGCGGCACCAGCGCCGAGATGCGGCACTCGTTGCCCGACTGCCGCAGATGCGCAAAGATGAGCTTCTGGAACTGGTCGATCTTGTCCTGCAGCGACATCAGGTCCGTGATGACCTCGTACCCCTCGTTCGGGTCGTTGATCAGCTTCAGCGAGAGGTACTCCTCGTACTCAAACGTCCCGTTGAAGTTGGGGTGCTCGTGGTGGAAGGCCAGCTTGGCCAGCAGATACCGCACGTATTCGTGGATCAGCGGGCCGTAGCCGCGCATGCCCTCGGCCCCGCGGCTCAGCGACTCGATCCACGACCGATTCGAGATGGCCTCCTTCAGACAGACCGGGTGGCCCTCCTGCAGCACCTTGTGGATCGTGATGAGCGCCTTGAACGTCTGCACCTCGTCGGCCATGACCGGTTGCCTGTCGTCGTACTGTTAAAAACGGACGTCCGACAACCGACCACCAGCTCGTCCGGCCGCCTCCACTCACACTTTCATGCCCGCCCAGAAGGCGATCGACGACTTGTTGTCCCATGTGTACACGATGCAGCTGCGGACATGCTTGCGCTTGGGAGCCGTCTCGTCGGCATTGGTCGCTTTTTGGATGTTGATGGCGAGCTCCTTGTCGGTCCTGCGTTGCGGAAAAGTGCCTGTCAGCTAGGGATTCCCCATCCACACCGCCGCTGCCGTTCGTGCGTACTTTATATGGCCTTGCGTCGTCATGGTGGGCAATGGAGTTCGCGGGGGTCGCGGATGATCCGGAGAGGAGTGAAACAGTCAAGGCTGGCGGGGAAAGCACAAAAGCACCGACAACGTTGCGCTGGCTTCGGATGTTCTCTGAATCAAAGGAGGAGAGCGCGCTGCACAGGAAAACTGGCTGGAAGCGCTTCGTCAAGCGATATCGCAAGATCAAGGCGGTGGTTGGGGGTTCGGAATCCTGATGCCTTGAGCTTCTGGGAAATTGCGACGTCAGCGTGCCGATGGCCGGAAAAACTGTCGGCGCGATGGCTGACTAATCAGAATGGCTCCTCTTGCCGCGCTCTTGCGGCAAAAAACGGTCCAGAAAACTCAGAATCATTCGAGAGCTTCGTGATCAGGGCGGAATAAACCTCGTCAAGAGCCAATCATTGCGATACAACCTGTGGACCTGCTCGATGGCACGACGCCCATGTCCAAGCAGTCCTGCGGGCTGGACTGCTCTCATTGCAGTTGGCAACTTAGCCATAGCCAGGCAACGACCAAAGAACTGGACAGTTTGCGGCGCTAACAGCTGCTGGCGCGGCGATAGAGACGACACGTATGGCTCTGCGATAGTCGGCCGCAGTCGGTGACAGTAATCAGAGACGAGAAGTGACAGGAGTCAATGGCAGCCAGCAATGACAGGGAAGTGGATGACGGCGATCAGATCTGGAAACATGGGTAGGTGCAAGAAACAACTGAAAGAAAATACAGCATCTAGGCAAAGTCCAGCAAAACCCGAACTGCGAACCCCCTACCACTTTGCGAACACGAGGTGGCTTGTTTTCTCGAAACGTCCTCTGAGCGTGTCGTGCCTACATACCAATGCGAGCCACATTTCACGATGCGCAGGCCTCAAGCTCACCGAGCCCGCAATATGTGGCGACAGAGTCTTTGAGTTGGACTAGGTTCCCTGTCTTTGGGACCCTGGAACGTGCCAAAGTCCAGTTTCAGCGCCGCTCAGCTTGGCCCACTCGGTACCTGCCTGCCACACCTCCAATACCATGAAAATCGCGGGATCTGGGGAACAGGGCCAACAGTCACGCAAGACCCGGCACTGTTCACCCGGAGAACCTAGCCATGCGAGGAGATGTGGATCTCGGACCGATATCCTACAATGTACAGTCGCCAAGCCTGCGTAATTTGAGTGCAAGATACGCTGGCTGTTCTGATAGGTGCATGTTTGATTACTGAGCTTTGGGAACGTGGCTCGGCAGACCTCCTGGCATACGGAGTATCCTCGGCCGTTGCATTTTTGTGGATAAGTTGTGGTCGCCGGAATGGCAACCCGAGCGAGCTGAGCGAGCTCATAGTCGGCGGGACCAAACTCCGGAACGTCCGTGTGCTCGAGCGGGATCTGGCTGCAGGTGGACGAATAAGATGCACTAGTTCTGAAACTGGTGAGGAGTACGCGTAGGGCCACGAACAAGGTAAGACGGTTCCATGCCGTAAGTGGTAGATTCCGCGCCGGCCGGCCCGCCCAAAAAGCGGTATGTTGGGTGGAGCAAGGCCTGGAACGGAGATTTCCGACCAAGAGACCAGGGGGGCGACTGGAAAGAGACAGAGACCGAGAGCGAGCCGTGCCGTTCTGTCAGTTGATTATTAACTGGCCGCGGTCCAGAGATGGCGAGCGGGAAAGCGGCCCCCAACGCGTGGCTAATCCGAGAGCTCGGCGAACGGGATACGGAGTAGCGACAAGAGACTCGAAAAGAGAGAGATCTGGAGCTCCATGTACGATGCAGTGCCAGCAAGTGGAACAGATTTTGTCTATCGAGTGCATTCCAGCTGTCTCGCCCCATTGTAAGTATCTCAAGATAGCACGGCACAGCGCCTTGTCGCGCCGATTACCCTTTACAGCCCCCCCACGCACCCCTCCCAGCAGTATTTCCCCGCTAGAGGTTTAGCGCTGGCACGGGCATGTCGTGCTCCACGTTGTCAACGGCAGGAGCTGGTCGGCCAACGGACGCTGTGACAGGCCCTGATGCCCGTCAAAGCAAACGGCTGCACTCGTCTCCCGACGAACTGACCATGGCAAGTGACATACAGAGTACGCGACGTGAGAAATGGTGGTTGCTCTCGGTTGAACAGACTGCACTAGCGGGGCTTCGCTACCAGCTTATTGTTTCGTGTGGAATCCACACGCGGCTTCCGCAAGTGGACATGGGCCATCATGCGGAGCACGGACGAGCCGAGCATGTTGCCCCCCGAGTGAGATACGAGGACGTATTCGTCGTATTGCTTGGGTGCTGCGGGCGGACTAGCCGAGTGGGACGCCACCACCATCTCCATAGCGGACCCCAGGCCACGATGTATCTTGAGATGTGTATCTCTCTCACCGGTTGCGCCGTGGACAGGGCAGACGGATCCAGCCCTTCGGCCCTTTCACCGGCAGAACGATGCACAGCCGGACTGATTGCGACGCTGGCTGGCGGCTAGGCGGCACGACGCCCATATCGAGTCTGTGGCCGAGATAGGAGGCCTCGGAATGGAAGAAAAGGGCTTGGCACGTAGAGAGATGGGAAAGGAAAATACGACCCGAGATTCTTATAGCAGGGCGACCCCAGCTACTCCGCTAAAAGAGCTAATACCCTAGCGCTAGGATTAAAAAGCGGAATGGGGATGCTTCACCACGACCTTTTTTACACCTTCTCGTAAGCTAGCAGACACCAGCAACTGCACTCCCCACAGCAGCACCGTTGAAACGACGGCTTTCGGCGACAGATGATGGCGACCGACGACAAGGTCGACAAGACCGAGACGTCGCCGGATGCCTTTACGGCGGGATGGCGGGCGGTATGTTCAATTCTTCGCGCGGGCGAAACAAGGGAGAATCCTTTGTTCGCGTTTCCGGCCTCGCCTGCTTTCCAGCCACGGGACTGACATTGGGACACGGGGACAGTGCGATGCGTGTCGTTCTCGCAAGGTATGGCATCGTGGCTCGTCCGCATCGTCGGCCGCGGGCCGGGACTGACGGGGACAGATCCGATGCGATCGCGAGCGGCCATGTCTGAGCTGCTGCCAGCTGTCCATCACCTGCACGACAGAGCCGCGGACGCGCGAGAAGCGGACGCGGATCCTGCTGACGCCGCAGTAGTGAGTGTTGGGGGTGCGGCCGGGCGCCGTACGAGTAGGAACTGGAGCGAAGGAGCCGTGACTGACCGGCAGCGAACAAAAAATCGACCGGCTGGAGCGCCGCCTCGACACGGCCATTGATCTGCTGCAAAAGGTGGCCAACGTGGTGTTGCGCGGCAGCGAGGCGGGGCCGTCCTCAGCCAACACGCCGACGAAATCGACACCGGGCACGACGACGCCCGGCGGCCCGGGGATGCTGGGGGTGCCGTCCCCGTACCATCCGCTGCATGTGTCGTCGCTGCTGGCGCCGCCGCCGACGGGGCCGCCGTCCGTGGCGTCCATGTCCATGTCCATGTCGTCGTCCATGTCGATGCCGTCGATGCCGTTGATGCAGCCGTCCATGGCCGCGCCGCCGCCGATGGCCGTGACCATGGTGCAGCAGCCGCCGCCCCTTTTGCCGCCTCCCCAGGACGGCGAGGCCACCATGGTGGTCGAGGGCCACTCGTCGCTGGGCGCGCACTCGGCGTTTGCCAGCAGCCTGGTGACCAACGCCATCACGGACCGGGCCATCCCCAGCCTGGACATGCGGCAGACGCTGGACGTGCTGGCCCGCATCGTCAAGACGCTCAAGCGGCCGCAGGCCATGGCGGAAATGACCTACTCCAACACGCTGCCGCTGGCGCGGTTCCGGATGGACCGGCATTTCGAGATGCCGCCCATCCAAAAGGCCACGATGCTCGTGAGCGCGGCCGTCAGCGGTACGTCCCTGGTCCTTTGCCGCTCGTCGTCTCCCGTCGTCTCCCGTCGTCTCGAGATCGCCCACTGACTGGCCTGCAGGGACCGTCAAGCACCTCAACATGGCCATGCGCTGCTACAACTCCCTGACCAACTTCCAGTTCACGGCCTTGTGCCACAAGGCGTACTTTTCGGGCGTCGAGAACGAGTACGAATACATCATTGTGCTCTCGGGCCTGTCGTCGTTCTCGTGGATGCACGCGCACGCGTCGCCGCCCGACGAGCAGGCCGAGTTTCTCGAGTACGACCGCCTCTGCCGCGCGTATCTCGAGACGGCCCTCTCGCATCTTTCGTTGCACCTGCCGGCACGCGCCGACGTGATCACGGCACTGGTGTTGGGCGTGCGTCTCCCGTTGAATTTTGAATCTTTGTACGGCGTCTGCTGACACTCGCTTTGTGGCCAGGCGTACTACACGATTGAGATCTCCAAGCCGTCGCTGGCGTGGATCCTGCTGACCAAGGCGTCGGAGCTCTGCCAGACGCTCGGATACAACAGCGCGGCGACGGTGCGCGAGGACACGCGGGAGAACGCGCAGCACAAGCTGGTGCTGTTCTGGACCATGTTCATGTTGGAAAAGTGCCTGTCATTGCGGCTGGGCCGGCCGTCCACGATCCCGCAGTCGGTGGTGACGGCGCCGTATCCGTCGGCGATCTGGGGCGACGGGCCGCCGACCTGGGGCAACCCGTACTTTGAAATGTTTGTCGAGGCGGGACGGTGTCACGGCGAGGTGTACGAGATGCTGTACAGCCCGGGGGCGATGGCCATGGAGGACGACGTGCGGTGGCGGCGCGTGAGCTATCTGGCGGCGCAGATCGAGCAGTTGGAGGAGCGGTCACGGCATTTCAATGTGAGTGGGGGAAGAGGAGAGAGAGGAGGGAGACGAGTGCTGACGAGACAGAACCAATGGCACCACACGGTGAGCGACTCGATCGGACAGGTGTTTCTCGACTTCAACAACACGTCGGACGAGGTGCTGCGGCTGTCGCTGCTGACGCTCATCTTCCGGGCCGAGCCGCGAGAGCCCGGGTCGAGGACGACGTTCAGCTGCCGCTGCGTGGACGCGGCGCGGCTGACGCTGGATCGGCACAACTCGTGCATGTCGGTGATTAGCAAGAACCGCGACATGTTTTTTCCCATTTACGTGTGCTGGTGGGTTCTGTCTTTCTTCTTCTTTTTTTTCTTTTTTTTTCTTTCTTTCTTCTTCGTTTTCGTTTTCGTTTTCTTCCCCCCCCCCTCTGACTCCTCCCAGGATCCTCCTCTTTGCCCCCTTCATCCCCTTCATCGTCCTGTTCTGCCACGTCATCGAGACGCGCGACCGCGAAGACCTGGCGCAGATGCAGGCCTTTGTGCAGTCGATCCGGTCGGCCACGGCGCTGGCGGCCGACGCCAGCAAGATGAACTCGCTCTTCCAGGCGCTCTGCGACGTCGCCTTGCACTACGTGGACATGCGCCAGACGCCCACCCCCGGCACCGTGGCCGACCCCAGCCACCAGCTGAACACGGCCGAGATGAACAACTATCTGGCGTCGCTCGGCTTTGCCAACCTGGACGCGCGTGTTCAGCAGCCGGACGAGCCGCTGCCGCCGCCGCCGTCCTCGATCTCCATGCCGGTCCTTTCCGGTGCACACATGACGTCAGCCGCCGACGCCTCCGCGGCAGCCATGGCGGCAGCGGCGTCAGCGGCGGCGCAACAAGCAGCACAGCATCCGCCAGTGCCGCCCGTCGACGCGAGTGCGCCGACGGCGCCGTGGCTCATGGACTGGCTGCATAACAACCAGGCCATGGCGGAGCTGATGCGCTACTCCGAGTTCATCACGGAGCAACAATGAGGGAACCAGGGCGGAGGCCGCCAGACGGAAAGGTAGACATTTTGATATGAATCTTTTGGATTTTTTTTGGTGTTTCTCGGCTGCGCTCTAGATAGCTTAATACCGGATTGGTTAGCACTAATGAACAATGACTGTTTCTATCCTTATGTGTTTAATCCCCTCATGACGCTTTGCTTCCTCTTGTATCCCTTGTCCCATGTCTGCTATATGTGATGGTATCCTGTTGTCCTCCCTTGTGTCTTACGTCCCCATCTCTCACGGCCACAGCCCTGTGGCAAACGGATCGATGTAGAGGTAGTCCGCGGCCTTGCCCATGATGGTGCTGTACTCGTCCTGCAGCAGGTCGGAGCCTTCGTTGGCGTAGGCGTTGTAGCGGCTGAGCTCGTGGCGCCGCATGGCAATGTTCCAGGGGAAGCTCGAGTGGGCGACACCCATAAAGGCCGAGGCCTTGGAGAGGACGAGGAAGTCAACGAGGGCCTGCTGGTCAAACGTCATGGCGTCGAGGCGGGCGCGGTCGTCACCGCCGAGCAGGTCGTGCTTGGTGACGACGCGAACGGGCCGGGTGAGGTGGACGTCGAGGTAGTTGGCAAACTCGCCGACGACGGACTGGTTGCCAGAGGCGACGTAGACCACGTGCAGAGGCGGAACGAGGCGCTCGAGGTTGCGGCGATGGGCATCGAACTGGGCGCCGGCGTGGGAGAAGTGCCACAGGTCGGCGGGCCAGGCGGCGAGGGCGTCGGCCTCGAGACGCAGGTGGGCGCCGTAGTAGGCACCGGGGGCCTGGATGGCACGGCGGGGGTCGAGGTGGCGGCCGAAGCGGTGGTCGAGGGCGAGCAACACGGCGGCGGCGAGCTCGCGGGTGTCGGCGCGGAAGGAGAGGATCTGACCAAAGGCGTCGACAAAGGCGGTGCCGTCGTCGCGGACGGGGTATTCCAGAAAGGTCTGGCCAAGCCGGACGTGGACGGGGGGGCGGGAGAGGCCGGGGTGGGAGGTTGCGTTGTGATCTCGCAGGCTCATCTCGTGGGCGAGCCAGTCGTCAAAGTGGCCGCGCCAGGCGTCGGGGTGGCGCAGGCCGTTGGGGGGGTGGTCGGGCTCGAACTGGTCGCCGAGCAGGTCGAGGGCCGGGGTTTGGGGGCGGTAGTGCGGAAAGTCGGCGGCGTGGTCAAAGAGCCGCAGCTGCGGACAGGCGAGGCCGAGGCGATGGACAAAGGTGTGGCGGTCAAAGAGGTAGTCGAGGGGCATCTCGGTGGCGGTTTCAATGTCGGTGATGTCGGCGGCATTGCGGAGGGCCATGGACGGCACGACGAGGGCGGCGCCGGCGTGGATGGCGTAACGGACGCACTTTAGGATCTGGTGACGAACCATGGCGATGCCGCCGTGCTGGCCATCGCAAGAGAAGAGGAGGTCGGGGCGGAAGGTGGTGCTCGCGCAGACGTTCTGGATGGCCGTGACGTCGAGGGCGACGGGAAACTCAACGGCGGCGGCGAGCGAGAGGAAGGCGGCGTCGGCATCGGCGTCGTTGGCATCGAGGCTGACATTGGTCAAGTCGGCGGAAAAGACGTCAAACAGAGACACAGCGCGGCCGGCCAGCAGCCGGACGGTCCAGAAAAGAAGAAGAATGACGGCCAATGGAAGGACCACGCGTAGACGGGCGCGCAGGCCATCGTCGAGCGCCATGGCGTTGTTGGCGGGACATGTTGAACAGTCGTGAGGGCGGATGGACAGACGGTTATGTTCTTTCTGGGACGCGCCTTTGCGATGCGCTCTGTCCGCGCAGCGAGCGCGATCGGCGGTTTCAGCGGTTTCAGCACGGGCGCCGGCCAGTTTCGGCGGTTTCAGCGGCTTTTGCAGTCGTAACAGGGCAGTCTCAATTTGGGGCCCAGGGCACACTAAGCAAAAGGCGCTACGAACAGAGAACAGACATACTAGCTAAAACTAATTGGGGGGTAAGAGTCGGTAAGGAATCATCAGTGCGACGTAAGAAATCAGAAAGCAATTGCCCGTGCTAAGAATCCCATGGTCATAAGTCGTTTCAAAATCGGCAAAAACGGTCACAGCACACACACTCATCCCCCGCCTCCATTTCCTTTTCTCCTCTTCCCCTTCAACGGCCCCACAGCAGCCGCTGGCGGTCCTCGAGCTCGTCCTTTTCGTCCTCAGTCAGCACGGACCGCCAGGTGTACATGTCGGCCCAGAGGGATGTCTTGGGGGCGCGACGCGGCCGCTGCAGCAGCCGGTTCTTGCTCTTGTTGTCGAGGCCGCGCAGGCCGAGAGCCACGAGCCGGGGCGGGTCCCAGAGAAAGACGCCGAGGCCGCGGAAGGGCGCGAGCGTGGTGTGACGCAGAGGCGAGCCGTCGGTGGAGCGGCAGCTGCGCAAGAACTTGCTGACCCAGACGGGGTGCAGATTGACGTTTCTGGCGTCGGCGGGCGGCGGGCCGACGTCGGCGGTGGTGGTGATCTCGGCGCCGGGGAAGACGTCGGCGAGCCGCAGCGCGGGGCTGCCGGGAGGGCCGAGCACGGGCAGGTGGAGGCTGAGCAGGGCCTTGCCGAGCTTGCGCTGCAGGTAGCAGTCGTCGTCGCCGCCGTCGTCCTGCACGACGGTCTCGAGGCAGGGGTGGGAGGCAAAGACGCCGTCGCGCGAGGGCGCGTCGACGATGCGCCAAAAGGTGACGGGGTCCTGGAGGGCGGCGAGGGCGCCGGCATCCGAGGCGACGGTGGCGGTGACGTGGGAGAAAAAGGCCAGACGCCAGGCGCCGGCGAGGCCGCGCTGCTCCTCGGTCCAGGTGAGGGGTCCGGCGACGACGTCTTCGTCGACGACAATGTCGCGCTCGGGCAGGGCCGGCAGGTCGGGGAACGGCTTGGCCTCGTCGTAGGCCCAGCACGAGGCCCGGCGGGCGCAGCCGTCGAGGTCGCGCACGCGGCGCGGCCGCAGGTCGACGCAGCGGGCCCGCAGCACGCTCAGACAGCGGTGGGCGGCGGCGTGCACGGCCGTGGACAGGGCCAGCAGGCGGCGGATGGCCTCGGCGGGCACGCGCGCCGCCCGCAGTCCGCGGCGGGGGTCCGGCTTGTGCTCGTCGGAGCACAGCTGCGCGGCGGCCGTCCAGGTGGTCGGCGGACAGGCCAGGGCCAGGCCGGTGCGCTGCACGACGCGCTTGGTCGACAGCGGCATGGTGCGGCAGCCGTCCAGCACGGCATCGACAATCTCGGCGGCCAGGCCGTCGTCCTTGAGCAGGTCCGCAAACACGGGCGAAGCCTTGCGCAGACTGTCGAGTGCGGGCAGGTCCGGCACCGCCTTGGCCACCTGCATGCGCAGCGAGAACGGCAGGACGTCAAAGGGGTCCATGATGGTCCGTTGGAGGGGCAGATGAGGGGGCGATGAGGGAGGGGGGAAGAGAGAGAGGGAGAGAGCGGGATGCCCGGTCAAACGCCCAAGGTGGGATGGAAGGCTGGGTTTTGATACCAGCCGTGTCACATGACCGGGCGTGGGCGGGGTAGCGACCGGTGAGACGCGTGCTAGTCAGCAGGAGAATCTGGGTACATGGGGAAAGTACGGAGACCCAGTACACAGTAGCGTGGTGTGTAATGGCAGGCGCGAGCCAGTCGGGAAACGAAACGAAAGCGCGTCTGGAATTGTGCTCGAAAGTTGCCACGACCACGTCCTCGACCAAGCCAAATAAAACACACCATGGACGAACACCGGTGACATGAGGTCGGTGCGCATCCACTGCATTGACTACTGTCTGGCGGCGCCGACCGCGCTGGACACGGCGGCCTCGACGGCTCTGTCTCGACACAAACGACAAGAGAAACGAGAAGAGAAACGAGACGAAAAACGAGACGAGAAACGAGAACGAGACCAAAAACAAGACGGCCACGACCACCTTGAGCAGGCCGACCTGCCCGAGCTGCCCGCCCCGCTCGACGTCCCCATCCTGCGCGTCTTTGGGCCGACGGCGGCCGGCCAGACGGCCTGTGTCCACATCCACGGCGTGTTCCCGTACCTGTTCGTGCCGGCGCCAGGACGACGGCAACGCAATGGTGACGACGTGGGACCCGAGCGCGTGCGACAGGGCCTCGACCAGGTGCTGGGCCGCGGCGCCGTGGTGGCGGTGACACGGGTGCGCGGTGTGCCGTTCTACGGGCTGCACGTCGGCCTGCGGCGCTTCTACAAGGTGTATCTGCGGCACCCGTCGACCGTGTCGCGCGCGGCCGAGCTGCTGCGACAGGGCCGGCTGGCCGGGCTGCCGGCCCTGGCGCCGCACGAGGCCCACGTGCCGTACGTGCTGCAGTTCATGACCGACTACAACGTGTACGGGTGCGACGAGATGCGGCTGGGGGGGGCTCTCTCCGTCTCGACCGACGTCTCGACAGACTCCATCCTCCACATCCACGTCGCCGCCCACCACATTCTCAACCGCGAAGCCGTCCCCGAACGGCGCCGCCACGAACGCCTGCCCGAAGCGCCCACCGACCCCGAAGAGCGGCTCGTCTCGAGCATGGCGGCGCTGTGGCGCGAAATGGCCGGACGGTACGGCCGCCAAGGACAAGGCTCGCCGCGCGAGCCGGCCACCACACAAGAGGCGTTTGCTCAGCTGGCCGCGTCGGGGTCCGCCCCGCGACAGACGCCGTCGGCGTGGCCGAGCGAGGCCGCATTCCGACAGCAGCTGGAAGAGATGGTGAAGCAGGCGGCCGCCACCAGCACGGCCAACGCGGGCAAAGCGAATGCGGCCGACAGCGACGCGACAGACAGCGACGCCTCCGTTCCGACCCTGCGGCAGTCGGTCGAGGACTTTTACCCGGCCGACTATCGAGCACGACCCGTCCCAGACGCAACCGAAACGTTCTCGCCGTCGCCCGACTTTGAACAGGAGCTGGGCGCCATGCTGGACCAGCACGAGAAGCAAAAGACGCAAAAGACGCAAAAGAAACAAAAGACGAGCAGGACACCCACACAAACACACAAGTCGTCCCCGCGACGGCCGTCCAAAGGGCTCTCGGGCCGGCTGATGCAGCGGCCGCTGACGCAGTCGTTTACCGTTTCCAAGTCGGCGTTTCCGCGAGAGCGAGAAAAGGCCGTCGCCGTCCGCGATGAGAAGGACGTGCAGAGTCCGCCTGAACCTGTACTCGCAGAGGTGCAGAGCTCGAGAGAGCCTACACAACAGCCGACGCTGCTGTCCGTCCCACCACCACCGGCCATCCCGCCATCACCCGTTCCGCCTACCCGGCGCTGGCAGCTGGCCGTGCGGCCGCCGTCGTGTGCAGACGTGGAGGCGTGGCTGGTAACCGAAGCGGCTGAGCGAACGCGTCAAGCACACGAGAAAGTGGCCGAAGACGCTGCGGCAAAGAGTCGTGCTGCGACGGCACAACTGCCCAAGAGCAAGCGGGACGCCCTCCGAGACGCCCAACGAGACGCCCAGCGAGAGCCACGGCGACGGGCGGCGACTGCACAGCCACCAGCGATGCGGGTGCTGGTGCTGGAGATCTTGGCGGACGCGCGGGCGACGCTGCTACCAAACCCGGAGCGCGACGCGGTGCAGTGCGTGTTCTGGCGAGTAGCCGAGGCCGACGGCACGCGGCGCGAGGCGAGCGGAGTGATCACGGCCGGACGGGCGCTGCGAGACGAGCAGCAGGTCGAGGTGGCGGCCGACGAGCGGGCTCTGCTGGCGGCCGTGGTGCGGCTGGTGCGGCGACTGGACCCGGACGTGCTGGCCGGCTACGAAACGATGGCGGCCTCGTGGGGGTATCTGGGAGAGCGAGCGGCAGCCATGGGGCAGGGCGACATGTGGGCGGCGCTCGGCCGGGTGACGACGACACGCGAGACGGCCATGTTTGAGCGCGAGGACCAGCGCGTGACAGGGCGTCATGTGGTGGCCATTGGGGCAGCAGTGCGGGCGGGCGACGAGACGGGGCTGCGACAGCACACGCTGGTGGCGGCGGCATGGCAGCGGCTGCGGCTGCGGCTGCCGGTGTACCCGCCGGCCGTGTTGGCGGCATGGGGACGAGGCAGCGCGCGAGAGTTTGCGCGGGCCGTGCGTCATGGATCGCGGGTGGCGGCGACGGGAGCAGCGCTGTTGCGGACGAGCGAGTTTGTGGCGCGCACGAGCGAGCAGGCGCGCATGTTGGGCGTCGACTTTGGCGCCGTGATGCGGCGCGGCAGCCAGTTCATGGTCGAGGCGGTGCTGCTGCGGCTGGCCAAGCCCGAGGACTACGCGCTGCCGTCGCCGAGCCGCGAGCAGGTCGGCCGTCAGCGTGCCGCCGTCGTGCAGCCGCTGGTGCTGGAGCCGCGCAGCGCCCGCTACGAGAGTCCCGTCGTGGTGCTGGACTTTGCCAGTCTGTACCCGAGCCTCATGGTGGCCTACAACCTCTGCTACTCGACCTTTCTCGGCATGGCGCCCGACCTGGTCGCGGCGTCTGGAGCGCCGTGCCAGATGGGCTTTGCCACCTACGCGCCGGCGGCCGGCCTGCTGGCCCAGCTGGCCGGCCAGCTCGTGGTCACGCCCACGGGCGCCTTGTTTGCTGATGCGGCGGCGCGGCCGTCGCTGCTGGCCCGCATGCTCTCGGAACTGCTGCGCACTCGCGCCATGGTCAAGGCGGCCATGGCCCAGACGACGGACGCGGCCGAACGGCGCCGGCTGCACCACCGCCAGCTCGCCCTCAAGCTGCTCGCCAACGTCACCTACGGCTACACGTCGGCCTCCTTCTCCGGCCGCATGCCCTGCGTCGAGCTGGCCGACGCCATCGTCATGGCCGGCCGCCAGACGCTCGACCGCGCCATGGCCCGCATCCACGCCGACCCGCGCTGGCAGCCGGCCGAGGTCGTCTACGGCGACACCGACAGTCTGTTTGTGCACCTGCCCGGCCGCTCACGTCGCGAGGCCTTTCGCCTGGGCGCCCTCATGGCCGCCGCCGTCACCGCCGCCAACCCCGCGCCCGTGCGGCTGCAGCTCGAAAAGGTCTACCAGCCGTGCGTGCTGCTGGCCAAGAAGCGTTATGTCGGCAACCGCTTCGACGGGCCCGACCAGGAGCTCGGCGTCTGGGACGCCAAGGGCATCGAGACCGTGCGGCGAGATGGCACGCCCGCCGCCGCCGGCCTGCTCGAGTCCGCCCTGCGTCTGCTCTTTGCCACGGCCGACCTCGACGCCGTCCGCGCCCTCGTCCAGCAGCGCTGCACCGACGTCCTGCGCGGCGTCGTCTCGCCCGCCGACCTCGTCATCGCCCGCCGTGTGCGTGCGTCCGGCTATCGTGCACCGCCGCCCGGAGCGGTTGTCGCCGCCCGTCACGTCGCCCGCGATCCCCGCGCCGCCCTGCGTCCCGACGGCGACCGCGTGCCCTTTATCGTCGTGTCGGGGCCGCCTGCCACGTCCTTGCGCGACCGCTGCGTGGCGCCGGCCGAGTGGGCGCGGGCCGGCCGTCGTCCGCGCCTCGACGCCGACTACTACGTCCGCCACAGCCTGCTGCCGCCGCTCGACCGCGTGCTGAGACTGGTCGGCGTCGACGTGGGCCAGTGGCTGGCTGCCGTGGCACGGGTCCGTCCCGAGGACGTCGACGGCCAGGACGACGACGACGCCGCCGGACAGCAGACGCTGGACGCGTGGTTGCGGACGTGGCGCTGCGCGCGCTGTCGTCGAGTGGTGGGGCGGCGGAGGCTGGCCAAGATGGGACTGGGACTATTAGGAGGGGGACTGGGGCCAAGACAAAAACCACAAAAGTCCGTGGTGGCGCCTCTCTGCCGGGCGTGTGCGGGCGACAGTCACACGCTGGCTGTGCTGCAGACGCGCGCCCGAGACGCCGAAGCCGCCCTGGCCACGGTCGAGCAGGCCTGTCGCGGCTGTGCCGGCCTGGGACCGCTCGAGGCAGTGCGCTGCGAGAACCTCGAGTGCGCCGTCTTCTGGGAGCGCGCAGAGCGAACCGCCCGAGTCCGTGCTGAGCAGGCCAAGGCACCACTGATCGCCCAGCTGTCGGAGCGGGATCTGGAATGGTAGACAAGAGGGAAGAGTGGGGAAGACGACGGTGGTGGCAGTGGAGCCGATGTGACGAGAAAACGACCAGGAAACGACCAGATGATGCGAGAGAGACCGCGAGGTGGAGATGAGGCGAGTGGGGCCTTTTTTTCAGGCGGAAGCATGAGAAGCTCATGACTTTGAATCCGAGCATGTACTCCTTACTCGTACTCGCACCTTCAGTCAGAGTACTCCATGAGTACATGTGCCCGACCGGATCGCCCAAAGCAGACGGGACACGGCACATCATCGCGACTGCGTCGGGGTACCGAGTCCACCGAGACCGACTCGTCTCGGTGATGGCGTCATGTCCAGCATGATTGGACCGTCGATCTGTCCGTCTGGCCAGCTCTTGTCCTGTCGCCCAGTGTGGCTGTCTGGCACATGTCAAATAGGGGTCAGAAATATTCCTGATATTCCAAATACATGTTCAAAAAAGAAACAAAAGAAACAAAGCTGCGACACGTCCTCTCGTATTTTCTCGGTTTCCCCTCAGGACGGTCTGCCATTGGCCGTTCAAAAGAAGCAAAAGTAGGGGGGAGGGGGGGGGAAGAGAAAGGAGGGGGGGAGAGACTTGTGCCTCCTGTTTTTTTGGTTGTTGCGTATTTGCTTTTTGCTTGGATTTTGCCAAACCTTTTTTTGCTTTTTCCTGTCTAGCCTTTGCGCCTTCCGTTCCTGGTCGAAACAGCGGTCAGCGCCAGCAAGCACACACACTGGAAGGCGCGTACGGAGTACTCGCATCGGACTGCCGATCATCGCCCCATCGATCAGCCGCATATCGAATCTCCACTTTCAACACAGAACACAGCCAGATAACAAGACAAACAGGAGAAACAACAAAAAACTAAATTTCACTTCGCTTCACCACCCCCCCCCCTCCTCCCCGCGGAGTCCTCATATTGGTGGCTGATACCCTCATCTCGGGACCCGCTCTCGCGGTCCATGACCTCGGGATGTTCCTCAATTGTCCTTCGGATTGCCGTTTTTGACTTGCCTCTTGGGCTAGACCTCACTTTCCCACCACACCTTTCTGGACCACCCACCCCCCCTTTATCGACTCCTTGCCACGGCCTCACTCGTCTCAGCACTCGAGACAAGCCCTACGCCTCAAACTACCAGCCTATCGGGCCTGTTTCCTGCCCCAGCCAACACCCTCTCCGGCCGCGGCCTGCCCGCTTCCGTGCCGTCTCTTGGCCACCCTGCTCGACATTTCTTGCCCACCCTCCCCGTCGTCTGGACCTCGAGCCCTCCCTGGCGTCGCCTGTCTCGCTTTTCTTTTTTTTCTTGTTTTTTCTCCTGCTCGTACTCCGTACTCTCTCCTCCCTCGCTTGTCTGTGACTCCTGCCTCGTGCAGCCCGCCTGCAGCGCCACCACTCGACCTCGTCGCCTGCAGCCTCTCAAACTTCTTGTCGCTCGCCTCCTCACAGCCACTACCCCGGCCAATCGCCTTGTCCCATTTTGCTTCCGGCACTCGTCGCCATGCCGGCCCTGCCCCCCCCCCTCACCCCCCCGGTCCCGCTCCCCCCTTCCCTCCCCCCCGGGCTGCGTCAGAGTGTGCGGCGCTCTTTGTCCTAGACGCTGTGTGCACCCTCGCTCTGTCCGCCTGTCTTGTTGACAGCACCGCGTTCTCTCGACCACCTCTCCCTGTCGACCTTAAAAGGGCTGCCTGGCACCCGTCTCGTCTGTTTCGGACTTTCCCAGGCGCCCATCCTTCGCCCTTCTCTCCATACTGCACCCCCTACCCGCAGCCGTTAGCCTTGGTGTGAAGACCCCAGACGGAATCGAATCCACCGTCCTGAACGGCCCCAGCATGCCTGGGGACTGGGAGACTTCTAGCGCACACTCTAGCGAGGCGCAGGACCACCACGTGCTCAGACCGCCCACGCCTCCGCCCGAGGAATACGAGAGCGATTCCGACGAGGATTCTCGCGGCCGCGGATCCAGATCCTCGTCCGAGGACCGCGAGTCGTCTGCCTATCCCGGTGTCGATAGGTATCTCCAAGAAATGGCCAACACCACTTCGTTCGGCTTCACCGCCGCCGCCGATCACATGGACGTGGATGCTGCTGATCAGCTCCTGAACGGGCATACCGGCGTCTACGAATCGGACGGCATCACCAGTGGCTGTGAAGACTGCACCCAGTGCCGGCTCTGTATGGCGTGCCGCGAGTGCCGATGCGGCAATGAGTCGACGGAGTCGGAGTCGGACGGCGACGACGAGGACTACGAAGACGCGTCCCAGGAGCTCATGGACGAGACCGAGACCGCCGAGACTGCTCAGCCGGCTGAGCAGCCCGACGTGATGGACCAAGGGACCTCTGACCACATCGAGTACGCCGAGTATGACGACCACACCCAGATCACCGGCTACGTCCCTCCCGGCCAGCCCATTGACGTGGCTTACTTCACCGGCCAAGTGCTGCAGTGGCACCTAAGCGGAGCGTCTCAGTCGCCCGTGTTTTACGCTCTGCGGCCCCCGACCTCGCCGGAAGCCATGACCGCCCTGTTGACCGCCATCAACGCTGTGCCGCAGACGCGGTCGCCGCTCGTGGCGCTGCAGGAGAAGGTCAATGGCTTCTTGTCGGCCGGCGCCGCCGACTCCTGCTTCGCCTTTATCCGCCTGCAGGAAAGCCTGGCCGCCAACAGCTACCAGCACACCGGCACCCATCTCCATGTCTCGCTGGAGCGTCACGCGAGCGCCATGTGTCGCATCCTGAGCAGTCTGGGCGGTCCGCAGCTCTTTGGCGACTTTGGCGGCTTCAACAGCCGTCTGCGCGGCCTTGTTAGCCCCTACTTCCCGCATGCCATCACCAGCACCGTCGATCCGGTGCCCCAGGCTGAGCTCTGGCGCTCCAGCCGCATGGCTGCGACCCTGGTCATGCTGACGGCCGCGTCCGCCGGGGAGGCTCGCGCCCACGGCATGCTGGGCTCGATCTCGCGCATGTTCAGCCTCACGCCGACACGCGACCACATGCGCACGATGCCATCGGCCTCGCTGCGCCACACGTTCCTCTACGCCCGCCAAGCTGCCGAGCAATACGGCCAAACCACCGCCATGGCAATCTCTCTCGTCGACGTGCGCCAGGTCGAGATGTCCTGTGTCTTTGGCGCCGGTGGCTGGGACGATCGCCGCCACATCAGCTTCGGCCACGTCTTCACGCTTGCCGTCGGGCCCGAGGGCTTTATTCTCTGGCAGGCCTGGGGCCCGCGTGGCTATCGGCTGGACGATTATATTAGGAGCGGGCACGCGCGTTTGCGCACCTTTGGCGAGGCGGAGGCGTTTGTCGCTGACTTTGAGGAGCTGACATCGACGTCGGTAAGTCTCGGTGGCGAAGATGGCAGAGAGCAGAGAGTAGACACTGACAAAGCACAGGGTGTCTGGGACGGACGTCGCAACAGACTGTACCGCTGTCTGTTCCACATTGACATGGACCAGCTGTGCCAGCTGGACCCCTACAACCGCCACGTCACGCCGGCGTTTGTCCCGTGGGTGCGCATCCACTTGATCCCGAACATCAAGTACGAGAACATGAACAAGCTCCGTTTCTCGTAAACAGAGTGAGAACAGAGGGACAAATAAGAACACAAGAGGAAAAGCTTGAAAAAAAAATCCACCCAAAAAAAGCGCGTGAGAGAGGCTGAAATCGAGTGCAATTCTTGGACTGTGGAGGATTTCCTTGGAACTCTTGACTGCCCAGCCACTTCCAACGTGACCGGGATCAGTTACTGTGCGAATGGACCGTGTTAGATAACGCAATGCCACTGCTTTCTGTGTGTCTCTCATTTCTAATCACCAACGTCCAGTGTCTTGCTCTTGTACAACACCACTCAGCCTCGGCGCCGCTTTTCAGCGCTGGCCGTCCAGTCAGAAGCGTTGCCGAGTGGTCGTGACCGGGCCGAGAAGAAGGATGCTCGGAGCGCTGCTCAGCTTCGGCACGTCGTGATCGCAAGGGTGTGAAGCCGGAGCCAGACTTCTCTGTCTTGCCGAATATTCTGATATTTAAGGCGTGTCTGCTGTCGGGGACTGTGAGAGGAGGTCTGCCAACAGAATCAACGCCGAACACGAGCCGACGAAGACGACCACGACGCCCAGACTACCGACCCTCTCATACTAAAGCCATCGACGCCACCGAAGCTGCTGAAGCTACTCAAGCTACTGAAGCTACCTAATCTGCGGAAGCTGCCGACTACCGAAGCTACTGAATTCTCTGAATCCACTGAATCCACTGAAGCCGCTAAAGCCTAACGCCACTGACAGCTACCGTCGCTCCTCCCCGCCCGTCCAATGTGCCAAAACATATTCGTCGAGTATCGCTGCGCCGACTGGCATGACCGCCGAGGCGAGCAGCGCCAGCGGCTCAAGGAAATTGTCCGCTGCACCGTCGCCCTCCAAACCCAAACCGGGCAGTCCTGCCGTGAGCCGCGCGAGTGCGTCCACCTCCCCCAGGAAGATGACCCCGACAACGATTGCGCAGAATGTCGCGGCTACACGCCGCCGATGACGCCCATTTCGGAGCCGGACTCGCCAGTGTCGGAGGAATAAAGAGGCAGGAAGGATTACAAACGGCGAATGAGGTTGAGATGTCGGATTATTGTGGCGTGTGTTTGTGGCTGCAGAGCCACGTGATTAGTGTGTGGCTTGCCAGAAACCAAATATGATTGGTGATTTCTCCATTTTAGATCCACCGTCTTCACGTGGCCAAGACAGCTCACACGCGCGGCGATTCTGTTGACCACCTTCCCCTTGTAGCTTGTGTCCCCCACGATGGTCCGATTTCGGTGGTCTCTGCGCCTTGAAATGACCAGACTACAGGACCTGGGAAATGCGTTTATCGTCCGGCGCGAGGCAGTGGTCGGATGCGTGTACGACTACGACTACGAGCTTTGTCTCCTTGGCGGGGAGAGGCCGTCCTTTAGCGAATCACCGCATTTTTACTACTGTTTGCACTAAAGCACCCACTAATCGCTAATTTTGAGCACTGCCCGCCCTGCAAGCCGGCCGGCTTTAATATCGCCGATGAACTTGTCAATGTCGTCGAGCGTGCCCTTAGTCAGGACGGGGTGCACCAGGCCGCGCGCGGTGAAGTCGAGGGCCTCGTCGACGTCTTCGAGGGTGCCGACGGCGCTGCCGACAACGCGAAGTTGCTGCTGGTCAGCGGACTGTCAGAAACCAATGTTTTCGCGAAAATACACACCTTGAGCGCCATCATCAGGGGCGGGGCGCCAACAATGACGTCGGCGTCGCCGGGCAGGCCGACGGCGACGAGGGTGCCGTTGCTGCGCAGGAGGGTGGGCGCGGCACGGTAGCCGGCGGGGGAGGCGGCGAAGTTGATGACGCCGTGGGCGCCGAGGCCGTCGGTGATGGCGCGGACATCGGCGGCAAAGTCGGACGTGGCGGCGACGTCAATGTAGTGCTCGGCGCCGAGACGGGTGCAGAACGCGCGCTTGGCCTCGCCGACGTCGGCGGCGATGACGCGCATGCCCATGGCGACGGCGTACTGGATGGCGAGGTGGCCGAGGCCGCCGCCGGCGCCGATGAGGACAATGGACTGGCCGGGCCGCACCTGGCTGCGCTTGCAGGCGGTGTAGGCGGTGACGCCGCCGCACATGATGGGGCCGGCCTCCTCGTCGGCCACGCCGTCGGGCAGCGCGGTCGCGTACGACGCCGCGGTGACGCAGTACTCCTGGAACGTGCCGGCGGCGGTGAAGCCCGAGTTGGTCTGGTGGACGCACAGCACCTCGCCGCCGTTGTGCGTGTCCCGGCAAAAGACGCAGTGGCCACACACTTCCGTGATCCACTTGACGCCCGCCCGGTCTCCAAGCTTCCACCGCCCGGCCTCGGCCACGCCCGCGCCCATGGCCACCACGCGGCCGACGCCCTCGTGGCCCGCGATGCCGTGCGTCACCTCGGCCATGGCCACGCCAGAGGCCTTCCACTCGTCGTGCAGCAACGACTTGTCACTGGCGCACAGCCCCGTCCACGTCAGCTTGACCAGCAGCTGGCCCGGCCCCGGCTTCTGCACCGCCACCGTCTGCACCGGTGCCGTTGCGGATGCGCCTGAGCCCTGCTTGACGGCCGCACGCTGCTTGGTGGGGATGGAGGTAGCCATGCTGTCAAAATAAATGTCAGAGTGTGTGTGTGTGCAAAAGTGTGTTGCGGAGAGACTGGGAGAGAGAGACAAAGCAAGCAGTCCTGGCAGATTCCAGAGCGCGCTTCTCCCTCAAATACCCCAAATTCCCCTCCCCCTTTCCTCCCTTGTGCCACTCTCCAAAACCCCTCGTTCACGCCACGGTCAGATGACACGGCCGTTGGCCGTCGGAGCCGCACGCGAGAGGGGAAACCAAAGCTCAGCATCGTGCTGGCGTCGTCAAGCTCTTGGCCAGGGGATCGGCCCCTGCGGAACCGCTATGATGGCCCCGATATGACCGCGCCAAGTCCTAGTCGAATGCGGGGCCCCAGACTGTGCTCTTAGGCCGAGGGCCGTTGGCTGGGGACGGGTAGAACGGTGGAGCGTAGCAGCGCAAGAAACCAAAAAGACCACTGCTGTCGGATCAGCGGATGCTACCCCGCGAGATCTGCTTCGAAGGAGTGACGGGAATAGCATGGGCACTCGGTGAGTTTGTCTAGCTTGCCGATTGAGGAGGAGAAAGGAGGTCGGACAGAGGCAGCTACAGTGCGCGTAATATTTGCACTGTGTGCATCTCGATGCGAGAGCGGCCTACGAGTATCACCTGCCGTAGCTGTCTGTACTGACGGAACAGCCCTAACAGTACCCTGACCGCTTCTTGTGTCTTGGAGGGCTGGATGTCTGACCGCCTCCGGATATTTTATTACATTGTGCTACCTGTGCAAGCACGGCCCGGACATTTTCTCTGTGCGTCTGCACGGACATGGATAGAGTCCGTAAGGAGGGCACAACAGGGGTCCGCCCAGCCCTATGAGTACTCGTACTCTTATTAATAGTAGGAGACCGTTGGCGGCGTCATAATATTGGGACTGCTGGGACAACAGCCTTTTTTGTCCACGATCCTGGGCAAGTCTTGACCAGCAACTCGTACTTTCTGGTTCCAGCGCACGGTACCGCCCAGAGCTTCACACTAAGAACAATGCCTGCAATTTAGGGGGGCTACAAGGCCTAGCACTAGGCAGCCGGCCCACCCCCGCGGCATTCCATTGTTATCGTAGCGTAGCAATCAGCGCGTGGAGCCCACGCCGCGACCACGAGGGACGTCTTGTTGCTCTGTGGGCAACGACAGGACGACGGGGCCGTGATGCCAACGGCTCTCCTCAATTCGCAGCAGAGACAAAACCAGTTACGCTCCCGGCACGAGAGTACACTAAAAACATCCTGTCCTATTCGCCTTGGTATCCTCCAATTCCGCAAGCTGCACGCCGGCAGACGCATGTAACCAGAAAAACAACGGCAAAGGCAACGCAGCACGACAGCCGCTCATCTGCGCGGCCCCGGAAGGCCCTGTATGCGGATCTTCTCCCAGTTTTTCTCGGGGTGCTTCTTGCAGAGGTCTGCGTAGATGCTCCGGACGTAATCCGCGTGCATCGCCGTCGGCTGGCGGGGGCGACACGATGCTGGATCTCGTCAGAAAAGCGAGCCGAGAGACAGACACCGCCAGTCGGGGCCTCGACCAATCTTACCACACAGCTCGTAGTAGTCCTCCCTGGTCTTCACGTAGACGGTACAGCGCTTATGGGTCCTGCGGTACGTTGGACACCACCAAGACGCAATGAAGCGATCATGGCCACAGCCATAGTTTCTCTGTCGGGAGGCAACATGTCAGAGTGCTCGTCCACGCGAGGACCCAATAGCAGAGGGTGTAGACATACCTGCGTCCACTGGCACATGCTGCACACTCTTGGATCGGCTGGGCGCTGGACAAGAACGCTGGCTGAAAAGTAAGAGTCTCAAGTCTGCCAGGCCGGTGGCAGACAGTTGCTGGACAACTATGGCCAGGCGTAGAGCCGTCCCGGTCTTATACCTACACGGACGCCTCTCTCTCCTCGACTTCCCGTTTTGGGATTGCTTTTTTCGGCACTGAGGGGGGAGTACGTCTTGGGATCCTGACCCTCTGCAAAGTCAGATACGAGTACGGAGTACGTCGTCGAGTACAAGCAAGATACTTGGAACGAGGAGCCCTCCGCTATCTAGGATTAGCTTAGGGTGTAGGTGAGGGACGGCCTAGCGGCAAGAGCTGATCGGTGTGCCCTGTGGCCCTCGCCTGGGCTATGCCCTATCTGGAACGCGGTCAGCTAGGACTTTGCTTCTCAATACTTGTCCAGAGACATTGTCCGGCCCCGATGGGTGTAGTGCGGCTCGTATGCGTGACCATGGGAGAAGAGTGTCTCGGATTGGCGCCACCGGGCATAGCAAGACCACTGGGCTAGCCATGTTGATCACAATAGCAGGATCAGAACACTGTTTCCCTTGCGGGACGATCAATTCCGTCCAGAGAACAAGCGTCTTGTACGCTCGCGTGTCGTGTCGTATGATTGGATGGTATCGCAAAATGGTGTTCGAGAGGTACGCCACCGTATCGAAACCGGTCCGCGGGAGGCCACGGCTGGCTTGCTCGGTGGCCATGCTTTTTTCTTTTCTAGAAACCGTGGCGTGCTTTTGAAACCGTGGCCATGGTGCGTTGTCGTCGCGGCATTCGCTGATCAGTAAAATGGAGTTATGTTTCTTGTTTGTTTTGCATAATTCTATTACTAAGCGCGCCCAAGGACGTCGCCAAGCCACCGAGCAGCGGGGCTTCTCGCAAATCAATATCAGTCCAGACTCTCTTCCCACCCGAGCTGCCCGAGAAAAAAGAGGCAGACTCCATCCGAGTCAAAGGCTGCGCACTCTGGCAAGCCCACCTGCCGCACCGTCTATGTACCGTCTATGTACCATGTACCGTGGGCCGTCCCAGGCCCCAGTGTCTCACTTCTCGATAAACGCCACCAGCCGCTGCCGCGTCTGCGGCAGGCGCCACGCCTCTGGGATCATTGTGAATTCGGCCGACGTCCAGAGGTCGGCGTCGTCCAGCGCGGCCAGGGCGCGCACGACGTCCTGCTGCAGCGGCGACAGCGCGGCAAATTTCGGGTGCTTGGGCGGCCGGGCGCCGTCAAAGGCGATCCGCAGGGCGGTGGCGGCCAGGCTGAGGATCTTGAGGCGGTTGGCGGTGGCGAAGGCGCCGACGAGGGCGTGCACGACCTCGGGGTGCGCGCTGCCGCGGAGCGACGTGGTCTCGGCGGTGGCGAGGGTGCTGAGGTCCTGGATCTCGTACGAGGCAAAGGGAAACGACGTGTCCTTGTCGCAGAGGTTGCCGGCCTCGTAGTCTTCGAGATAGTCGTCGTCCAGCAGCTTGCGCATCACGAGCGCGAGCTGCTCGGCCGACTGCAGCCCGAGCTTGAGCAGCCCGAGCGCGCCGACCCAGCAGATGAACGGGTCGGCGTCGACGTTGGCGGCCTGCAGCGCGCGCGCGACGGCCGAGTCGGCGGCAAAGTCGCGCGACAGAAACTGCATGACGGCGAGGCTAAAGAGTGCCGACGCGCGCACGGCCACGTCCGGCTCGGTGGCCAGCAGCCCCAGCAGGGCGGCCTCGGTCTGTGCGCGCACGGCCGGGAAAAAGGCCAGGGCGTAGGCGGCGTGGGCGCGCATCGTGGCCGAGGGGTCGGCCAGGAGGGCCACAAACGAGCCCGTGCCGGCCTGGACGGCCTCGTACGACTGCCGGTCGGCCGTCGGCCGCGCCACCGACCCGTCCAGCTGGGCGGCCAGACCCTGGGCCACCGGGCTCTCCCACGGCTGGCCGCCCGTCGCCAGGTTGACCAGGTACAGCAGCAGGTCCGTCTTGCGGTGCGTGCGCGGGTCGTCCAGCAGGCGGAACAGAAACGGGATGGCCGCTACCGTGGCCGAGTACCGCGTGCCCTGGTGGTACAGCGACCCGTGCAGCTCCCAGTAGGCGTTCTGCACCTCGTCGCTGTCGGCCTGCAGCTGTCGCAGCACCGCCGGCACGTCCGCGGCCGGCCCGTAGGCGTGCGACAACCCCGCCCAGTTGACATCGTCAATGCCCGCCAGAGGGTCGACCAGGTCGGTCAGCGCCATTTGTTGCGGCCGGTGCTCTGAGGAGAATGCGCGTGGTCGCAAAGAGGTCGCAGAGAGGGACAGACGGTCGCAGATAAGCAGGGGGGAAAGAGAGGGCACCCAGGCCGGGCTTTTAATCCGCTGACCCGGACGAGGGAACAGGGGGCTGTGTCGCAAAAACAGCAGATGGAATACGAATCCTGTCATCTCCTCTGCAGCACCTCACTAGCGCTGCAGGCTGGAGCCGCTGGGGGGAGGAGCCATGAGCCCGCCCCCTGGGAGCCCTGCTAATACGGAGCACAGTAGAACAAAAACTGGGGCGCTGTGCTGCCTCTGGTGCTTTTTGCCGACGGCTCGCCCGTTTCGCTCTGGTCGCTCGTTTGACCAGCCCGGCCTAATAGGAGGGCAATTTCCATGGCCCAGCCAGGCCCCCGCCAGGCCCCAGCACGGCCCCAGCAGAGCGACCCGGGGCCCTGCAGGGCGGCCGTCGTGTCTGGTCACTGCCTCGTGGCGGATGGATCCGGAGATCCTGTCTGTTCCCTAGCGCCTCGGCCGTTGTCAGCCCTGCATTCTGCCACTCTGCTGTTCGTGCTAGTGGACGTTAGCGCTCAGAGGTCATGCCCAACAGTCGTTAGCAGTCGCTGGCCGTCGCTAGCAGCTGCTAGCAGGCGCTCATAACAAGTCGCTCGCAGTGGGTTCCCACTGGCTCAAAACGTCATCGGGAGACATGGTGAAATTACGGACAGCATCCATCTCGTACTCGTACACGTGGACGCTAGACCTCGTTGCCTCTGGTCGCTCTGCAGCCCCCTGAGCCCCCCCTGAGCCGCGGCTGGCACATCATGCAATCTCCGTGTAGACCGGCGGATGCTCCATTTCCTCAAACTCGCGCATCGTCACATCGTAGCCCAGATGTCGCTTCAGCAGTTCATGCGTCACAAAGCGCTCCGGGCAGTTGCCCTGTGCGTCCACAAACGACACGTGATGGTTCACGTCGCCAATCCGCTGCAGCTCGTTGGCGTGGCGGTGGTGGTGCGGACAGCCGTCCACGCCAATCAGAAAGATCGTGACGTGCGCCCACGACAGGCCCAGCAGGTCCAGCTCAAACTCGTCCATGTCCGTGGCCTCGCCGTCCAGCAGCAGCAGCAGCCGCAGCATCGGCGTCGCCGGGCCCGCCTGCCATCCATACACCGGGTGGTGCACTGCGCTGGCCGAGTGCTTCTGGAAGTGCAGCTCCTTGACCATCTGCCAGCCCGTCATCACCCGTGTCCCACCCCCGAACTGGACCCGCCCCCACGTTTGCTCGAAATTGCTGTGGTGCACTGCGCCCAGGTAGCTGGCCTGGCTGGAAAATGTAACGAGGTCGTACCCCTGCGTCTGCGTCTGGTGGTCGTGCGTCGCCAGGGCGTCTGTGAATCGGCCGAGGATCGCTTTCGCAACATCTGTCGATCAGGAATCAGGAACTGAACCACCGAAATTAAAAAGGCAAAAGGCAAAAAAAAGGCGCAAAGCAACCTACCCCTGTTCTTCGGCTGCGTCGAGGCCGCAAACCCCGTCACCAGATACTGGTCGTATATGGGCCGCAACGGATCAAAATCCATCGACCCCGACACGTCCAGCAGAATCATCGTGTCGTCCGTCGCCACCTCCGGCCGGTCAAACGCCCGGAACGGCGCCGGCATCACCTGCCGCGAGTACCCCGAGCCCTTGTGCTGTCGCCGACACGTGTCGTCCTCGGAAAAGTACAGCGGCGGAGGCTCCACCGCCGTCTCCATCCGCGCCCGTGCCATGCTCAGCGATGAGATGAAATCAGGCTTCATCCGCTGCCCCATCGAGCCCTCCCGATGGTTGAGCACCCAGTACAGCCGTTCCTCCGCCAGGTCCTCGTAGCCCCGCCACATGGGCGTAATGCCTCGAATCCCTGCCGCGGCTTCCACGCTGAACTTGAGCGGGTTCGACGCCCGGTTCGCCCACGCTACCGGAATCGGCTCAAAATACCCGGCCCGTAGCAGGTGCAGGTACTGCGTTGGCTTCCGCGTCCGAAGCTCTGCAATCTTGTTCCGCATACCCACTTTGTCCTGGTATGTCTGCACAAGCTGCCGCCACTGCCCGTCCGGCCAGCGCCCTGATTCCTCCTCCAGGATCGCTTGGCGCAGCGTCTCCGCCTTCTCTCGCTCCTTTTCCTCCGCTGGCTTGCGTCCCAGAACCTTGCGCAGCTTCGACATCTTCGACGCACCCTCCCCGTTGCCGCTGCCACCCGCCTTACCCGTACTTCCTGCCCCATCAGCAAAACCCTTGCCGTTCAGTGTCACTTTGGCCAAGGCATCCGCCACATCCCCAGCGGCCCAGATATTGATCGTCGGCTCGCGCGCGTCAATCTTCTCTTGGCCCTCCTTGTTCAACCGGTTATTTAGCGCAATCGTCTCGCGCAAGTTAGCAGCGTGATACCCTGGCACCGGCCGCTGCATGCCGAAAACACTGCCAGAAAAGCCTCCCGTGGAGTATCCAAATGGCGATGTGACCAGACCGTATGGATTCCAGGCAAAAATCGCTACGCCGGAAATATTGCTGTAGTATTTCTCGCCTAGAATCGGTCAGAACTTCATTTCCTGTCCCCTGGTGGCCGATTCCCGTCTTCGTACCTGGATACTGAACAGCCTTGGACCAGAGCTCCATCACCGAGGATCGTTGCAGCTTTTTCCGAGTATATTGGTGGATACGACAGGAGCAGTAGTAATCAGAGTCATGCTCCGGCTCAATCTCGCTGTTATAGATGCGGTAATGGAACTGCAACCGCTGCAGTTCTAGCTGCATTTGTTGCTGCCTGGGCGTCAGAAGCTACTCAATGCCGGCTCAGTTATGTGTTTACCTCGTCTCTGGCACGAAGGCGCGACGCCTCCTCGACTGCGTTTGTGTGGTGCGGGTAGGACGGCCTTGTGGTCGTTGCATATGATGGAGGCGGCACATCTCGTGGTAAGTCGGCCGCCGTCGCGTCTGTCGCGAGATGGTCGCCGGCATCCTTGTGCGAGTATGATGGTGGCTGCTTCATTTTCACGGCAGCTTTCTCCCCAGAGAGTTCCCGTCGACCTTGGATGTATGAGGCAATAAATTCGTTCGACTCGGGAGAATCGCCCAAGAGGTTCTGAAAATGCTCCGTCGCTTCTGTATCGTTGAGATTGTTGGCGTAGTCGACCACCTGTGCAGTCTCGCTGTCCTCCAGCGACAGAAACTTTCCGACCTGTTTCAGAGTCCAATCCCGAAACGACATGATAAAGGTTTTGAGGGGAAATTAAGAGGGTTGGGCGAGAGCTGACGGCCGCAATCAATTCGACACCCCGCGTCGTCATGGTCCATGACAGACGCACGTGACAGATAATTCAACAGATAAGCTTTTTTCCCGTTGCTAAAGCACGTAGCGCCAACCGCTACCACGGTCATTGGCAGGATGTCAGCGCACGTGTATTAAGCATCCAACGAGCCACAGCCACTAATGTGTACTCGTACTGGGATCTTACATACCTGTTGCATCACGTCCCTTCTGACTGCCTTCAAAACCATGTCTAGCCGTTGAAACTATCCACCCACTTGTTCAGTTCTCCATCCCCAAACAGTATTTGTCGGGTGCTGAGATTCCAAAGTTCGTCCCCCGACGAGAAGTCCAACCAGAAGAGAGTCTGGCTGGACGCTGCAAATGTATTGCATGCAAGATGAAAATTGCATCAAAGCCATTACACTTTTCAAAGATTCCAGGTTTGGTAAGATACAACTTGACCCACTCGGATCCTGAACGTAGGCTCCGTTGCTACCCGCTCTTAGCGTATGGGCGCTCTCCTGGGTAAGATACGGAAGGCTACGGCAAGACGAAAGAAAGACAGCGCAAAAACACTAATAAATCAGAACTTGGCTATTCCTGGGCACTGAAAAAGTGGCCCATTTCAGGTCCAAAGACAAGTACAAACGCAAGAGAAAGGTGGCCTTAGTAACAGCGAGAACGGGTATCTGTAACTGAATCTGTAGTCACGTGCGACCGTTGAAGGAGGGCATAAAAGAGGGGCGAACGGGGCGGAAACATGCAGTCCGGTGGCTCCCGTTTACATGGTTCCCATGCAGTAGATAACTGCCGAGATGCCCAATTTCTGTTTATGTTGGGAATAGCACATGCGCCGTGGCCGTACCGTCGTCAGCATCAGCATTGCTCTTGTACAAAACCGACCGGCAATGTAACCACAGTGGTAACAATATAAGAGATAAGCAGTCGGCGCGAGCATTTTTATCTGGGACAGCGAATCAAAGAGAATCAAGGATTTGGTCGGTGTGAGTTGGCGAAACCACGAGCGGGACGTTGGACCAATTGCTTATCCTTATTCAAGTCGATCCGCTAGAGTGCGTGCATGATGCCCCACGAAATTTTGCCACTAGGCGACGGAGCATCCGTGCAGTACCCGTGCAAGTACTCCGTAGTTCTACGGTTATTCATACTCATAGCTCGTCACAACCAAAGCCTATACTGAGGCCCTGTAAGACCCCCCCAAAAAGGGTTTACGGTAAATAGAATTGACACCAAAAGCACATGGTTCAACTGGGCGCAGCTGTGTTCGAAAGTCAAGTCTTGTGTCAGGCGTCAGCCACAGAAGTAAGCCACAGCGCCAACGGGAGCGGGGGGCGGCAGGACAACGTCCTAGCCCCGCGCTAGGGAGAGCGATGCCCAACAACATTAGGCAACTCCCCACCTTGCTGCCCGACAATCGTTTATTCCAACCTGACCAACATATCAACTTCGCGACGCCGGTTTTTCAGTGATACCCCTCGCGAACGGTCTATTCGTGATGGACACACCCATGATGGATGCCCCTTTGATGGACACTCGAAAGCAAGTGGGCGATGCCAACGCTGGTATGTTCACTTTCTCAGACCAGTGAATGTCTTACTCATTTTTGGGCACAGAGCGTCTCCAGAGCCATCAAAAGCAGCCAGCAGGAAGTGGTCATTATACTGGAAGCGCGACGACTGTCCAGGATCGGCAAAGACAGCTCGACACAACGTCTGAGATCGATGCACAGTTGACGGGGACGGACGCATCACTGTCTACCGTAGAGGACAAGGAAGCCGGGCCAGCGGAGCAGGACCACAGAAAAGGAAAAGGGAAGGCGGTCGAGGTATGCAAGACGTTGTTCGCCCGCACAATCTACCAGCTAATAGAAAAGACTCGCACATCCATCGACGCCACGGCTGTGGAAATTCCGATCGAGACCTACATCGACCCCGGCTACCGAAACCGGTGGTCATTGGAACGGTTGACACGGCAAAACTTGGCGCTGCGCAACGGCATGGCTAGTTTTCAGTCTTTTCCTCCGTCTACCGCTCCTGCTTCTACTCTGCATTCTGCTGAAGCTACAACTCTGGCTTCGTTTGGAACGTCTGGGATGTCCGTCGAGGAATCCGACAGTGACGACTCCTCCACTGATTCAGAATCATCAAGAGATATGCGCAGATCCGTTTTTGGCTTCGACATGGTCGCGTACAGGAACGGCGTGCTCCATCCGGAACAGTCCGCGCCGCCTTCCAACCTGGAGGCGATTCGCGAACGGCACGTCCGATCCCGCGGATCTCCTCCACCTCCCGAGTCGCAGTACAGGCGGTACGCAAACGACGTCGAGAAATCTCCAAACGAATCAACCATGGCTATGAGGTTCACGAATCATATGCTAAAAGAGTACCATGATGAAGGGTACAGCAAGGTGTACAATCAAGAATTCACCGGTTATCCACGGGATGTTGGCTTTAACGATCGCCTGTCTGCGCCGCGGCCTGACTTTGTCGAGGGACTTGAGGTGAACGAGTTCCTCCCGTTCCCAGTCGGCGAACATGTCAAGGGGGCTGTTTTACATGCCAACAGCCCGTATTCCTTGACGCTACCGCATATGGTGGGAGAGTGGGAGGGAGCAGGACACAGCTTGGAGAAATCGGAGCTGCAAAGTCGCTATTCTGGAGCGGCTCTTGTCCTCGCCCGGAACGAGGCTCTTGCTTATCTTGGGAAATCTGATCCTCCGGGCCACGCCGAAGTCACGAGTTTTACTACCGACGGCTGCATGGTGAACTTTTATGCGCACTACAGTAAAAACGTCCACGGAGGCCTGCCTGAATACCACCAGTATCACTACGCATCGATTTGCGTTGCAGAAAACTCGGACAAGTTCAAGGCCGGCCGGAGAAGTATTCGGAACCAGCAAGATCATGCAAAGAGCCAGTCTTATGCCCTGCGAGACCAGCTCAGGGAACACTGGAAGCAAGATAACGCCCCCGATTTCTTCCTCTGGCAGGACACCCCGGAGGATATGAATTCAGAGGACGAATCTGGATACGAGAGTGAGCAGCCCTACCAACTTGCGGTTGCGTCGTCTTCTCGCCAGCCCATCGCAACGTCTGGCTGTGCTCCGAACGATTGTGGCCTCAAACGGAAAGCTTCATCGTCTGCTCACGCCGTGTCGAGACAGAAGAAGAAGGCATAAACTCCCAAGGCGCAGGACCCTGGGAGTGGACACTACCATGGTGGCATGATCTCCTGAACCGCTCCCATCATTCTGGGCCTGCTCAGAACCTACTCGTTTTTATCTCAATCCTTCCTCAGCATTTTCCTGTCCTGTTTCTTTTCTGGGCTTTCGTCTTTCATTTATCTTTGTTGTGTCACAGCTGTCATCTTTAGTTTCTTGGCTCGTGTCCCTCAGTTCCTCATCTCTCAAAGATGCCGGAGAGCGAGGCCGCGACCAGGTGGCTTTGCGCAAAGCAAAGAGCCTCCAGTGGCCGGTCTATGGGCTTCTGAGGCAACAGCCAAAACGGCGTGATCAATACTTGGTGTCGGCGTCGGATATGATCATGAATGAATATGAGCAGACTGCCGGCAGATGTGGAAATACGGCCTAGCACAGTCTACGCCCCCTTCATGCTTGACGTTCTATCTTAGGTGTCTTGGATTTTGCGGTTCTTTTGGATATGGAATGAAATGAGGCAAATTGGTAAAGTTGCAGTGGCATACTTAGCAACTATGATAGTACGCGATATACGAATGATTTCCGCTCTCAAGTTCGTGTTGAAAGAGGCGGTCAGTAGACGATTGCAATGAAGTCAATGAAATTATGTCTCCTGGTTGCCTGGATGCCGGGGGCTTGACAGTTGAATAGGGCCAGGTTAGTACTTGTGTTTTAGCGGGTGGGCCCTAATACCCAGCATGATTAACGCGCGACCGACACTTTCCTGCCATGACATCCGGGAGCAGATTGGCACAATGAGGCATAATATTACAGGCAGGCGCACTTAGTCCGTGTATTACTGATAATATTGTGTACTCGTATTTTACCTACAAGCCATGCATTTCCCTGGCCAGCAACCACTACAAAACATACCCCCTTATTCTCACAGGGCTTTCGGTCACTACGAGACAGTGAAAGCCGATTGCCGCCGTATCAACTACGTTGTACTGTAAATGACCCTTGACCGAAAGGGCTTCCTTGAATTCCGCCAGCAGTTCTCTAACTATGCCAGATATTTACTGGGAGAGGCAACATTCTATCTGACAGCCTTTTCCATGTGTTTGCCTCCTATGCCATAATCTACGGCTACGTCTCGATACAGTGGCGTCGCACACTATCTACTTACTACGTTGCCGCTGATCATAATCTTCTTCAATGATGCTGAGGATGCATGGCATGAAAGATGACTTGAGTCGGCCATGAATTGGGCTGCACAGAGTGGAAGTACGTAGGCGACTCGTCGTGAAAGGCAAGTTTGATCGTGCAAATGGGAGCCTAATAGCTCCCGAAGAGTAACAAACACGCAAAGTTATTCGGTCCCCTCCTACTGCGTCAACCACGGATCACGGAGAAGCTCCTTGGCCGTCGGGCGATCATCGGGTCGCCACTGCAAGACCCGTCTCATAAAGGCCAGGAAGAGAGTGGGATCCTCCAGCTTGTCACCGACAAGTGACTCGAGCGTGCGTCCATGCGGGATCGGCGTCGTACCCACCCATTTACCTGACATGTTAGTCTCTATCTCGGCTGTCCGGCTCTCAGCAGCACATACCGTCTTCATCCCAATACTGGAGACCGCCCTGCGTGGCTTGCTTCGTGTAGCTCCTGGGCGAGCCCCCGATGGCGGCGATCATCTCGGCGTAGTGTGCTCCATCGTTAAAGGAGCCATCATCAGCTTTCGCCGTAAACAGACTCTGTGGCGAGACCAGATCCCAGGCCTATGAGGTCAGCGAAGAGTATACGACCGTTGAGTCGTCAATACGTACTGCGAGGCCCACACTCCAAATGTCCAAGGGAAAAGACCACGGGAGGTTGCCGAGCACCTCAGGCGAGCGGTACGGCCGCGAGGTGACGATGCCGGTATGCGGCCCTTCATCGATACGGGCCGCGAGATAGTTGTCAAGCAGAAGCGGCCCCGGCTGCGGCTCCATGATCCGCGTGAGGTAGACGGTGCGCACCTGCGGTACGGTCTTGCGGGCAATTGGCTCCAGAAACTCCATGGCTTCCAGCTGCTGAAGCGTATGGTCATCCTTTCCATACACACCGAGGTAAAGGTTGTCTAGGTTGATGTCCGTGTGGACGACCTCGCACTCAGAGTGCAAAAAGTCGACGGCCCATAGAGCCTCTCGGATAATGTTGCGAGCAAGCTGTTCTTCGAGTCCGTTCTTGAAGAAATTGGCCTTCATGGCACGAATATTCATCTGAACTGGCTCAAGAACGAGCGAGCGGTTCATCTCGAAAGGACCAGGCTCGTGGAAACCATCGTAGAACTGTCGGATCATGAATCGTCCAAAGTGCTGTGACGTTTCGTAATGACTCTGAATCCGCTCATAGGCCCGAGTCTCATGCTTGTCTCTGTAATCGAAATTGTACACCCTCACAGCCACATATTCGCGGTTTCTAGTTGCCTCGTCAGCCGAGGTCATGCCACCAGGGAAAACGGAGGGCTCTCTGACTCAAGATCACGGGCCAGCCATGTCGTGCTGAGTAAATCGTAGCCGGCCTTGGCAACAACCTGATATCGCTCATCCAACTCGTCTCCGAGTAGAACGGGCAAGTATCTAAGGTCATTGTAGTCCGCCATGGCCTCTTCTTCAACCGGTTGGTCCTCCGGAATTACGGGGAACCCACTGGTGGGAAACTTGTCCTTCAAATCTGTTTCAAAAGTGTTTGTCCTGGCAATAAGTAGCTCCGGCGGAGGCTCCATGAAAGTCTTGCCGTCAATCTTCTCTCCCTTGCCCTTGAAGCTCAGCCTCGCCGCGGCCCGTAGCGATGGGCAAGCCGGTCGACTGAACATAGTCGGACGGAGGCATGCCAGACCACGGTAAGCGGTCGAGGCTGCAGAGGCAGACGCGGGAAGCCGCCCAGAGATAAGTAGACGCTGCATACTTTCGAAACGAAAGCCAGGATTACTGTGAAAGGCTCTGAAATGCGGCACGAGTCTGGAGAGCCTTCCCCCTCCTTATATGGGCAGTTTCTGCCAATTCACACCGCTCGCCGTCACGTGTCCGCATACGAAAGAACGGCACCCATTCGCCGCTACGTACGCGGGCGGTCTTCTGCTTATCGGAGGTCGGGCGGCGCTGCATACGACGTACGTGGGTGACCGCTTCTTTGGCGAGGGGCTTGCAGGTCACATTCCTTCTCGCTTATTGCTGATCCGCCCCACCGTCCTGTAGATAAGGGACGGCAGAGGGCAGAGCTAGTGAAGCATAGCCAATTATAATATGATTTTAAGATTTCGGAATCACATACTCTACGGATTGGACGGACATTTCTTTGAGAGGGCCTGCGTTGACGTAACTATCAGGAAGTTTCTGATAGTGCTAAAAATCTCGTAGAAAAACCCCGCTCGATGACGGTACGGAGTATGGCCTGGGGCGGCCCGCATTTTGTATCTTACGCTAACCCATGTGTACTCCGTATGTACTCGTAATTCACTGTGTTGGACAGCAATGGTCGTGGTTTCAAGGCGTTTAATGACAATCTTTTATTTCATTTCATTTCAGTCCAGTTCGTTCCATTACGATTCGTTGCGATTCGTTTCGATTCATCCCGCATCTCAACGATCTGGGTATTACGCGCGAGGACGCGTCATTTTCGATTGCAAAACCAATGCTACAGTAACTCTGGCGGAAGTCGTCTACTGACCAGGTGTGCTGTCCCCGCCTCTAGCCCCACCTGTCAGCCGCAGCCGGACGGTTTCTCTAGTGTCTAACTAAAATACATTCTCAAGATAGCCGCTTACTCTATTTTGGAGGTATTAGTGTTAAGAGTTACTTCCGGGGGCATCACCTCCGGAGGCATCACCTGCACGCTAAACGGTTTTATCTCACCCGTCGTCAAATAAATTCACAGAGTGATGTCAGTCTTCTGAGCCGTGCCCCCCCATAGGTAGCGTTGCAATATTGGCAATCTGGCAGTGTGTCGTGTATTGTAGCTGTCATGTACTTTAGCTACCGCATATTTCATCACTCGTTATCGCATCCCATAATATCGCCCCGGCAAAAGTTGCCAAGTCCCTCTAGATATACCACTTCAATCGCTTCTGGGACCCATCGGGTTGGTTCATTGGGCCAGGGGCTTTCTTGAGCTTCCGTCGGCCACACCACCTGACAAGCCTCTTCGGGTTTCGCACAAAGGCTTGATCAAAGTCGATCGCCATGACTCCCTGCAGCTCGTCGTTCCATACCATGTTGTCATCGCTCGCAAAGCCAAGTTTGGAGCTGTACTGCAGCAGCTCCGATCTTGTCTGGCGCGATCCTGCACGGAACTGTAGCATCATTGTGGCCAGTACGTCCGGAGTGCGCGGCTGTGCAGTGTTTAGACGACGCCATAGCAGGTCGCCCGCAAACGACAGAAGCCGCATGTGCGAAATGTGCGCCCCGCACGCGGTCCAGTACTCCTCCTTCAGTGTCACCATACCCAAATTGACCGGCACCAGTCGGCCCTGGCATTGCTCCAGGATGTTGTACATGTTGTCATCGAGCGCCAGCCGCTCGCGATGCGCCTTCTGCACGCCCCTTCCCAGCAGGCAGTAGCCGTACGGCTGCAGTGTGAGCCGGAACATGGTGGCCATCTCGCCATACAGGGCATCCTCTTCCAGGTGGTCGCAGTGGTGGTCCAGGTCCGTTTCCAGCTGCTCCACAAGTAGCATGCGCAGTTCGTCTGGCGAGATGGGGTGTCGCAGGTCGTAGGCATGTTCCCGGTGGCGCGTGATGTTTGGACAGTTCGGATCCAGGATGTCGCATGACTTAAGGCCAAGCAGACACTTCTGTGTGCAGTACGGCACGGGCTGTGTGTTTGGTGCAGCGGACCGGGCAGCGAGGATCGCAACCTGTAGCCCGTCGCTTGGCTCGGTTTTCGTGTCCTTGTACGGAACCGGCCATACCGGCTGGCGCTGGCGGACCTCCTGCTTCCATTCTTGCTTCAGGTGCTGGCTGTTCATAGACATCATGACAAAAGACAACACCAGAGCCACGGCAGACCGATCCAAGCCAGTCCCATCTTGTTTCACGTTCGCCTTTGGCTCCTCTAGGTGGTACAGGAGCGTGTCGGTGTCGTCTGGGTTCAGGTGGAGAAAAATCATGGCCTCGCCCGTGGTGACGTACGAGTACTGCAGTCCGTAGTCGACCATGTAATGGTAGGCCCTTGTCAAGGTCTTGGCCACTTCCACTTTTTCCAAGATAGCCGGATCGTCCGTCTCTTGGCCATTCACCTTGCGAATTGCGAGTTCCATCAAGGACGCCGCAGTATGGGGCTTGAGAAATTCGCGCAGCATATCAACACGCATCTCGTGTGCTGCCTTGTATTCGACAACAAACAACGGCTGCGATTTGTCGTCTGCAGTGGTCCGGAAACACCATTGGTCTGGGTTCGTCTTGGTCCGAGACGAAGGGGCCGGTTGGGGCGTGGGGCTTTCCCTGTCGACTTCGGTTGCTGCAAGGCCCTTGGGATAGTTCTCGAATGAAATACTGGTGACGACCGAGTCTGCGTCGCCATTGGGATTGACACAGGGAAACGTCGCACCACCCCTCTTGGCGGCATGGATAAAGTAGGGAAATACATTGAACTGCGCCATGCACTCGACGGACAGGCATTCGTATTTCCGCACGAGTTCCTCGCTCGACAAGTCATAGCCGGTCGCCAGCCAGATATACAAATTGAAGTCGTATGGCTCATTGAAGTAAGTCCATCCCCGAAAGGCGTCTTCATATAGAGAGAATGCGTCTCGACGCAGTGTGTCGAAAGCGTCCCAGGGCTTCAAGCTGCGCGGATACATCTTGCTATCGACGCTCGTCAACGTGTCATGGGTATCGTAGGGCGATGTCCCAATATTCATGTAGATCTCATCGTGACAAGCTTGAAGGAGGCTGGAGAACGTCACACCGATTTCCTCGTACTCGGAATCTGTCCCCATCTCTTCCTTCACAGCCTCTTCGATGTCGGTTGATGACATTGTAGATGCGGCACGTCGATATCTTCTCGATCAGGTCTGTTGGGCTGTGCCTTGCAAGAAGCAGAGTGTCGAGAGGTACGGGGTTGGGGCCCAAGGGCTTTATGTATCCTATGTTGCAAACGCAGATCGTGGGGGACACGACTAAACTGCCTCCGAACACGCTTTCGGTGATAATCGAGCAAACGCTCGATTCAATAAAAGACACGGCTGGCCGTCAGCGCCACCGCAGCCACCGGGTCGAGTGACCAGCGGCATGCCAGGCCAAGATCCTACGGGGAGGGGGTGCAAGGGTAGCGTGGGCGCTTGTGGAGCCCCGCCCGTCAGCTTGGGGGCCGGTTGGGCACACGACGGCAAACGGGATCAGAAAAACGAGAGATAACAGAAGAAATCCGATAGCGGCCCGACGTGGCAGCTTCAGCATCATGACGCTTGCACGCTTTCATACTAGGACAAGCCAAAGAAGTAAGATATATTGGTAAATATGCACTATGGCTGTTGGAAACTTTGATAGTGGCTGCTTCGCCATGTTGGCTACTTGTGCAAGTTCTGGTCATGGCGTTAGTCGGGGGGAAAGTCGTGGGTGTCACTGGGTACATACGAACTCCACGAGGCAAGCCATTTGGCTTGCCCTTCCACTGTCGCAGATAGGACGTTTTCGCCAACTTGACATGTCTCCAGCATGTCGAAGTGGGCTTCTTGCTAGGCATTATCAAATGGGAAAGGTTTGGAAGTAGAATTCGCGTATACAGAGGGGAGAGATGAAGCAATCCACTGCAGGTAAAATGTACAGAATCATGCGGATTGGATAAACAATTTTGGCGGGGAAAGTGGCTGAAAGGCGGGCGATCAGAGAGGGAGAAGCAGAGGCGAGAAAGTATGCAAAATGCGTGCCGTGATATGCCACAAGAAGATATTCAAAAATGGTGAGGTCCAACATGGCGGCAATGTGGTGGCGACGCAGTGGCGATGTGGTTCCGATGTGGTGATTGAAGTCGGGAGAGGGGTAAAATGAGGCAGAGGAGCGCACACCGGCAAAAATTCAGATAAACAGCGCCTGGCTATTATTGCACCATAGAGGAGAGAATAGGCAGACGGTGGTGGTAGTACACGGGTGCTCTGTGTAGCATTGGCAGAGGGGGAGAGCGACGGGCAGGAGCGAGCAGAGAGCATCGTGGCACAGGCGCAAACACAGGGCAAAACATGTATCTGATTTCCAAACTGCGTAAAAGAGCGTAATCTATTCTATCATAATGACTCGTTTCTTGTAATGTAAAAAAATCCGTCTATGCAGGCCGCTCCCTGTTGCTTCACCCAAACCGACTGCCTATGGTCACCTTTGACGACCCCCTGGCGGTGATGCGCTCCGCCGTGTTTCTGCTGACTGGCATGGCCCTGAAGCCGCCAGCCATCACCGCGGCCGAGTAGTAGTCGCCCACTTGAATGTCGGAGTTGTCCTCGGCGAGCACTTCGGCAGCATAATTGTGGCCAGCGAGCGCCTCGCCCTTGCGAATGACAACGTTGATCAGGACGTGGTCGATGTTGTGCGCGGCCGCCTGTAGCGTCTTGAGGCTGGGCAGGTCGTTCACCTCTTCGACGTCGGCCTCGGCTAGCTGTTGTCGCGCAGGGGCTGCGGCGGGGAACAGTTTTTCGAGGCTTTCCATCAAGCCGCTGACGCCGCTGATCAGCCGCTGAAACTGGCCGCGGTCATACAGGGCCCACGAGGTCCGGCGGGAGAGCGTGGGCCGCTTGGGTCCCATTTTTGGCTGTCCCTCTACTTGCTCCTGCGCTGCTGGAGATGTCAACCGCCGCTTCAGCCGCTGTTGCAGCCGGTGGTGGAGCAGCCGGTAGAGGGATGGCATGTCCTGTTCGGTGGAGCACTCGAGATCCGCCGCCTGGGCCATGCGCTCGTATCGCTTCGATTTATTGTCGGCCGCCTTCAGCAGCTCGATCATCTCAATCAGGATGTTCTGGGCCAGTAGGGCCTCGTCATCAAAGCCACTGCCAATGCGGGCATCCACCGGGATGGCTGTGGTGAGCTTCAGGTTATCCGCGAGGTGGACGGCCTCGGCCCAGCGCCGCAACCTCACGGCGGTAACATCCAGCTGCAGCTGGGAGAGCTGGTAGTCGCGGACCAGGCGACGGCCCAGCTGGACGTACTCGAAGCACTGGACGCAATTGTTAAAAAGAGCCGCAACGCTCACGGCCCCCGAGATGACACCAAAAACCTCGGCCATTTTTCGCGGTGCTGTTTGTGTAGTTTGCAAAAAGGCGAACCTGGGAAGATCAGAGCGGACAAGGCGACCCCAGACCGCCAAGCCAAGAAAAACGCATACAAGTGGGAACGCCCGAGGCAGCCAGGTGGGCGGCAGTCGAGGCTGAGTCGTCGTCCTTCCTACCAATCACCCAGACCGTAAGAGAGGCGATGGAATCCTCTGGAAACGAGGAGCAGCTCCCGTGTGCCAGCTAGTAGCGGCTTATTATCACCTGTCGCCTTTCTGAATTTTTTTCTTCTTTCCACATTTCTCTCGCATTCCGCGACATCATGTCTGATCAGGATCACGATGCGCATTTAGTGGTAGGAGAGAATCGGCCAGTGGCGATGGCGGACATTAGGCAGTGCGAAGCGCTAACGCAATTTCAATAGCGCTTTGTGGAGCAAAATCACGTTAAGCCGCCAAACAGCAAGAATCCTTTCATTACTCGTACGCAGCCGACTGCAGGCGAGTTTGCGGTGGCGCAGGTTAGGCAGCTTGTCAACAGCCGGTCCTTTGCGCAGCCGACCGCCGACCAAGCAGCGGATGGGTGGTGGATAGAGTTCTTGGCGGAACAGAAAGTTGCATTTCGGGTAGCCGCCGAGCAGAAGCCCTCAGGCTCGATGCCCACAAAGGAAGACAAGGCCCAACACACTACTTCGGATGACGGCGACAACGTGGCCCAGGACGTCGAAGCAGACGAAGAGACCAAAATCCACATCGGCAACGACGTGTCGGAAGCTGTGGCGCTAAAGGCGCTGGACAAGAATGTGCCGGTACGAGGCCCTGTGAACAAGGCGACCAACGTGAAGGCGAAAGGCAAATCTGTGATTAGAATCGGTAATACCATTGGTAAATGAGCGGACAGATTTCCTATCCCGAGCGCCGCAGTTCTTATTTACTTGCTTGCCAGGCCGTGCCCAAGATAACATATTAACTGCTAAATGGAACTTGATACCCCCAACGGCCCCCCAAACCCCTCACTGCTGCCGGCTTGTAACCCGCGTATCTTCTCTGGAGCCACCTGGAGCCGCCTGGAGCCACCTAAAACCACTGGCGGCGGCTCGCCGCCATTCTCATAGACGTTGCATCCAGACACTGACCCGTGTTGGACTTATCGCAACCACTCCTTCTCTTCGTTGCATTGCCATCCGTAGAAATGCGCCCGTAGGATCGCTCGTAGACGCCCGGCACAGCCGTTTGCCCCTCCTTTTTGTCTTGGTGCGGCCGCCTTTTTTTCTCTTGTAATCCTGCCCCCGGCCTGTCTCGCGCCTGCCTCTGTCACACTCTCCATTTGCTCTGCCTCCAGCCAATTTGCCCAAACCGTTCTGTTGCCCGACCGCTCGCTTTGCCTAGCATCCATGACCGAAAACACTGGCAGCGGTATCACCGCCCTAAACAGTTCCACGGTCCACGTTGGCAACATCCACCACCACCCGCCCCCGGTCGCCACGTCCCGACAACGCTATGTCGTCCCCTTTCCCTCCAACCAGGACTATGTGGTGCGCGACGCCATCGCCGATGAGCTGAGACGCTATCTGCCCTCCACGAGCTCCTTTCAGAGCGCCGCGCTCTGGGGCATGTGCGGAACTGGGTTCGTCCACCGCCTCCAGAACAGCAAATGAGTGAGCACAACGCCTTGCGAATTCGGCTAACGTCTCTTGCTACCCCTCAGAAAAACGCAAATCGCCCTCGACTACGCGTGTCGTCGCTCCAGAGAGCCCACCTGCTCCGTGTTCTGGGTCCAGGCCGACACGTGGGATACATTTCTACAAAGCTACATGGCCATCGCCAGTTGCTTTAACCTCGACCTTGCCGTCGGCCGCGACCCGAACGAGCTCTGCCTCGCCATTCGCCAGCAGATCCAGGCCGAGCCCAACTGGGTTTTGGTCGTCGATGGCGCCGATGACGCCGTTCTGCTTGGCTGCGGCGGGTCGACAGCAGGCGCAACTGGCCTGTCCCTGTACCTACCAGAAGGCCCTCATGGTACCGTGCTATGGACAACGCATAGCCGGTTTTTGGCCACCAAGCTGGCCCGTCGGCGGATTATTCACGTTGACCGCATGACGGAAGCCGAGGCTCTGAGCCTGCTGGCACCAATCTGGCCTTCCATGACGGCGGACTCTGGCCGCTCCAGCACTGATGAAATGGCAGACGCCCTTGCCCTCATCCGCGAGGTCGACCACCTCCCTCTCGCCCTATCCCAGGCCGCTACGTGCATCAGTGACGGTGGCATATCCATGTCTATGCGCAAGTACTTGACACAGCTGTGCGGTGACGGCCAGCAGCGGACGCAACTGCTGCTTACATCGTGGCGGGATCCCCACCGACACGGCTCCGGCAGCTCCACGTCCAACTGTGCGCTGCAGATCCTGGCCGACGACATTAAAGATATGGGCGCGCACCACCGCGACGCCTACGAACTGGTTTGCCACCTGGCTTTCATTGGACACGAGGCTATCCCGCTCGACCTGGCGCGGACCGCTTTG
The DNA here is from genome assembly GCA_019925535.1 of Leptographium radiaticola. NCBI lineage: Eukaryota > Fungi > Ascomycota > Sordariomycetes > Ophiostomatales > Ophiostomataceae > Leptographium > Leptographium radiaticola. The sequence goes on from JADHKK010000002.1 coordinate 1,682,871, forward strand.
GGGGCTCACGACGAAGACGACGTCGTAAACGGTGCCGTGGAGTGTCTCTCGAGCTGCGGCTTCCTGCATAGCCGCAGCGGCGACGAGAATACGTACGACATCAGCAAATTCGTCCAGGAGGCGGCGCGGTACTGCCTCATCTCCCAAGATCCCGGCATCCCCAATTACGCTTACTCTGCCCTGCAAACGGTGGCGGGCTTTTTCGGGCCCAAGGACACGGGGTGGCAGCGACGTGACACGTACCTGCCACATGTGCGACAAGCGACCATGTTTTCGGCACAGTGCATTCCCCCGGACGCGGTTCTGGACGTGCTAGAGCCCGTGCTCGATTATTTGCTGGACATGGACTCCTGGGATGAGGACGATCAGATCCTGGCGCTGGCGCTCCAGCTGGGGCCGCACGCCGTTGCAGAGGGCCGTGCAAGCTGGAAAAAGGCCCAGGTGTGCGCGGCACAGGTCATGGTGGCGCGAGAACAGTTTGGCGAAGCCGAAACGGCACTGTCCGCATTTTCGCAACAGTTTAGCAACCAGGATCTCGCCACACTCTCGATCGGGCCCAGGCTTGCCAGTGTGTACCGCCGCCAGGGGCGAAGGAGGCACGACTGCAGGACCACCCTACTCGAGGCCCTCGCCTTCCAGCGGAGCCTGCTCGGCGAACAACATCCTGCCACGTTGTATACGAAATCCGCCCTCGCCAAGACCTATTTCGACGAGGGCAATCTGGCCGAGGCCGAGAAGCGCCTCGCCGACGTGCTGCATCTACAGCGTGCCGTCCTGGCCCAGCACCACCCGGACACGCTCTCCACCGAGGCCGCGCTGGGCGCCACCTACTGCCGCCAGGATCGCCTGGGCAGGGCCAAAGACGTGCTGGAGCGCACGCTGACCGCGCACAGGGCTATTTTTGGCGACGACCACCTCCGCACCTTTGAGGTGCATTATCATTTGACCCAGGTCCGAGAACGGCTGCGAGATAGGCAACCAACAACGCCGGTGGCGAGCGCAGCCGAAACAGAATAGCGGGGCACACAGCGTCCTTCTCGTCTCGTGCTTGGGGGGGTGAGCATAAGGGTGTCAGAGGCTAATGCCGTCATGGTGGATACAAAGTACAGCGGTAGTGCCGACTGGAGCGATCAGCTTGTAATAAGTGTGCATCAACGAAATGCGGTGAAGCTTTGCACCAAGCACGGGCAGTCGTGCCGTTTGCCGTCCTCGAAGAGGCCAGATAATGCAGATAATGATGAGACGACGCAACAAGACAAGAGCACAAAATTGGACGCGTAGACGCGAAAATGCAAACAGGGCCGAGTGCGTGGTGCTGTCGCGTCGCGGTCCTGAAATCACGTCGTGCTGGCCTGGACGCGAAAAGACGCGAAAACGAGGCTTCCACCGCCTTGCGTCGTCCCCCCTCTCCAAGCGAGGCGGTAGCACCCTGCGACCCAGCCAGCCGCTGTATCTCTGTCCACTAACGTCGACTCGTCTTCCGGCCGTGCATCGGCGTCCCAGCCATTCGTTTTCAGAGCCAATCACGCATTGCCAGCATTCGCGACCAGCAGCTGCAGGCAGCCGAGCAAACGGACAAGGCGGAAGAAAACGAGAAATGGCCAGAAAAACGGACTCGGATCGACGTTTTCCCAGCCGTCACCCCACCTCGACCCCGCGCACGGCCAAATTGTCGCCTGGATACAAGAAGCCCCGCGAAGCCCGCCCCAAAACCGGATCGACCCTGGCTCCCAAGTCTGCCATCCTTCCGTGCTATGGGGCTTTGATCGTAAGATACACTGCCCATCCATCTCGTCCAGATCTGTCACCCGTCACCACCCTCCCGCCCATCCACTGCAACCCCCTCTGTCGTGGTCGGCACCGTGAGAAAAAAACATCCCTCTAGCCATCGATCCAAAGTGGTGGCGCCAAAGAAACCCAATCTCATCTCGTAAGTGCATCATCACACAACAACGGCCGAAGCGGCCAAAGCGGCCAAGCGGCCAAGCGGCTGTCCCGCAGTGGCAAATACCGGTCCAGATTTCGCTAACGGGGCTACTCCAGCGGCAGATCTCGCTAGCCGGCCACTATCTCGGCCCGCTGCTCCCTTATTTTTATTTTCCCGGGTCACCAACACGCCATGGACATGGATCACTGTATCCATCCGACCACGCCATTTCGCGTCCCCGCCACGGTAACTAAAACCTTGCCGTGTGTTCGCGATCCTCTTTTGGCCCGGCTAACGCGCCCCTCCCTCTCGGCCTCAGCAAATCCTCGTGGCGCCCTCTGCGGAGGCTCGCATTTTGCATCTGCCGACCGAGGTCCTCTTGTCCATTTTCGCGCCTCTCCAGCCCGAGGACCAGGTCTGCCTCGCCATGACTTGCAAGCGCATGATGCAGGCGGCTGTCCGCCAGGGCGTCCGCGCCCCCTGCCCCATTGTGCACCACGTCATGTGCCCGTGCCCCACCGCGGCAGATTTCATGGAGCGCATCCGCCCGCGCGATGCTCGCGGCCACGTGTTGCAGACCTGGGCGCTGTGCGGGGGCTGCATCCGCTACCGCCCGCGCTGCTCGACGTACTGGGTGCAGCCGTCGCAGGAGTACTCGGCGAGGAGCTGGGAGCGCATCACGCAGGACTGGGAGAGGGGCCTGTCGGGCAAGTGCCCCGGCTGCTGGTCCGTGCTGTATGAGGCCGAAAGCTACCATATGCGGGTCGAGATGGTCCCCCAGCTTGGCAAGCGCTTCCTGGTCGTCAAGGAGGCCGCCAATTGGGCGGCGCTGCTCCTGACCACCGGAGACCCGGAAGACGCAGTCCTGGCACACTTGATGATCAACCAGGTGGTGCGCATGTTTCAAAAGATGCAAAAGGAGGTGACGGACAGTCTGAAACGTCTGGAGCGTTTCCAGTTCCTGCTGCTCGGGAAAATGGTCGAGGCGGCCGCGGCCGTCAACCTCTCCGAGATTGTGGTCGAGGTCGTCGGCATCCCCATGGAAGACGATGATCACCTGACCGACGCAGGCGAGATCCCCGAGGACGAGGAGGATGGCCTGGCCGAGGCTGACCCACTTCCCGAGGAAGACGACGGCCAGACTGTGGCCGGCGATATCTCCGAGGAAGAAGATGATGATGACAAATCCGAGGTCAGCGATATGTCCGAGGATGATGATGACCAAACCGAGGCCGGCGACGCCGACGCCTCCGGGGAAGATGACGATGACAAGACCGGGGCCGGTGACTTTATCCAGGACGATGACAACATGCAAGTCAAAAAGAAAGATCACCGGACAAAGGTCATCATTGTCATCGCCAGAGAAGATTCCAATATTGAATTCACTCAGGACGATCACAGGATGGTATACATTGACCTCACCAAGGACGAGGGCAAGTCCGAGGGCCGTGGCCTCGCCAGGGAGGATGGTAATACGGGGGTCACCGACCTCGTCAGGGAAGACACTGACATTGAGGTCATCGATCTCACCAAGACCGACGGCAGGAAACAGGTCTTTATCGACCTCACCGGACATGATGCCAATATCGAAGTCATCGACCTCACCAAGGTGGACGATGGAGACGGGCCGTCCTCCATGGAACTTGACGACGCAATGCACGACGAAATTGTGGTAATGACCGGCTAGGAAACGGCCAGACCACAAATAGCAAATAATACTAGGCGTGCGTCACTGCTAGGTAGCTGGATTGCAAGAACGAGAATGTATTCTGTCTTGTCGTTGGGCGCCGCAGTTGGTTCGTGTCTAACGCGTAATAGCGGGTTTGGTGCCTAGAGGGTAGCGGCTCCTTTCCCGAGAAGCGCTATAATAATATTACGAGGAGAACGGCAAGGTCTCGTCCAGAAACGGATAGCTTGCCCACTGCGCTTGACCGCCTCGTCCCCGCTGCGTGCACACCCCACTGCCGTTCTTGTCCCTGCCGTTCAGCTTGTGTGCGGCACCACGATTGCCAATACACCTTCCTACTCCGTACGCAAAAGTGCAACTTTTGGAAAAAGAAAAATCACAAACGCAGTCGTCTTAGCCTTCTGAATCATATTACGCCTTGTCGGCCCGACCGAATCACGCCACTTTATGCGTTTTGTTCCAGCTCTCTGCGACCGGATATTCCAAGCAACGAGCGCCCTGGGACGGATATCCTCCTGCTCGTATGGAGTATGTGTGAGCAACATGCCGCCGGTTTTTAGGCGGCTGTCGGTGTCTTACGATGCCCGCGACGGTGATCCTTTCTGTGCCCACCGCCGTCGTAAGTGTAGATCCAACCGGGCGACGGCGTGCGCCGGGGCTGCTGTGTCAGTGGGAGATGTTCTCCCGCTTCGACCAGGCAAAGACATGCTGCATCAATACAATACATACATGGCGTGAGATAAGGAGCTGAGGGGCCAATGGGAGCGCAGAACGCGCCTTCCCCCTCTTAACGCCAAGACTCATGCAGCCACTCGAACCTCATCACACAAATTCCAATTCACAAACGACAAACGAGCAGTTAGGCCGGTTAGACTCGCTTACAGATGCAGCAAAGCAAACGCCGATCATCTAGGCTGCCCATCACACGGCCCGACGAGACCCCGCCAAGTTTCAGCGCAAAGAAGAAGGGAGAAGGCGAGCGAAAATCATTTCTCCACGGACCTTTACTTGCCAAGCCTTCCATCTCGGTCTGCTCGCCAGTCGAGCAAGCTGTGGCTCCAACCAGGTCTCTCGCCCGCATCTGCTTGCGGTGTGGGGCGGTGTGAGAATGGGGTTCAGGGCCATCCAGCTTTGTAGGCGTGGGTGAACATTCCTCTTTTGGAAGGGCGAGCAACACGCAAGTTGTCGAGATCTCCTCGCCCGAGGACCGGGTCTCTTTGCTACCAATTGTACTCTTTTATAACACCGCTTGGTCCTCTGTACATAATTTTGATTACCGCTGTTGCCCACGTTGTCACGTTTCCCACGTTGCCCACGTTGAGCTCGTGGAGGCTTACTGCAAGATACGGCTCAAACAGCCAGATAGTGTGCTCATCCATGTCTCTGAGGCGGGGCTCCTGCGCCTTGTCTCTGGTCTGCGAGTATGAGCGTGAGCATACTTGGGCCCTGATCAACGGTCAGCTCCACTACACCAACTTTTCATCCACCTCCACGTCGGGGTGGCTCAAGGAGGACAGCATGAGAGAGCCTGCAATGGCCATGGCCTCGACCCCGACACAGAGATGTCGAGGGATATAAAAGGTGGCTGCTCGCCGCTGCCCTTAAGGTGGATTCTTGCTCATCAAGATATCAGGCATTGCTCATAATATCAAACATAAAGATGGACTCAACCATGCACGGGACGGATGCGTCGCCTACGGCCCAGGAAAACTGGGACGAGTTTTTCAACTTTCCAGAGGACCCGGATCCGATTCCAGTTTATGTTTATCCTTATTTTGACTACATTGTCTACCGCGGAGACGCGTCGTTGGCGGGCACATCAGTCTCCAGCGGATTCTGTTCCCTCAACGACCCGCTCAGCATGGTGGGCTGTCGTTCCGAGATTGTGCGAATTGCCAAAGAGCATTCCCACGAAGCCGGCAGACATCGGTTCCCGATCACCTTGGCGGGCCAAAGATGCACGCTGTACGTTCGCTTGTCATGCCCAGAGGTGTACCGTGCTAATCTGCGACCAGGGCGATGATCATATATGGCGACGAGTCACAGTCGTTTCGGAGAAACCATGATATCATGGTTGTGATTGCGTCTTTCCAGGCCTTTTTGGCCGCATTTGTTATGCTGTCCCTCGACTTTGACAAGGAAGCGGCTCTGCTGATGCTCTACCGTTACATGGATCCTTTGCGAAACCCCTTTTCCAGACTGTTTATGCTGGCTGCGGGCACCGTCAACAACGATCCAAGCGATTATCACGCCCGCCTTATGCTGATTGTTGATTATTACCGCCTCCTGGGATTGCATATGCAGGGTGCGGCTCTGGGCTCGCTCCAGCATGACCCCAACGAGACGGTGCCTACGGAGACATGGTCCCCTTCACGTTGACCAACAGACAGGACGGACTGTAGGCTATCAAATGGATAGTTTGAGAGACACGTTGGGGAGATGACACAGGTTTTGATTGTTTTGCTTTTGAAAGGCTCGCAACGGCACTTCAGCGGCACAGATTGTCACATTTTTACCGCCAATGAAGCTCACTTTGTTTATTTGAATTTTATTATCATTAGTTTAGGTCAAAACAAGGTTTCCCACTGTTACCTCAGTCTTGTGCTCCTGTACCTGATCGTGTCTTGGCGATGAGTAGTCTCGGTGTTTACGCCATTTCTCGGTGACACACTGCGATGGCGTCCGTACCTTGCTACGAGGTCGCCAAGCGGACCAAGTCCCGACCCTTGTCCCTGCTCTCTGTGCAGGGGTGTGACGGCCCTGGTTCACGACGTCGGTTGTCGGTCACTCCGGACGGCCAAGACCGGTACGAGGGGGGGTCTTATCAGAGTCACGAAGCAGCCTGCAGCGCAGCGTGGGGGACATGATACGTAACAGAAAGGTATTTAGCCGTCCCATGGAAGAGCAGGAGCAGATTGGTTCAGGTAGAAATGATAAGGCGCAGGTCTCGGTGAGAAATGGACATCTCCACGGCGCCGAGCTGCCAATTCCAGGAAGGGGAAGGGGCACGAGGAGGAGTTGCCAGCTCCTACCTCGTATGCATAGCCCCGGACTCCCCGTCGGAGCCCCCCTCAGTACGTCTTCCTCCAGTCGGTCTCGAATCGGCCCCAGCCGCCTTCAGGCTCGTCCGCCACAGAGAGCGAGTCCACGACAAGGTCATACTGTCCGTCGGCCGGTATGCTTCCGGCGCAGACGTCGCCGCCCAGGGCCACGTTCAGCAGCACGGTAAAGTCGCGCAGCGGACGGGTGCCGGCGGGCACGCTTGCCTTGAGCGTGGGCCGCCCGTTAACGTACCAGAGCAGCCGTCCCTGGCCTGGGGTGCCGCCGGGCTGGTCCCAGACGAAGTCGTAGCGCACCGGCCGGGCGTGCATGTCTGGTAGGAGAGTCCCCATAACACGGTGCTTTTGCATCTCGTCGTGTTGACCCCAGTGTAGACAGGAGTGGTTCAGATGGTCACCGTTCCATGTCTCCATAATGTCAATCTCGCCGTCGGTGGGCCAGACAAAGGGTTCGAAAGGCAGCAGCCAAAAGGCCGGCCAGACACCGGCCGCGCAGGGCGACTGCATGCAGCCTGTCAAGACGCCTCGGTCGCGACCGAGCGTCTGCCGGCTGACGAGACGGGCCGATGTATAGCGACGGTCTGGGTCGGCGGCGGCCTGGTCGGCAAAGGCGCGGATGGTGAGTCGGCCATCGGGGGAGCTGGGTTTCGGCGAATTGCGGTCAGCGGTCGGTGCAAACAGTCAAGGATCCGTGTCTGCCCCCCATGGAGATACGCAAAACACGAGAGACTCACTAAAACGCATTGTCCGGACGGTCTGTGTAGTATTGCAGCTCGTGATTTCCCCAGCCATTTTCGCTGTGGCCAATCTTGGGATCCCAGTCGCGGCTGATGGGCCCGTCCGGCGAAAAAAGCGGCTGTCTGGAAACTGGACCGTTGCTGACCGGTGGCTGGGAGCCGCCGTCGGCAGGGCGCGCCGTGAGGCTCTCAAACTCGCTCTGGAGGCGCTTGAAACGGTCTTTCCACGGCATGTTGAGGTGAGGGCGTTTGGGAAGCTCTTTGGAAATGGAAAATGTACGAGAACACGTGTTCTGTGCCCCGTCGCGACTACTCGTTTAGGAGCCGGCATCTGCGCACGGGCCGCGCAGAGCCCAAGATTTTAAGCTACGCAAATGGTGGAAAAAAACAGGCCACTCCAACCTTTTTCCTGTTAACCTCGTTCTTTAACCTCGTTAACCTCGTTAACCTTACGCTAGGAGAACACCCGCGACGCCATGGGAGCCGAGGCGCGCGCCATCGTGAGGCTCTGTGGGTTTCAGGGGTCATCGCTTAGCTGGCGCGTCGCCCTTTGTGGGGCTGTTTGAAAGGGTCTGGATTCCGCACCTCCAGAGTATGATCGCTGTGGCAGACGTCTGATCCATTGCTGCAGATGGCTGCGATGATGCGCAAACCGACGATGGCCTGATCCCGCCTGAACCATGAAGCTGGTCAACGCCCGCGGATCTGTTCTGCCGAGATGTGCGTATCGTGGTTGAGCGGCCTTTCTGGATGCACCCAACGCTCATTTGGGCCGTTTCGCCGCGCTGGTGGAAGCTGCAAATTGATCAAGGGCCAATCCACCACAATAGTGGCCTCGTATTCCAGCCGAACTGGCCCTGGCGCCCAGTGTCTCCACGGCGGGCGGGGGCGGCTGATGCAAAACAGGCCTGTGGCAGGCCGTCTGATGCTGGAAGCAGAGCGATCCGAGCCACGAGCATCCGTACTCTTCTCGCTTGGGGGCTTGTTGCCCCTGGGTGGGACTTTGGATGAAGCACGGCGGTGGATTGGACGGTGTGTGAGGGCGCTTGCCGCTGACCGCTGGATCTTGGTCGTGGCCGGGACTCCTACTTAAGGCGTCGAGATCCGCCTGATGCTGCCGTGTTTCTTCTTACCTCACCATCTTCATCGACCACTGTCTCTTTCTCTCCAACAGGTTCTGCGAACCTTTCGATTCTTTTCATTCACTTACCGCATTTGATCATTTGGCTGTGCCATTGACTTTACGACTTTCCGTTCTTCCCTTACGGCACTTTCCGGTCTTTTGAATCCTTTTTTTTCTTGACACCTTTTTCCTCTCTCCAACTCTTAGTTTTCTCCACCTCTCCATCGACAATGAAGTACTCTGCTGTTCTCGTCGGTCTGGCCTCGGCGGTCTCGGCGGCCAAGGTGCACAGCACCTCGGATCTCCTGGCGCGCGAGGTGCCGCAGGAGCACTCTCACAACACCTTTCTCGCCCTGGTGCGGACGTCCCTGGCGACGAGCAACCCCAAGGGCATCGCCGACCCCGTCTTTGGTCTGCTGGGCAACGCAGCGGCGGCGGCTGGCGCCGGCACGGTCACCAATCTGAACTGCCTGCAGCAGGAGACGGCCGACCAGGCCTTTACCAACGCCAAGGCCGCGGGCGACATCCCCGGCATGGCGGGCGCTCTGATGTACCGCGCCATTGAGCGCAACACGGGCTCGGTTGGCCTGGCCAGCGTGCTCTGCAACGAGACGGCGACGAACCCGGAGATTGATGCGATTACGCAGCACCAGGATCCGGCGTCGACGGGCGCGGCCGCCACCAACAAGGCCATCGTTCTGGCCCTGGCCAAGCAGCTTGTGGGGGTCGGCGCCGATCCTCTTCTGGCGCTCGAGAGCGGCACCTTTGCGGCGGGCACCATTGGCGACACGACGGGCGCCGGCAACACGTGCGACACCGAGGACGACGATCCGGGCTGCATCTTCTCCGAGAACCTGCTGCAGCTGGATGCGACTGAGGCTGAGATCAGCGCCGCTGTGGCTGGCCTCTCGGCCACGGTCACGGGCACGGGCGTGATCAGCGCCACCGACATTGACCTGGCTGCGGCGGCCACGGCGGCTGGTGCTGCTTCGGCCACGGATGACGCGGCTGCAGCGACCACGACTGACGCGACCACCTCGACCGCGGCGGCCACGGCCACTTCGACCGACTGCTCGCAGTCGACCACGGTCATTACGTCTACCTGCAGCGTTATCACCACCACGGTGTCTGGCGGCGCCTCCTCGCTCACCACCTCGACCACCGCGGCGGCTGCTGCTGCTGCGGCCTCGACCACGGCTGCCACCACGACCGCCGCCTCCGGCACCGTCGATGTGCAGCAGTTCACCGGCACGCTCGGCGCGGCTGCCCCTGCCATTGAGTCCAGCGCCAGCAGCCGTCCCTTCTCGGTCAACGGCAACACGTTTGTCAACCTCTCGGCTGCCGTCCAGCGCGCCTGCGACGTCCAGCGCAACGCCTGCTTCAACGCGGCCAACGCGGGCACGCTCAGCGGCGGCACGGCTCAGTGCGACACCCAGGCGACGGCGTGCGCGGCGGCCAACGCGGCGGCCAAGAAGCGGGCCACGTCCGACTTTGGCTCGTGCAGCGACCCGACCATCCTCTTCGAGTCCGGCCTCGACGGCCGCAACACGGAGGCTTTCATCGCCGCTGACCAGACCGACTTCAACCACGGCTCGGCCCTCAACATTGCCGTCATCGCCGGCTTCATCTGCCAGCGCCTCGGCTCGCCCTGCGACGCTGCTGCTGATGTCCAGGCGGCTTGCACCAGCGCCTCGGCTGCTGCCGTTGCCACCACGCAGAACCAGGCTGCTGCCGACGTGTTCAACAGCATAATCGGTGCCAACGGTGCTGCTGCGGCCGCCACCACGGCTGCCACCACCACGACTGCTGCTGCCGCTGTTGCCGCTGTGGCCACCTCGTCGGTCCTGACCATCACGCAGTGCTCGTAGAGGAGCAAATCATTTGGGGGGGTGACGCATGAGTCGGTGAGACCAGATAGCTAATTAAAAAGTGTGTCATGCTATATTATTTGCGAATCTTGTGACTGTCTAATTGTCCTTGCTCTCCTCCGGCTTGCTATTACCATTTCCACTGCTTCCGCTCTTTCCGCCGGTCTCCTCCTCCCCGAATCTCGCCACGTTAAAGATTTTGCGGTACTTGGCCTCCATGGTCCGCTCCAGTAGGTCCTCGTCCAGCACCGTGTCGCTCTCTTTTGGGATGATCCGCCAGAGCCCCTTGCGCACCGGCTTCCACGGCACGTCGTGGTCCATGATGCGGCCGCGCATCGTCCCGCTGATCTGTACGGCGGCCCAAAAGTCCACCTGGTCGTGCAGCACGATCATGCCCAGGCTGAACTCGGACGGCACCGGAAAGGTGTTGTACGAGTTGCCGGTAATGTGCCAGTTGTACCGGCGCTGCAGCGGGAACGGGTCCTGCACCACAAACGGCGAGCCCGCGATGCGCCAGCCGCTGTCGGTCTGCTGGCCGGCGCGGCCGCGACGCAGCTCGGGCGTGTCGATCGAGAACCCGTCGACGCCGAGCTGCAGCTTCCAGGCCGTCTCCGACGTCACCTTGACGTTGGACGACGGGCCCTGCGCCTCCTTGGGCCACATCAGATCCGTCGCAAAGGGCACAAAGTTGCCCTTGCTCCCGCTCGGCGTGTCGGGCGAGTACAGTCCCTCTGGTCCGCCTGGCGGCTGGGCCGTGGTTTGCCGGCTGCCAAACGTCACCGAAATGTCTGCCCGCGTCACGGGGTACGTCTCAGAGTACTGAAAGTTGAAGTGGATCACCAGCAGACACGCCGGCGTCCCGTCCAGCCGTCCGTGCGTGACCTGTTCCAGCCGGTACCATGCCACCGTCTTGTCCAGCATCATCTGCTGCGACGTATGCTGGAGGTTCTTCTTGTCGTTCACCAGCATGTATGTGCCGAGTCGTTTGACGCGCCTCTTGTGGAACTTGTCGTGCGTCCCGTCTGCCGCGGTCTCTGCCGCCGCGTCGTCAACGCCGTCACCGTCCTCGTCCACCAACTCTGGCTCCGTCCCGTCGATACGGGGCTGGGCCGGTTTGTCCACCTCTTTCGTAGGGGCCTGGTCCGCTTCCTTGGGGTGCAAACGCGGAAGCCCGCAATCGCATCCACACAAACTCCGGAGCAACCTCACGAACCACCCCCGCCGCACACTCTGAGTCGCCTTCTTAACCTCATGACTCCCAGAAGAGGTCTGATCAGAGACGGTGCCTCCTCCATGGGACTTGACGTCCTCGACATCGTCGGCGATAACCACCAGCTTCTCCTGTATGTCATCGCCCTCGTTGGCCGTGACCCAGTGCTCTCGATCGAAATTATTAGGGTTAAAGTCGCTGTCGTCGTCAACGGGCATCTTGGCAATTGGTTCAGACATGGCGTATCGCAGGTCAAGGTGATTGGGGTTCAATAATCAAATGCACAGGGGGGGAAGGGGGCCATGCCCAGCCTGATATCTTGCCGTTGTACTCCGTAGGATCGGTATGTCTCAGTTCGGATCATGCAGGGTAACTAGCCGCGTCGGGTGGTAACAATCGAGGCTGTTATCTGGCCCTGCCTGAGTAACGCCAATGGAGGGTGACGAATGCATCATGAATCCTTCGGCTGAATGGGCTGAAAATCAAAGTTTACCATTTCCTTTCCACGGACAGACGACGAGGGCAGCTGCAGTGAGGACCGTGCTTGCAAGCTCGTCCAATTTGAAAATAGCCTAGGTTCGATCCGCGATCTTGGTGGGTTGGGGGCTTGGCACACGGGAGCATCGTACGGAGTACTCCGTAGTAGGGGAGATGTTGGTGCGGGTAGCTTTGCCGGCGTAAATTGGCCGGCGATTATGGAGTACGGAGTAGACCCAGTAGGATTGGGCGGTTCCTTCGTTGGCGTGCTGTGGCACGCACTTTTAACAGCCACAATCCTTGAAATTCTCCACCGGCGCCTGGCCTGACTTGCTTCATTCATCCTGAACGATCAGCTTCGCCTTCCGAGACACCATTGTCGATTTTCGTCGAGTTTCGTCGTCACATGCGCCACCACCGGTCCTCGCTCTCGAAATACCTCCCAACCCTGCACCATCTTTTGACGCGTTTCTCCTCGAGGGTTCTGGCCCTCCAGTTTTCGTCCACACAGACGCCAGCTTACCCTGATAAGCCTGCAGATGCCAGAATACCATTACCACGCTCTCCAGCCGCCTGGGTATTGCAGCTTGCACACCCCATATGGCCTGGTCATAGACAGCAGAGCATTGCGTGCGGGTAGTTCGTCCATGTGTGGCAGAACTAATTCCTTGATAGACGTGCTGTTTGTCAGACCGCAGAAGTCCCGAAAAGCCGATCTTGCCATTGGCTCAGCAATCCTTGGAGCAAGCTTCGATGACGTGGACAGGCTTATCGCAAAGCTCTAACGAAGACAATATGGAAGAGGACGACCGCTCGCGGAGTAAGGGTACCACGCGTACTTGGCGATGGCTGTTGCAAATGGCCGCTGGAAATGGTCGCCGGCTTTTAGCATGGCATATGCTAACGGTTCCACAGTCCAGCGCTCCTAACACGCAAATACGGGCAAACGTCGCCGTAAATCAAGGCTGAGCCCGTCGTTAAGCGTACCCACTTAGATCCGCACAGCCCTGTTCTTAATAATAACCACTACCTCCCTTTGTAACACGGTCTCTAGCCGGCAAGCTTCCGATATTATCGTAGGTTTGCGTGCGTGTTGCGGAAGCGTATGGTTAATGTACAGTATTTTATGCGCTGGACGCCACCTACTTTCGGGAACAGGAAATTTAATGTAGTAATCCGGCAGCCACAATGTAAAAGAAGAACTGTAATTGGCTACAGTTTTAAGCTACGCTACGTCCAGTCAGCCCCGCTAACGGGTGGTGCGCACTAACGGCTCGGACGGGCAATTATGCAGTGCAAGGTTGTGGCTCCTCAACAGGTAAATTAGGATGCCTCCCGAGATGGTTTCCCGGCTCTAGCCAGGCGCCAGAGCAAGTTCATCCCCACCGCATTTCGTTCTTGCACGACAACGTTCGCTTGCCACAGTCGGACGTTGTGTTTTCTGCGGAATGTACGACTGGGTCTGAGGAATCCGATTATTCAAATAATTCGTTCCATTCTACAGGGCTCTTTGGCCACGTTCCCGGCAAGGGTACTGCACAATAAATCAGCCATTAACTTGCATATTTGAAGCTCGTGCTCGACGATTTTTTGACTAAATAATATTTTTTACCGGTAAATAGCAGAACGGCAGCCACAACCTCACTATAAGAGAATATGTAGAGGAGTATTTGTGCCGACGGTCCATTGCAATTGCCCTGATGGTAAATGAGAATAAGTGCTAATCAATAAAGCTTCGCTTGAGATTGACGCGCTGTCCTTCTGCTGGGGCGACACGACTGGGCGACACGACTAAGCGACACGACTGAGCGACACGACTGAGCAACACTGGGTCGCATGCCACGGCGGCGCCATTTGTGTCAGACGCAGTCTATTGACTGTCCTGCAGGACATGCGGCTAACAGATAAGACTAGGGTTCCAAGGGCAGTCACCGTCTGCATCTATGCGGGGCCGACCGTCTCTTGTTCGACATCTTGTGTGCTGCAACCCGGTGTGCCTCGCTAGGATTTTACCCAGATAAACTAAGCTTAGCTGCGAGCGCATCTTTACGCTCACGACGGAGCTCTTGACTACTAAAAGCGGAGCAACACACCACTGACCGATCTCCTTGCCCGTTCTCGAATCAGCACGGCGACTCAGGAGCTGGACAAGGTCTATGTGCTTCTCAACACGGCCTCAGATTGCGATTGACACGTTTACGTTTAGGCTCGACGGCCCTGAAAAGAGTGAACTGCTACATGAATATATTTATGAAAAGTAACGCAAGATTTCACCCTATCCATTCCACATGTCCACACAAGGAAAGAAGAGCGCCAACCTATGCGTAATGCATTGAGAATTGCCCACTCTCACTTGGCCGCCTTGTTGGCCATGAGATAGTCAAAGTTGAGCACGGCCTTGCCCAGCGCCTCGGCGCCCTTGGCACAGTCGTCCTTGTCGCTCCACTCCTTGGGCGAGTGGCTGATGCCGTCCTTGGCCCGCACAAAGACCATGGCCGTGGGCACCAGGTTGGTGGTCATGGTCGAGTCGTGGCCGGTGCCGGTGCGCGAGGCGATGCCGTCCTCGCCGCACGCGCGCCGCACGCAGTCGACGGCCTCGGGCCAGAAGTCGCCGGGCGGCAGGTGGACGTCGCGGGCCATTTCCATGCCGAGGCCGTGCAGGGCGGCGAAGCCCTTGATCTTGGCCTCAATGTCGACGCCCATGGCCTCGAGGCCCTCCTTTTGCTTGTGCATCAGGCAAAAGGCCAGACGCACGTCCGACTGGATGTTGCAGGCGCCCCAGGGCCCGCTGCGCAGGTTGGTGACGGTCGAGTAGCCGTTGTGGGCGTAGGCCAGCTGCTCGACGGCGGTGATGATCTTGGCGGCGCCCTGCAGCGCGTCGCGGCGGCCGTACATGGGATACGTGTTGGCGTGGCCGTCCTCGCCGCGCAGGTCGACCGAGTACCACGTCATGCCCTGCCAGCCCGTGACCCAGCCGACGGGCTTGCCGGCCTTTTCCAGGTCCGTGGCCTGCTCGCAGTGGATCTCAAAGTGCGCCGAGATGGGGAACTCGGCAAACGTGTTGGGCCCGTCGCCAATGTAGCCGATCTTGGCCAGCTCGCCGCCCATGGTCAGGCCGCTGCCGTCGTGCGTCACCGACGCCTGCGCGTCCGCCACCGTCGACCGGCCCGCGTACACAATCGACGAGCCCAGGAACGGCCAGAACTTGGCGCCCTCCTCGTTGGTCCAGTTGATCACCACCAGCGGCGCCCGCGTCTTGATCTTGTTCTCCTTGAGGCTGCGCACCACCTCCAGCGCGCCCAGCACGCCCAGCGGCCCGTCAAACTTGCCGCCCGTCGCCACCGAGTCCAGATGCGACCCCATGGCAATGGGCGGGATCGAGCTGTCCTCGCCCGGAAACACGGCAAACTGCGAGCCCGTCGCGTTGAACGTGTAGTCGGCACCCATCGCCAGCACCGTCTCGCGGAACCAGTCGCGGGCCATCTTGTCCTCGGGCGTGGCACACAGCCGGGTGAGGCCGCCGGGCGACGGCAGACTCCACTGGGCCGTGTAATGGAGCTCGTCCCTGGAAAAGGTCAGCAGGGCGAGCCATGCAAGGCAGGGCTGCGAGCCGAGACGGCAAGACTCACCAGAGACGGTCCCCGTTCACTTTGAAATCCGCAGCCAGCGGCGCATTGGCCGAGGCCGAGGCAAACTGCCGCACCGGCCACCGAGCCGACATCCCTGACCGCATCGGCACCCGTGCAGACACCCGCGGCCGCGTCAGGGCCACTCGCGACGCCCGCGACACCATCTGAAGAGTGTTCATTCTCGAGAGCTGGATGACAGACGGCTCAGACAGGACTGTGTGCAGTTTCTTGTGCCGATTTCATCACCCAGTCGAGCATTTGCATTCTTCCGTCCTCATCCTAGATTTATACTTATACACGTCTTATGCTCGAGCACGTTTCTCCTCATCTTAGCGGCCTTTCTCCGACGACAAGGCTAAGCTCCGCGTCGCGTAGCTCCGGCCTATTTCCTCACACGAATTCCACTTCCTAGTCGAGACAGGTCTGATAAGGGTTGCCCCAATACCCCATTGATCCTCTCCATCCTATCTCCAGACCCCGATCCTCATCTTAGCTGTCCGTGCTCGTCTTGGCCGAGACGCCGGCATGTCAGAAAGACCGACCTTGATGCAACTATCTCCGCTCTCTGGCCGTCTTATCCTCCAGCGGCAGGCCAATTGCGCCATCCAGGACAGCCCCTGGCTACTCTGTCCACATCCTGTTGATAAAAAAGAGATAACGCCAAGTTTCCTGTCGCCTACGGCCCTCTTCTCTCAATGCGGTAGCGCGTTGTCATGGTTGCCTCGATAGGATATCAGCTCCAACGGTGCACGGCCAAACATCTCAGCGGTAGCAGCCCATCCTGCAACCAATCCTGCCCCTGCGTCACTGCAGGCACATGCTGGACACGTCCCAGATAGGATAACGGCCGATTTGAGCCGCCCATGGTACGGCCCCAGATCGGATTTTCCAGTGAGCTTAGTCATGGAGCTGCCCTGTTGCACGCTGTGTTCCACGCTCATCTTGTGGGTGGACAATTTTGCTGATGGCACTAGTCGACGGAGCTGCTCCGAAGTCGAGTGATATCATTCGTCACTTTAAAAGCAACCGCTAATAAACATTCGCATCTCCGGGCTCCGCCCGGTTAGTGGTCAATATCCGGCTTATGTCTACCTGGATAAAAGTCGTATCAGGAATGTTTCTTTCATTGCATGACACAGGCTTCCATTCTCTCTTATCATCGGGATCTGGACCAGTCGTTCCTTTTCTCCACAGGTCCGTCACCAACGACTCTGCTCGACTCGCCAAGCTAATGATTGTCAAGATAAGACAGCTTGGGGGGACCGTAAGTCATGTCCGCGGAAGGTTAGACGCTGGCTATCGGCCAACTGGCCGATTCTCGTTACCGAGGCCGGCTAGGGACCGTGCTGACGCCGAGCTGGGGGTGACGTCGACCGAATGTCTTTGCCACGAGAGGTAAGGCGGCCGCTGTAAACCATGCTTATCCGGACAAGGCTACCTGGTAGGGCGGTCGAAAGAGGTTGCCCCAGTGGGCCTAGATAGCCAGTGCCGGCGGGGAGATATCTCGGAGTCGTGGGATTGGCCATGTGAATAAGAGTCCGTGGAGTTGGTCGAGGTGACAGCCGAGTATAAGCAGGTCCCGGAAAGTCCTAGAAAGTCCTGGCAAGTTCCAGCAAGCTCCAGAAAGCTCCTGCAAGTCCCTGCAAGCTCTCGCAAGCTCACACAAGCTCCGGAAAGCTGCAGAAAGCTCCTGCCGTCTCACCAGACCAACCCAATTAGACACAGGCAAGACGTTTCCATCATGGCAAACGCCGCCATCCTCCCCCAGGGCGTCGGCTACGGCGTCGTCGTCGGCATTGGCTTCTTCTTTGCGCTGCTCATGGCCGGCGTCTCGTGGGTGCAGAACCGCTACACGGCCTACTCGACCCACACCAGCGAGGAGTTCAACACGGCCAGTCGCAATGTCAAGACCGGCCTGATTGCCAGCGGCGTCGTCTCGGCCTGGACCTGGGCCGCCACGCTTCTCGTCAGCTCGACCGTGGCCTACGAGTATGGCATCTGCGGACCATTTTGGGTGAGTGCAGGAAGCCACGTGTACACAAAGAACAAATAAACGAATGCTAACAAACAGTGTACGTTTGTTTCCGGCTCCGCTTGAAAACGCCTCTCGGATACGAGAATCACGACCCCCCTCTACTTTCTGTCTGCGACATGGCTGACCCTTTCTTTTCTAGACGCCGCCGGTGCCACTGTTCAGATCTTCATGTTCTCCGTGCTGGCTTGCAAGGTGAAGCAGAACGCGCCCAAGTGCCACACCTTTCTCGAGATTGTCTACGTGCGCTACGGCAAGACGACGCACATCATTTTTGTATGCTTCGCCCTGGCCACGAACATTCTGGTGGCCAGCCAGCTGCTGCTGGGAGGCAGTGCCGTCGTGACGGCGCTGACGGGCATGAACGTCTATGCGGCGACGTGGCTGATTCCCATGGGCGTGTCGGTGTATGTGGTGCTGGGTGGCCTGCGGGCGACATTCCTCTGTGAGTAGGAGTGACGAGAAGCGAAAGAAAATGAATCGAAACAAAGAATAAAAAAAACTAACCGTATAGGCGACTTCTCCCACACCATCATTGTCATGATCATCACGCTCTACTTCATGTTCGACGTCTACTGCACGAACCCGCTCATCGGCTCCCCGCGCAAAATGTACGAGCTGCTCAAGCAGGCCGGCATCGACCGCCCCGTGGCCGGCAACCAGGACGGCTCGTACCTCACGCTCAAGTCCAACTACGGCCTCATCTTTGGCGTCATCCAGCTCTGCTCCGGCATGGGCACCGTCTTCCTCGACCAGGGCTACTGGCAGCGCGCCATTGCCAGCCGTCCCAGCACGGCCGTCAAGGCCTATATTCTCGGCGGCTTTGCCTGGTTCGCCATCCCCTTTGGCTTCGCCACCACGCTCGGTCTGGCCGCCGTCGCCTTGACCTCCAACCCGGCCTACCCGACCTACCCTGACAACATGTCCTCGGCCGAGGTCGCCGCCGGCCTGGCCGCCCCCTTTGGCGCCGAGACGCTGCTGGGCAAGCGCGGCGCCGTCGCCCTGCTGCTGACCCTCTTCATGGCCGTGACCTCGTCGTCTTCCTCTGAGCTGATTGCCGTCTCGTCCATCCTCACGTTTGATGTCTACAAGACGTACTTTAAGCCCAAGGCCGCGCCCAAGGAGCTCATCTTTGTCTCGCACGTCATGATCTGCGTCTTTGCCGTTGTCATGGCCCTCTTCGCTTCCATCTGGAACATTATCGGCATCTCGCTCAACTGGCTCTTCCTCGTCATGGGCCTCATCATTGGCGGCGCCGTCTTCCCCGCCGCCTTCACTGTCACCTGGAAGGGCCAGACCCGCGCCGGCGCCATCAGCGGCTGCCTCTGTGGTCTTGCTGCCGGCCTCATTGCCTGGCTCTCCGAAGCCAAGGTCTACTATGGCGAGCTCACCGTCGCCAGCACGGGCGGTTCATACCCTACCCTGGCCGGCAACATGGCTGGCGTGCTCACCGGTCTCATTGTCACAGTCGCCGTCTCGCTCGCCCGCCCCGAAGAATTTGACTGGTCCAAGACCCGCGCCATCAACGTTCATGTGCTTGAGGCTGCGCCCATGGATGATGCCGAAACGGCGCCCTCGTCCGAGAGCGGTGACGGCCTCCCGGAAAAGACGGCGGCCAAGCCGCAGATCAGCGACCACGACGCCCAGGTCATCCACGATCTCACCGGCGGCAACGACCGGCCCGGCCTGCAGGACCTGCCCACCGTCCAGATGGAAGACAAGGAGCTGCTCGAGGACGAGGCCTTCCTCGACGACCCCAAGGCTCTCAAACGTGCCTACGTCCTCGCTGTCGTCATGTCCATTGTGCTGTCCTTTATTATGGATTTCCTCTTCCCCATCCCCATCTTCCTGTCCCACTACGTGTTCTCTTCCAACTTCTTCTACACCTGGGTCGTCTTTTCGTTCATCTGGGTCTTTGCCTCGCTCGGCATCTGCGGCGTCCTGCCGATCTGGGAGACGCGCAAGTTCTGGTCCGAACTGGCCAAGGAGATCTTTGCCAAGAAAACGACCGCCTGAGTTTTGACAGTGTGTTTGAGTCCGCTTTAGAGATAGTTATAGTATAGTAATTGACTGATCCTCTGATCATTGTTATAACTGACCAGCATGGACACATGCCTCTATTCCTTCATCTTCCTACACCTGCGATAGATGTCTCCCTTGCAACACGGCCAGAGCTGCATTCAGCTCCACCGCCTCGGGCCACGCGTCATCCAACGGCATCAGTTGCTGCAGCAGCTCGTCCATCTGTCGTCGTGCATTGTCTGCCAGCACCGATGACTCGCGCGCCGCTGGCTCGACTGCCCGAGTCGCCACGATCCCCTCGCCGTCCCGCGCAAATACCGCCATCGCCACCAGCGCCTGCACCGACTCCATGCTCGGCGTCTCCAGCAGCAGAGCCGGCAGCACTGCCGCCGCGTTCTCGTAGGCCCGTCGGTGAATCAGTCCCAGCGCAATCTCTGCACCTGGCGCCATTTTGGACCGCATCGCCAGCGCCAGCACCGCATTCACGAGTGCCCACCGCGCCGGCTCGTCGCCCGGGTCTATATGGCTGGACGCGTACTGTGCCCTGAGCCGTTCCAGAAAGCGGTCCGGATCGACAAGCGCGTGTCCGCCGACCGTGGGCAACTCCGAATTGGCCAGCAGCCGCACGGCAATATGGTACGGCAGAAGAGGCGTCAGGCAGCGCCGCCACGGTTGGTCAATCTCTGTCGCTACTGCTGCTGCCGCCGTGTTCTGCAACGCTGCCAGTTGCGGCTCGTACACGCCCGGAAACAGAAAGTCGGCCATGATTGGCAGAGTCGGCGGCATCGCCTCCCCAAAACCGTCGTCTGAGTTCGCCGTGCTCGGGTTCGTGCTCGGGTTCGTGCTCAGGTTCGGCTCCGACACCCACTTCTTGCCCGGCCCGCGTCGGCGAGGCGTCTCCGCGTACTCACAGCTCACATTGCGAGTGACGCAGTTTTCGCATCGAGGTCGGCCGCCATCACAGCGATTCTTGCGCGCCTTGCAGCGCGAGCATGCCTGTCCAACGGTTAGAAATGCCTTTTTATGCACCGCAGCTCACCCACAATGTAGGTTTTCCGGCGTGAAGTCGCCTCCCCAGGGCCGTCCATGGCGAACGCGTTGGCACGCGTGCATTTGCTTCTGGTCGGGTAAGCTGCCCAAACTGCCTAAGCTTTCTAGGCGGGCTGCGGGGCTCCTATAAGGCTGACGATTTGGCCCCGCAAACGGTCGTGCAATAAATACAGTAGCAGCCGGAAAGCCTGCCGAGAGAGCAAGCCCCAAAAACACGATACTTCAAGTCGAAATCCAGACTTTGTGGGTTGCTGCCGGCGACGGGGATGCAGAGTATATAGGCACTAGAGGCTTGGGGGCCCGCCACCTCCTTCTATTCGTCCGGACACATCTATTAAAGACACACC
Organism: Leptographium radiaticola; assembly: GCA_019925535.1. Taxonomy (NCBI): domain Eukaryota; kingdom Fungi; phylum Ascomycota; class Sordariomycetes; order Ophiostomatales; family Ophiostomataceae; genus Leptographium; species Leptographium radiaticola. Next base: position 1,704,039 of record JADHKK010000002.1, read on the forward strand.
GCAGCTGCAGTCGCTGTGACTGGCTATTTGCACACCCTTGAAATATGTGTGAAATTCAGGTCCAAGTTGGAATGGATAACGATACGGTTGCAGGGGCTATTCCCATGGAAGCTAGCGTATTGAAATAAGTGGGTGGGCTCCGCAGCAGCTGAGTACCTGAGGCAGAAAGAGGCGGCCCGGAGCTTCCTGATGTACCAAGTACTCTGTCCGAGTACTCGTAGTCCGCACTCTGTACAAATCAGCTACTGTATTATGACGCCACCCGCGCTGAAACCCGGCATTCCATTCTAGCTTGCCCGTTACGAGAAAGGGCGGCCGTCCATCAACGCCTATTGCAACGGCACGTCGCGTTGTTTTCCTGGACACATTTCAATCCGACGTGTGTTTGTCGCCCAAATTGTTTTTTCACGGAATGCAGCCCAACCAACAGCACTTTCCCTAACAATGCCCGACCGGGGCGCTTCGAGGCAGGCGAGATAACGCCGGCTTTCCGACTGTGCTTGCTTGTTCTAACTTGCATATTTGCAGCCTGACGCGCCACCCAGAAACGAGCGAACCATAATTCCGAACTCAACCCAAACCGACATACGCCCCTCTTTTAAATCCTTGCAAGAAAAATCCCTCCCTTGACAAGGCGAATCGGTAATAGGAGAATGCTGCCCTCGACGCACGTCTCCGCCCATCCACACTCGTTCATCTTTGAGTGCCTGCGCAACTGCCGCGAACTTGTGCACACAAATTTATGGTGCAGCCGAAACTACAGCTCAAAACCAAAGGCGCTTCCCGGTCGCAAGAAGATTTGCCTGTTGTGGGTGTAGTCGTGAAGTCAGAGCAAATGAGCGGCTGTTCGAGCCAGTGCGGAAGCCACACAGGGGGGAATCGTGTGCTCGCTTTTTTTGCGGACGCAGATCCTCGGCGACGCTGAAAAGCTCACATTCAGACGGTACTTTGTGAAAACAAGCAAGCCCCGACGTAGGACAGGCGGCCCGTCGGCAACATCGTGAGCGAGAAAGCATAATCCCATATCACCGCTGCCGCGGATTGGTGCGTGTAGCGTCTTGCTCCGCGTCATTTTACTCGAGCACGGGTACAGTTTTTGACCAAGGGCATGCGTCCAGAACTGGCCGTGCATCTCCTTCTTCTCTTGGACTCGATCGTCACATATGGCGCGGAAGCAAGGACAGGAAGGACAAGATGGTTGAACGACATGTGGATTGATATGCGGTGCTTGCGTACCCTTGGTGTCAAGTGCTACGACATAGCGATACAAACACATGTGGGACCAAGAAACTAGGTGCGCGATCTTTCCTTTGACGAGATCTTACGCCGAAAATAAGTCAGGCGTAGCCGGTTGTCCTATTTGGGGAATTACAGCTTCATCTATGCCAACGGTCCTATGCTCTGGATATCGACCGGATAAGTCCACGGCATGGACAAAATGATATCCGGGGCGTCAGACATAACTGTCATAATGCTTCCCAACTTAAACGGCCCAGAATCTCCTCCTTTTTCCACCCCTTCTGGCCAGCCCGTGGCGAGCCCATATTAGACTTCCAGTCTTGGCAGTAATCATACGCCGCCCTGCTGTACCGGAGCGGCAGGCCAGCGGCTTCCGGTAGTCCTTATTCGGTCGTATTCCGCCTTGCGAACTTGCGGTTGTTACTGCAAAGGCAAGCTCCGAGACGACGAAAAACAATTATGACAGTAGAGCTGCCATGGAAGGTTAGTAAGCGCTGTGATGTAAAGCCTGCACCTATGAGCGTTTTGTACGAATTAGGGAAGTGGCGGCGTTCAGAGAGCGCGTTGCAAGGGAGATACAACCAGAGAGCACAGCTAGGCAGATGCTGCAGTCAATAAACATTTTTATGCATGTTTCTCACTATATAATTGGTAAGAGGTCCACGAAGATTGAATACAAGACGTGCGTTATTCGAGTGATCATTGGTGTAAATGGGTGGTTCAAATGGGGTTGGCGGACTTACCATGACACAGTCATTATTGGTAGCTCTGAAGAGGACTCCACTTTCGAGAGAAATGCGTTTCGGGCCAATGTGCATGCATAGGTGCCTGACATCTAAGGATCTAAAGTGCTCTAATTGGATCCGCAGTAAATTGACCAGGGCCTGCCTTGACGCGTTCAGACGCGCTTTGACGTGCGGAAGCTCGTCTTCCCCATACTTTGTGAATTCCTCCCCCAAGAAGGATCACAATTTCAGAGACCTCCTTCGCCTTTTCCCCCCAAAGCTGCCCAGCGTTCATACCAATGGCTACAACTAGTGCTGGTGGGCCGGAGGTTCGGGTTGAAGCCACCTCCATATCTGATGACTCTAGCGAAACAGAACGCACGTCTTCGCCTGTTCCATCAGATGCGGACGACCCCGACATCTCGGATTGTCCTTTTCCTTTCCTCCGCCATGCCCTTGATGGCATCAAACCAGAAGGCAGCTTCGCCTCCTTTAACTCGTTGTCGTCGTTGAATCTCGGGCTCGTCGTCCCAGATGTTGGCACCATTGCCATGCCGCTACAAGAGCCCCAAGCTCGGCAGATCATCGAGAAGGCCCGACAAGCGCCCTATGGCCGAGGGGAGGAGACGGTTGTGGACACGACTGTTCGCAATACATGGGAGTTGGATGCGGGCCAGTTTGAGCTGCAGGGCACCGCGTGGGAGAATCTCCTTCAAGCCGTGCTTGCAAACGTGAAAACGAGCCTGGGGGTTGCCTCGCCCATTCGTGCCGAGCTCTACAAGATGCTGCTGTACGAGAAAGGCGCCATGTTCAAGGCACATACAGAGTGAGCCCACCTGGGCAGTGAGGCAAACTGAGATACGGGGCACTGACATGGAGGACTTGATTGCTAGTTCTCCTAAAATCCCCGGCATGTTCGGCACTCTTGTCATCGTGCTTCCTTCTGCCCACCAGGGAGGCGACGTCATCCTGAAGCACCGTGGCCAGAAGAAGGTATTTCCGTCTTCTCGTGTGACCCAAGGATTCATGAGCTGGTACTCGGACGTGCAGCACGAGGTTCTTCCCGTCACACTGGGCTATCGGTGGGTCCTCACCTACAACATGGCCCTTGTTGATCCGGCCGCAGAGCCGCCCGTCGCTTGTCAGCTCGGCCAAGGGGAGGAGTCGCGCCTTTGTGAAGCGGTCAAGCGATGGGTCGGCTGTGGGCGTGTTTGTTCTGTCTACACCCTTGATCACAACTACACCGAGGCTCATCTCTCTCTGCATGCCTTAAAGGGCAGAGACATGGCCGTCGTTCAGGCCCTGCGTGAAATCTCATCCAAGCTGCCGGTGGACATATATTTGGCTGTCTTGGAAAAACAAGACCAAGGATCCTGCGAAGGTGGAGGTTATGATTATTATGGGCGCCGCAAGAGATATAGACCCTACTATGGATACGGAGACGACGAGGACGAGGACGAAGAGTCGGATGAGGACACTGCGGATTTCCACAGTCTCGCCGAGGTATATACTACCCGGTACGCTTTCAAGAAGCTCTTCGATCCAAGTGGCACTCTCCTGGCCGAGGATTTCGGCTTGGACAAGGATAATTTGCTAGGACGGGAAAGCTTCGCCAAAGGCAGTGTCAAAGAGATCGAATATGAGGGAGGCTATTCCGGCAACGAAGTACGTTGAGTGTTCCGACAGGACAACGCCTCATGAAAGATACCCCGCTAACACTCAATCGCTTTTGCACAGGGAGGCCCAAGTGCCACTCACGCGTACCGAGTTTCTGTTCGTATTCTATTCGCCGTTCCGACCTTGGCGGTTACCAAACTAACATATAGCAGGGCGTCATAATAGTGCATCGCAGTTCCAATAACTCCTTTCTGCTATCAGCCCTCCATAGAGACAGTTTTTTGTACGGCAAGGGATCGGGGAATCTGCTCTCTCTTCTCACCTTTTACGCTGGCAAGTGTGAAGACCCGGTACAAGACAAGGCTCATCTCGGCTTGCTGAAGGAGATGTGCGAGATGGCTTGGGAACCTACACCACGTGGCAAATCAACGGGCCAGGCAGTTATAGACGGACCAATGGCGACTCTTCTTCTCCAGGCTACAGTGCGGATGAGGGATTGGGAGTTTTTCAACAAGGCGGTCGAGAATACCACGAACGGATTTTCCACTCCCTTTTTCGAGTGGATCGCGGGAGAAGTCGCAAACGGCTTGTCATTGGTGGACATCAAAGAGCCGTATGTCCTCGCTCCCCTCGTGATCAAGCGTTTCTAACTCGGAATGCCACAGCTTGCTCCGCGCGGTGTTGGCTTTGCCACATCTAGGGCGGTCAATTCAGGCGATCATTTCCCTTGCTCCTCTAAAGCCTTCTCCCCAACCGGGGGCCGATATTGGCCGAGAATGGGCTCTCACGGCGCTGGAGGGAGTACTAGATACATTGGGGTCAAGGATTCTTGGCAGATGGGGCGGCAAAGCTCTTATTTCTTACTGCAGCTCGTGCCATGACGTCGAGCACATCCAGACACGGTGAGTCCTGAATGCTTCCTTGTCCTTTTTTCCACTGAAGGACAGCTGACATATGCTTGCAGAGTCGTTCCTCTTCTGGAAAAGCAAAACCGGGACGTGCCGTTTTCTCTCGGAATTTTGGAGTGCATTGCCCAGAAGAGTAGATCAGGGACTGACGCAAGGCAGTCGTGGTTGAACATGTACGAGCTTCTGGCTACGTCCCTGATCACATCCATGGATATCCCGAGCTTGAACAGCGCTGCGAGTGTCGTGCCTGGCCGTCCTGGCAAGACGACTCGGTACTACTACGGTGGCGGGCAAGAGCCACCCAAGAAAGTGGCGACGTCCATGATAGACAGCACATGGCTGTCTGGACTCTACAAGGACCTACTTTCCTTGTTACCGTCTAGCGAACTGGGTATGAGCCTGGCACAGAGCATCAGCGGGGCGGCTTCTCGGATCAGACCAGAAGAGTTCATTTGTCTTTGGATCCCATTTCTCCAGCAGATCGTTCCTCTGTTGGAAGAAAACTCCGTCCCCCTTTCCACGCCGCAGTACCAGCAGGTCTTCGTCGCGCTACTCGATGCATATCTCAAAAACTATGTCTGCAAGGAAATCAGGAAAGAAACACTCACGTTTCAGCGGCCGGCGGTCTCGTGTCACTGTGGCGATTGTAACCGCCTGAACTCTTTTCTCGTGGACCTTGGCCAGAGTGTCGGCCGCTTCTCTGTGAACCAGGGACGACGGCAGCACCTGCACAACAAGCTTGACGAGGCCGGGGTCGACTGTCAACACGTCACCGATCGAATCGGCAGCCCATATACACTAGTGGTGACCAAAACGTTCCAGCAGTATGAACCTACGCGGCGGCAGTGGCTGGCACGGAAGAAAGAGGCAGAAAATTTGTTGCAGGTGTTTCCCGATGAGAGTTTGCGGACTCTCCTTGGGGTAGAGTATCCGCGCATCTTCAATATGGATGACATTCTTTGGTCTGCTTGGAGAACGGGCAATCCTGTGGTGGTCGTGCCAGGGCCGTCTGTGCCAGGGCCGTCTGTGCCAGGGCCGTCTGTGCCAGGGCCGTCTGTGCCAGGGCCGTCTGTGCCGTTACGAGGCAACCCTGCACAGAAGAGAAAGGCCGAAGATGAGATTGAAGTGGTTGATCTGACCGGGTTGGATTGATGCTGATACCAGAGATGAGTAGCTGTTGAATAGTCCTTGATGAGTGTTACGGTAACCATTGATTCAGTCGCCAGAATAGTAATGAAATAATTGGGTCTTTGATAGGCGTTTCTTCTGTGACAGTACCCAAGAAAGCATTGTCCTGCAGTAAGATACCGTCAGCTAAAGGTGGCGATCTTGTTGAGGAGACGGACTGACCTGCCACAGGCCTTGCCTGGCATGTTTTGCAATCTAACGACTGTCGACGGTGGTCTGAATTCTGCCCAGCACGCCTATTCTCGCCCGTCCCCTATCTTGCATGTTGGAACACGTAGACTTGCAAGTATTTAGGCTTGAAAAATTATTACTGATCGCTTCTATAGGGTATCGCTGTATAGCACTAAATATCCTCCGACATCTCTGGAGGATTCCATGGCTCAACCCTTACCACCCGAACGACTCCTGGAAAAACTCTATTGAGTCCCGAGTGTTCTCCATGTTCTTGGCCACGGCCTCGCGCGTCGCATCCGACAGACCGTCTGTGCCACACACCATGATGGCCAGCCGGTTTTCGGTACCGTGTATGCTAGCAGCCGCCTGCCCGACAATGACAGCAACGTCAGGCCGGCCGTGGTGCAGCTTGATCTCAGCAGCGACGGAGCGTGGGTCGATGGGGCTGGACGCGTTGCTAGACGAGTCATTGTGCTTCTCGTCACACTCGTTGCTGGAGGAGCCGCCGCTGCTGGTGTGAACCTGCACTTCCTTCTCGCCGAGACCAGAAGCCGTCACGGTCGTCGTCTCGGGCGTTCCCGTGAGGTACAGCTCGATCTGGATGTCGTTGCGGCCGAGCGCCTGCTGAAGCGCTTGGGCCAATGTGCGGCGCATATGCAGCTCGCTGCGGTCGGCCCAGACAAGCGTCAGATGGCGCGTCCGCGTGCGAACTCGGCCGCCCGGCGTCGACGGCTGCAGGCGCTCGAGGTAGTCCTTGATGTAGAGCAGAACGGTGGCAATGCCGCTGCCGCCGACGATGAAGAGCACCTCGTCAAAGGCGTGCAGCGGCTCCGAGTGGCCGTAGGGTCCCTCGAGCAGCAGGCCGGTGGACACGCGGGCTTCGCCGGACGACAAAGTAGAGGCAGCCTTCTCGCACTCGCTGCGGATGCGCTTCGTCCAGCCGTCGTAGGGCCGGACCCAGAAGTGCAGGTGCACGGAGCCGCCGTCGCTCTCGGGCTCGCGCGTGCAGTCGGCCAGGGTGAACGGGTGGTTCTCCCAGCCGAGGAGGCGCAGCGGCTGGTAGAGGTAGTAGTGCTGGCCCGGACCGACGAGCAGGTTCTTGTTGCCCGGCACGACGTCAAAGTGCAGCAGGTTGACCTGTGCGTCGTACGACACCGTCGACTTGGTCTGGTTCACTGTCTTCTGGCGGTGCAGGCCGACGTGCAGGTTGCAGTACAGCTGGCGAACGAGGCGCATCAGCCGGTCGAATGACCAGATACCAACAGCCGGCATGAGCAGCGGGTGGTTCCACACGTCGTTGGCATAGTGGCTGGTATGGCTGTGATGATGGTACGATTAGATGGGGGTTTGAAAGTGAGCAGAAGGGAGGAAAAAGCAAGAGGAGAGCATGAGACTTACTAGAAGAGGAAAACAAGCAAGCAACAGGAAAACACAATGTGTGTAATCAAAAACAGGTCATAGTAGCGCACTCGGAAGAAGCTGAAGGAAGACGTGATGATGAGGATCATGAGCGCCAATGCGGCGATGCCCAGCTTCAGCCACAGCTTCTTCATGTTGACGTCGAGCTTTGACTTGACTGTGGGAGTTAGTCAACAATCCAAGCAAGACAAGACGGACTAAGCAGTACTTACCCTTGTCGTTCAGATAGTAGTACATGATGAACGTGACGGTGTGCACAATGGCCTGGAGCGTGGCGATGCGCGAGATGTGGCGATGGAAGATGTTGAACGTGCCAAAGTTCCAGCCAGTCAGCGATATAAAAATGTTGTTGCGGCCAGCAAAGAGCCACATCAGCGGGATGTTGGCGTAGCAGAAGATGCCCGAGCGCTCAGCCAGGTAGTGCGTGACGCCAGCTGCAGCCGACTTGTAGGTCGGGCCGGCGCCGGCCGCCTTGACATCGGCAGAGTTGAGGATGATACTGAGGATCCAGTACGAGTACACGATGAAGGACTCCATGCGCGTGGGGATGGTGCAGCCCAGGAAGCGCCGGCTGCGGTACGACCCAATGGGACTCGGCACCAAGACATGCTTGCGCACCCAGGCGTAGACGGCCACCACGGGCCGGAAGACGGCCGGCGTGCCCCGGGCTGACGCTGTCCGGCCAGTGCCTTCGGCATCCGTGTACACGTAGCCGCGCCGGTTGTTGACAATGTGGCGGATCAGGTTCTGCAGCATGCCGACGATGAGGACGAATCCCCAGAAACCGTAGTGGGAGAGGCTGCTGGTCAGCAAAGACAAGGGCAGGAAGTAGGGCCTGGGACAACGTACGCATAGCCGGTCGTGCGCCGGGTATCGCGGTCATCGGCGTGCTCGGGCGCGTAGTAGTAGTCGAAGTAGTCTGCGTTTGGCAGGAACGCCTCCGTCACGTTGCTCTTCTTCTTCATCTCCTTGTACGTGTACACGGGCAGCGCGGCAATGGCCTCGGTCGTCAGGTTCGCGGCCAGCGACGAGATCTTGATGCCGTCAATCTCGAGCCGTTTCTGGCAGATGCCGTCAATGACCTCCTGGTTGACATCAAGATCCACCGGCTGGCAGAAGCTGTACATGGCCGAGTAAAGGGCCACGGCCACGGTCTTGCTCTTGCAGATCGACTTGTAGCCGCTGTAGCCCTGCCAATTGACGCCGTAGTAAATCGTCGCCAGCGACTCCATGCACTCCGTGTCCGCCGGTACATAGTATTCGCCAAAGATCTCCATGTCGGCCATCGCCGGCTGCGATACCAAGCCCAGGAGCAGCAGCAGCAGCGACACCAACGAGGGGCCCCGCCTGCTGGATGGCCCCCCGAGCAAATGTCCCACCATTATGACAGGGGATAGAGAAAGAACGGGAAGACCAAGGAAAAACTGATAAAAGGGCTGAAACCGACAGAGAGCTGCGTACAACAGACGGCAGAGACAGCTAAGCCTACGTCAACTGGAGACGATCCCGGCTCAGTGATCGGCAGACTGCAGCCTTTTTGTATCTCCGCTCCATGGTATCCGGAAACCCATCGGACAACCCGAGAATGAAACCCTGTCGACTTACAGACATCTGTTTGCAAGAACCGGGCCAGTGACGAAAAATCAGAACCGGGCCCCACGGCACGTGGAGCTGGGACCTTACAGAAAAGAGTATGGCTCTGCCAGTAGTGTGGTTTAGGTGGGAACCAGGGACTCGTAGTCTGCTCATACGACAAGGTCAGGCTAGTTACTACGGAGTACATTGGCCCGCCATACCCGCAGCGGCGATAACGACGAAACTTGGGGGCTCGTGCTCGTGCTCGTTGTTTTACTACGCTGCTTATTGGGCCGCATTGCTTCCAAGGCCCGTGTTGTCGATCATCGTGCATACGAACATGTCCCGGGCCAGCGAGTAAAAAGTCGAATATACGGCGTACGGAGCACGCTCGCTTGGGTCTGGAGACCCTCTCTGTGTCCATTTTCCGGCAACGACACACTAAGACTCCCATCCTTGAAGCGGTGGGTTTGCGCCAAGAGCTCGTCAGTCATCAAGTTACTCCGTACCACCCATTCGTACGATTCAAAGGGCCACATTTCGAGAAGTAGGACACCGCTAAAATGGCAAGATAATGCCAACAATGCCAACATACCGTCCGAGCATACCGTCTGAACATGCCGTCTGAACATGCCGTCTTCCCGAAAAGACAGGAACACGTCATTGCGAATCTAGAGTAGTCCGGGGGCTAAAAAAAAAGACAGGGAACACCGCGCGTCTCGCTACGTGAGCCGTACGGAGTACTGTGGTGTGGGAAGTGCTTTATCTTGGCCAAGCGAGGGATGAGTGGCTAGAGTGCTCGAATGCACCCTAACCTTCCCATCTCATCACATCCCGCGATGCTATGCCGCCGTAGCCGCTGCCGGTTGTGAGAGACGTTGGTTATATCCGGAGGGGAGCGGACAGGCGGGTCAAAAAAGCATACGCGAGGCAAGAGAGGATGTACCTCATATGGCATTCCCGGGTCGCGTGCGCCACTGTTGACCTGATCTTATCTGATTTTTTACATGGAAGAACCCTATCAGATCCGATAATCAGGGCAAACGCTTGCTAGTTTCGTCTTAGCACGGCACTAGCCAGAAGGCACACTTCTGTATAGGGTACTTAATTATTGGTGCATTTAATTCTCTATTTCATGTACTGTATACGCAATGCTCCGTATTTTTTTCGGGATTCCTCCCTTGCAAGGATCCCTGCCTGCGGATTCATCATTTTTCCTGCGGATCAGATAATAAAAAAGCAGAACAAAACAGCCGACAGCGGATGCCCACGTCTTGGCAAGGAAAAAATTATGCACTGTTTTTTCGGGGGGCGGCAAACAGTTCAAGCTTCTTCCCGGACAGGCCAAGAACCGGGTTCTCGTCCAGATATCCTTCCGGGTTTCTTGGCTGGCTGCACAAGGAAGCTTACTTTTCACAGAGTGCGCCCCCCATGTTCGCTGTCTGCTGCACCTTTCCGTCTCCCCCTTCTGTAACCGATTCCGGGTGTCGCCACTCTTTACGTAGCATTACGTCGCACGTACTTACTAGCTGCTGAAGTTAGACTTGGCAAGAATTTGGAGTGGCGGCCGCGCTTTTGCCGAATGAAAAACTTCATGCGTACTGCGTACGTCGTATAGCCTCCTCTCCCGCACTAGCATTGCCATTTCTGCGAATTCTTATTTAATCTAATAATTAACCGAGCGCGAGGGAATTTCTCCGTCGGCGCTATTACGGCGGCAGGTATGGGTGGATCTAAAGAAGTTCATGCTTTTTCTTTTTTTTAGGCCGTGTCATCTTGCCGCAATAGCCCTTCGTTATTTCAGCCAACTAAACCACTCGTTATTCCCTCCGCTGGAGTATTCGAAGTCTGTGGATACTATTACTCCGTACCCCGTATTAACTGGGCACCCATCAAAGCCAGACGTTTACAACTACTCCGTATGCACGTGCAAGCGCACGTTCTACACAGTACTGTAAATACCTGGCATATTAGGCATCCATACATTTATGGCTACGTCGTAGATCTAGTAATGGCGCCAGATTACAACGTAGTCTGGCATCTATCAATAAGCTACTTCTACGCATAAACCTTAAGATCTTCAACAAGGCCTTGCCTTTACTAAACCTGCGCTACTTAAGCCTACGCAGCATCCACCAGCATCCCTGCAAAGGCTTCTCCTTGTACAGCCACTTTGAAAGCTGTCCTCCTTAATAGGACCGTTGGGCTAACGCTAGATGTATGCACAGAGTAAACGCCATAGTACTATCGCTGTTAGTTACGCTGTAAGATACTACCTAAATCATGCAACATAGAGACTCCCCTAAGGAGTTTGGCAGGACTAGTTAAGAGGACTAAACAGGCACATAGAGTATGTTATAAGCGAGAAGTGATAATTGTCTAGCTAACATAACTAAATCTAATCAGAAAAGGCATCATATATATAGGTAAAGTTAAATCAGGCTCGATGCGCCGGAACGGAAAAATTCAGCGCCGCGCCTTCTGGCGGAAAGGTCAGCCAAGTCAGCAAGGCGGGAGCCGCATGCGCAAGCCCATGGCGACCGTATTACTCCTTTTCAGCTATTCTCGCTGCTTCTACTACTAGCTCTACTACTGCATGTGCTACAGCTCTTGCTGTTTATCTATCTTTGGGTCTGTTATCGCTTACTCTGCTACTACCACTGCTGTACAGCTTTACATGGTAATAAATCCGCTAAATGTACTATACTTCTTATTAGTAATTAGAGTGCAGATAGCAATTATTTTAGAGTGCAAATAGCAACTCTGTACATATTATGCAGCTGCCTGAATTACAAGGTTTTACGAAGTACACGGCAACGCTATGTATGTGCGGCGAGATGGTATCGTACTCCGTACAAATGACAGAACCGATTTGCTTCCGCTGGATCCACTTTTAGATCCCGTCAATTTTGGTTCCGCAACGGCTACAATCAATTACCAAGCTAATTTGATTCCGGCTTCTGTAATACAAACTGAGTGCTGTATTTGATCCCGTTGTGTTCTCTGCGACGACTTCTGTCATGGTATACTATGCGTGCAAATGAAGTATATAATAGGAGCCTCCTGCCCATATGAAAGCATTTCTATTTTCTCCCCTTCACACAGAAATCTTCACCAACTTGCCAGCATGGATATTTTCATTCGTGGAAACGACGCTCTCAACATAAACCCGGCGACGGGTGTCGACCTGGCTCTATCTGTCCACGGATCAGACTGGCTCTGGGCTGTCTTGGCCATTCTTCTTGTCTCTTTCGTAAGCTCCTTTCCAAACGACCATTACGTCGTCGTCCGTTCACTAACACCGCATACAGCTCGGCTTGCTCTTCTTCTGTTTCTCCTTCCCCGAGAATCAGCGGGTTTTTCTCTACACTTTCTCCATTAGCCTTCTCGTCGGTAGCGCCTGCTACTACGCCCAGGCCTCCAACCTCGGCTGGTCTGCCGTCGAACAGGCCGATGGCCGCGTTCGTCAAGTCTTTTATGCTCGCTACATCTACTGGACCATCTCCTTCCCTGCCGTTGCCCTCTCCCTCGGCTTACTCTCTGGCGTCTCCTGGACCACCATTGTTTGCAATATCGTCCAGTCCTGGATCTGGGTCGTGACCTACCTTGCCGCCGCCTACACCACCACGTCTTACAAATGGGGTTTCTTCGCCTTTGGCACCTTTTGCTGGCTTATCCTCGCCATGAGTACCATGAATGAGAGCCGCGAGGAGGCCGCCCGACGCGGAATTTCCAGCGATTACCTCCTGCTTGCCGCCTGGCCCAACCTTCTCTGGCTCCTCTACCCAGTCGCATTTGGCCTCAGCGATGGCGGAAGCGTAATTGGTGTCACTGGTGGTGCCATCTTCTTCGGAATCCTCGACGCGCTTATGCTTCCCATCCTCGGCTTCGCCTTTATTGTTTTTGGCCGCCGCTGGGACTGGGACCGCCTCGAGATTGCCGTCAGTGAGTACCGTGGAAGCCCCGCCGCGCGGCTTGACCACTCCATCAACAAAGCCAACAATGATGGCGCTGCAGCGGAAGGAATCACCGCCGAGCTGTAGATACGTGCCATAACAGCTGCGGTCGCGTGATTTTGGGGGGGGGGGGGGGGACTACCGTGTGTCTTGCAAAAGAGAGGGATCCGATCTCTTTTCTTTTCTTTTCGTTGATTCATTCATATTGGGTATGAATTTTTTTTCGGAGTGGTTTATCTTACAACTTTAGCCTGGCCGCTGGCATGTACCGATCGCCCCTTTCCGATGGGGCTGGCACTGTACTTCATTTCCTTGTGTCTGAATATTTGGCCGCTTGTTCAATTGCGGTATGTGGGTGAGCAAGGAGGCCTCTTCGCAGTACTGGAAATCTTTGGACAGTCCATCTGCTTATTAAGGCCCCATCTCTCCTACCTATGAGTGTGCACGTTCCCTGTCTCTTCTTATCTCTTCCGGTAGTTACTATTTCTTTCTTCTGTTGAATGATAGAAGGCGTGTGCCCTCTACCTTTTAGCGTTTGCCCAACGACCACAACAGATGTTGATGGAAGTCAATGGCAATTTTGCGGCAGGTTGCTTAAGAATATCGCAGAACAAAGCAAACTCTTTCTGCCAAACGTTGAGCACATAGACGCCTTTATCGCAAGGACTAAAATTTGCTTCAGTTTGGCTGAGCATTGTGCAACAAAGGGCAGAGATTGTGGTTTGGCAGGAGCGTGGCCCGAGTAATCGCCGCTACTTGTCCAGAAGCGTTTTGCAAGTGCACCAAAGCTTAGGTCATGCTTACCTTAAGATGGATTTTTCATACTCAAGAGTTAAGATAACTTCGTACTAATACAGTTATCCTACTTTCCGTGGCAAGTAATACTATTTCATCCAAAAAAAATTAAAGGATGCGCATTGCCGTGAGTGCGCTATATAGCCAGCAAAAAATGTAAGTTCCGATACGGGGAATCGAACCCCGAGCTCGACGGTGAGAGCGTCGGATGTTAACCATTACACCATATCGGATTATGTCAACATTTTGATTTGGCAGCTTATTTTTCGGTACAACTAGGCTAATTCTAGCGCAAACACCGGAACAGCCAGTCGGAATCCTCAAGTTTTGCGAACGCGTATTCTTCCCCCAAACCTAATTCGATGAATACGCCATTATTTCAGGGATCGTCGTACAAATACGTTTCTATCCCATCCATCAATTTCATCGATCTGGGTCTCCCGCACCAGCTCATACTTGCCAATTTTGGGCAAAATCTTGGCCCAAATAACCCAGTAAATGCCACCAGCGAAAATAAGGCCAAAGCCCACGACACAGTGAATCCAGTAAGGCAAGTGTTTGTACACACTTTGCCCATCTGCAGGAGGCACAAATGGGGCCACGACGAGATATATGTTGCTGAGGAAGAAGAAAGCCACCACCGGCCAGGTGGCACTGATAGGCGGATCCCAGTTCCAAGCCTTGCGGTTGGCGTACAGGTATAGCAAGCCAGCCGCCACAAATGTATTAACGATAGCGAGCGGGTACGAGATGAGACTGTGCGTGTTAGCTTCGACGAAAAGGCTAATGGGCCAGCGGAATCATCTTACTTGAGAATAAAGTTGTACGCGTCACCTGGCGGCGGCGCCAGCATGATGATGACAGACACAGCCCAGTGCTCAAACAGTCCGGCCAGAGGTGCGTTGAGGGGCCGGTTGCTGGCCCAAAAGCGCGAAAATGGCAAGACACCCTCACGGCCGAGCTCCTGCACCAGACGGCCCTGCGAGAAGATGACGCTGAGAACGTTTCCAAAGGCCGAGAGAGCGACGAAGACGGAAAGTGCACGCGAGGCGGTGCCGCCAAAAACGTTGGTGAACATGGACGCAGCCACCAGCTGGCCGGACGAAATGATTTCGGCCTTGGGAACGGCGGCAAAGTAGGCAATGTTGACAAACATGTACAATATCGAAATGACGACAATGGCACCAGGCGCGGCGATTCGTAGTGTCCGCACCGGATCACGCGTCTCACTGAGCGCGTAGTTGGCGTTGCTATAGCCAATGTAGCTCCATATGACATTGTAAAGCGCCGTGACGACCCCGTAGGCGCTGCCGGTCGTCCCGGCAAAGGCGTCGTGGAAGTTGTGTGGCTTCTCGTCTTCGGGCAGTTTCACGTGGCCGGCCAGGGCGACCCAGCCGCCCACGACGATCAGTAGGATTACGCCTAACTTGATGGTCCCTAGCAGATTCTGCAGCCGCAGACCCCACTTGAGCGCGAGGCCGTGGATGAGAAAGGCCGACGTGATGCAGGCCAGCCCGACTCCACGCTGGTTCCAGCGTGTCACCTCAACCTGGGCCGCGTTGAGAATGTACTCGCCAAAGATGACCGAGTTTCCACTCGCCCAGCCCAGTAGCACGACGTAGCCCGTGTATAAGCCCGTCGTTAAAAAACGTGGCCGACGGTACACGAACTCGAGGTAATTTTTTTCGCCGCCGTTGCGCGGGATCGCCGTGCCGAACTCAACGTAGACGGCCGTACCAGCCATGGCGATTAACATGCCGGCTACCCAAATGAACAGCGACAGTCCCACGCTGCCCGACAGCGACAGGATCGTGCCCGGCGTCGCAAAGATGCCAGTCCCAATGACCCGGTTGACAATCAGCATGGTGGCCGACGGGATGCCAATCTGGCGCTTGGCCTCGCGTGCATTATTGATGCGTTCTGGCCGAAAAACGGTCAGTTCTGGAACAGTTCCTTAATGCATGTGCCCAAAAAACTCTTACCAGTGTCGGCATTGTACTGAGCTTTTATAGCACCCTTGTCTTCATCTGCGGGGAACGCGTCGACAGCGGCTGCTTGTGTAAAGCGCGACATTTTGCACAGATACAGACGAGCGCGTCTACCATATCCCAACGTTAGATGTCTTCCACACGTTTATATACCATGTTAGTGGCGGAGATCATTTACTGCAGCCGATTGCGCCATCGCGTGAGATTTCAGCCAAGAAAAAAGTGGCCATTCCCTGACACACAAATTCATCGCTCCTTCCTCTTTGAGAGCGCATACATGTCGCAAAGCGTGGCATATATTGCAAAGGTTGCTGTAACCAACCAACGGCACGAAATCCACAGAAATTACTCGGACAGGAGCTCTGTCAGGCTTTGGATCGGCATACTATCCAAGTTTGCCAAGACTTGTGTGTCTGTCTGCTGTGGGAAAAGGGTCCCGACTGCCTAGTTTTGACGGTGCTCACAAGGAGACAACCCGCCGTCGTTAGCCGAGTCGAACTTGGTAGTCGAACCTTCAGAGCATGTGCACATGAGACATACCCACACTCGTATTTTCCGGCATGTCACCGCGAAATTAGTTTATTCTATTCTCTTTTTTGATTTTTTTTTCTTTCGTTGTCTTTCCGTTTCACAGCCCTCACAAAAATAATGCTATCCCACCTTCTTTTAGGACAGTTTAGTGTTTTATTTTTCAGAACATACTCTTGTTTTGTTTGCGAGCTTTTGTTCTGGGCCTTTGCATGGTTATGGATCTACCATGGATCTATCGACATCCAACAGTGGCAGGAGTAAGCTCTGCTTAATGTGTATGAAGTTGCTTTATGCGTATAGCTGGGAAAATGTGTTGGCAACAAGAGCCGTCAAAATTAGGCACGGTGCGGAGAGGGTTAAGCTAAGTTCAGAGACGAACTCAGGCTGAGGTCTGGGATATATATAGTTGGATTAATCTGTATTATATCACGTACGGCCATAGATATTGGAAAGCACGGGATCCCGTCCGCTCTCCCCTAGTTAAACCAATAATCGGCGGATTAGTAGTTGGGTCGGTGACGACCAGCGAATACCCGCTGCTGTACGTTTTTCTTTTTTTTTTTTAATATATTTTTTGCAGTTTTTGCATTCGGTCGCTGTTTACTGTTAATCACTGTCCTATATTGTTACCAAAGTAATATATGCTTTTTTTGAGACTTGTTATGAATCATTTGCTGTTGAAGCTTTCCTGATGCTTCCCTTGTCGTGCAATCCAAGCACTAGACGTCAGACTATACCCCGGGGAAACTAAGTTCCGGCGCCCATTAGCACCCAAGCTCCCTGTAGCACGCCATATTGCAAGATACCAAATGCATGTCGTCATGACTCCACAAGCTGCCCTTGGCAGTTGCAACACCCATTGCCATCTCAGGCACCATCCAGGCACCGGATCAGATCTCGTTTAGTTTGATGAGACTCGTTAGATTCACGAATGTAACCAATTCATCCTTCTTTTATCGGCGACTTCCATCGGCGTTGAAATTTCCATGATTTGTGTTCCGTCGCACGCTTACCAATAATTCCCCCGCCCGGATAACGGCTACATTATAACCTCCGTAACTCCCGGTCTGGAAGCTCAGCGTATCACGTCACTGCTCAAGCTGTCACGCCATGTAATGGGCTAGCTCTGACTCCCTGCAGCCGACACATATAAGAAGGAGCTCCCTGCACGACCGCCGGCTACTAGGCAGCAATCTTTCAACTTCATTCCCATCCCACTTCGTAACAGCTCTCCTCAGCACAGTTTTCTCGTCACACTTCAGCCATGGCTTCCTTCTCCCTCTACGACGTCGCCGTGCCGACTTTTACTCGTGGCCTTACGACGCTCGACCACATCCTTA
This sequence comes from Leptographium radiaticola, assembly GCA_019925535.1. Classification (NCBI taxonomy): domain Eukaryota; kingdom Fungi; phylum Ascomycota; class Sordariomycetes; order Ophiostomatales; family Ophiostomataceae; genus Leptographium; species Leptographium radiaticola. Next base: position 1,721,494 of record JADHKK010000002.1, read on the forward strand.
CCAAGGCCGAGCAGTTCGCCAAGGAAAAGGGCCTCGACCCAGAAGCATATGTCCAGGCCCGCCTCGTTGAGGACCAGCTGCCACTCAGCTTCCAGGTCCAGAACTCGACGCGTGTTGTCAAGGTCTACGTTGATCATCTCACGGGCCAGCCGACCGAGCCGTTTGTCAACGACGAGAAGACGCTTGCCGAGCTGCACGCCCGCATCCACGCCGCCCTCGAGCTGCTGAAGACCGTTAAACCCGATGTGGCCAATGCTCGGGGCGATACCAACTCGGCCGATTTGTACGTCCCGAAGAGTTCCCCCACAACCCGTGTCTTACAAATCAAAAACTAATACCCCGCAGCAACGGTTTCAAGTTCACCGTTAAGCAGGCTGTCATCCAGCAGGGCATCCCCAACTTCATCTTCCACGTCTCCACCGCATACTCCATTCTGCGGTCCAAGGGTGTGCCACTCGGCAAGGCCGACTTTATCGGCAGCTTTTTGACCAACTAGATTATGTAGACAAAATTAAAAGGTGTCAGTTCGTGATTGCTGCTGTCTGCTTTACACGGTCTAGGCTTGCTATCGTACATGTAGATGTAAAGGTTACTAAGCGGGGATAAAGTCAGAATGGCTTCCTGTACGAAATACGGCTACTGAGTAATTGTCCCGCGCGTCTAATTGTCCTCGTCTGGTAGGCTCGTCGCATGCACTTCATAGTAGCCTTGAAGCCTATTGTATACGTCAATTTCGGCAAGCTCGCTGAGCGCTGATTTGTTTAAAGAAGCACCATTGTTGTCACACATAAGCGGAAGCTCGCTCGGTGATTGCAGTTGTCGAGCGCGCTCGTACCGGGCCCGGACAGTACCGTGGAAATGAGGAACGGTGGGGCCGACAAAATTATTATTCTTCGGGCTACCGACATGGACAGACCAGACTGCGTCGAGTGGTGATACATGCTCAGTACCAACGTCATGCCACATGCAAACGCGCAGGCGGCTAGGATCGGTGTCGATGCTAACGTCAGTCAAACAGCGACGACAAGAAAAGTCCCTGTGGGTTGTCACTCCGAGACGGGCGTCTTCAATCGCATCATAAAGAACCTGACAGCGAATATTCTCCGTGTCCCTCTCAGAGAGAGAGGCATGCGGGCAAATGATGAGACTCTGGATGGTATCGGTGTCAAGAGGTCGATACTCGTCGCCATTGTACTCGATGAACTGTAGAGCCCGGAAGACGAGGAAAGACGGATGTGATTCGTGAAGTGTTAGAATGGGCCGAATAAACAACTGCATTGGGACAAGAGTATCCCCGACACGAGATATGGCATAGTAAGGTTGCAAGAGAGAATCGACATAATCCCCAAAAAGCCTCAGGCGACGAAGCTTCAGGGCCAGATGCACATGGTGGTGCTCCAGATGATACCCACATCCGAAACTGGGTGTTCGGTGGCGGCTCTTCATCTTGCTCGGACACAGCATGCCTGTTGACCTAAAGGCGACAGCAGGCACGTCGCCGAAGAGGACACGGTGCAGGCGGCCACAGTCTGCACATAACGCGTGCAAAGGTAGTCCTTGAGCAATTTCGTGTTGATGGACGATGTGCTCATCGGAGGACATCATGCTCACGGCTTCTGTGCAGGCTGGGTGAAGTTGGTGCCACAGTTGAGAGCACGTTCTGCTCAAAAGTTCTTTGGTACCCCAGGAAAGGAGTTTGAAAATCGCCACAAGAACATGTTGGGGGCATTTCAGCAAGCTTGACTCCCTTCTGGAGGGAAGTCCAACGTGATCCGAAGCGCTGGCACCGGTGGTGGTTGGCCTATCGGGGTCAATGAAATCTTGTGTGTGTTCCCCTCTGCAGCCAAGTGCTGGACCGTCGTCCGGTTCTCTGTCTTGTGATTGCACCACATTCTCCACAGGAGGCTGCTGGTTGTCACGAACGTTGGCATCTGAAACAGGGAGTAAGGTTGGTAAGATGGAGGCATCGAAGAGTGACCCGCCGTCATGCCCCCCCGGCTGTTCTTGGTATACTCGCGCGGCGCGTTCCGGAAAATCGAAATCATCGTAAGCCATAACAGGAAAAATGGGGTCATCTCGCATTGAATCCATGGGCTGCGGTGCAGCACCGGCGTCGAGGAACCGGTCAAGCAAGAAGACGCGCTCACGTCCGTGAACGGCAGCACTGGCTAGATGGGCGACGCCAAGACGACAGTTTCCGAGGCGGGGAGCAGCGTTGGTGAGTCCGAGGTATCGTCGTAGCAGGGGTGTGTCGTCCATGACTCAGTGACAAGGGTCGGGAGATGTCGAGATTGGCACGTAGCGAGAAGGCATAGTTTCTGGTGCGCGTCTTGAGAAATATGGGAGAGAAGCGAAGTGGATGTGGACATTGAGCGCAGTGGCAGTCTTGCCTTCCCTTTTCTGCTTGAGAAAAAAATGAACGACAGAAGGCACGAGTCCCGGCCACGGGAAGGAGGAAAGTACCACGTACCTGGCTGAGTTGACTCGACCGAAGTTGCCCAAGAAGCGGCAGTGTCACTGCTTCGACAGTCTAAAAAACGAACTCTGCGGACGTCTGAAGCCGGAAGCCATAGGCCCAACATGAAGGTGAAATTCTCCATTTAGCAACGAGCGCAGACGGCAATACCATCAAGACCGGATGGGACGGCGATAGTAACGAATGCACCGTTTTTGCAGTCGGCGAAAAACTCAAGGCAGGATAAATTGCTGGATCGCCGAACCGAAGGTCAGATTGCTTGAGATCGCTAGATCGGGCAAGGAGCAGAGCGTAGAGACAGCCTGCAAATTTGCATGGGATATGACGACACACTACGGTAGGTCATGGTTATTGCTGCATTACCTTACGGAGCGGTGAGTTTAGTTGCTCTTGCCGTCCCCGCGTCTCGAAAATCGATCAACCTTTCTCTTTTCAGAAAAGTGTGTCCATGCTGCCCATAGAATCACACCGCCTCTTCCACAAAGCTCGGGGCTGGCTGAGCCGTGCAAAGCTGACCTATGAGCCGGCCAATGGTCGGCTGCAGACCTTATCTACCGCGAATGAAAGCGAAAGCCGAAGGGTCAGCGAGTTGGTGCCCAAACATGCACATTACCAGCCTTGACATGTATCTTAGTGGTACTTTTTTCTTCACATTCTGCGACGATGCCAAATGCTCAGAGCGATAAAGTTGTCTAATGCTGCGGCTTCAGCTTTATTTAGTAGTAAATAAGATGTGATGTGTCAGTAATAATCTGCTTCGTGCGGCGATCGGATTGTAATGGGCTTCTGACAGGCACAGTGGAATGTGAGGAGAGGAGTCTACGAGTACATAAGAGTACGAGTAGCTTGACCGGCAGGTTGCATTAGGCTCGCTGGTGGGGGTGGGGCTCGGATTGTGGGTATTGATGCACTCGTTTACTAGGCGGCAGAGTCACAATGTGAATGTGACTTCTGGTCGAGAATACTTTCTGGAGCTCGTAGTTCTGGGTGGTTAAGTAACAAGGCGAGGAACTTACTATAAAACTGTGGCTGGGCGTCATTTGTCATCGAAGCACATCGTCTCTTGTAGTATAGTGGTCAGTATACGGGCTTGTCACGCCCGGGACCCGGGTTCAATTCCCGGCGAGAGAGTGCATTTATCTTTTTTGCTGTGTACGTGGATGCTACGGCCAAGATCTACTTGTTCATCTACTCCATATTATGGACGAGTACATGATGGACAGAGGACACAGGGAACTGAAAGTGGTGAGGGCTGTGGCGACACTCCTGCGGCAAAACGAGATATTTTTTTGGCTGTTGGCGGTCGTGATTGGTAGGTTGTACATATTAGAGGCTGACTACATACATGTACATCATTTGTCTTATCAGAGGGGTTGCCTACTTTACATTTCAAAGTGTGGTACATACGGAGTGCTCGTACTCCGTACCCTGCACGGAACAGTCCAGCCGTGCATTGGTAGGTGGCGGGGAGAACGGAGCACAGGCCGAAGGATCACAAGGCAGAGCACAATTGCGCGAGTGGGGTCTCGCGCCTTTTGCGCCGGCCAGTGGTGGTGACGGATTTTACCGGGGGGTGGGGCACGACGTAGTGCAAAGAGAGGGGTCCTCCCGGCGTGGCCTAGCGGAAAATGCGGACTGTGTCAACAAACCGGAGCCCTACATACGTAGCGAAAGATGCCCGACGGTGGGCTTGCAACATAAAGAATCGGCAGTGCGAGAAGACGAAGAGGTGCGGGCGCGAGACCTGCAGCATCATATTTTTTTCCCTCCGAGTGGTCTTTTGCACAGAGGCGGCCGTCGAACAAGTCGCGTGACGCGAAAGACGCGTTTGTGTACAATTTATCGTGAGTCGCTCCAAGCATTGTTTTCTCCGTCTACGGCGCTGATAGGGCCTGGCACAGAGTACAACCACACCCACGATGACCAATACGAGAGCAGCGTCCATGCGGTCGGGGCGGTCGTCACATTCGGGCCGGACGGCGCCAGCGTCTGTGCCGTCTGAAGGCGGCCGCTCGACACGTGCGTCTTCAGTGAGCAGCGCGCGATCTGAGGAGAGCCAGGAGCTAGCACCGTCACCGATGATGCCGGGGTCGCCAGTAATGGAAGCAGAGATTACAATGGCAGATATAGCGGCGGAGGACGAGATGCTGCTGGATGTGGAGACGGCGCAGTACGTCAACCTGATGCACATGGACCGAATGATGCGGTACGTGCAGTCGACAGAGGTGCAGGACGGCCTGGACACACTGCTCGAGATTGTGCGGAAGCGCGATGGGGGACCGGAGGCGATGGGGTACCGGTCGGCACTGAGCGAGCTGGACTACCTGGAGGAGCTGTTCAAGAAGCTGCGATTCTCGTACAAGGAGCAGCTGACAAAGGAGACGGTGGTGCGTCGGATCTTGGAGGTGGAGCTGCCGCTACTGAGCGCGGCGGACATTGAGGCGATGGTGGAGGAGACGGAGGCGGAGCGACAGCGGCTGCGGGCGATCAAGAGCGTGGCACGAGCACAGGGCGCGGAGGCCGAGGCACTGATGCGCAGTCTCTCGACAGAGCGGAATGACGTGGAGACGATGGAGGCAGAAGTGGCGGTGCTGCCGGAGCGGCTACGACACTTGCGGCACCGGCTGGTGCGGATGAAGCTGGCGTTGCGGCAGGAGCTGGACGGCATGGAGGCGGCGGCGACGGTGGAGGGGGGTCTGCAGCGGTCGGTGGCGCAGGCGCCGGTGGTGACGAGGCCGTTTGCGTGCCGGCAGTGCCAGGAGTCGTTCCACTCGGAGGCGTTCCGGGCGCTGCACGCGGCGCTGCACAACGCGCCCATGGCCAACACGCGCAGCGTGGAGGAGAATTGGGCGGACTGGGCGCATTGGTCGGACCGGCCATCGGCATTTCCCTTGGGGCAATGCCGTAGCTGTGCAGAGCCGGTGGCGGCGCTGTTCCTGGACAACGTGCCGGCGGGCGGTGAGACGCACACGGCGTTTCACGGGCGCATATACAGCGAGGTGCAACGGGCCTCGGCGGTGCTGCTGCACATGTTGAAGAGCCCGACGGCAGAAGAGGACGACGAGCCCATGGCCAAGACGGAGGAGATTGTGGTGCGGCTGCAGCTGGACGAGGCGGCGGCGGCCGAGCTGGAGGAGCAGGCACGGACGGACCAGGAGGTGCAGGCGGCGGCCGAGGGCGACATGGACGAGACGGTGGCAGCGCTGCGGTCGTCGGTGGAGGCGGTGCGGCAGGAAATGATGCGGATCGAAGAGGAGGCGGCGCGGGTGGTAAAGGACATTGCAAAGGGAAAAACCTATGTCGGGCGATCGCTGCAGGAGCAGGTGGACCTGTTTGAGGTGCTGGGGTTGGGCGGGGACGAGATGGTGGCCTGAGGGGGGGGGACTTTGCGAAACGGGTTGCAAAGTTGGGCTCTGTTTGCTTTTTCCTTGCGTCGATTTTGCCAGTATTTCTGATTGGGGATTGGCTGCTGAGCTGCAGGTAGCCTATGCTCTGTTTGGTAGTAGCCCATCTCATTGTATGCAATCCAGCAGGTAGCGTCGTTTCCTGCTTGGCAGCTGAGGTCGGCGGTGGTGGTGGTCTCCCTGGGGGGCTATTTATTGCCCCATCTCCTCGAATTTCTGCCCGCCGTCCCCTTCTCTTCCGCGTCCTCTCTTCTTTTCTTCCCCATACCCTTTTTTCTGCGTGGGAGAGGAGATCGACCAACGGCGAATCAGAGCGACCCACAGCGCTACCATCTCCCGCCCTCGCCCCCCCGAAGGCCTAAGCCTTTTAGCTCTCTTACGATCCGCCCTTAGCTTCGACCCACGGCCGAAGCTCTTCTGATCCTGCCCCCCTCCGAGCCTCCCAGGCCTCCACCTCGACGTCGCCGCTACCCCACCGTCCCAATTGCCTCTTGTCGATGGCGCCGTTGACGCGACGCACGCTGCGCTCGCGGCGATCGACGCGGTCGCCGCCCGTAATGACGCCGGCGATCACGCGGCCGTCGCGACGAGCCCGTTTGAGCGGTCCTGTCGAACCAACGACGCCGCCGACGCGTGCTACCATTGTGGCACTGGCCTCGCGTGACGGTGTCCGTCGGGCGCCACGTCGTGCTGCCGTGGTCCGACGCGAGGTGCAGCGATGGGCAAACGGGGGCAGCAGGCGGCATAATGAGGACGATGAAGATGAGGAAGATGACGACGACGACGACGACGACGATGAAGACGACGAGTACGAAGATGATGATGATGACGATGACGACGAAGACGACGAGGAGAACAAGGAGAACAGGGACAGCCGGGATTACGAGCACCAGCCGCCCATCCTGGACACGATCCGGGTTGCCTTCAGGGTTCCGGTCCTTGAGGAGGACGAGGACGAGGCGGTCAAGGCGGAGGAGAACTACGAGGACGAGGCGGGCTCTGTGCAGATGCAGTCAATCGAGACCTACGAGCTCGACGCGATTGAGGTGGCAGTGCCTCGCCCGCGGCCTAGGACGCCGCCCTACAGCGTGCTGCCGGTGACGCCGCCGCCCAGCGACCTGCCACCGGTGCCGCCGGTCACGCCAGTGACGCCAACTTCACCGCTGGCGTCCCCGTCGCCATCACAGTCGCCGTCGCCATCGCCGTCGCCGTCGAGCTGCCGTCTGGCTCGGTCGCGCGCACTGCGCAATGGACAGGGCAACGGCAGCTGCTGCCGCTGCCGCCAGGAATGAATCATGGGAAACGAAGCAAACGAAGGAGAAAAAAAGTAGCCACGGAGCTAACAAACGACCGGTTATGACTTGTGTTTTTTTTTTGTCATTTTTGCCTTTTTGCCTTTTGCCTCTACGCCTGTCTTTCCTTCCGTCACTCGTTCATTCACTCTCGTTAGTTCTCGCCCTGCGAGGCGTCAACCGTACTATGATAGTTCTATACCACCCTGTATCTTACCATGCTGCTACATCTTCCGCTACCTACACCGCCATTCTCTGCCGGATTGACAAAATTGTCCGTCGCTTCTGCGCCATCTCGTCTGCCCACACATCTCCGGCGCCCGCGCGACGAAACTGCTGCTCCGCCTGGGACAGACTTCGCCACGCCGAAGCAAGGTGTCGCTGCATTTTGACATCCCGCCACTCTCTCGGCAGCGTCCGCGCCGCACCAGCGAGGCCCATGTGTACGTCGCCGAGCAGACGGTACAGCTGCGCTGCAAGTGCGACGTCGCCGGCCTGCAGCACGCGCGGAAGCACGACAATGAGCAGCGCGCGGGCAGCCCGAAACTCGGCCTCGCCCACCAGCAGTCGGGCCAACGCACCTACCGCTTCCCACAGCAGTGCGTGGTACCGCCGCCGTAGACACACCTGCAGCGTGCGCACCAGGAGCGACAGCCCACGCAACCCGCGCCCAGCCTGTGCGTAAAGCTCGCTGCGAGCCAGCGCGATCCGCATGCCCACACGCAAGTCGCCGCCATCGCTGTCGTAGGAAGCCTCGAAATCGTCGAGGGCAGCGCGCAAGGCCACCGGCCCTTCCTTGGCGCCGATTGTTTGTATCCGCAGAAGCGCCACATTCGTGGCCAGGTCTGGGTCCAGCTGTGCTGGTCCCTGCGTCTTGGCTTTTGCTGGTGCCGATGCCGATGTTGGGTAGCCACCACGCGGCAGCCGCCACTGTAGAAGCTCCTCGGCCTCGGCGCTACGGCCGGCCCGCAGTGCCTCGGTGGCGGCCACAATGATCCGCACGTGGCGCAGTCCATTGCGAGGCCGCAGAGATGTCAGGCTTTCCGGCTCAATACGAGCGAGAACGGCACGAGCGCCAGCATAGTCGCCAGCATCGGCGTATCGCAGGGCCAGCCGCGAGGCCACACGCACGGTGTCGTCAACAGGCACAATGTCCTGCCGTGTCCTCAAGAAGGCGCGTCCATACACGGACGCCAGAGGGGTCTGGCCGAGACCCTCCCAGAAGAGCATGGTGGTGGTGGTCAGCATGCCTTGCTGTGTGCTCTCGTTGTGAGCGAGGACGAGTCGGCTGCCGTCACGCAGACGCATACGAGCGTACAGCGGCGGGCGGCCGTCACTCATGGCCACGCGAGCCTCGAGCAGAAAGGACAAGGAGCGGTGTGCATGCGCATGTGCTGCCAGTGCGTCCCGTCGGATGTACGGGAGCACCTGGGCACTGTCGGCCGGCCGTCCTGCGAGGCCTTGGAGCTGGTGTGACCGGATGTGCTGGGGCTGGGCCCGGGCGAACAGGAACAGCCAGACGAGGGCGAAGCGCAACGAACTGTAGTCACGTGACTCGCGGCCAGCGTGCACGGCGTCGAGCATCGACAGCAGTCCGTCGGCGTGGACGCCAAAGTCGCGCTGCATGATGGCCTTGTTCATGGGACCCAGGTTGTAGCCAAGGGCAGCGCCGACGCCCTGTCTCGCTACCAGGTCAAAATAGCGGTGCAGCTGGTCGTAGGCCGTGCTCATGTCGCCCATCCGCCAGGCGTCTGTCAGTCGAAAGTAGGTCGTCTGTGCTGGGATCAGGGTCGAGCCGTCAATGACCTGTTCGGTTGCGTCGCGTAGTTCTGGGCTCGGCCGGAACCCGTATTCTGCAGAAAGTCAGCGACGTGATGTGAAGACCGGAACCAAGGGCGCCTCACTCTCTCTATCAATCAGCAGCGACACCAGTTTCTCCGTCTCGTCGGAGCTTGCTGCCACAGTCCGATCCTTGTACATGCGGTCGAACATGACCTGCTCCAGCGCCTCCGCGCGTATTCCCCATTGTTGCTGGTACTCGGCCAGGACGGCATCGGTGCGTAGTCGGTCGACGGGAAAGTCGTGGGGCCACAGAATGGCAAAGTCGGTTCGCGAGCGGTCCCGGTACCGCACAAAGTCTTCCCACAGGTCGCAGCGGCCGTTGAAGGACAGGCGTTCAAACTCGATGCAGGCCTGGTAGGCGAGCTGCCCGATGGGCGACCGGCGGTCGAGCAGGAACAGCGATTCGGGAGGGTCTTCGAGTCCGTACTCGCGGCGTGTTCGCAGCTGTCTGTATGTTGGCGCCACGTGGGCGTTCAGGCCGTCGAAAAACGGCACGAGGTCATCCAGACACGTCAGCCGCAGCCAGAGCCGAGCCACCAGTGTGTCCCAAACCGTGGCACACATTGGCAGATCGACTGTGCTGCTGGCGGCAAAACAGCTCTGAAGCGGCGTCCGCAGACTGTCGATGCGCGACAGCAGGTCGACATGTGCGTACGCCCGTCGCCACCGGGCCACCAGCCGCTGCCGCCGGTTGACCGGCTGTGCGTATGCGTCCACCATGTAGCTGCCAATCAGCTGCAGCACAAAGTCATCGTCTTCGGGCAGAATGGCGGCTGTGCAGTACATGTCGATCAGACTGAGCAGCACGAGGCGTGCGGGCGAGATAAAGGGACGCATCGTGGGAGAGAGGAGGAGGATGTCGGAGAGGGAGAATGGTCGTGGCCGTCAGGGGTTGTCGTACGTGTTCACAGGTCGTCTGGTAGCCATGAGAAAAAGAGAAAACGACAGAAGAGGCGACAAGTCCAGCAGAAGTGAAGGTGCATTCAGATTTGGAAAGTGCAATTGGCGCGTTGACGCGGGGCGAGCTAGAGCCACACAACACCAGCCACACAGCGCCAGGGCCAAGGGCCCCCACTAACGGCCGTAACGACGCGACGGAAATCTGAACGATTTGCAGTCCTAAAAACAACGACGACCAAAGGGTTGAATTGCAATACTGATTATGAAAGAAAGTATAGGTTCACGCGTGCTTCCCCGATCCTCCTCCCCCGTACCCCGATCTCCAACTACGACGCAAAGTGCGGCGCGTTCAGGAACAGCCCCATCAGCACACCACCCAAAGTGCCGGCAATGGGAATGGTCATGATCCAGGCGAGCAGCAAGAGACCGACACGCTGGAAGTTGACGGCCTTGAGCGTGCCGTTGCACAGGCCGACGCCGACGGTGGCACCGGTGATGCACATGGAGGTCGAGACGGGCAGCGAGTACTGGGAGAAGACGAGGACAGTGATGGCGGCGCCCATTTCCATGGAGCAGCCACGCGAGGGCGAGTGGTACGTGATCTTGTTGCCCATGACTGTTGCTGGTTAGCGACGATGCGTGGACGACGGGATTGCGAGATGGCTTACCCTTCATGATGTTGTACCCGTACGTGCACAGGCCGAGCGAGATGCAGATCGAGAGCACGGCCAGCTGCCAGACGGGCACTGTCGCCTTGGAGGCAGCAGCATCGCCCGTCTTCCAGGCCGAGTAGATGACAGCCCAGGGCCCGACCGAGTTGCCAATGTCGTTGGCGCCGTGGGCAAACGAGGCCGTGCACGCCGTCAGCACCTGCACAAACGAGTACGTGTGCTCGACCTCGTTGGGGTATTTTTCTGCGTTTGCGTACACGCGCAGCATCCGCTCGCCATCCGGCGTCCCGGCGATTCCTGTCTGTGCCGCGTGGATGTCGTAGTGCAGTCCGTACAGCGCGCCCGCGACAATGTACGCCGGCAGCCGCCGTGCCATGATGCGCATGTTGTTCAGTTCGTACACCTGGCCAGGACCCATGGGGTAGTCGTGCAGCGTGCGCATCGCCCAGCCGAGCGGGCCCGGCGTCTTGCGCAGCTTGGCATGGAACCGCTCTGTGCCCTGTGCCATGAGCTCCTGGTACGTGGACTGGCGGGCCTCGGCCACGACAGCCGTCTTCTCGGCGCCGGCCTCCTTGTGGGCATCGTCGCAGAGAGAGCCTGTTGGCGACGGGACCTGATGGTTTGGCACCGGCTCCGGCTCCGAGTCGTCCTGCACGACGGCGTAGTCGGGCACGAGGGCTTGCTCGGCCGCGTGCGCGGGCGCCGGACGCCGGAAGAGGAGCGGGCCCAGCACGAACATCCACCACTTGACAGAGGCGTCTCGGCGGATGACGCGGGAGTAGACAAACGGCACAAAGAAGAGGGCCGACAGCAAGCACACGGCGCCGCCGGTGCCCATGGTGACGCCGACGATGTACGACTTGGACTTGTGCGAGAGGCCGAGGTTGGGCGAGCCCTTGTAGACGATCGAGAGCGTGCAGATGGTGCCGGCAATCAAAAAGAAAAAGGGCGACGTCCACACGGCCCACGGCACCGGGTTGCGCCGCATGTGCACAGTGACCTTGATGAGCGTGAAGATGATGGAGGCGAAGCAGCCCGCGATGACGGGCGCCATGCCGAGGCCGGCAAAGATGGCGCCCATGCCCTTGCCATTGTTCCAGCCCCATTGCACCTTTGAGGCGCCGACCGTGGCAATGCCGACGCCGGCCACGGCCGAGATCAACGAGTATGTCGACGACACGTGTGCCGAGTGCCGCGTGCACCACATCACCCACGTCGACGCCGCCGCCAGAGCGCAGGTAAACGCCAGCATCTGCACGCCTGCGTCGCCCCGGAAGGCCGACGTCGGGATGATGCCGTTCTTGATCGTGTCGGCCGTGCGAGCGCCCACGCAAATGGCCCCGAGCATCTCAAACACCGTGCCAAAGATCATGGCCTGTCGGTAGGTGATGGAGCGCGACGACACGCTCGTCGCCCACGAGTTGGCCACATCGTCTGGTTTGGTGTGTCAGTTTCTGCCAGCCCGCTGTCCTGGAAAGTCGACACCTACTGGCTCCGTTGTTGTACGCATCCAGCAGCGCAAAAAGCGTGCCAATGGCAAAGATGTACGTGTATTCGTCGAGCATCGTGTGGGCTAGTAGGTGTTGTTTGCCGACAGTCGAGAGTCTTGCCGACGAGAAACGAAACCGCTTGGGCGATCGGCTTATATGCACGCCTGTTGCGTCCACCAGAGCCGCCACCTCATCAGTCTCTTTCCATCATTGCTTTCCCTTTTCGTCCTGCATTTTCTTCCACCGCGCCACCACTGGCGTTCTAGATGGCTTGGCCTTCTTGGCCTTCTTGGCCTCTTGGCCAAAGTCTGGGCACGCCCTTGAGCTTTCGACGCTGCCCCACGTGCCTCCCCAGAGAACTGCCGCCAAGCCTTTCCTCATTCTGCCAAGACCAGCTGCGGCGCCATGGGGTCGATACACGGCTAGCACCAATGAAGCTGCGGCCTTGGCGATAATGGGAATGGCTTGGCGGCACTTGTAATCAGGGGCACGTGGGCAGCCATTGTTCTTCTCACAGGAAGCTGTGTAATGAGCAAGCTCGCGTGAGCTTCTGTCGGTCGCCCATTGGGGAACAGTCCGCCCGAGATGAACAGCTGTCAGCCTCTCTCACTCGTCACCGATGAATACAAGCCACGGACTCGGTCTCGGCCATCCCGAACACGTGTTTTTGGCCAGTTTTCGCCGCGACACCCAGTTGAAAATTTATTCAAGGGCCGTCTTTGCCCAGAGTTGGCCCAGTGTGCTGTGCTCGCCGCGTATGTTTGTGTAAACAAAGACTTACCCACGGAGACACTTTCAACTGTCGCAAGTCACAACTTACCTTACCCACGAAGGGCGCGTTTCGATAAATTCTGTCCAACCCGCGACATGTTTCAGTGGATTAGGTAATGTTACATAAGTCACCCCGGGTTTTGATTCGCTCGATTTTCGACAATGGCTCGAGTCGATCCTAAGCATGTGTCTATTTCTATTAGTGGAAAATACTGGAAGAAACCAAGTAAATAAAAATGATTGTTGATAGTGAAGAATATCCCTTTAAGACGGTGAAGGGATAAATATTTTGATTCTCATCTTCGCCCTTATCTTCGTAAATCTAGTCCGAGAATCGAACGCGATTGAGCTTAATGCTGGTATGTCCAGGACCACTCGGGGCCGTTGTGTCGTTTACATAGTGCAGTGGCGGCTCAACCATGCCGTATAGGCAACACCGATGCCCTGGTGGCCGTGCCGTTTTCTGCTTATTATCCCTCTTACATTTAAATTGTCGGGATTTAGTTCAAGACGCCTTCCGTAAGCCTCTCGCAAGTCTTTGAATTGTCTATAGCATCGTATTATCCATGTTCTAGCAATCGACATAAGAAAGAGCGTGTATGTAGCTGGAGTCTAGAAACGAAAATACTTGCGAGACCTGCCAGGTTAAACAAACCCCCCAAATAAGATGATTCATGCGTATAGATCGAGCAGCTACATCCAGGCTGAATCGAGAGTCATCACACTTGTAGTGAAGGATCTTGATGGAGAGCCAACAGGATGGATTTTCTCCAGTTCTGCGTATAGCAACATGGTATGGTTATGCGTAGTAGTAGTCACTCAGGACCATGTGGGCACGGTCTACAAGGTAATGAAAACAGTCTATTTCACCATCTCTAGCTGTAACACACTAAAAGAAAGCCCGCTCCTGTCGTACAGCCAAGGCCGAGAGGATCCCTACCTCCGAAGGCTATACTTCACTGTGCTAGCACCAATTCTTTGGAATAGTGGCCGGAATTCGCGCTCTAATACGTCTGCAGTATGAAATGTAAGCCCACGCACCAGACGTAGTAACACAAGGTATAATAATGCGGCGGAATAACGCAATATCATCTTCGAGCAATGGCGGCATTAATCTAAGCCGAGACACCAGGTCGATGTATCGTGTATTGTTTATAAGATGGGCAGTGGGCATCCGGAAAGTCGCCGCGAAAGCGATTTCGGGCATACGAGTAACAAGTTCAGCAACAAGCTCGAGCGACAAATTGTACGCAAGAGATAGATCTTCCATTGCTGTTGAGCGCCGACATTTCAAGCTGTTACAGCATTAGCGAAATGTATTGTGCCCTTTCTTACACATGATAGCTTACGCACCAGACTTGGTGTCGTGGTGACCCTTCCTCGGAGGAAAATGTGCCCGTACAACCAGAAAACGGGCAGCGTTGGGGCTTGCATCGCAGTCCGTCAACGTGCATCCATTGTTCGATATGCACGCCGGGTCGTACTGCAAGGCTCCAGTCTTCCTCCCGTATTTCTTGATTGTTGCCGGCGAGCTGGAGAGAGAATCGTCCTGCCGCAACCTGCGAGTAGCCATTGCGACCCTGGCCAAATACCACTATCTGGAGTACGCTTTTGAAGGCCTGTCGAGATAGCACTCTCCTTTAGTATTTGAATTGCAGCGTCAAAGAGACAAATCCATTCTCGTGACACCGCGTGTTACTCACCGGCCATGTGGCACAGGCTTGAAATGGCAGAGCCCAGCTTTCGCCCAGGCCATCGTCGAAGCGGATGATTGGGAGGCTCAGGTGAAGCGGGATAGCATCTATAGACTGGGAAATTCTAGACAATGTTCGGCGAATATCAAACAGAACAGCCCTGAAGGACGGTCAGCATGAATCAGCAATGCTGTAGCAGAGATAGCATCAGTAATATCTAACTCACGCATTCCGAGACACAACGGAGAGAATATCTGTCGACGTCCTGGCAAGCCTGTAAGGCCTGTCAACATAAAGTTATAAAGCAGAGCAGGACAAAGCACCCACAGTCTCATGAGTCGTCGCAGCTGCAGTGCAAGAGACAGGGTATTGCTCAGCGCGCTGGTCAGCCTGTCGGACAGGCCCTGGCACAAGTCCGCTGCGGCATCAAACGCCATGTGCAGGGACTGCACGTTCGACTGCACTAGGTCCAGTTTACAGTCGATCCGCGTCAGCTGCGTGGCGGTGCCGAGGTCGCCCCGTTCCGCCGACGTCTTCATATCTGCAATCACCTGGGGAATCGTCTGCGCTGCCTCCTGCAGTCGCTGCAACTGGAGCGAGAGAGTCGCCGGCACAGCTGTGCTGCGGGAAAAACACTGGGCAACGTAGTCGCGTATTTCTGGGCCCAGTCGCTTCATCTGCAGCATCTGTAGCTGCCCCTGTAGCACGTTAATGGCCAG
This sequence comes from Leptographium radiaticola, assembly GCA_019925535.1. NCBI lineage: Eukaryota > Fungi > Ascomycota > Sordariomycetes > Ophiostomatales > Ophiostomataceae > Leptographium > Leptographium radiaticola. The sequence goes on from JADHKK010000002.1 coordinate 1,736,753, forward strand.
CATGCAGGAGAGCAGCGTGCTGCGAAGGTCGTCCACATCCTTGTGGTCGACCAGGGACCAGTGCAGCCGCGTTCCGATGGCATGCAGGCTGCCTGTTGTCCGAAAGTGGCCCAAAGAGTGTTCCATGCCGTGCATCTTGTCGACCATGCGCTGCAGAGGCATGCGGCTGAAAAGCGCAATGGCGCGGGCACGCTGGATGATGACGTGTTCCGCCGTCCTGCTGCTGCCACTGCCGCCGTTGGTGCCACCGTAGTCGCCCGTCGAGGGCTCCATTTCCAGAACGGCGCTGATCGTGGTGCGGTGCATCTCGAGCTCGGCCTGAAACTGTTGGAAGTAGCGCGGCGCATCGCGATAGTTGCGGACTTCAACGGCGATGCGCTCGATGAGGCCGAGCACGGCGATAACATCGCCCACGGCGTAGCCAAAACTCATCGCAGAAGTTCGGTCTGGCCAACGGTGAATCGTGAATGTTGCAAGTTGTGTGCACAGGACAGAAATCAAAATTCTGCTCGGGCGAGGAAGTCTGCCTTGCACGTCCAGCCGGAGCTCTGATTGGGTGCCCCATTGACGCTGTGTGGCGGAGCATGGCGGTTCATAGCCACAGCAAATGCGACCCGGCGTACGAAGTACCATCGGCGTTGCAAGATATACTTTTCTGTTTTTACGACTTGCAACTTTGTTCCGTTGGCTTCGCTTCTGCTTTCTGATTCTACGACTACATGTCCTTTTAAATAAACAGATACAGCTTAAAAAGACATATTCTTCTCTCCCCCTTTTGCCGGCATCTCTCACATTTGTGCCGCTTTGCATCATGGCTTCCCCATCTTTTTCCCCAGATGTATCCACTTCAGTCGCCGCAGTGACGTCGCCTAAAGCGCCTTCTCGTACGACACCCACTAGGATTGTCGTGCTTCTCCGACTCAGCCAGCTGCACCCGCCCGGGACCAAGTTCGACCAGCGACTTCATGCCATGTATGACATCATCTGCCAGAACGAGTGGCAGCGGCCTTGTGTGCCCCCCATAGACCGGACCAGCTACGGCGTTTATATCAACGAGGACGTTGACTACATGACGCGTATCATTATCGACCACGGGCCCCCGGCGTCGGACGAGTACACCACGATCATGTACTACTATAGGGATGGAAATTTGTGCGTCAAGAGACCATGTATCTCCTATAGAACGCTGTGTTCTGCGATGGGACTAACAAAAACAGTCGGGCGATACGACACGACGACAGAATCAAGCACGATCTCACGTACTACAGGTTTGACGGCACCTGGAAACGCCACTTTCGCGACTTGATGAGCGACAGGGACTGGGCCATACACAGAGAAGGGCTCGGCAAGAACTATGACAAGTGGATGAAGAAGTCGATCGAGTACACGAGGCGCACTGGCCGCTACGCCTTCTCGGGCGAGGACGGCGAGTTTCTGCACGACCATCCTGACTTCCGCGAGGAGCTAAACCGCGACTTTCCCGACGAGAGGCCTGTCGAGCTGGTCGAGAAGGAAGGCGAAGAATTTCCTGAGGTGGCCGTGGCTGCTGCAAAAAGCCCAGTAAACTTGAACGGCTGGTTTATCATCTACCGCGGAACGGATGATGAGTAAGAGTATGGTGGACGAAGTTGCATTCTACAATTCCTCTCTGTTTCTTCCCTGTTTCTAATTTTATGTAATATTGTTGTTTGTTAGACGCCTATGTGCTTGCATCAATGCATTTCGTTTTGTTTGTTGCGGTCTTTTAATCGGACCCTGTATTTCTCCGTTAGATATCATACTGTTGTGTTATTTGTGCCGTTACTTACAACTAATTTAGCACTTTTAGATAGTTTACATACAACTCGCAGTGTTTCTAATCCTATACATGTGAGGAACCGCAGCGGATCATGTCTTCTTCCGTAGCTTCTTATTATTATCATCTGTGATCTGGATAATGATCTGTTAACACCATGCATTGCGAATCAGGGTACTAACTTAATTAGGGACCAACTAGGAAGTAATTATGTGTTGTTGAAAATATCACTCCACTGACTCGCTTCGCGATTCTATCGGGAAGCTTAAGGACACGACACAAGTAGCAGCTAGCAATCCAGCGCAGACATAGAGCGGCATGACCGTGGCCGTACCCGAAGTGCTCATGATGAGCGCTGAGACGATACCCATGAGACGGTTCATGGCCAGGGCCACGCCGTATCCGGTCGCACGATGGGCTGAGGGCAACACCTCTGGCGTGTAGGCGTAAAGTGTACCGTAGAAGACATTTATGCACATGGAGATGGCGCAGCTCCAAAACAGGCTCTGGGCGGGGGTGTTCACGGTGGTGTAGCCTATGAAAGATATCACTGGGCGGTATCAGCATGTTGGTTCGAGGGGAAATTCAAAGAGAGTAATAAGGGTTGAAACGTACTCGTGAGAATGGAGCCGACAAACATTGTGCCCTTTCTGCCAAAGGTCTCGAGCTGGCATAGGAAGCCGGCGATGATCGGCCCAGGTATGGCACACAGATTGGTCAAGGCGAAGCTCTGCCAGACGCCGAGACTGAGAGAGCCAGGGGTTGGATCCTTTAGCCGGCTTGCCAGATATTCTGGGAGGTACATGTAGAAGAGGGGGTAGGCCAGCCCGATCAGTGCCCAGGCAAGCCAGAGAAGAAACACGGACGAGGACATGCGGCGGGTGGTGAAGAGGCCCGTGAAGTGGATCCGAAGCTCGGCCCACCAGGGATGGCGGCTGCCGTGGCCGGCGGAGTGAGCGCTGGTGATGGTGCCACAAGCCTGCAGGTGCTCGACAGTGAGGTCGCAGGGACGGTCGTACGTGTCGGCCAGCTCGGCGAAGAGGGCGACGACCTGGGCATCGTCGCCTTGGCAGAGGAGGTACTTGGGCGTCTCGTGAAGATGAACGAGGAGGAGGCGGGCCAAGCTCATAGCAAGGACGAGGGAGCCAGCAGCAAGGTAGAGGTAGCGCCAGCCCATGTTGTTGTGTCGGGTGCACGTAACCGGTGCGTCCAAGGGGCAGCTGAAGCGGTCCATCAGGGGCCAGGCAAGGAGGCCGGCGGTGGTCTGGCCGACCCCCCACCAGCAAGCCAGCGTGGCGACGAGCCAGCGTTTGTCGGACGGCAGGAATTCGAGGAAGACGGTGGCGTCGAGGGCGATGTTGCCGCCCTCGCCGAAGCCGGATAGCGCCACACAGACGGTCCAGACGGCGTATCCCGGGGCGAGGCCGGCGAGCATGCCGAAGAAGGCGCACACAAAGAGCGAGAGGTGAAAGGCCCACCTGCGGCCGAGAACGTCGGCACCCACGCCCCAGAAAAGCGAGCCGAGGAGCAATCCGGCATAGAGGGCGACCTGGCCGGCACGGTGCCACGACGGCTGGTACTCGGCGACGACCTGGTCGGCGGCTATGCTGATGAGGAAGCCCATGAGCGAGTCGGCCGCATATCTGGGGAAGAGGTAAGTATATGTATGAACGGACAGAGATGAAAAGCGCTCACCCAAATCCCGAAAGACAAAAGAGCTTCACATGGTACCCGGTGAAGCCGATCTGGTCAATGGCCTGGAATTGGTGGAGTATCAGTATGAGGACCGTCCCGCGTGAACTGCAGAGTGAAAATTTTGTCTCACTTTGTTCACCAGGCGCATCTTGGCCTCAAGGGCGACGTCAGATCCATGACTGCTCTTCGGCAGTAGGGTGGCCGTTTCCGGAGAGGTGCCGAGCAGGCTCATGGTCGAGCTGTCCGTCCGCAGTCCTGACTACACTTTATTTGTTCCGTTTCCGTGTCCCTTCTAACCTTTGTTCTGCAGTTGTTCTCCTTATTCGCTCTGTGTAGCTCCGTCTACCCGTGTGCGCCGGTCCATTATCGGCGGGCGATTAAGTTGTGGATCAGACCGCGAAGTGGGATATCGGTAATCTAACCGAAAGAGGCAATTTTATGGCTCGAGATCGGGCAGCTATAAATCAACCGGCCGGCCGTTTCTGATGTCAGAGATTGCATCACTACCGGATACAGAAGCAAAATGCAGCCGTTCGATCCCAAAGTGCACCTGGCGTTCGAGCCGCCTAAAACGCGGCACTCGTTCTCGGAGCTGGGCCTGCAGCGGCCGAAGAAGACGCCGGACATGTGTTTCACGGAGCCGTTCCAGCTCTTTTCGGCCGAGGGCGTGCACATGATCCGGCGCGAGCTACTGAGCAAGAAGGTGCTGGACAAGCACCTGACATCGTGGCCGCGGGCACCATGCATTATCAGCTACCATGAAGAGGTGGGTGCTATTGGAGGAGAGCGTTCAAAGGAGTCTTGCTGGAGGCAGGCCGCTGACCAGACAGACGGCGGCGTGGATCCGGGAAATGTGGTGCCATCCAGCCGTGCGGGCGTGCGTGGAGACGGCGTTCGGACGTCCTCTACAGATCCTGGGGCGCCGGGGGGAGATTGGACATTGCAACGTGCAGCTGGGGGCGGCAGGCGTGGAGGCCGTGTATCAGCTGGGGGAAGAGGAGGAGGCGGCAGCAGTGAACGACAACAAGGGCGATAAGAGCCAAAAAGCAAAGCTGGGCCAAAAGGGCGACGGGGGGTCTGCGTACGACGACGTTCTGACGGACGCGTGGCACCGCGACTCGACGCAGGTGGTGGTGGTGGTGATGCTGAGCGACCCGGCGACGATGGACGGCGGCGAGACGGCGATCCGAGACGGCGGCGGCCGGGTGCTCAAGGCGCGGGGCGCGCAGGCGGGCAGCGCGGTGGTGATGCAGGGGGCGCACACGTGGCATGCGGCGCTGCGGGCGACGGGGACGGACGAGCGCATCAGCATGGTGACGAGCTGGCACTTTGCCGAGGCGGACCTGGACGACAGCGGCACGTCGTTGCGCAGCATCCGGCCCGACGAGCCGCTGGGTGCTTCGATCCAGGATCACTTTTTCGCCCACAAGCTGCGGAAGCTGCGCGACCGCATCGACGACCAGCTCGACCGCCTCGAGGCCCGCCGCGTGGTGCCGGCCGAGGACCCCGACCGTCCGGTGCTCGGCCGCGCCGTGGTCGAGTCCTGGGTGGCCGAGCAGCTCGGCCTGCTGACTCACACGGCCTGGGAGCTGTGCGAGCGCTATCCTCGGTGGCTGTACAAGGACGTGCCGCCGCCCGTGCTGGCCGGGTACGGCAGCCGCCTGGTCGAGGACGGCATCGCGGCCGAGGTCGCTGCAGTGGACGCCCCCGCAGAGAGGGGCGCAGAAAAAACGGCCGGCCCGGTGCTCTCCGTTTCCGGCGCGGCTTCTCCTCCTTTTGGTCTAGGCGGCTTTCTGGCCGGTCTGTCCACAGGCGTCGCCGTCACGCTACTGCTGGCCATGGGGCGGGCTAACGTGATGTAGGCCGTCGTGGTTGTCGTGCGTATATCGCAGTGTATTCGTATTTCGGCTGTGATGGCGCAATTGAAAATGATTATGTCAAGCCGTTAGTTGATGTTGGACGCCTCTGAACTCCGAAAGTGTTTCAGCTGGCGGGTGCGCCCAGACCAAACGGCCCGCATCCGGCAGGAGCACCCTGCGTTCTCCCCACGTTTCTTATCTCTCGTTTCCTATCTTTAATTGCTTGTCCCCTCTTCTTGTGTCTCCCCAACTTCCCCTCTAATCTGACATTCGCCCCCATCCATCTCGCGGTTGGCCGAAATCAACATGGCCTCGCCAGAGCCGAAGAAATCCAGGCCGAATGCAACCCGCAAAGGGTGCTGGTACGCGCCGTCTCCGTTGATATTACAGCTGTCCAGCTTGCTGACCTAATCTGATAGGACCTGTCGCCGATATCATCGAAAGGTAGCCAGCCAGCCATCTTCACTTGCTGCATCCCAATCGCCTGCTCACACCTTTCTTCATCCAACCAGTGCGACGAGCACAAGCCGTTCTGTCGCCGCTGTGTCGACGAATATGGCGTCGAGTGCGAAGGCTACGGCCGCCGGCGAATCGCCTTCCGTGCCGCTCTGCCACCGACGACAACAGCACAAACGATAATGACTCCTCGATCAGCCAGCAGTCAGATACGACTAGCCCGTACCGACCATTCCCTCGCTTTCATACTTCCGCCTCGCAAAGCACTGTCGTGCCTCGCCGGCTCGCTCTCGACGCGCCCTCATGAAGAACAACAGCTGCTGGCCGTGTTCTGCTCCCAGTTTGCACCACTTGCTGCCATCTCGCCGCTTCAAGACCTCTACTCGCTCGACATTGCCCCAATGGCCAGCACACACAGCTACGTGCGTGCGGCCGTACTGGCCTTGTCGGCAGCCTACATCGGCAATTTGGACAGCGTGGGCAGTATCGGTGGCCGTCTCGGCCGTCAGGGCAACCACGGCGATGTTTTCCGTATGCACGGTGCATTCTCCTACTATGACGGTGCTGTACGGCAGCTGCGGGCTGTCGCCCCGTCCTCATGGCACGATCGCCAGGCTTATCTGGCCACCATCTTTATGCTCGCTTGGTTTGATGTGTGTTTAATTTCTGCTCTCTGTTTTCTGCTTCCCTCCTGCGATTGCTAACTGCCGTCTCTCTGCAGATTCTTGTCTTCGACCCCGACAAGTGGTCTGTTCATCTACGCATGGCCTGCGCGCTAGCCAACGAGTCCGTCGACGCGCTATGGGCGACGGCGTCGGGTCGCCGCATCATCCACTCGATAGCACGCCTTGACTGCTCCAATGCGCTCTGCAACAGGGCGCCTCCGATGCTGGGACAGCAGGCCTACGAGCTGCTGGAAAAGAGCCGATACTACCACGGCGACGACGCCACGCAGGACGAGCTGGTTGACGGCGAGTGCATGCGTCTGCACGGCATCCTCGGCCGCGCCGCCCGTCTCTCCTTTAGCTGGACCATCGGCCAGCCGCCAGCCCGGGCTATGATCCTCGACGTGGTAGACCAGCTGAGCTCCTGGCATAATAGCCTGCCGGCGGCACTGCGGTGGGCGACGGGAGAGGCGGGAGACACGGGAGACGCAGAGAACATCGACGGTCTCGCCCGAAAGCCAATCCTCTTAAAGAAGCTGTGGTTGCAATATCTCGCCATCACCGTGCACATGTACCACCTCCTGGAGCCGGTGGCGTCTGGGCTCATGGACGAGTCTGTGGCCTTGGCTCGCCGCTGCGTCGTTCTCGTGCGCGACCTCGACGTCGATCTCAGTCTCGGCGCTGGACACTACCACGGCGACATGAGCATCCTCTTTGTGCTGGCCGTCGTCGGTGTGCTGATCGAAGACCCTGCCGATCGAGACTGGATCCAGGCTTACCTTTTGCACCACGGACGCGAGACGCTCTGGTGCGGCTACGAGCGCGCGGCTTGTCTGCGGGCCTGGTGGCGCAGCATCGACGTGGGCAAGCGATTGATCTTGTCGCGGCCGGACCGCGACAGTTCATGCTGGGGAGCGACGCCGCTCGACATTGGCATCAAGGTCGGCATCGTCTACGAAGACCTCGAGAGCGGGCAGATCAAGGCGGACTGGCACGAGTTTACGCGATGCGAGCTGGAGGCAGGATGATAGACGAAATCGAAGACATAAAATCCATGTCAGACACTAAAGTCGAATCCATGCCAGACAAGCACATCACAACCTCAGGCCATGTCGGCCTCGTCAAAGACGCGGATCAACTCGTGGAAGAACAGAATGCCGTCCATGTGTACATCAAGGGCGACCTGAGGAGTTAGCAATCAGAGAAGAATCAGGGCAGCAGGTCATGCACTTACCCTCTCGTTCACGTCGTGAATTCCTCCCCAGCCCTCGTCGTACCAGGCGCGGACGGGGCCGAAGCGGTAGATCTGCGAGCTGAGGTCCCAGTAAAAGAGCGTGTCGGTGTTGCCGCCAGCATACATGGGGGCAACGAGGACGTCGTTGCCGACACCAGGCTCGTCAAAGACGTGCTTAATGACACCTGACAGGTACGTCCAGCTGGGCGAGGCCGTGGTCGACACCGGGGACGGCTCGCGGCCAGTGTCCTTCCACGAGAGCCGCATTGTGAAGGGGAGGAAGTCATCATTATCGCTGTCATCATGGTCCATTTTCACAGGCCCGTACTGAAGCTGCAGGCCCATCTGCTCGGCGACGGGTCGGACGGTGTCGACGAGCATGCCGCGGACTTGGTCGAGCGTCTCTCCGCTGGCGATGCGGTAGTTGACGACGGCGGAGGCGTAGGCCGGCAGCGAGTTGGCCTTGTTGCCCGAGTGGAAGATGGTGACGGCCTGGGAGGTGTGCAGCAGGCTGGCCGACTCTGCGTCCTGGCTGAGCAGGGCGACGGCCCGGGAAAGTCCGTCGGGGCCGTCGTCGCGCAGGGCGTCGCGCAGGGCGGGCGACATGTCCACGGTGGCGTCGTCCTCCGCGGCACAGCGCAGCAGCGTGTAGTACGGGTTGTCGGCGCGCAGGCCCGAGGGGAAGTTGACCTCGGCGGCAGCCTCTAGGCGGGCCACGGCTGCGGCCAGGATGCCAATGGACGTGTGCACCGGCGGAATGCTGCTGTGACCTCCTGGCACGTGGACGTCCATCAAGAGGTCGAGATAGCCCTTCTCGCTCGTCTCGGGCGTGGCAAACGTGCGGCCAAACTGCCGGTTGATGCCCATGCCGCCCTCGTCGACGATGATAGCAAAGGCGTCACTGTCGGGGCTGTTGCTGTTCTTGTAGACACCTCGCAGGTGGTCTGCCAGTCGGGCGGCACCGTACCGGTAGTTGGTGGCCTCCTCGTCAAAGCCAAAGGCAGCCACCACCGTCCGCTGCGGCACAAAGTCCTGCTCCAGCAGGGCCGTGATCGCCGACATGATCGCCACCAAGTTGTTCTTGCAGTCGTGGCTGCCGCGTCCGTTGATGTACGTGCCGTCATAGTGCCCGCTAAAGGGAGGGTATCGCCATTCCGGTAGTGTGTCTGAGGCCACCGGGACCGTCTGTCAAGCCACAGGTTAGATTCGTCTTCTACCGCCGCACCTCTTCTCCTGCTCCGTCCCACTCACATCCTGATGCGACATCAGCAGAACCGGCTTGAGCGTCTCGTTGCTGCCCCGCCATGTGTAGAGGAGGTTGTGCTCGTTGATGACTTCGTACTGCAGCTTCTCGTGTCTGCACGATCAGATAATGGCCATAAGGTGGTCATTGAAGGGACGGGTACGGCCGGGAGGCACCGCAACATACAAGAGCGGGAAGGTAGCCTCAAAGTACTTCTGCAGGTCGTAAAACACATCCCAGCGAGGATCCTCGCCCATGCGGCCCATGTCCTGAAAGTCCTCCGTCGGGATCTGCACGGCGCCGGCCAGGCGGCTGATGCTCAGGTTGCGGAACGCCGCCGAGGGGAAGAGGCCGTGCACGTTGTTCTCTGTAATGTCTGGCCGTGCCGACGGACCGATCACGGCCTGGGCCGGACATTGCGGCAGCGAGGATGTGGTGGTGTCGGCGGACGCATGGGGATGTCCGCGTGAGGCGGCCAGCCACCGGAACGCGGCCGAGTGGTAGCCATTCGCCAGCAGCACCGCGGCCGCGAACAGGGCCGTCTTCCACCGCCACGAGACCCGCGGAGGCCGCTCTCGGCGCGGGACGGCCGTCAAAGTCAGCGGTAGCTTGGACTCGGCCATGGTGAAAAAAGAGGTGTGGGTGGGAACGGAGAAGAGCGTGAGGTCTGCGAGTAACAATAAGGACGGACGAGAAGCAGTTCCGCGGCACGCGCGAGCTCTCAGACCGTTGGCCGAGCTGCCTGCCGGATCAAACACACTTCCGGCTCTCGGGCAAAGTAGCGCGGACGATTGCTATCGCACGCGATCTTTAGCGGCCCCTCATCGCTGTGGGGCCGACCCGCTAGGTGCGGTCGACTCTTCCCCGAAAGGGGAACTTTTTTGGCCTTGGGTCCTTTTGTCGGCATGCGTATCTGCATCTCGCGGTTCTCAGCAGGGTTGCATTTCCTTTATCTTTATCCATCTGCCATACGATAAGTGACGAGATGACATTTACGATTGCGCAATTCGCCCTCCGGAAGCGCTGTTTCATAAGCGGTCTGGCTGTATCTATTGGCTGGCTTCAGGTCTCTTGACTGTTTCTAGGATGCATGTATATATATCTCGAGACATGTATCCTAGGACCTTGTCCTCCCGTCCTCCCTCCAATGTCCGTGTGAATGTTCCAGCAGCCAGCACACGATGTCAGTCGAGGAAAGATCCACAGACATCGCCGAGGTGTCTGATGACATCCTCAAGGAGAAGGATCTCAATGTGATCGAGGTCGGCGAGCTGAGTGTGTCAGCCAGGGCCCGCGAGCTTGTCGCCGAGCTCGACAACGAGCAGCCCACCGGCCGCTGGGAGCTCCTGTCCTGGTATGGCTACTACTTTGCCAACAACAGCGCCGGCACGCTGAGCTATGCGCCTCTGAGTATGTTGCTCCCGTGCTTCTTTTATTTCATCTCCGACTCACACTGCCAGTCTTCCAGTCCATCCTCAACCAGGCTGGCCATGACGGCAACGACCCCACCCAGGACTGTAGCAACAGCCTGGATCCGTGCGTGGTCAAGTTTGGCAGCCGCACCATGAATATTGACACTGTCACGCTCACCAGCAACGGCATTATCTTTGCTTTCAACGGCTTCTTGTTGCTCCTGCTCGGGCCCATGGGCGACTACGGCCGCTGGAAGCGATGGATTCTGCTGGCCTGCACCCTCGTCTGCTGGGCCACCCAGTTTGCCTTTCTCGGCCTGAAGAATGGTGACCAGTACAAGTCCGCCATTGTCATTTATATTCTGACCAGTCAGTCTATCCCCCACCCTCCGATTCTTTCATCTATGTCTAACGCTGGCCAGCTGTTTCCTACAACCTGTGCCAGGGTTTCTGGCAGCCCTCGTTGCCGCTGCTGGCCCGCAACACCATCGCTGCCAGGGAGACCAGGCAGGCCTATGTGCGTGGCGAAATCAGCGAGGAAGAGTATGTGAAGCGCCAAGTGCTGCAGCGCAACAAGCTCAGCAACATTGCCTTTGCCGCCATGAGCATCGGCTACACGCTCGTGCTCGTCATCGCCATTGGCGCCGCTTTTGGTCTGCACGCCGACGACTCGACCGCCAACAACACGCACGCGGCCGTGGTGATCGTCGGCATCGCCACCGGCTTCTGGGTCCTCATCGGCACTCCCTGGTTCTTCCTCGAGAAGAAGCGCGCCCAGGCGCTGCCGCCCGGACAGACATACTTTACCGTCGGCATCAAGGCCTACTGGCAGCTTCTCCGCCACTGTCGCCGCCTCGGCCAGACCTGGCTGTACCTCTGCGGCTACTTCATGCTCGCCGACGGCTACGCCACCACTAACCAGCTCGTCGGCCTCTGCCAGAACAGCATCCTCGACTACAACACCATCAAGTCCACCGAGCTCTACATTGTCGCCGGCCTCTCCAACGCCGTCGGCATCGCCATTCTCTGGACCGTCCAGCGCTACTGGCACATTACCACGAAGCCCATGCTTATGTGGATCTGTGTCTTCCTCCTCGTGTCGCCCATCTGGGGTAGGTCCCATGTCTCTCCCCATAAAGCTCCGAGACCATCCCCATCTGACCCTTTAGGCTGTATCGGCATCGGAACCAACAATTTTGGCTATCACAAGGCCTGGGAGATCTGGGCCTGGAACGTCTACGACTGTGCTCTCATCGCCCCTTTTTATGCCTTCACGGCCACCATGCTAGCAGACATCATTCCCAAGGGCCGCGAGGTCACCTTCTTCTCGCTGTGGGCGCTCTTTGGAAAATCGACCGCCTGGATCGGCCCCATCATCTCCGGCGTCATCATCGACCATACCGGAAGTACTTGGAAGGGATTTCCCTTCTCCTTGGCGATGAGCGTTGTCGGCTTCGCCATGATCGCCTGCGTGAATGTGCCCAAGGCCAGAGGCCAATGTGCCGCCTGGACGGAAAACGATCCGACATTGAGCAAGGAGGAACGGGAGGCAACTGGGACAACTTAGATCATAAACGTAAATATATTAGTCCATGTTTGCATGGGCCTGGAACACCACAGCCACCACCAAGACCTCCGTCACTGCACTGTAATCATAATTGAACGATTGAGAGTAGCCCTAGAGGTAGGAGCCTTCCTACACGAGCACTTTGAATAGTGATCACGCACTTCCCCCACGGTGCCCTGGGACCGACCTTGGATAGACATGCCACAAGTACAAAACTCGCAGGCGGTTTATGCTTATCACAAGCGGTGGCTGATAAAGCACGTGTCGAGCGTTATCTCGAACATCTGTTTAGGCCAGGGACACAAGCTCCGCCCTGGGTCATATTGAACTCGCCTCTGAAGCTGAATAAGACATTCACTGAACTAAACGATATACTGTTACTTGCTCTTTCTTTCCTATAGGGTAATCGACCAGTACTGCGTAACTTATCAAATCTGTGCAACCAGGCTCTGTGCAAGCAGGCTATCCGCCTCTTTCAACCTGCCTTGGCCCCTGTACGCTCTAGCAAGGCCGTTCACGCCTTTCAGCGTATAAGGACTGCTAGGCCCAAGTAGCTTAGAAGCGTCTATCAACTCTACATGCAGGCTCTCTGCTTCCTCCCAACGGCCTTGTTTCATGTATGTTTCTCCAAGGATGACCATGTTGCTCAGCGTGGTAGGATGGTTGGGCCCGAGGTTCACCTTCGAAGCATCAATAGCCTCTATAGCCAGACTCTCCGCTTCCGCCCAACGGCCCTGTCTCCTGTATGTTTCTCCAAGGAGCCCTATGCTGTTTAGAGTGACAGCATGGTTGGGCCCAAGCTTCGCCTTAGAATCGTCTACCACCTCCAAAAACAGGCTCTCGGCCTCCCCCCAACGGCGTTGAGACATTCGTATTGTTGCAAACAACTTCATGCAGCTTAGCATGATATTATCCCTGGCCGCTATCTTCGAACGAGCGATTGCCTCCGTAACCACGCTCTCCGCCTCCTCCAGACGGTGTTGGCCCCTGTACGTTTCTGCAAGAAACTCCATGAAGCGTAGCGTGAGAAAATGGTTGTGCCCAAGGTTCATCTTAGAAATGTCAGTCGCCTCCACCAACACAATCTCCGCCTCCGCCAAACGGCCTTGAGAAACATATATATTCCCAAGATCAAGCATGGCACGCAGCGTGTCGTAATGGGCGGACCCCAACGTCGTCTTTAAAGTCTCCATCTTCTGCACTTGTAGCTTTTCAACCTCCTGCCATTCGCCCTGACGGCCAGACTCGCGTATTGGTTCCATCGTTCCGCCATCGTTAGCCTCCAGCTCTGTCATACTCTGTTCCGTCGCCTGCACCTTCGGCTTCTGGGTTTGAGGACTGTCTGTGCTGCTCAGCGACGATGGAGATGGCGGCCGGGTTTCTGCGAGTTCTTGCTTCATCATGCCCCAGTGATTGAACTTCGATGCAAAGCTATCTTCTTCACTCAGCAGGAGTTTGGAAAAAGCCGCTGGATCCTGGATGTGCTCGCGCCGGGTTTGGGGAAAGTTGAGACTGGCGGCGTCTGGTCCAAAATCATATTTGGCCTTATCTTCAGCGGCAACTTTGAGTGACGCATCAGACGCTCCCTTGGCATCATCGACGCCGGCACGGTTGGGCAGCACAAAGAGTGCAATATCTTCCATGTGAGCAGCTAGATGATCTTGCAAGTGTTTCACGCGTTCTTCAGGTTCTTGGCAAATCATGCACTTCTGACCTCGATGACGCTCGGAGATGTCGACTGGTCGATTGCAGAGGTCAACAGTGATAGCGAGGTCACCCGATGATATGCAACGTGGGCCGTTGTAGTGATCGCATTGCAGATGCGCCACCATCTCGCTTTCGGATTTGTACACGTCATCACAGCCTGGTTGATTGCAGACAAATCGACGTCTGTGGACTGAAAGCTCGTGAAAGATCCAGTCATTGCGGCTGGCATAGAGTTTGCTGCCGTTACTGCAGTGCTTGAAAGTACACACGTAGGGGCGAAGGTCATGAAATACATGGCGCCTGGTTTCGTGTTAGCCGAATGTAATGGCGACTTGCGACGAGAGTTGGGAGGGGCAAGGTTCCCTCGAACCCTCATCTTTGAAGGGCAAAACTTACTTCCATGCCTGTCTCTCTTTCATCTCGTCCGTCTCAAGGGCCATTCCACAGTAAGGACAAGGGAACGTAGTCACTCCACTGTTAATCTTTGGCAGGTCTGGGATACCATTCCCGCGATCGTGGCTTGAGGCCGTGGGTGCATATGTCGTCCGCGCACGCTCGGCCGTTTTAGTGTTGTAGACATCCGTGAACGCAGCAGTCGAAAAGCTGTGTCTAGTGAAGACAGTCTGCTGGGTGGTAGCCTGTGACCTTGGACCAGGCCGAATAGTCGACGCCTCGCTCCCGAGTTTGACCTTGTGCTTTGGCTCTGGCACTGGCTCCGCTGCCACTGACTCCAAGCTGGCCTTGTAGGGGTGAGTTTCCCAGTACTGTAGCTGCTCTCGACGCCTCGTGTTTCCTAGTGCTAGCCGCTGGCAGAGCCAAGCGTTGTCCTGGATCACGCCAAACGCCTGTCCATCTTGTTCAATTGTCTCGGCAGCGCTAGGCTCGTTGATGCATGACCTGTCTGGCCCGTTCTTGTTTAGACGCTGCCACTGTAGCACCTTTTCCTTGACGTGTCTTTCATCCAGGACTTTCATGGCCACGATGAACGGCACAACGTCTGGTGGCTCTGATTGCGGGTTCGGCCTGGAGCTGACCGAATGAAGGTACTTGTCCTGTACCCTCGGTCGACGCAGCTGAGAGGAGACATCGAATAGTGACCGAATCTGCGACTGTATTTGTCGAACAAGAACGCTTATTCTGGATACCCTGCCGGTACTCCTTCTGTCGTGCGGACGTCCATCCATGCCTTCGGCACTCACATCATCGATGTCGGTGACATCGGCGACCGGGCTCTCAGTCTCTCCACGGCAGCTCGTGTTAAAGCCCCATTCGGCATCAGAGCCTTCATCCGTGCCGCTGTCCGACTCTGCGCTATCTCTGTCGATAGAAACTTGGTCAGACCCGAGAGCGGGATTGTATTTTCGATTGGCGATAGGTATTGCTAACCGAAGAGTGTGAACACAACGAGGAAGCCACAAGTAAACAGAAAGCAGTAGGTAGGGAGGGATAGCATATCAGCACGGGCCATTGCTTTTAGCTTACCCTCTTCCAGGATCGCATTTAGGCGAAAAAGGATCTCCCGCACATCGCATTTCAGGCTGTCGTCATGTCTGAGAGTGTCATCTAGAGAGCCGCGAGCATTTGCTGGCAGACTGGCTTTGGTTTGGTTCCCCCAAATCTTAGCTCTTCCGTATTCATCGATAATGTCTGAGACGTTGACAAGACCAAAGTGGCGCATCAAACAGTCTGGCTCGCGGACGGCCTGGAAAAAGATGCCGAGTGATTGGATGCACTGTTCATACGCTTCTGAGAGTGACAGTAACGGCGAGGCGTCGGAAGCGGCCGCAGCCATACTCGTCCAGTTATACGGCGAGCGTCTGGCCGTTTGTTGGGATACTAATTGCCCGACAGCATTTCTGTTGGTCGTGATCTCGGCCGTGGAATAGAGTGCGTTTGTAATCCGACTTGTTGATTCTGTCTTTTCCTGGAGAAATGTTAACTTGATGCCTCATATGCCATGTTCCCTGCAGAAGGAGTTATCCGCTTGAAGAACGCGCACCCACATTCTGGCTTTGCAGCGAATAAAGTAGCATTCCGGTCGTCCGCTGACAGCTCCGCGCATCGGGCGGCTCGTGCAGTGTGGATGTCTCGGCCCATCATTGGTTTGTTTGAGGCTCTTGCTGACACTCCCCCCACTACAGTCCATCACCCTGCATAGCGGGGTTACTGTGCTGCATCTTTAAAAAGGATTAATCCGGCTGAAAAGAAGCGGGAGGCAAGGTTCAGAGAGCCGCAGTCAGAGTTCCTTCCTCTATTCTCGCCATTCCCACTATCGCCAGAACAGCGTTATGGCGGAAGCGGTAGGGCTGGCACTAGGAGCCATTCCCCTGTTAATCTGGGCTCTTGAGAAATACAGCGGGCCCGTCGAAGCCTACAAAGACTACCGCAACCACCTCATGACTTTTCGCAGTGACCTTAAGCTACAGAATAGGCGACTCCAACAAACACTGGAGGCTATTGGACTGTACAATCCGACACAAGATCAGTTGCGCGAATGCATCAAGTCCAAATTCCCAGCCATTGCCGACGAGGTGCTGCACATTATTCAGGATATGGACAAAGTGATGGTATTGCTTATGAGGAAACTCGGCGTTGATTTTAAGCAAAAGGTATGGACTTTGGAGCTGCCGTTGAGTTACGGTCTAACAAGATCTTTCAGATGAGTGCGATGCCCCATGCTTCGTTGTTGGAATGGACACGCATCAAGAACAGCCTCCGTGTGAAAAGGCTCGAGTCCATCATCGATATGCTGCGAAAGCGCAATGAGGACTTGCGAGAATGTTTAAAAGCGGAGCAGTTCGAAGTGAAGGCTGAGGACGATAGCCATGTCGTCCAAACTCTCAGCAAGCGCTTTAAAATGGAGAGCTGTAACGCACTGCGCCTAAGTTTGGGCTCACTGCACCGCGCCCTATCGACCGGCCTCCATTGCGACTGTTCGACTTCTCATCAGACCGCTCTTGAATTGGATTTGAACATCTACGAGTCGATAGATCGACCAGACTTCAACATTGCTGTGTCATACCAGCAGGGTGTACCTCGCTGGTGCAAGCTCCATGCAGCCCAAAAGCTCACGGCAACTGATAACCTGACTACCCCCGGCATGGGTGCTTCTGGTCTCGAGACGCCGCCAAAGACGCCATCTCCCTTACCATTGACACATAGACCCTCTCGGGTTGGCAAACAAGATCGCCCACTAGAGACGGTGGCCGCTACCAGCCTGTGTACGATTGTGGCCGCACCTACAGGCGAGCATGTGCTGCAAGACCACGATGAATACCATGGCCGCAAATTTAGCATTAGTCACAACAGCAGCGATGAGGCCGAGATCACGCGTCTGGTCCCCTTTCTCCACCTACCACAATATCCCCAAAACTTATCTCTGAAAGCGCGCTGCGGCCTAGCTGCTTACACAGCCTGGTTGGTTTTGCACTTAAGTGCCGGGCCATGGCTCAGTGGCGACTGGGACGGAAGGCAGGTGGGACTGTTTCTCGAAAAGCGTGAGAATGACGGAGAGAAGTTTGCAGAGCGTCCTTGTTTTCTGTACAATTTTTCAACACCCCTACATATGCCCCAAGGTAACGCCGGCGAAGTTCACGGCGAAGACACGCCTGCGGAGCAAGAGGTACGGCCGTTTCACAACATGACCGTGGTTTCCCTCGGCATCCTGCTTGTGGAGCTGTGCCTAGGCAAGTCCTCTACACGAGCAACTCGCTCTACGTCGATAACAGAGCGCTACGCATCTGCGCTTAGGAGATTAGAAGAAGTGTATTCGCTTGCGGGTGATTCGTACGGTGACGCAGCCAAAAGGTGCATCAAGTTCTGCTTCCCGGGTAATGATGATCACAATAAGTTTGAAATGGAAAAGTTCCGAGCCACATTCTACCGGGAGGTCGTGGCGCCGGTCCAGGCAACGTACATCCAGTTTCCTGGGATTAGTGTCTAGTATTTAGTACTACATAGCATTGTGATATACTCAAGAATTATATAGATTACGTTCAAGTTAGTTCCGTTAGTATGCTAGTTAGCAAGGAGTAGATACAGAAAAAAAAGAAACAGCGATTGTTAAGATGGCAACAGTAAGATGGAAAAACCAGATGAAGAAGTGGACACAGATAGCAGTACTAATTACTAGAAATATGAAACGACTGTCTTTAAAATCTAGACTGTAGAACTTTACAAAAGGAGGCGCCATCATCTGAAGCGTCTTGGGCTAGTGTGACTTTGCCGCTTAAGCGAAACGCCTTTATTCTTAGTACTTACTACACATACTAATTCTCTATGTAGGTACATGCTTGCAGCGGCTATTTCGAACGCGTTCTTCTTCATCGGAAATCGGTTTACAGTAGTGCGTTAAGTAGTATTTTCCCTTGGACAGGAATGTTGTTGATTTACGTCTCACGTGCAACGTATTGACTGGGATCAATGTGAAGCTTGCAGTCTGCAGGCGTACAGTTTTTATAATTCTACCACTGGTACATCTCGTCAATGCTATCCACCCTGAATCCCTCTTTCATGCATTGCACGACCTCCCTATTGGCCTCATCGGCCATGTTCCCAGGACCACATACGACGACTGTCGTTAGACGGCCTGTTTCAAGAGAAGATTGGATCACGGTGCCTATGTTCATCCTTCCAATCGCGGTGCCAACAGTGATTTTGGCCTCGCCATGCTCGTCGCCGGCGCCAGCCTCACCGGTGAGCCATAACTGGTACTCAAGACCGTCCACATGAGCAGCCGGGACCAGGAACCTTGCCTTGACATGCTCTAGTAGTGCCAGCTCTCGTGTAGACCAGGCCAAGATAAACCGCGTGGCACGCGCCATGACCCCCGAGCGCTTTTCCACCGGAATCTCGCCTTGCTGCCGTCTCGATGCTACATACTCCTGAAGGATGCCAAGAGCGTGAGTGATGCCGATGCCACCAACGATACACATGACGGTATCTGCCATATTGAGAGGCTGCAGGGTGGCCTTGTGTCCAGAATAGGGGCCCTCGGTGTAGAGAGGCAGCTCGATTGCCTTTCCTGGGGTGCTGGAAGATGCAGCGTAGTCGCGAAGCCAGGCTGTCATTCCCGACTGTGCACGAATCAGGAACTCAATAGATGGCTGGCCCTCGATCTGGTTTCCTTGACGCGCTAGCTTCTCTGGTTGATCGTCCGATGTAACCGTGGACTTTTGGGCCTGGTCTTTTGAGGCCGATCCAAGTGCCGCAGACTTGTCGTCCAATTCGTGGATATCACTGCCCTGGGAAGAAACAGAACCGAGACTGTTGGGGCTTTGCCGCTGTTGATTGACGTTCCACGCAGCTACGCTGAACGGATGGCTCTCCCAACCCTTACCCCAGCCCAGGCTAGGAAAGTAAAGGAAGCTGTGCTGACCAGGTCCAAAGTTCCAGACACGGGGAAAGGCGGTGACGTGAACTAGATCGGTGTTGGGGATGAGCTCGACGGTGGCCTGCATCGCGCCAAAACGGCTGTAAAAGAAGATGCGAGCAAGTCTAGCCGCGCGGTCAAAGGCCCAGAAGGCAAAGCTGATGAAAAGCCAGGTTTGATAGCCATAGGTATAACCGAAATGGGGCACCAAGTGGTACCAACAACCGATCAGAGCAAGGATGGCCAATGCGATATGGACAATGAGAAAGATTTCGTAAAGTCTGGCGCGAAGGGGAAGTATGGCAAAGCAGCTCGCGAGGCTGAAGGCAATTGTCGCGATTATTCCCCACCACTATAGAAGAGAAGCGTGAAGTCAGCTAGTGTATTGTCATGAGCATAGGAGGAGAGGGCCGTTGCGAAGAAGACATACATAGAACGGCATTGCAGCCTTTGCTGCGTAGGCCGATGCGCCGTCGTAGCCTGGCTCAAAATAGGCCAGCGTGTAGACGATGGAGTGCACGATAGCCTGCACGGTAGCCACCCTCGCCGCCCAGCGATGGAGGATGAGAAATGTGTTCTGGCTCCAGCCGGTCAAAGTAAGGAGCAGATTGTTCCGGCCTGCGAATAGAATGGCCATGCTGAGGTTGACGAGGCTGAGAGTGCCGGTCCTGTTGCCGACGTACTCGCACAAGGCAAACTGCGGAGAGTTCCAGTAGGCGCTGGGTGTGAATGTGGAAAATGAAACGGAGGAGAGAATGATGTTCATAATGATATAGCCAGTGACGAAGATACCAAGCGGACGGCTCGGCACGTAGCCGATATTGCCAGGCAAGGGCTCATACTGCCGGGACCCAAACAGGGCCGGAAACACAAGGTACTGTCGCACTTTAGCCCAAAAAGGCGACGTCCGCTGCGCCTTTTGGAGCCCAGGAAACAGACCCTTGAGCTGGGTCAGTACTCCAGAAAGCACAATCAGGCCAATGGTCGTTAGGTAAATAGCCATACTGTTCGGCCCATTCGTCAGTCTTGACTGCTATTGATGGCGGACCTGATGGTGGGTCGTGCGGATTCAACTTACGCATATTTCGTATGGTAGTTTTCCGAGGTGGCAAAATCGCCCTCAGTTCCATACATCATGTAGTACATGTCGGCGTTGACCAGGCTGGTGGTATTGAGCCACGTGGCATCCTCATCGAGCTCGGCGGTGGGAGCCGTATCCGGGAGACTATCCTGAAAGGTTGGCTGCGAGGCGCCGTCGACGGCGTGGACGCTGAAGCACTTGGCCTGCTTGGCAGCGCCGTATCCGTGTTGGTTGCAATTGTCCTGGATGCAGTAGGCCATGGTCTGCAGCCACGGCGTGTTGGACGCGCGACAGGAATCGCTGGTGGTGGCCGTCATGGTGTCATCATCCGCACTCATGTCCATGTCCATGTCCGAGTCGTCTTCGGTGAACGTAGTGCAGTTCAGGTACAGCGACGACAGCGAGTCGTAGCACGCCTGGCAGCAGAGGTCTGGCCATAGTGAGATACCAAAGCCGATGATGCCCGTTCCCGTCTGCGCGAGCGCGACAGGCGGCGCCGAAAGGAGGCTGAGAAATAACAAAGCGGCAGTGATCCGTCCCATTGTGACCAAGAACTGCAGCGACGTCTCTCTGCTTGCAGCCTACTTTGGGTAATGGAAAATGGGGCAGTCCATCTTATAGGACAATGTGCTCCCACCACGCCATGATGCGGGGCTGCGTTTACCAAAGACCTCCCGTATGCATCATCTGCCATGGAGGCTCTTGGGACTGTTCGGCCTATGGGACACTTTTGGTTACTACTGCCAAGCGATTGTGGATAAAAAACGTGTCTTCCCACGAACCACGTTACGTTGTGCTTTGGACGATGCCTTTACCTTGTAAAAAAAACACTTCATTGGTCCATTTCTGTTCAGCCCCGCGCGTCCCACGTAAACGTTGTACTGCAGAGTGGATATTGAGCAAGTTTGAGGCCGAAAAGTGTGCAAGTGCCGGTTTGGGGCGCACTTATCCATAGGCGACGCAAAGTATGGGACCGTGCATGAAGCGAGCGCAAAGTCTCCATTGGTACGGACATGAGCAGGATAATTTTCTGAATGGCAAGAGAGGCTACAGTTAAACTTGCACTGTGGTAATATGGACGGATACGAGTGCTCACATGTATCTTCAAGTTTTGTCAAGGCTGGACACTGTGCACAAGTCACGATGCTTTTCTGGCTGTTACATCGCTGGTGGGCTGAAGCGCCGAAAGGGGACAAGTGCGTGAGCAAGTTTCCTCTCACGTACTTGTACCAATTGTCGCATGTTTCCATTAGTCCCAGTAACTCGAAATATTTCACGCAAACGATCTCACCGGGGACTTTGTGGGTTTCGAATGGTTTGTGATATGTTTTGACGTGGGAACATTAAAGAGCGCAGCTTTTCTCCTCGTGGCTGATCGTAGCCTGGCATCTGTTATTTAACATCTTCCCAGCTCCTACTTCTCTGTATTGAACAAATAAAGTTCTCCAGGAAAAATATCACAATGACTTCAGTGATGTCCATGGTCGCGACATTGTCGACGTCCTCCATGGCCATGGCGTCTTCGGCCTCCTCTGTAATGGCCATGGCATCGTCGACCGCCATGGACATGGCATCATCGACCTCCTCCGCGACCTCGGCTACCTCGACTTCAGATTCAGACATGGATGATATGACCATGTCAGAAATGAGCATGACTTTTTTCTATTCGCATTTGACGCCCCTCTTTTCATCGGCTTGGACACCTAATAGTACTGGGCAGTACGCTGGCACATGCATCTTTCTTATTTTCCTAGCCGTCATTCACCGGGGCCTCCTAGCATTTCGCAGCTCAGTCTTTGCAAACAGACCTCCGTCGCCGTCCAGCGGAAGCGACTCTCCCAGTGTAGAAAAGGCACCGGCTGGTCGGCTCTTCAACGCGGGGAAGGAAATTGCACGTGGTGCGGTCGAGGCTATCGCTGGAGGCGTGGGATATCTACTGTAAGTGATTCCGCCGTTTAGTCTGTAACTAAAACATGCATCTTACTAACACGGCCGAAGCATGATCGCGGTCATGACGATGAATGTAGGATACTTCTCATCCGTGATAGCCGGTATGTTTCTAGGGGGGTTTCTTGTCGGCAGATTTGATAGCGCAGTGAGCTATTGTTAAAGTTGACTTGGACAAACTACGAGTATGCTATGCACATACTTGTCCTGTACTCTGCTGTATCCATAAAATTAGCCTGTCATGAGAGAAGACCAGATACAAATAATCAGAAGTGCCATGTCTTAGGGTACTACAGCTGTGCACACGTGCATTCAAATGTTTTAGGAGGAAGGTTCATTTATCGTAGACCTCTTGGGCATGAATTAACTTAGACGCACACTATATAAAATGTGTTATGGGTATTAACCATACTTGTGTTTCTCTCTGTTCTCCTCCAGGAAACAGACATCGGGCTAAGATCTGATACGCGAAGCACCACGCCGTTGCCCTTATGATCAATAGCCTGGTTTTCATATTCACCGCCCAGACCAACCCGGTTAGATTTGTATGCCAGTGTTGGCTCCCCTGGTGGGCACCTTACATTAGTTTGGCCATGTCACCGCCTCCTTGGTAACGCCCGTACTGGTTTAGCTTCGTAGGTGCAGAAGGCGGAAGGAATTGCTTGGTAGCGGGCAGGCGGCCGATATGCAGGTCGGTAATCGTAAGAGTACCCGTACGAGTACATGTCAAGGACTTAAAGTCGTGGGGCATCTGGCTGGGGGTAAGTCACTCGGATATTCTACCCGGATCTGTACATGTTCCTGACATATTGGGCAGCAAGGTATTAGTTACGCGTAGGAACTACCGGAATACCATCCCAGTGATCTCCTGAACGCCTACCTAAGACAAACTGTGATTCGGGCCACAACAACATTCTCATGATGAACTTGTCAAGCAAACTGGACGACGTCCCGGCCAATTAAACAGGGGAGATGTTGCCACAGAGGATTCGTGCTCTACGACTGAATGTACCTGCAATTGCGCTCGTACATTACCTTACGTAATTCGGAAACCTCCTCGGCAGATTTCGAGTATTTGTAATTACGCCTTTCGAATGGCCTTCCAGTACGGGAGATGGGGTACACAAACCGAAATTGTACTATCGGAGGTGAAACCGAAGGAAGGTATTACCACACCGGCCAACACGCGAATTGGATTGCACAAGCCCTACGCCAACACTGCAGAAATGGGGGGAGATTGCCGATTAGATGCTGTGGAGCGCAGGGTGGGTTGCATTATGATTACAGGGCCTCCATTGGCCAATTATCCCCCGCGCTAGGTTAAATATGGTGAGTACGAGCTCCCACTCATATTACAGGTGCGTCTTGGCACGACCTGGGCTGATTAGTCCATTGCTCCATGCAAACTAGCATGCTCTTTGGCCTCTAACGAGTCCACGCTGAGTGTGTTTGGTTGCCGGGAGCGCGTATTAAAGTCGCGTACCCTCGCTACAAATACGTGACAGACCGAGCAAACATTTTATTTAATCCGCCGGATCCGCCGGCCTGGGGAACATTGAATTGTACTGTGCAATCAATCCCACTTTTTTGCCTTAACTTGTTCTCCTTTTCCAGTCGGCCCGACTTTTACTCTGATACCAGCCATGTTCTCGTCTGCTCAAGATGCAGCTTGGCCGACTCTTCGGCGGCACCAACATGCTTTCCTAGGCCGAAACAATAGTCACCTCCCGGGAGAACCCACGCCGCATCCGCCCACACAGCCAGGTCCCTCTTTTTGATATCGAGAACAACAGACACCGTCTCTTTCTGGCCCAATGTGACCGTTTTGTGGAATGCGGCAAGTGTTTTCTGTTTCTCGTCCACTGCAGGCCACGCGTAGATCTGGACGACGGTTTCGCCGGCGCAGGATCCTTTGTTGGTGACCGTGACGGTAAAAGTCCACGCATCCGCTGTTTCGGCCGCCTTCGTGAGCTCGCTGTCAAACTCGGTGTAGCTCAGCCCGTAACCGAACCAGAATTCCGGTTCAATCCCGGCCTCGAGATAGTGCCGATAGCCAACCTTGTCATCCTCTCCGTATTGCACCGTGCCCCCGACTCCAGGCCACGTCTCCTCGGCGGCGGCAAATGGCAAATCAGCATACTTGCGCGGCCATGTGATTGGTAGGCGGCCAGACGGATTCGTGCTCCCCAGCAAAACGTCAGCCAGCGCATTCCCCGCTTCTTGGCCTCCGTACCATGCCTGAAGGAGCGTGCCTGCGTCAGCGACCCAAGGCAGCTCGACCGGCGAGCCGGACTGATTGACGAAAATGAGCGTCTCCGGCCGCTTGCACTCGCGCAACAAGGTGTAAACCAGCTCGTCTTGTGCGCCGGGCAGACGCATGTCCTTCCGATCAAAGCCTTCGCTCTCCCACTCATTGTTCAGACCCAGAACGACGACGGAATAAGCGCTCTCGTTTGCGAGCCGGACCGCCTCGGCAATCATATTGTCGGGCAGTTGCTCCTGGTATCCAAGTCGGACAGATGGTGCAGACCCGAAAGTATGCTCCCGATCGCCCGGCGTCCACGGCTTGGTGAAACTCTCGACGACAATGCTGTAAGACGTCCCGGCAACCAGCTGTTTCGACGCGCGTATTTCAGTGCTGCCAAAGCTGTAAAACGTCTCGCCGTACTCTTTCCATCCATGGTTATCCAGAATTACCTCGCCGTCCACGGAGAGTCGCGACTCGCCAACGCTGGACAGGCTGAACGAGTGAAGGCCCGTGGTCTTGGACGTGAGCGTTGACGTGATTCGGTGTGAATAGGGAGGTATGGGATCTTGCATGAGGCAGGCAGGCGCGGTGTCCAGCAAGTCCACCTCCGAGTTGTCGCGGAACTGCGTGGCGACCACCGGGCCCGACAAATCGGCCGTCTCAAAGAAATCAATGCGCACCGTTGACTTCTCTTTCGGGTCGTGCGGCTTATCGCGGGCACTCCACTGGTCTGTTGCAAGGAGCGGCAGCCACTTGTTGATGAGTACTCCTGGGCTGTACTTCACCGAGACATCGATTTGTTTCGCGACCGCCGCCGCCTTGAACGAGTCCATTGGCTGGCTCAGATACTGTGGGTTCATCGTGGCAGAACCCCCTCCACCGGGTGTGCCGAACAAGGCATTGGGCCCGATGAAGGCGACCTGCTGTGACTGTAGTCCGTCGAAAGTAAGGGGCAGATTCTTGTGCTCATTTTTCAACAGCACAATGCCGGCGGCGGCAGCATTGCGCATAAAAAGAATGTCATCCTCGCTCGTCGCCGATGTCTCGTCACGGCGCCGAGTGGCCTTGGCCTCGGATTCACTTAGGCCCAAGAGCTTCATCCGTTCAGCGAGCGACAGCACGCGGCGCACGGAAGCGTCCATGGCCTTCTCCAACTCGCCACTGGTATCGGCAGCGAGGGCAGCCAGCAGCTTTTTGCCGCGCTTGTCAGGGGGACCAGGCATCTCGAGATCACAGCCCGCGATGATACTTTCCGCCACCGAGTTCGTGCCGCCCCAGTCACTCATGACAAGGCCCTGAAATTTCCACTCATCTCGGAGAACTCGCTGGAGAAGGTTGTTCATGTCCATGTGCTGGCCGTTGACCTGGTTGTAAGCCGTCATCAAGCAGCCTGGCGGCGTGTCGGAACGGACGACCATCTCGAACGGCTTCAAGTAGATCTCACGCAGCGCCTTTTCGCTAATAGAGGCATTGATTGTGTGCCGATCGGTCTCTTGTTCATTCGCGACACTAGCCGGATTAGGATTCGCAGCGACAAGGAGCCAAAGAACGACCAAAACTCACAAGTGCTTCACCGTCGCCACCACGTCTCCCGACTCCTGCACTCCCGCGACGTACTCGATCGCCAGAGAGCCCGACAGAAACGGGTCCTCGCCAAAGCACTCGAAATTGCGTCCGCCGAGCGGATTGCGCGCGCAGCAAATCGTGGGCGCCAGCAAGATTTCCGCTCCCTTTGTCTTGGTCTCCCGGCGGAGCAGGCGGCCGACGCCACGGAGCGTGTCCCGCGACCACGTAGCCGCCTGGCAGACCGGGCTCGGCAAAAATGCCGCTGTAGGGCCTTCGACAGTGCATTGTCCGCGTGCGCCAGAGGGTCCGTCGGTAGTCTGAAAAGTTCAGGTTGCGGGCGTGCACATAGACGAGCTTGATTCACCAACCTTGAGCGATCCGATCCCCAGACGACCGATCTCCTGGGTCTGCCAGGTGTCGGCGCCCGCTAGCAGAGAGACTTTTTCTCCTAGCGTAAGCCGCGTAATGAGTTGCTCGATATGGTTCGTCATGGCTGAAAGATGCCAATTGAGATACAAGATAGGCGAGGCAGCTTCTCTTGAGATATATTTCAGTACCGGCATCGAAGCCTTGCCGGATCTGTCTTTATTACCGCAAACGGGCAAGATAGGCCGGGCGTGGTTGCCGCCCGGCAAGGGGCGATGCGTAGCAGTCGCTTATCACATATCTTTTGGCGTTCAAGTGTAGATATTCTCGGTCTTTTTCCACTCATAATTGCGCCTAACGGGGGATAAGTCAGATAAGCAAAAATTCCCACGAGGCACTCTTCCGGATTCACCGTTTTGATAAAAGGTAGCTACTGCTGCTCCATTCTGCCGCATTGTGCTCCAGTATGAAGTATCCAAAGTGTCTGCAACCGCTAGAATCGCTATGGCTACCAACCAGCTGGTCCTCCACCTGCGGAAGTTTCCGTCATGGGTCCCAAAGTCGTCATTTGTCGTCAACATCTTGCTGTTGATGACCTCGTTCAGCACAGCCTCTGTAAGTGCCCCATTCGGAAATGCAAAGTCGTCTCTAACCTAGCAGGTGCTTGGCTACGATGCATCCATGATGAATGCCCTCAACATCTTGCCCTCGTACACAGACTACTTCAGCCTCACTGATGCGACCATCGGACTCAACTCAGCCTTTGTGTGGGTCGGGGCCTTGATCGGCGGAGTCCTCGTTGCAAAGGTCCCCGATATCATTGGACGGAAGCCGTCCATGTTTTATTCAGCCATCATAGCCGTCATTGGCTCGATTCTTCAGGCTGCGTCCCAGAATATCGGCATGTTCCTGGCGGCTAGATTCATTCTTGGCTTCGGCGTTGGTGGAACCTATGTTGCGTGCCCGTCCTTCCTGGCCGAGACGCTGCCGGACAAGTACCGCACTTTCGGTCTGGGTGCCTTTACGGATCTCTATTACGTCGGAGCACTGATGTCGTCGGGTACGAGCCACCTCTCCAAAGACTGTACCAGTGGAAAATAGCTTCTAATCCGTCTAGGAATTACGTACGGAACTTCAGCCATCCTCTCGACCTGGGCCTGGCGCATCCCGACCCTGGTGCAGATTCTGTTGACGGTCGTCTCGGTCATTACTCTGCCTTTTGTGCCGGAATCTCCTCGCTGGTATGCTTTCATGGGCGAGCGAGACAAGGCTCTCCTCGCCCTGGCCCAGTCCACGTCCGATGGCGATACAACGTCCCCCGCCGTGCAGGCACAATACCTCCAAATCATTGAGGCCATCGAGTTCGAAAGAAACCTGGAGGTCCCAACCATTGCCCATATCGTCAAGACGCCGTCGTTGCGCAAGAGAATGCTCATTGTCATATCCGTTGGCGTCTTCTCTATGCTGACGGGCTCCAACATCTTCTCTTACTACCTCGGCACCGCGCTGGACAATGCCGGCATCACGGACACCACGCTGCAGCTCGAGATCAACATCATTCTCAACGCGTGGTGCCTCGTCGTTTCCATCGTCGGCACGTTCATGGCCGACAAGATGGGCCGCAAGACGATCACGGCCGTATCGACTGGCCTCTGCACCGTCTTCCTGTTTATTATCGGCGCCCTGACCAAGTACTACGGTGACAGCGACTACAAGCCCGCCATCTATGCCAACATTGCCATGATGTTTCTGGCCATGGGCTCGTACAGCTTCGCCTGGACCCCGATCTCCTTCATGTACCCACCGGAGCTTCTCAGCTACCAAATTCGCAGTCTCGGCGTCGCCGTCTGTGGCATTACGCAGAACGCCGTGCTTCTCATTCCCATTTTTGCCTTCCCCTTCGCCATGAGCACCATTGGTTGGAAGCTCTACGTCATTAACGGGGCCTGGGATATTTTCGAATTGGCCGTTGTCGTGTTCTACTGGGTGGAAACCAGTGGCCTCACCTTGGAAGAGGTGTCGCTTAGGTTCGAAGGAGAGGTGCATTCCCAGGTGGTGAACGTCCACAAGATTATAAACGGCGAGGATGAGGATGAGAAGGTGTCTCAGGTGGTTCAGCTACCCAATAAGCAGAAATAGTTCAACTCCTAGAGAGGAGCCAGCGGGAATTGAACAGGATTGATTTAGAAGTACGGAAATCACCTATACCGTATTAGCTTCCCGAGATGGGATACGTACATATTCAACGGCCGTATTCCGGTAAAGGAGCCGACCGCCGTGTCCGACCGGAGCTATCCGGAGCTTACGCAATATCTTAGCAGATTGCATGATAAGGGAAGCCGACATAATTAGGGCGGCCGACGGTATTATCGCCGCTGAAGATAAGGCTTAATACGCCCCGAAACCATCCGTGGCCCACCATATATATTTTAGCTTCGACCCTCTCTTTAGCTCTCTTCTCTCCTCCGCATCTAAGAATACATCTTCGTCAACCATGGCACCGATTGCAATTATTCCCGATGCTTCTCCCCTGCCCTCAAAGCCGGCCCCGTTGGGAGACGTCATCAAGTCCGTCTCGTCCCTATTTGGCCGTCCCCTGGATCGGCATTGACCTAAGAAACACAGGGCGAAAATCAATAAAACTGCGTGGCTGGCGGACCTCCACAAGGACGGTTACGCTGTAGTGAAGGGTGCTATTCCGCGTGACAGGGCACTAAAATACCAGGCCGATGCCCATGCGTGGCTAAAGTCCTTTAGCACCGCTTTGGATCTAGAGAACCCAGACACCTGGATAAACGAAAATCTTCCCGTGCAGAGCTCGATCAATACATTCCACGGCTATGCCATGGCACACGAAAAGTTTATGTGGGACGCCCGCATGGAACAGGGGGTGATTGATGTGTTTGCCACCATCTGGGATACAGACGAACTGCTCGTTAGCTTTGACACGATCAACTTGACGCTGCCGAACCGCCGGGACGTCCCACGAAAGCCGGCCTGGGAACATGTCGACCAGAGCCCAATGAGGCGCGGCCTGCATTGTGTACAGGGTATCATTAGTCTCTCGCCATCAGGGCCGGAAGATGGCGGTTTGGTGGTCTATCCCGGCAGCCACAAACTGCTCGAGGAGTACTTGGACACACAAACAGACAAGTCTACCTGGAAACCTAAGGACTTCCTTTATATCGAAGAAAAGGGCTTGGCGTGGTTCAACGAGCGGGGATACCGGCCACACAAGGTCTGTGTCGACGTTGGAGACCTCATCGTTTGGGACAGCCGCACGATCCACTATGGCTCCGAGCCGACGGAGAAGAGCAACCAGATGCGGACGGCCATCTACGCAGCATACACACCGGCGAAACTCGCAAGCCCAGATCAGTTAGCTCTGAAGAAGAAGGTGTTTGACAAGTTTGGGGGCACTACGCACTGGCCACATGACAACATTTACGCTCGTGCAACAGAGGTGTACCTCAAGGACGGGACGCGCGACCCTCGAGACCGAGATCAGCCGCTGCAGATGCCAGAGTTCACCGACAAGCTTCTAAAGCTTGCCGGAGCCAAGCCCTACTAGTTTCTTTGTGAATAGATAGCCTACGGTTTCTACTCGTTAAAATGGTGCAGAGAATAGTAGCATTTGATGAGGCTAGTTGTCGTATGCAGGCTTTACGCCGGGATCCTAAACGGCGAAAGCTCCATTTGGGGGTTACAGTTGAGCAGCAGGTCGACGAGGTCCACAAGGCTGCTGGGCAGGACGGCATAACACTAGTTGTACATTTGAATATAAAGCCTTGTGGCACATTTGTCGGATGTGCGCGGAGACGGCGTAGATATTATTGTTAGTAATTTTTTATTGCATCCTACAGTTGACAAAGCATACCTAATCTTAGATGGACACAATCAACATATGTAAGTCAAGAGGCTGGCCGGAACCCATCTTGTACAGGATCCTTATGTTATGTAGTACTACTTTTCGTGCTTACCACGATGAAGTTTAGCCTAAGAGGTGCTAAGTTAGCACTGCTAACTAGACCTCTACCTTCCGTTATCCCTTCAAGCTCGGCATTGGCTATGGACTCATTGGATGAGGTAACAGTTCTCCGGTGAAGGGGCCGCCAGTAAAGAAGTGGGGAATCGAGAAGTGTTTCGTAATCAAAAAGTGAACCTCGTGGCTAGTGCTCGTCGTAATGGCAAACCCCCTATTCTCGGTCATGGCGGCCATTGCTAAGACGACGGGTTGCTGGACTTGATTGGGCACAGTGAAGGACACCAAATTATGAATGGTGCCAAACTCTTTTCATTAGTTAACCTCCTGAATTCGTCTCGATGGCCGTACTGCCGATGCGATTTCGGCATGGTGGCATAGCTCTGGTAATCGCGTGATTACCCTAATCTTTACCAGCGCGGTGCCGATGCTCGCGGAACGGGTTTATCCTTACGGGGCCGATTTCTGCCTGCTGGAGTGAGTGGGCTTTAATATCGCCTTGATGCAGGTAGAGCCGACGGACACAGAGTCTAGTGTTGCTTAGTTCCCTCCTCGAGCGTTACGCTCCGAGTAATGGCCTGCCGTAGCATTGCTAACTCCGTAGCAGCCCGGCCCGGATCCATAAAGACGACCTTTCGGCGAAATGGCGCTGCTACTAAAACGGACGACAAGGTCCCGACTAAACAGCTAAAACATTGCGGGTCTTAGTCAGTCTAAATTAGCATTTCGTAATGTTAGACTTTTGTATCTCGCCTTTGAGAAAAGTGCAGAGGTGGGGATAAAGCAACGAAAGACGAGAGTACTGCGTAGAACACATTGCTAGGTACGTGCCATTTCTAGCTTCTCGTTTTAGAGTTAACGACTATAGGCGAGACGCATTTAAGAAAGCTCTCGTCTCAAAAAAGCTAGGCCTAGTGTCGTCTAGAGCAAAGCGGAGGGGCCGCGCCAGTCCGATAGATGGGGTACGACGACTCTCGTTGAGAAACAATCTCACGTATAAGTCGACCCAAAGAGGGAATCACCACAGGGTTGCCTTCTTTTCAACAACCGGAATTATTCCAGCGTAAGAAGTCTTGCCACATTCTTGGAATTAGCACTGCAACAAATTAACTTGCTTAATAATTGTTATGAGCTTACTTAACACATGATCTACCAGCAGTCTAACTGTTTTACCATTGAGTGTAATAGAATGATTGTATTAGTGAAATGTACACGGACCGCTAGAGACTTTCTTTATTTAGATCTTTCCCTAGAAGCACGACGTCGTCTTGACTAAGAGCCAGTTTAGTAATTTTTTCCGTAGCCGACTCTCTGTTAAAACAACAGTGCCAGTGGCACCGGATCAATTTATCTAGAAGGACAGCTATTGAGCAACCATCTCTCTCTTATGAGCTTTAACTAGCCAATGTGCGGAATAGCGAGTGACCAGGAGGTGTCGGCGAATGCACCTGGGGGCTGGAATGCGAGCGACCGAAAGACCTCAACAACAATAAATATGCGAGCAGGCACCAGCAAGGTCGCCGTCGCACGATAACAATACATGGAAATTGCATTGCTTATCTTCCTTGGACGGGGGGGTAGCCATGTTTCAGAAGCATATTGGCAGCCGCTGAATATGAGAAAAAACGGCAAAGATGCCGCAGTAAGCAAAGAGCTGCCGCGCCAAAGCCAACACTCGACGGTGTTTGGGAAGGACGAGTTCCAGGCCACACAATGCAGGGCCCCAAAGATGCTCAAGCAGCCGAGCGCACCGAGAGCGACCCATGCCACAGCTTCCGGCCCGTGTACCGCAAAGTCGGGAATACTGATACCGACGCCAAGCCGGGGGATCATATCCAGGCTGTCCGGACCTACCGCCGCAATGAGGGCCGTTTCGACGGGCGTCGCCCGCCTCGTAGCGGCGACATGCGTTGCATATTCGATATCCTTGGGCTTGTGCAAAAGCAGCACGTAGATGATGGTGCAGCAGACAGCGAACGATAGAGTCATGATCTCCAGTGGCGTTGCCGGTGTGCTGTTGTTATGAGAAGCTAGACGAACGATAGTGTTGATTGTAAACCAGAGGATCTGGCCAATGGCGATAGCCTTTGCAAAACTGTCGCCTTTGTTACGGTCGGCAATGCTTTCTTCGAGCTTGTAGGGAAGCCGACCAATGACGCCCAGGCGGCGTGCTAGCAATAGCTGAGAGGAATCAAGCACCCAGTGGCTGGTCCGGAGCGCCACCAGGTTTTTCATCCAGATTACGCTCGTCCTATCAATATCCCATTCCGGGGCGAAGAACGCGGCAGTGGTGTACATAATCGAATTCATGACCAGTTCTCTGTTCTGTGCATCAGGAGAATGCTGCACTTCGCCAGTAGAACCGTATTCCCGTCCGCGGCGCATATCGCGGGCTATGGCACTGTTGAAGAAAGCGCGAAACTTCTCCACCTTAGCCGGATCAGAATCGATCGTTGAAGTTGGTTTTGGAGTTGGTTTTGGAGGAGTTGTCGTTTGTCCTGCGCTTAGGATCGGATCGGGGTTATCTTGTGCGGGACTAGCTTGCGCACTGCCCTGTTTTCCCGCTTCGAGATCTTCAGACTGCGTAGACTTCGGCGAGCGTTCTTCACCGGTTAGGGACATCCCCTTTCGAAGAGTGTCCAAGGCTTGCGGATCAGCCACTGCTGTCGAGTCATCGAACACAATGATGAAACCACCCATGTTTGCATAGTATGTGTGAATCTTCGACCAGGGAATACCCTTGTCGACATCGTTGCTTCCAATATAAGCCTTGTACTCGCTCGTAGTATTGCTCACGGATAGGCGATCGCCAAGTGCCTTGCCAAAAACCCATTCTGGGGCGAGCAGGTTCAGAAACATCCACCATGCCTTGTAGTATGAGCTCTCAATAGTGCGGCAGAACTTTTGGCGTTTTGTGTGGCAAGTCCTCTGCAGTGGAATGTTGAGATAGAGGATGGACCAGGTGCAGATTATGAGGACGGAAAGACAGCTCCACACGATGTCTAGTGTGCCCCGGGCATTTGGCGAGCCAACAAAGCCTACAGTAGCTGTTGGTAGGTCGCAGGATATGTCGAACCTAATCATCTTGGTCCTAGTTAGTATGTGTCGGCAATTCAATAGGACATCTTCTGATCCGTAGGGCGAAGATGGGTAATAGGGGCTGTGCGCTTGCACTAAGCTGTTTTTGGAATATTACCGACGTTTCGAATCAAGAGAGGGGCAATACGAGTATTACGATCTTGCAATATAATAGTTCACCGCTTTTTTAAGAGCGGCAATATCCCGGTGCTGAAATGCCGTACAAGCCAATGAGCTTAGCTTTATCGTTGCGAATGGGAGTCTGTTTTTACTAGTTGTACTTTTACAATTAGCAACTTAATCTCTAACATACGTCGTACTCGTACTCGTCTAGGCGCTAAGCCAAGTCTTAGAGGGCAATTAAGGTTTGTAGACTACTGAAAAGAGTAGTGCGACGGGCGGCGCATTGGAGCGTATTTAGAATGTATCTTATTACTAGTCCAATGGTAGCATCAGAAATTGTTTTCTTCGCACCGGCTGTCTTATCGACGGATTCCTATTGCTAAGCTACTTACAGGGATTTAATGCAGATTTGAGCTAGCCCTCATATTCTTTACGGCCGGTACGCCCAATCCGCCCAAACTGGGCCGCATTTGTACTCCGTTTTGCGTATGCTTCGGGCACGATCATGCCCTATATGCTTTAGCTTGCCGAGTCCTGGAAACTGGTCTTCGTCGAGCTGGCACACGTCTGCGAGTGGTTTTGGTAGCTGCACCGTCTGGTATAGCAAGGTGCTGCAGTGAATGGCGGCCGTAATGAGACACGCCCGAGGAAGCTCCTACGGCAGGTGGCTAAGTATAAATGTCTACCGCAGACTATCACAACACTTTTGCTAAGCTTCTAGCGAAATATTACAGACACTCACCCTCTCGACCACTCTGAGAGGAGGTCTTGGTGACGCTTTTAGACGGCACCGTAGCTACGATGCGCTTGTTATCACCCGGAACAACCGCCGAACTGCTATAACAAGCTAACGCACGGTATCGTGCACAACTGACTATGGAATCTTCGTGTTACTATTTTAATACGGTGTCAACCGACTTTAGGTACAGAACAGTAATGCTAGCTTTAGCTAGACGTCGAGCTATCGGCAACCTCGTTTAGCGTTGACCTACGAAATTAAGAAGAAAGAAAGCTGTATTACGTCATAGGCAAGTCTAACTAGCAGCGCTACTGCATGCTAGTTATTGTATCTTTAGTAACTCTGGCTACGTGGGCTGGAGAATATGCACTTGCATAGAGTCTGGTGTTAGGGGAGAAACTCTTGCCTATTACGGTCGAGGCCGCCGAGTCTTGCGGCTACGTTAAGTTGTATGGCTAAGCACAGCAGTTTAGGAAAACGAAAGCAGATGGCGACTTTGCCAGCGTAGCTTCTAGTAATAATATTTGCAAGCCATGGTGTATTTTAAAAGTGGTTTGTTTGTTAGACGAATTGCAAAAGAGACATAAACATTTAATACGTACTGCGTTCTTAGAAAAAAAAGGAGCTCAACAAAAGAGCTACTAGATCCAATCCCCAGCGAAAGCTGTTTCTTAGCATGCGTGCTGTGCTTAAATATCTCTTTCCACAAATTTCCAGTAGGCTGGTGCAGACGCTCTGCGCATTGCCTTGCCCCAGATTATCATAATCAAGAATAACAGAGTGGTGGCAAAGGCAATGAGGCCGGCAGCTAAGAACGTGTTCTTGGCACCAGTGTTGTCGACCTACGGGGTAACACCGTAATTAAAGCCAAAGTTCATCTATGATATGTTAGAGTTAAATATTTTGTTCTCTTGGTACGTCCGGGTTATGGCCAACATACCGTGTTGCGGATAAGGATGACGGTGATTAGCGCCTCGCCACTCATCTCGCGGTAACAGTCTACAATGTATGTGACGGTCAGCGAGCCACATGCCGGGCCCACAAAGCCGATCATCACCATGCCAATCAGCATTGACCAGTAGGATATGCCATGCGCATAGCCGATGCCGTACAAGAAGAGGCCAAGCGGCGCAAGAATGGCCAATATCGCGAACATCCAAAGGCGGAATTCCGGCTCCATAATGCCCTTGTTTTTCTTGGCGAGATAGATACTAAGTCGGTCTGCTAATCGGCCCGCAACAAAGCCGGACGTGTATGTGCCGATCAGCTCTGCAATGTACGATAGTCCGACATTCTATGTTATGTATTAGTTTAGAAGTCAGGGACCACCGTTGTGTTATAAGGCTTACCGCAGACGACCAGTTGTAGGGCGCGGAGCCAAAGAAGATGCTAACTGTGGCGTTCACGATAGAGAACCAGTTAAGAAAGCAGCCGTAAATAAAACCACCAAAGACGATTCCCGGAAACCGAATTAGCAGAAGTGGCTTGTACGTTTGCCCCCAAAAGGTATTGCGACGACCATTGAGCGGAACAAAGGGCGCCAGCTTCTGCCAGTATGACCGCGAGAAAAGGTGGCGGCGTGACCGGACGACTCATCGCCCGTAGGCGCGTCTGAGTCCAGTTTCCTAGGCCCCAGCTCTTTGGTGTAGTTGTCGTTATCTGCCACGCCTTCGGTTTTTGCTAGTGGTGAAGTATAGGCTGTCGTGGGAAGCGCCTCGCGATGGTACAAGGTCTCTTCCATCAAGAAGAAGCAAACAACACAGCCGACAGCGTTAAGGATGGCACACCACCACAGAACCCACGGCCAGCCCTGTGCATTCGTAATGAAACCCGCCGGGACAGCCGCGATCTGTCCGCCGTAAAGAGCCATAACGTAGAGGCCCATGTAGGTACCGCGCTGATGGGTGAACCACTACGGAAAGTTAGCACGTTGCGACGCATCCCAGTGCAGCTCATAAGCACACCAAGTCTGCCATGACGACTTCCACCAGGGCCTCAGAGGGCGCGCCGAAAAAGCCGATAAGGATGCGCGAAGCAATCCACGTTTGGTTGCTAGAAGCATAACCGGCCCAGACGTTCATCATGCAGGTGCCAAGCAGGCTGAGGAGGAAGACGCCACGACGACCAAACGTTAGGGCCAACGGTTGCCAGAACAGGAGGCCCCATCCAAATAGCAGGTACATGTAGCCAGTGCCCTGATTGAGGTGGTCGAAACTGATACCGCTCTGCTCGTAAATGGGAACAAAGACGGAGAAGCAGGCCGATGAGGAGCAGCATATGCACCAGGTGAACATCAGGGCGCACAGCGTGGTCTTCCATTTCCGCCTCAAGGACCAATTCAGCGGGTCGTCGGGGTCAGCGCTGGGTGTAGGATTGAGAATGATCTCCTTCGCGGCACTACTATGCTTGGCATGAATCTCACCCGTCAAGTCGATCAATGTGACCGTACCAGGCGATTCTCGGTGCTCAATAGAAATGTCCATACTAATAACGGGCTTGGGCTCGGCTGTCGGAGGAGAGGAGGTGGCTGAAGTCCTCGAAATCGATGGCGATGCTGACGAGCTTGACGGGCCAGAGGTGGTCATTCCATTCTGTAGCGCAAATGCTAGAGAAATAATAGCTCCTCTACCGGCAGATAGCCGGGACATGTCTACGGCACCGTTTAATAATATCCGTAAGTGGAGCAACCTTACTGCTCGCCATGATAGCCTAGATAAACGTTGATAGGGCAGATAGCACTAAATGGGGGAGGAGACTTGCTGGATAGGAAAGTCCCGAAAGTGGGGAGGCCGTCGTAATATGGCGAAGGACCGCTGCGTGTCCCATTTGCTCGAGGGGTCTCTTCGGCAGAAAGGCGAACAGAGCTCGTGGTAAGAACTCAACTAGATACACAGGACAGTTGTACGTATGATTGGGCGCCCGTAAACCTTAAACTAGCGTGTAGACACCGCGGGCTGTAGGAGGCTCGTAGTGCTGCTAAGTATGCCCAAGTCCCAATAAGCTCATTGTAGCCAAAATGCCAAGGGTGCGGGGCTGGCTTAGAAGCCGTTCGCGACGATCTAGGAGAAATTGAAATCTAGACTAGCACCGGCCGAAAGATAAGACACCTCCGATATATCTGTCAAGTAGGATCTAGGATCTAATGAGACTAGCGTGTATTTCTCTAATTAAGAAAGAAATAGAAGAGTAGGCGGAAAACTACATCTATTCTTACCGATTTTTTCAATCTTCAAAGTCGCTGCAATGTAGGCAATGGTCTGGCTTGAATGCATCGTCGGCAGTTTGCTTCGAGGTCGGTAATTATATGTAGAACAGGGTGCTATTTTATAGCGGTCTAGGCTTGTTTCTATGCAGATCTAGAGGACGGCGAGGTAGCAGCAATTCAGACTAGGCAATATGTGTATACTAGTTCGTATTTAACTTGACAGTACCTGTCGTCTTTCGTTTAATACGACTAGTTTAAATATTTCGCTAAGGATCCCTACATGTGTCTATGCACGATGTCTACTACTAGAGTAGTAAGCGGCCATCTATAAGAGTTAAAAATTAAGAGTAGTAAAGATAGGCGACGGGCTATAAGTTATTGTAAGACTCTAGAATGGAGCGCACTGTGGCCTTTCTGGGCCAAGTCAGGGAGGCACGTAATGACGCCCTCTGATTGGCCAGAATGGACAAAAGTGGAGAAAACCCTGGTGAAAAGTCTGCGCCACAGAATCCTGCCAATGTACCTTATTCTGCACCGCTACATCACCAATTAACCCTCCTATTTAAGCTGCTTACTGTTACCGTGCCTAAATCCCTTGCTTAATACTAGGTTGCAACAGGTTATAAGCCCGGAGCCAATTAGCAAGCAGTCGCAAAGCCTTGATTGACTCAATTGAGCTAATTAAAGCAATTTAGACGCAATTTTAAAGGTTGTGCGGTCACATTACGAAATCTCCTCCTAACGGCAATACAATTAGAATACCCTTATAGCCAACGAGCTAAAGGCGGCAAGACTATTAAAGAAGCTGCAAAAGGCTAAAGAAGCCACCGCAGGACCGTCGAGCCGAACTAGAGGGACGCCCTAAGTAGGAGCGCCGTTAACAAGCCGGGAGGAGGCAGAAGAGGACGAATCTAAGGAATTTAAGGATTAGGAGGGAGAGGTGCTCGAGGAGATTACCGTCGCCGCCGACGATTAAAAGGAGCCTCTAAAGGAGTTAGAAGAGGAGGAAGAAAGCGAACAAGACGCTAAACCCGACTTTAAAGAGGAGGAAGCTAAATCCAATTAGATTTAAGCCTCCTTAACACCTACTATAGTACCTACTATAGAGATTAAAAAGGATAATAGGACTTAATTTTAAAAGAATTACGAAAAGACTTTACTTAAGCTTACCTAGGCTAGCGAATAGCGTAACTAGGATTATAAATTTAAGCGCTTATTATCCCTTATTGCGATTAAAGGCGTTAAGGATATAGTTAACTATAGGCCGTTAACGTAGGACGCGCTTATGTACGGCCTTACCGTTAACGTTAAGGAGGAATTACTTACTAGAATAAAGGAATTTAGCGCGTACGAGACGTATATTACACTTTAGGAAAACCTAGTCCCTAAAAAGGAAGATCTCGCCGCTAATTACGTCCTACACCTACTATAATTACGGTAGAGGGACGGTAAGAAGGTAGAGGACTTTATTATACGCTTTAAAGCAGTCTTCTAAGGCCTAAACCTTTACTTTAAGGCTATGCCTAAACGTATAAAGGCGTTAAGCTTTATAGGACTAGCGGGACTACGATTTACAACGATTAAACCTAACCTTGTTAATAGATAGCGAACGAGTTGGTTAAAATTAAACTCTACTAACGTCTATAAGGCTATTAAGCTCTACGTTCTTACTAAAACAAAAGGCCCTGCTTTAGCGACCTTCGTAACGAAGAAAACAACTAGCGGTAAGTCTAATCGGGATTACAACAAAGGTAATAGCGGTAAGGGCAAAGAAAAAAGGCTAAAGGTAAAGTAAGAAGACAAGAAGACTAAAACCTACTCCTACTATAAGAAGCCCGGCTATAACGCCGACTAGTGCTAAAAGAAGCATTTAGACTTAACTCCTAACTAGGTTACTAACAAAGCTAATAACGCTACGAAGTCTAATTAGACTTCCTACGCAATAGGCTCGTCCTGCATAGCGAGATAAGCCTACGATAACGAGGAGGAGGAGAGGGCGCCGAGATCCCGTTTAGGATTAAATTTTGCTTCCCGTTTAAGATCGCAAATTACTTCCCGTTTAGGATCGCAAGAGGAGACCCCTATAATAGGATTTACCTCCTTTACGCCCTAGATCGGGCACAACTTCTATAGCTATAAACAAGACGTCTAGCTGTTTAATACCGGTAGTAATATGCACCTAATTAACGACCCTAAGTAGTTTAAGAAGGGTAGCTAACGCCCTACTGCCGTAAAGATTCGTACTAGCGGCGGTATTATAACTACCGAGAGCGTTAAGACAGTAGCACTATCCCTAACTAACCCTAAGGGCTAGCCCTACGTAGTAATAATAAGGGACGTGTTTCTAATTAGTTCCTTCCCCCTTAATATCTTTTTAGGCCTACGGTTCTACCTTGTAAGCAATTACCTTAAAGGGGCAAAGCTAATTAGTAAGGAGAAGGCAGTAATAACGGAACTTAACATTGCTAAATCTAGATTTCTACTACCTTTCTACAAGCAACAAAAGCCCTACTTTACGGTTAACGAGTTTAACGTTAAATCTAATTAATTTAAGCACCTAAAAGCTTTGCGTAGACTTTAACTAAGCCTTAAAGGCTGCGCCTTATCTACTAAAGGCTAGGCTACCTAGCCTAGAAAGCGCTTAAAGAAACGATTAAGTAAGTAGTTAAAGGTTTAGTTAAGCCGGAGGCTATAACCGTAGACTTAGAGCCCTTATATACGCCTTATAAGATGTTAAAAGCTCGTTACTTTAAGCCGAAGGACGTACGCGGGATTAGAGCAAAGCGGCTAGGCGAGGTCTATTATATTAACCTCGCCTCCTTTAAGCACATCTCCTACGACGGCACGCGATACTTTTCCGTCGTTAAGGACGAATACTTAGGGCGGATTAAAGTCCTAACGCACAAAAGGAAGTTAGACGCGCTAGCGGCGATTAGAGCCGTTATTAAACGCAACGCCGTAGGCTTAGGATACCCCTGCGTACGGCTTTACATAAACAACGGCACCGATATTTAGGTTACCTACTTCGAGAGATACTACGCGCTGAGAGGGATTTAGCTTATTACGAGCCCCGTCTACGACTCCGCCGAAAACAGCGGCAGCGAGAGGGCCGTAAAGGAGATTGTAATACGTACTAAGGTGCTTTATATATAAGGGAATATCCTACTAGCGCTATAGTCTAAGGTTGTAAAAACTACGGGATATTTAATTAGCGTTACTACTAATAAGAAGGGGGAGATCCCTTAGGTAAAGTAGGAGAAGGCTTTAAATCTAAACTTTAAGCTAGACCTTCGCTACTTACGCACTATTAGTAGTAAGGTCTTTATACGCATGCTTAATTAGGTTATTTAGTAGAAGAGGCTTTTAAAATTAGACCCTCGTAGCGAGAAGGCGATCTTAATTAGATACTAGGGTACCTACCTCTACCGCTGCTAGCTAATCGACCGCTAAAAGCTAGTAATCTTTAAGGACGTTTACATCTTCGAGGAGATTACCGACGACGACGCCGAATACTTTAAATCCTAGCCTAAGGGAACCTAGGGCCGGACTAAAAAGATCGTAACTAACGGGGAGACCGTTAAAGAGGAAGCTACCGACGAGAACGTTATTATCCCTATCCCTAACTCTAACGTTTAAGGGGAGAGTAACGGTAAGCTTCCTAATAGTCCTAAAAATATTTTTAACCTTAAGGATTTCTAAGATCCTTTAATCGTAGAGTCTAACGCCTTTAACGCCCTTAACGCCTAGTTAGCGTTAAATCTAATTAATCCCGAACGGGTAGCAAATCGTAAAAGCGATCTTAAACGGGAAGTAAATCTTAATCCTAAACGGGCTCCCGACGCCCCCTCCTCCTCCTCTTACTCCGTACAACCCGTATACAACGCAAACAAGCCCTTTGTAAAGCAAGCCCTCGAGGGCAGTAAGGCGGGACAATAAAAGGAGGCAATGTTTAAGGAACTAGAGGGACTAATCGTAAGAGACGTCTTTAAATTCGTAGACTTACCGAGAAGTAGGAAGGCGATTACAAGCCGCTAGGTACTATAACGCAAGAGAGGCCTAGCGAACGAGGAGATTAAGAAGAAGGCTAGGCTAGTTGCTAAAGGCTTCTAACAAAGAGAAGGGATCGATTACAACGAAACCTACGCCTCTACCTCTAGGGCCGACTCCTAAAGGCTAGCCGCCGCGTTAGCAGTTTAGCAGGACCTTACAATACGCTAGTTTAATGTAGTAGCGGCCTACCTCTACGGCCTCCTTAACGAGGATATATTTATGCGTTAGGGCGAATTGTTTCGCTAATTCTTCGAAAAGAGGCCACAACTAGCGCAAAGACTTAACTAGAGTCCCGATTAGGTTGTTTAGTTACAACGGGCCCTTTATAGCTTAAAGTAAGCAAGCTACTAGTAGCAACAAAAGCTTCGAGAGAAGCTAAAGGTTGTTAGCTTAAAGCTACTCCTCTTAGATCCGGCTACCTATTACAAGAGAGGAGTGTTAATCGTTACCTACGTCGACGACGCCCTCTACGTAGGGTCTAATTAGAACCTTAATTCCTTTAAAAAGGATTTAAGCAGACTACTAAAAGTCGAGATAACCTTTACGCCGTTATAGTTGCTTAGCGTTAAAATCGGAGTTAGCGTTAGCAAAGAGGGTAGCTAAATAACCCTTTCGCAACCGACCTATCTCCTTAACCTCCTAAAGAGTAAGGGTATAGCGGACTACTACCCTGTCGACACTCCTATTACAAATCTAATTAAATCTAGGGAAGAGGGAGACCCTATAGAAATCTATTACTACTAGCACGTTAATAGCAAGCTAAACTACGTTAGCGTTATAACGAGGCCTAACTTAGCCTTCGCCGTTTATAAGCACTTAAAAGTAATAAAGAGACCGTAGGAGGCCTACGCTAAGTTAATAAAGCGTATCCTACGATACTTAAAGGGGAAGGAAGAGTACGCCGTTACCTATACTAAGCAGCCAAACGTCGAGAAAGGGCATATCGCCGTTAAAGGCTAGGTTAACGCCTCTTAAGCCGACGATAAGACTAATCGGCACTCCTCCTACGGATTCGTCTTTAGAATAGCCGGCGGTCCTATCTCCTAAACCGCTAAAAAGACCCTAACCGTCTATACGTTAACGTATAAGGCGGAGTATAGCGCAGCCTACTTTGCAACGACGTAGGCGCGCTAAATCGAGTAATTCCTAGCTAAAATTAGCCTCTAAAGCGATATTACCTTAAAGGTCGACAACTAGTCTGCAATTAGCCTTACGAAGAAGCCTAAATTTAGGGGTAGAAGCAAGCACTTCGACGTAAAGTAGCACTACTTTAGAGAGTGTGCTATAGCGGGACTAATTAGAGTTAAATACGTCCCTTTAGAGAGTTAAATCGCGGACATCCTTACGAAGCCTATACCGAAGTCTACGTTTAATCGGCTGCTCCTACGCCTTATAGGCTAGGAGGCATAAAAGTAAAGATTACAGAGCCCTACGGGCGTGCCGCATTTTAACAATTACGGCGAGGCCGAAGGAGGCCTAATACAGGGAGGAATAGAGGGCTAGTAAGGAGGCTAGGGGGCCTCTAACGATGGTTAGCGGCCTGCCTCTGCCATCGCCAGCATCTTTAAAAGAGGGTGCCGGTAATAGCGGGCGGCCTACCACTGCTACTGCTAGCGCCTTTAGAAAATAGTAATAGTGCAGGGCCACTAGAAATAGCCTTAGTTACGCACATTTAGGGGGAGTGTAAGACTCTAGAATAGAGCGCACTGTGGCCTTTCTAGGCTAAGTTAGGGAGGCACGTAATGACGCCCTCTGATTGGCTAGAATGGACAAAAGTGGAGAAAACCCTAGTGAAAAGTCTGCGCCACAGAATCCTGCTAATGTACCTTATTTTGCACTACTACATTACTAATTAACCCTCCTATTTAAGCTGCTTACTGTTACTGTGCCTAAATCCCTTGCTTAATACTAGGTTGCAACAGTTATATATAGTTTACCGCAGGACGTCGTATTACTAATAAATTAGCTATTAGCCTCTCGACTAGTTAGGCGCTATATCGTTGTTATAAAGAGTATAGCTATAGCGGACATAGGTTAATGGCGGTACGACGCTCCTTATATTCGCTAAATAACTAAACCGTCGTAGCGAAGACGGCAGCTACTCGGCACGGAAGTGTAGTAAATTAGAAGAGAATAATGCGTACAAAACTCGACTTTTAGGTGGTAAATGGCTATATGCGAAATTTAACTGTAATTGTTAATCTTCTAGTTAAAACGAGGTGGTCTACAATAGTTATAAAGGAAATTGTAAGGGATACGGCTTAACTGCCTATCTTACAGCGCTAGTTCGGCAAGTAGTCGCTAAAGGCAACTGCTAAGACGCTACGCCACTAATGCGGCGTAAGTGTGGCGCAGGCTTGTGGCGGCGACGCTATAGGCCTACCTTGCCCTAATCGCACAACTCGTGCCCTAGCTGTAATACGGCCCTCTTATATATATATTCCCGTAGCTACTGCATACTGCTCGGCTACTGCTCGCTAAGTTGAAGTTTGAATACTACCGTTACTTCTGCTCGCAATCGCCCTCGTATTACACATCGTACCTAACCCCTTATATTCTTTAACTTCTACTCTACGAGGAGCGATGTCCGATTACGAGGCGACCGGCTACTGAGCGGGAAACCCGCTATCTAACGACCGCGCGCCGCGGCCCCTAACGCCTCCGCGCAGCTATGCAAGCAGTAGTTACACCTTGTATGCAGGCGACGTTAGCACCCTCGGCACGACCCCCGATTCGTTGGCAAGCCGTCGCTAAGTCCCCTTAAACGATACCCCGGTACCCTAATCGCCTTTGCGATTGGACGAATATACGCGCATTATAGAGATGCTTAGCTAATTAACTAACGTAGTAGCTGTACGCACCGTAGGCTCGGCGAGTAATCGCTACTAGGACGATAAGCCGCCTTAGTATAGCGTTAGTTAGCTTAACGCTAACGCTACGGCTACCGAAACTAAGGAGTAGCTAGCGGCCGTAACCGACGCCTACGACTCTAAAGGTTGCTACGACGCTTTAGACGATATAAAGATTATTTAGGCAAGCTTTCGCCTAACTAACGACTTAGTCGTAGACTAGCGAAAGCATTGCAACCGCCTTTATATAGCTACTCCGCTAATTACCCGACCTACGTAGACCTATTTCGTAGCGTTTGTTTGCTAAGAGCATATTAACCCCGAACTTTAAATGCACCGCATTTATAAGGAAAGCTAAAGCCTATAGCAAGGCGCCGACTCGCTAATTGCATACTAGCGTAAATAGGACTACCTTTAGTAGAAAATCGGTAATAACATAAGTTAAGCTAGTAAAACAGCGTAGCGCTACTAGCGAGGGCTTAACGAACACTTACGGAA
Source organism: Leptographium radiaticola (assembly GCA_019925535.1). NCBI lineage: Eukaryota > Fungi > Ascomycota > Sordariomycetes > Ophiostomatales > Ophiostomataceae > Leptographium > Leptographium radiaticola. Next base: position 1,781,489 of record JADHKK010000002.1, read on the forward strand.
GTAGTACTAAAATAAAACTATTAGTAAGGCTTTTAAAACCGCCCTTAAGATCGCTAACGCGTACAAGGAGTACTAAACCTAAAGGGCCAAACGGCGGAAGAAGCCTAAGGAACCGCGGAAGCGCTCTACGAACAATAGCTAAACAAAGGACCGCAATTAGAAGCGATCCCGCCGAGACAATTAGTACACAAACTAATCTAAGTTTAGCTAGTATAAGCGCTACTTAGCCCCCTAACTAGCCGCCAAACGCACGCCTACTACTCTTACCCCTAACCCCGTAGGGACGGCCCCTAACAACATTAATGTAACGTAGAAATGCTAAAACTACGGTAAGTCTAAACACTGCGCCTAAGATTGCTTATAGCCTAAGAACCGCGCCTATCTTAAAGAGCTAGTCGCCGAAGCCTTAGATTACCTCCGAGCACCCTTTAAGCAAGACGAGGACACGGTGTTAGAAAACTAGCGCGGTCGACGGCGGAGTTTCGCCCGTCGTTAACCCTACCTACGTAGATGCGAGGGGAATCTATCCCCCGCTGCCGCGCGTTAGTTAAGATCTGCTTACTTAGCGGCCGGAAGGCAAACGTTATAGCGCGTATAGATTCGTGCTTAGACGTTAATGTAGTTAACTTAGAGGTTGTTTAACGACTTAGTTTAAAGCCGCTAAAGCGTTACCTAAATCTAAATCTAGTTACCGTCGACAGACGCCCCTTCTAAGCGCTAGGCTTATATAAGCTTACCGTAGTAATAACTAAGGATTAGGCCTTGCGCTCGTCTACTTAGATCTTTATAGCTATCCGCTGTATAGGAAGCGACTATAGGTTAATTATCCTTAGCTACGAGGGCCTAGGTTACTTAGGAGTTGTCCTAAACCCCGCCTAGCGCGACTAGTCGTTTACTACCTACTTAGTAGAGACTCCTACTATAATAGCTAAGCGCCTCCTACGCAGCGAACGCTCGTTCGCCGTCGCCCTCGCTAACTTAGAGCTAGGCCTATATAAGCTACGGATCTTAACAGTAGATAATAATCCTAAGGATCCGTCCGCTAACAAGGACTTGCCTCCGGCTCTCTAAGCGTTTATAGACGTATTTAACGTAAAGCGGGCGTAAGCCCTTCCCCTCCTACCTAATACGGAACACGCGATTAAGCTAAAGCTAAGGGCGAAGGTCTTATACAAGCCCTTATACCCCTTATCGCTCGTTTAAAAAGAAGAGCTTCGCTAGTTTATCTACGACTCTTTAGCGAACGGCTAAATAGCTTATAGTAAGAGTACTATAAGGGCGCTAGTTATCTTTATCCCTAAAAAGGATAAGACCCTTTATTTATACGTCGATTACTAAACGCTAAACAAAGTAACTACAAAGGACCGCTACCCCCTTCCTTTAATAAGTAAGGTGCTAGACCGCTTAAACGGCGCTACGGTCTTCTTAAAAGTAGACATTAAGGAGGCCTACCACCGAATCCGGGTTAAGCCCGCTAACTAGTAGAAGACCGCTTTCCGAACTAAGTACGGCTTATACGAGTTTTAGGTTATGCCTTTTAGGTTAACTAACGCGCCTACTACGTTTTAAGCGTACATTTACCGAGCCCTAAGCAGACTTATAGGCACTATCTACGAAGTGTACCTTAATAATATCCTTATCTACTCCTAAACACGGGAGGAGCATAAGAAGCATCTTCGCCTAGTGTTTAAACGGCTGCGCGTAGCGGAGCTCTACGCTAAGGCCTTAAAGTGCAAGTTCTTTTAAGAGAAGGTTAAATTCCTTAGCTTTATAATTAGTCTATAGGGGCTAGCTATAAACCCTACTAAGGTGCGGGTAATAGCCGACTAGCTAGCGCCTAAGAACGTAAAGGACGTTTAATCCTTCTTAGGATTCGCGAACTTCTACCGCCGTTTTATCTCGCACTACTCCTACATTGTGCGCCCTCTAACGGAGCTAACTAAGTTAGGCCCGCGGCTAATTAGTAAGCGATTGCTAGGCCGTAACGCCGCGTTCGACTTCGTCGGGAATCTTACCGCTGTTGCGGCCTTTTAAACGTTAAAGGACGCATTTACGTTGGCTACTATCCTCCGTTACTACGACCTCCGCTAGCTAACGCAAGTAGAAACCGACGCTTTAGGCTATACTATCTCGGGGATTATCTCCTAATTAGCTAATAGCTAATAAAGGCTTATCGCCTACTACTTACGAAAGCTATTAGATTGCGAAATGCGTTAGGGAGTCGGCTAGTAGGAGTTACTAGCTATTATTAAAAGCTTAGAATACTAGCGGCACTACCTTAAAGGCTTGCTTAACAAGTTTGTAGTACTTACTAACTACTAAGCCCTTAAGGGGGTTATCTAAGCCTCGGCTAAGGACCTCCGAAACCGCATTGCGTAATAGGTTTTCTAACTGTCCGCCTACGACTTCGAAATTAAATACTAGTCGGGGGCTACTAATTCTACGGATGGGCTGTCCTAACGGGCGGACTACATAAAAGGCGACATCGTCTACGACGACGTGCTACCCTCGCTACTATATAAGCTATAGATATCTAAGTACTTACCGGACGGCCGGCCGGTGCCCGCTCTATTACTCTTAGTCTAGGAAGTCCGCTTCGCTATAAGCGACGATAAGCCCTTGTAGCCCTAGCTAGACCCCTAGCTATATAACGTTATTAAGGATACTTAGCCTAGGGACCGCACCCTTAACGACCTCTTCGCAAAGGCTTAAAAGAGTCGCGGGCAGTAGGCGTATTATACCTAAGAAGACGGGGCCTTGTTTTATAAGGATCGCCTTGTCGTCCTCGTAGTTAACGCTTTGCAAACCCGCTTAATTAGTTTGTACTACGACGCCCCTATAGCTAGCTATATAGGCATTTATAAGACCGTAGAACTTCTAACTAGGAAGTACTACTAGCTAGATCTCGCAGGCGACGTTAAGCTGTTCTTAGCCGACTACTTCCCGTGCATAAGCAATAAGGTCCCTCGGCATAAGCCTTATAGTTACCTATAGTCTCTGCCCTTGCCGTCGTATCCCTTTTAGCACATTAGTATAAACTTCGTAACGGGACTAAGAAATAGCATTAGGCTAAACAACCTTACGTATAACGCTATCCTCGTAGTAGTCGACCGCTATACGAAGCACGGCATGTTTATCCCTACTAGGAAGACGGTTACTGCCGCAAAGGTAGCGTAACTGCTCTACGACCGGGTAGAGACTAAATTTAGGCTCCCTAGCGTAATTGTAAGCGATCGCGACTCCCTCTTTACTAGTGCCTTTTAGTAAGAGCTAATGCAGCTCCGCGGCGTACAACTTATAATGTCGACCGCCTACTACCCTTAAACGGATAGCGGGACTAAAGTCCTTAACTAAACGTTAGAAAGGTATTTACGAACGTTTTACGGGCAAAAGCAAAACTAATAAACTTAAGTCTTAAACACTGCGGAGTTCGCCTATAATAACGCCTGTTATAATACTACGGGCACATCCCCGTTCTACGCGTTATACGCGTACTACCCTTACGTAGTAGACGACTTTCTGTTTAACGACGTAAAGGTAGAGGGCGTGCGTAAGCGAGCTAGTCGCCTACTAGGCGTAAGGAAGCGCTTAGAGACCTTGTAGGAACGAGCTATTTAAAGCTAGTAGGAAGGGTATAATAAGCGTTACCTCCCTAAGGACTTTGTAAAAGGCGAGTTCGTTAGGCTATTAACGAAGCACCTTAACCTAGCCGGCGTCCGGAAGCTAAACCCTACGTTTATCTAAGTTTGCATCCTTAAGAAACTCGGCCTAGTTACCTACTACGTCGCTTTGCTATCGTAGTATGCTCGGAAGCACAACGTCTTCTACGTATTAAAACTAAAACCCTAGACCCCGACGGTCTAAGAGGGTAAGGAGCTACCCTACCCCGAGCTAGTCGATAACTAAGAGGAATACAAGGTTAAGGACATAGTAGCGCACCTCGGCGAGGGGTTAGCGACCCGCTTCTTAGTAAAATAGAAAGGATGGCTAGCAGAGTATAATACGTAAGAACCGGAGGAGCATTTAGTACACGCTTTACGCTGCTTATAGGCCTATAAGAAGGGCACGGCGAAGAAGCACCGTAAATAAGATAACTACTAAGCGACTATCCGCCGAAAGGCTAAGACGGGTTACTATAGTTAGCTAAAATAAAATTTATTTGCAAATGCTATTTGCCGCTTAGACGCGTTTAACGGTTAGCTATCAACCGTCGACCCCTTTGCGAGGTTCTAACCGCGCTCCCCCGATCTATCTCCCTATCGTGTCGCTTACTAGCGCTCGCCTACCCCTTACCTACTTAGCGGCCTCCTCCGCCCTAATCGATACAATCGTCGCCTTAACCTCCTCGTCCTCCTCGTCCGCCTCGTCCTCGCCCTTTGCCCTAGGCACGGCTGTCTCCGCTAAGGGAGCCTAGCTAAGCACGCGCACTACTACGGCCTAGCTCGAGCCCGCCGGGGCCTTGCGCGCCCGCTTAGGCTCCGCGGTCCTCGCTATAGGCATGCGCGCCGATCGCTTACCGGGCGCCGCCGGCGGTAAGTAGGCCGGAAACCTAACCTTTTACGCCTTCTGCGCAAGCGCCTTCCTATTCGCCGTAGTACCTACTACCCGCTTAGCGAGCTAATCCTGTGCCGTAAAATAGAGGCACCCCTTACGGCTATTAACGGCCGCCGCGGCCTTATCGGCGCTACTTAGCACAATTTAAGCATGTTTTACCTAGGTAATTAGTAACTGCGTAGTAGCCGAACACTAACGGTACGTACTATCGTCTAAAGGCTAAGGTTTAGACGGGTCTACCCCGCCGACGCCTCTACGGTCGTTAGGCGAGTAGACGGGAGGAGCGACCGGAGCTTGTTAGCGGCTACGTCGTCGCTAAAGCCGAGGAGGCCCGTCCTACGCGCGGCGAGTAGTAGTAAGCACTGGTTTTAGACAACTAGCGTCGCTAGCTCGCGGCCGCTAGCCGACTAGTTAACGGGCATCTTTGCTTAGTACGCATCTTCGTCGATCGCCTTTTGTAAATTAATGCTCGCCTCCGACAGGGCGACTACTCGCCGAGCAATTTGCTCAGCCTAGGAGGCGTTAGTAACGACGAGGTCGCTCCCGCCGCACTCCTCTAGTCGCTTAGCGGTCTTAGCGCGAAAGGTTTAAATAGCCTAAGCTAGGCTAATTATGTTTATAAGAACCTTCCCGCCGACCGGCCGGTTAGTAGTCGCAACCTAATCGTGCTAAGAACACGTACTAGTACGCAGCGCTAGCTGTCGGTCGCGCAAGCTAAACACTTATGCGGATTCTTTACAAGCGCCTAGCAAGGGTGCTTATTTACTAGATTAAGGTAGGCGTGCGTAACGCATTAGAGGCAAGGCGCCTAATAATTAGTTAGCTATCGCGGAGCCCTTGCTTACCCTAGAGTAAACGTACCCCGCTACTGTTAGGCGGTAAAGCCTAGATCGGCGAGCCGTCGTCGTTTAGCGTACTAGGGTAGGCCCCTAGTACCGAAGCGCGTGTTTTAGCGATGTTAAACATTGTCTAACCCGTTAGTCTCCGAGCCGTCGCTTAGGTTCGCCTAGCCGTCGCCTACTAGTTGCCTAAGCCTTAAAATGGTCAACTTACCTTAAAAAAGATTTTTAAAGATAATAAAGGCAAGGTCTTTAAATACTATAAGACTAAACCGCCTAATACGTTTAACGTAACGGCGTTAAATTCGTCCTACCTTATTAAACGACCTTAGGCTAGCATTTAAAGACTCCCTAACGCCTATCTAAGCCGTAGTTAAAAGGAGTCTAATCTCTTTTAACATACATCTTAAAGAAATTAAAGACGGAAAGGATGCACTAATCTAACCGCAAGGCGAGCGGTAGCTAATAGGTAGCCGCTTAGCCCGTACCGGCACTACTATGTAGGCCCGGTGCTATTAAAGAAACAACTAACGCCTAGCGAGACGTCGCAAGCAAAGGGTTAGCCGACCGCTCTACGAAAGCCTCTTATTTACGTAAGGAAGCAAAACAACGTCTACAAACGGACATAGACAAAGGGGATTAGCCCCCCTTTGTTAAACGTTAGCGGTAGCCTAAGTACTCCCCGACGATACGCATACGAGGCCGCCTTTAAAAGCAGGCTACGTACCGCATACGGTGTTACTCGCACTAATAACAAAGAGTCGTGTACGCTTCTACGTAAACCGAATGCAGTCGGGCTAGGGCGCGACCGCCCGCCGACCGCCCACAACCTAGTCGACGCAACGACTCTTTTTCCTAAATACACAGCACAGGTTTTTTAACAAGCGCGCGCGGCTAAACGCGCTGCACGCCCTACCTACGATAAGGACATTACGCTTAAAAGGGGGGGGATAGTGTAAGGGATACGGCTTAACTGCCTATCTTACAGCGCTAGTTCGGCAAGCAGTCGCTAAAGGCAACTGCTAAGACGCTGCGCCACTAATGCGGCGTAAGTGTAGCGCAGGCCTATGGCGGCGACGCCACAGGCCTACCTTGCCCTAATCGCACAACTCGTGCCCTAGCCGTAATACGGCCCTCTTGTATATATATTCCCGTAGCCACTGCATACTGCTCGGCTACTGCTCGCTAAGTTGAAGTCTGAATACTACCGTTACTTCTGCTCGCAATCGCCCTCGTATTACACATCGCACCTAACCCCTTACAGAAATATTGCATAGTAATAATTTAATATAGAGGACTAGAAGCTAACTTCTTTACTTGTTGGGCACTGGAATAGATTCTCGCATAGAGCACTGTAAATATGTCTTTACTAGTAGTGCTTTTTACAACGTTAAGCACTACATACTAACATCGAGCTTAGGTAATTGTTGAGGTCCTTTGTATTATACTGTTAAGTCTAGCCGATAGTGGTATAACTGCGGAAGATAAATAGAAAATATTTCAGAGGCTTTTAATACTAGTAGAGTTTAAGAATAAGAATCATGTCTCGAGTTAACAGATATAGAGAACGTGTCTTATAATTGAAATTATTTACTAGCTAGTCTACGTTCGCCATGTCTGCTACAATAGAGTAAGGGGGATGCGTGTGCGTGTACCTTTAATAACTTAAGTAGCCTTGTTTTTAACATTTGTTCCTTGCTGTAGCGCTAAGCTGGCGATCGGGGTTTTCTACAAATATAGGGCGGAAGCTGCCAAAACGCCTTGTTGTAAATATAAGGTCAACCAAGCCGGAATGTAAGCCTTGGACTAGGACGGGTAGTTTTCGTTTAGCTACTCCGTACAGGATACACTATCACGGACGTATCTTAAATACTTTCTTTAACAGCGGACAGCAACGGCTGCTTCTTTCGGTCGATAGCCAAAAAAGAAAGGGATTTCGCAATAGGATGAAGGCAAGTAAATAAAGTTAGAGAGCTACCTTTGCTAAGATACCTAACCTCGACTTTCGTTCCGAAATTAATAGGCTTACGAAGTCGCTGCATCCGATGCACAGTATCACCAAATAAATACACTGTGTAAGCACAGCGGCGCGGCCGACATCGCTCATTGGCCATCGATAGGCCAATGCAAACTATTTCGTAAAAAATTGTTTGCCGCCCCGGCTTCAACAACGCTAAAATACGGCATTGGGCTATGTTTGGACAATAGCGGATTCTTCCTTGTTCTTCGTGCATATTCTCGCCCCGAGCCGACCGCTACCAAGCTGCGAGTCATCGGAGAAAGACGAGCTACACGTCACATGGGCAAAGGCGAAATGCTGAAATGGCTTTCTCGGTGCATGTAGATAAATACGAATGGGCTTCATGGCACAGCTGTGTGCCTGGAAGGCACGAGCAATAGAAATTGGACCGTTGCGTGTGCTAGCTTTTGTGGGCACCATCGGAGAAAAGAACAGCCCGGAGCAACGCTCTATCTAGCTTTAATTCGGTCCAGCTACCGGCTCTGCCGATAAAGGCAGATACTATTATTACGAGTACAAGGGTGGGGCGGGATTGGTGTGGATCGTGTGTTCAAAAGTTTCTTCGAGAGGGTGGCTAGCCAGCCTTAGAACCTTCACTTTCGTAAGTTGACTCCAAGGAAGCCCAATTTTCTCCTTTAAAAACGAGAAAGTCAAGACCATTCTAAGCATGGCACTATCGGCAGCTATCCCGGACGAAACACGCCCCCTTTTGGGAAATTCCAACCCCCACAGCGAGCCGTTGTCCGCGCCGATCCCGGCCGCTTCAGTTGAGCCAGAGAATGGAGGGCTATGTGGCAGCCACGACAGCCGGTCGTCAGCTGGTCGCCCAAATCTTTGGGTCATATTCCCGACCATCACAATTGGCGTTCGTTTTATCTATTGTTCTTCGAATGACCGACGTTGCGCGTCAATGTGCTGACCCAGACAGACGTTTCTCTCGGCAGCTGACGGGACTATTGCTCTGGTCAGCTATGCCACCATCTCCAGCGAGTTGGACGCCCTAAACCTGGCCTCCTGGATTATCACGGCCTACTCATTGTCGTTGGCCTGCTCACAGCCACTGTACGGCAAGCTGTGCGACATTTTTGGCCGCAAGCAGTGCCTGCTGGTTGCGTATGGTCTCTTCGCGACGGGATGTCTTGCCTGTGGACTGGCCCAGTCCATGGGGCAGATGATCGTCGCGCGCGTGATCCAGGCCATTGGCGGTGCCGGCATGGGCACTGTGGTCTCGATTCTTCTTACCGGACTGGTCCCCGCCAAGGATCGGGGTCTCTGGCAAGGCGTGCTGAACGTTGTCTATTCCTTGGGAGCTGGAGTAGGAGCGCCACTTGGCGGGCTGCTGACCGGATCCGTGGGCTGGCGGTGGTCGTTCTTTGGACAGGTGCCCATCTGCATCCTGGCCATTTTCATCGTCGCCTGGTGCCTCCCCAAGGAAATTAGCGACGGCAAAGAACAGCTGCCGCAGCTTCTTGACGGCGAGGACACGCTCAAAACCAAGCTTGGCCGGATTGACTTCCTGGGTGCTGGTAGTCTTGTTGTGGCCATTGCCGCCTTTATGCTGGGGCTGGACCGCGGCAGCAACGTGTCTTGGACTGCCATTGAGACGCCTTTGTCGTTTCTCGTAGCGGCCTTGGCGACGGCATGGTTTGTCTACGTCGAGACCTACGTTGCCCGGGAGCCCATGGTGCCGCTGTCGGTCATCCTCAGCCCCGAGCTGCGCCCCGTCTACGTGTCTTCCTTCCTGTGTTTCTTTTCGCTAGCTGCCCTCGAATTCGTCTTGCCGCTCTATTACCAGGTCAAGGACAAGCTGACGCCCCAGGAGGCTTCGCTCTACATGATCCCAGCCATTTGCGCGGGCGTCATCAGCGCTCTGTCGGCCGGGTTCTGGATCCGGCATACCGGCAAGTACTACTGGCCACTTATGCTCGCCCTCGCTGTGCAAGCGACTGGTGCGCTGACAGCCTATTTGCTGTCTGGACCCGTGCGCGAATATACCCCTGGCTTGGTTTTTGCCCATGTGTTGAACGAGCTGGGCATCGGCAACTCTGTCGTGTCTGCCCTCATCGCCGTTAGTAAGTGGAGAAAAGTGCGGGGGGACCAAAAAGCCTGCATGCTGACCATTGCGAATTCCAGTCACTCATGCCTCGGAAAATAGCGTGGCCGTCGTCACTGCTTCGTACTACGCCTTCCGCAGTATGGGCTACGTGCTCGGCGTGTCCGTCGTATCTACGGTTGTTCAACAAAATCTGCGGAGCATCCTACGGGTACAGCTGCAATCCTACGACGTGGACGTAGATGACATTGTCGACAAGGTGACAAAGAGTCTGGAGTCTCTGCAGACTCTGGACGACGAGATTGCCACCATTGTGCGAAACTGCTACGGCAAGGCCATGAACAAGGGGTTCCTACTGATCTTTGCCGTGGCAGTTGCCGGCGCGGTAACAGGCTTGTGGATTCGCGGTAGTAAGACGAGCCGGCGATGAAGGAGCAAGCTGGTGAGCAACACGGACTTGAAAAGGCGGGTGGGATAAAAAATGGCCCCCGTCCGACGTATCGGTCGAACGACAAAGGATTAAAGGCAGTCTTTACGGAAAAGTCGAAAAGTAATAATGGGAATAACTGTGGCTGCGTAGGAATGATCAAAATATGTTTAGGTTGAGTAAGTAGATTGTGATTAATAAATAGTTCGTCCAGACTTTCGCCTTCTCGCCAACGCCTGCTTCCATAAGTCTCATTGTTTTGGCTCATGCTTGCGCAGAACGCAGACTGGCGGCTCACCAACAACCTTAGGAGAAAAAATCGCCACATCTTCTACGGCCTCGCTCACCGTAGCAGTGTGCTACTAATTTTGTCCTACCGCAACACAGTTTACTTGCAATCCTAACGAGGATAACCCTGAAAAGATATTAGTGAGAAGTTGAAACAGCCGCATTCCCTGAGTCCTTAACATATCTCTGGCGAAAGAAAACCAGAAATCGCACATTGTATCGTTGCACCTACGGTACCTAAACATTACTCCGCATCCTCTGACTAGTAGCACTGAATATCCTCTAACCTACACCTGTTGTCTGCGGTGCGCCTTTAGTGCCACACACTTCGACAAGAGCCAACACGCTAGTGCTTTGTGAATCTTAAAATATGAGTAAAGCAGCTGTGACAGTGGCGTCCAACTAGATTATAAATAATTAAATGCATGGCGGCACACATCTCCGCATTCAATATTAAAACAACCCGTTTAGGGCTATCTAGTTGGACGTTTCTCCTCCCTTTTATAACAGCGAACTGTTTAGGCACAAGAGGGCTTGTAAGTATCTCAAAATGTGGTAGCAGTGGTAGACTTAATCTACATTTCGGCGCAGGGGTCTCTTTGTTCTAAGCAAAGACAGGATAAGGGGGGGCACTTTTGCAAGCTAGAATCTAAAGTGTTGGTGGACCTATGGCCGAGATATTATGTATTATTTTTTGCTAAGTAAAGTGTTGGCTCCTTGGCCGTGACTGAGACCGGCCTCGGGATTGACTTTCAGCTTCTGTATTAACAGAATGTACGTCCTGCAAAAGTCCTCTATCGCGGAGCGCGACTTGCGTTTCACCATAGTGTGAGTAAGGTGGACGAAAGCCGGTATAGCTATTAAATCTGTTCGAGGCGGGAATCGGTCGGAGAGGGTCGCTATCTCGATATCTCGGTCGGCCGCTGTATAACAAAGGCGTGTTGGGTCGAGCAGGGGGCAAGAAGCAGGTTTGACCTTCATTAGACTTAATGCCCGATTCTGTACTTGCTCTAGTTTCTGTGGATGGTTTTGAATTGGGAGTGTTTTGAGACTGGACCAGCGATGGGGGAGCGGATAGAGGTGGGACTGGAGGCGGGCTTCGTAGAGGTAGACTTTGTGTAGGTCTCGGCAGGGGTGTGCGTTTTTCAACTGTGTCATGAGAAGCCGTTGTTGCATTTTCAATGTCGTACCTCGAAAAATACTCAATTGCCGTATTAAAGTTAAAGTCGCTCCTTGCGTTTTTGTCCGCCATGGTTTTTAGACCGTCTGTAAGATACCGCAAAAATAGTTTCGGTGTAGCAGGTTTTTATGCGACGAGAAGTTATTAAAGATTCCTTATGTAGCTTTTAATGGACGGGCTGGCGATGAGTTTATTAAGTAGGGCATGGCATAACACTCCCGAATTTATACTCTTTCTACCTTGCTCCAGCGACAATCCCGCTGCTGATTCAGGCAGTTGGAACAGTGAAGTAAGCGAACGAGTCAGAGGTACTGCTCATTATGTACACAAATTCGCGTGTCTGACAAAATACTAATTCCCATTTTTATGACAGCCTTTCTGCGATTTCACCATGAGGTGCTCTGAGGCTGCAAATGTAAAAACGCGAATTTGCGTTCGCCAAACTCTATATTTATTAAAAGAATTATCCATCTAAGTACAAAATTGTCACATTTGCCGGGCTTTGTATACTTCGCTATAGGAGGAAAATGAATATTAACACTAGTATATATGGTGTGCTTAGAACTATATGTAGCTTTCGATGACGAGTGGAGCTGTCTGGCGTGCCCGCATCCCGTCGCACTTTCCTAGATCTAGCTCTTTCTCGTGCGATTTTCGGTCCTTCTAAGCTATGTACCCTTATTTAGAAATAGGCTATATCACTGTCTAGGTTAGTAAAGTTGAAATCCCTCGTAGTGTTACCTAGGCAGCGGGCAGGCCGTCTACATAGCTATGCAGCTAGGATTCTAATACAACGCTTGCTTACTACTATACAACTTGCTGCTAACACAAATATATGCACAACAACCTAATTATAGCTATAGCTATGGCTATGTAAACAGTTTCTCTACACATACACAACCCCTAGATCGTATTATAATTACAGCGATCTTAAATACTAGTTAAATAAAGCATAACACTAAGCGAGCCTCTAGCGAGTCTACCTAGCCTATACGCTCTAGGACTAAATTTTCAACCCCATCTTTCGGAAAGATACGACGCGGTAGGTTAAGGTTGCAAGTTTTTTATGGTGCTACGTACGCCATTTGGAGGAGCCTAATTAATGTCTAATTCGAGTTTGCGTTCATCATGAAATGGGCTTGTGGTTTAGTGGTATAATACTCCCTTAGCATGGGAGTGGTCCAGGGTTCGATTCCCTGCAAGTCCAATTTTTTGTTTACACTAATGGCTCGCCGAGCTACGTTGCATTTTCAAAGTTCCTAGCCATATTTTTTTTTCTCTCTATTTAAAGAAACAACCGAAAAGAGCCGCGTAGAGAGAAGGTTTAATTTCTAGCTGCTAACCTAAGAGTTATCTAAATAGTAAAAGCTGAGTAATAGCGTAAGTTAGTATATGTTAGAACGCTCGGCGTAATTAGAAAGCTCTTAAACAACTAACTTATAATTATGTACCTATTATACATTATCTAAGAGTGGCTAGGCCAAGTGGCTAGGCCACTGGCTTATAGATCTTACACGGGCAAAACTCTATTTGTTGTATGGTCGATGTAGTGCTATTGTGTAAAGCGTTTAACTTCAGCAAAAACGATATAATTAGCATAGGTAAAGACGTGTTGCTACCGATGTAGAGTTCGGCAATAGGCACTTAACGCTTTTACTGTCGGTGGTATATATCTCTCGCTAGTTGGTAGAGTAGAAGGCATGTCTTGACCTCCGAGACATGCATATAGCGCAAGCTAGGACTACTCTACACCGTGCTACCTACACCTCTCTAACTCTCTAATAAAACGTTAATAGGTCTAAACTCGGCTTTTGTAGAGCGCCACAGCTTGGTAGCTACCCCCCTTGTTCTAAGCCATGCTAACGTCTGCAGCAACGTTTCCCGTGCTTCGACGCGCAGGCCTTCTCTACCCTAGTTAATTAAATACTTGCCGGTCCTAGGCCGCACAGTCAATCCCAACGCCAATTCGACTCCGTTACTTAGCGGTGTGCCGGGCTTGTATTAGGGCCTCTGGGTGGATACCGTGCACTTGTGGAGTGGTAGATCTGTCTCTCACCGCAGTCTTCTAGCGGTGTAAAAACGAGAGTCGTGAATATCGATTCGGGCATTTGCGCAGGAGCGGCGTTTCAACCGTGTGGGGGTAAGCATGCAAGAACCTAACCATAGGGGTGGACTCGGTTGCGGCCTCGACGCCGAGTTCAATTATAACCGAGATATGCGCGCGAACCTCTGGTGCGGCACGCGGAGCTCCTAAAAGTCCGCCACGTCGATCTTGCCTGTCCTACTCGTACGTTGCAGAGTCTATAGCTATAGGGGCAATAATAACTTAAAACGTTCTTACATATCCTGGAAGCCAAACTTAGGAGCAGAAAAAGTAGTAAACTATATTAAGTATAATCTTTGAACTAAATAAGCAGCGCGCAATGCAGCTAATAATAACTCGTAGACATTTAATATTACTTTGTTGTGTCCGTTATGTATGCTTTCCTTATCTTATATATTTCTAAAGACGATATACGCCATCGTACTATGTATGATTCTAATAGGCCGCGTAGTTTAAACATTTATATCGCGCTCTGTTATTAATAATGTGTCTGCCTACAGTAATTCTAGTTTACGAGATTTGGCTCTTGTTTATAAAAGGGCCCTACAAATTTCAGCTCTTTAAGATGCCCTCGAGTCTCTCGTTTCTATAAGGGACTTTTAAAAGATGCATATTGGGCCACGCATCTAACCGGAATCACGAGGCAATGGCGTATAAGGGTGGCTCGGAGAGCATGCCGAAGTCGAGATAGTGCTTCGGAAAAAAAATATGTGTAGCTCTAAAGCTAGTTATAAGCAGTGCTGGCCGAAACGCGATTTGCCTTGCCATATTCGCCTCTATTCGCCTTATAGATATTTAGGCGAGAAATCCCTGCCCTTGCTGCATAAGAAGAGACCTTCACAGCCGTCGGCCTGCGGGCACTTGTCTCTTTCGCGTCCACCTTGCTGTACAACGTAGTCATAGTCGGGCTACCCCTTTGCAGTTTTGTCCGCCAGACCCATGACTGCATAGTGTGCTTCATCATTTGAAAACACACTGAAACCGCGCAACATCCATCCTGCACAAAAAACGTTCGGCTTGTCGATGTTGCTAAGCTTAAACTGGCTCAGACGTCTGATATCCGGATGTTACAGAATCTTGCGTCGTGTTGTGACAGCCAACGCCGAGTGACACAAAGTTGCGGGCCTCATCTACATTTTGCCTGTGAATACCTCACCGACTCTCAACAACTGCACCCACCGCTGGTCTGACTGGATCTGAATAGTGCCGTCGGGCGTGGCGGTCTTCATCTCTTCTAGTGTCGAGGTGCCGAACACATACGTATCGTCATCGTTAACGAAGGCGACCAGGATCTTAATCCAGTCTTCCATTAGACGTCTCTCGTCCGGCGTCGGGCCGTAGCAGATGGAAAAGCTGAGGTTGTGAGCAAAGCTGCAAGGTAAAGATGACGGGAATGAAACGAAACTAACTTCCAGAACGGCTTGTCCATGGCGTGAGCCACGCCAAACGAAATTGGCGCCACCTTTTCGTCGATAAATGACAGTCGGTATGCGACCTGGTAGCGCCAAATGTCGCGAATGCTCACGCCATTGCCCACGAGGTGCTTCGCCAAGGCCCTGGATAGCGCGCGCACTTGGCCATCTGCAACGATCTTGCCTGTTTTAAACGAGAGGCTAGTCAGCCGGCACCTCCTGCATATCTCGTACTAAACCTACCAAAGACGGCCTTCCACAAATCTAGGTCGTCCGATTCGGGCAGCTCGTAGCACTGCAACAAGCGGTCGGTTACCTCTAGAGAGTAATAGTTGGAGATTTGCAGCCGTAGCGCCTCGAGAGTCGGTTCCGTCGGCGCATTGTAGGTCGAGTACAATGTCTCCTCGTTAAGCACCTCACCAATCAAAAGACGCCAACCCCTGGCCTTGAAAGTGTCGGCAAACGCCTTACTCTCAATATATTGACCCATTCCCGAGTGAAAAAAGAGGTCATCGGTAACCGGCCGGAAGGTGTGGTGGCGGAGATGCTCGAGCGCCCCGACGAGATCCAGTGCCTTGACTTGCCGCAGCCGTGCCAGCTTATCTGTCGAGGACAGGGCTGCGTCGACGTGAAAATGGGCACATACTTCGTCGAACTGGTCTTGGCTTTCGGCCAAGGTCTTGGGCTGGGCCGGGATTGCGTTGGAGTCCATAAACACGCGATGGAACAAGGGTGCCTCGATGTGGGGGGTGCGAAACTCGTAAAGCATCTGCGCCTCGACGCTGTAAGCACCGGCACTTCGACCTGCCAGCGTGATGTTGCTGGGGTCGCCGCCAAAGTAGGACACGTTTTGCTTCACCCACTCGCCAGCGGCGCGTTGGTCCCAGAGACCAAAGTTGCCGGCTGACACGTCGCCGCTCTCTTCAAACAGGGCCCGGCCGGCCAGGAAGCCGAAGATGTTCAAGCGGTAGCCAATGGCCACAACGATGGCGCATAAGCCGCCAGTCGCGATCAGTTCCGTAGGGTCCATGCCGGCCTCCTGCGAGGGGTCGCCCATCTGGAACCAGCCTCCGTGCAGCCAGAGCATGACGGGCCAGGGTTTGTTGGCGTCGTCGGACTTACGCACCGGTGTCCAAATGTTGACAAAGAGGCAGTCTTCACTAAATAGATCGGCGTCGTCAACCGCGTCGCCGACGTGA
Source organism: Leptographium radiaticola (assembly GCA_019925535.1). NCBI lineage: Eukaryota > Fungi > Ascomycota > Sordariomycetes > Ophiostomatales > Ophiostomataceae > Leptographium > Leptographium radiaticola. The sequence goes on from JADHKK010000002.1 coordinate 1,797,565, forward strand.
AAGGGCTTTTGCGGACAAATGGGCTTGAACTTTGTGGCGTCGTACGGGTTGCCGTCGGCGGCGCTGTAGGTATACGAGGCCGGCAGTGGACGCGGCTTGCACCAGCGGTACTGGCCCGTGGGTGGGAGGGCATACGGCACGCCGGCATATCGACGCGACTTGTCGCCGAATTGGAGGCCGCGAAGGATGCCTTTATCGCCGAGGCGGAGGTCGTAAGGTGTCTCCTGGTAGGAGATGGTATTGCCCATTCTGGCTGAAGGTCGCTGGTCTGTCGCGATGCATCGTAAAGAGGGGTCACGGGGGGGGGGGGGCTCGCAACATTTCGCTGCTTTGCCAGATCTCGATAGGTCCATTGGCCGTCGACGGACCGAGCTCCGGCCGCTCCTTTTCTACTAATTAATACCCCCCGGTGACGCAAATTTAGTTTAAATAGCCCGGCCACTGATAGTAAAGCAAATCATAGCCGGAGACATCGCATATACGTGTGCTAGGCCTGTGAGCTTCTTTCTCCTTACGGGTTTGTAACTAACGATTCGGCCCCGAGTTGCAGCTTATTCCGCGTTAACTGCTCCTTCTGCTACTACCGCCACTACCACCGCCATCATTCTCGCGGCTCGGTCCTTCGCTGTTTGTGCCTAGCGGTCAGAAATCGACTTAACTAAAGGCAGGGCAATACGGGATTACGAAAGAAAAAAAAATTACAAGAGCGTAGGTGGCGAGAATTGAAGTTAGAGGGCCGCGCAATTCAACGTAGAGAAATTCGCGTCTTGTGTCAACAGCTACTCTAGTGTTAGACAGTATTAATATTAATTCGGTCTGGCCTAAGACATTTGACCTCCCATTGATGAGTGAACGAGCTAGGAAATACTAAGACAATGGGGATGTAGTCACCTACTCACAGGGAAGTGGGGCCGTACGCAAGGGAGCTTTTCACGGAATGCATCCCGTACCGCCGTTGTGTTTAGGCACAAAATAGTATCTTACGGATAACTTGCCGGTAAGAACATTTACGAGGAATTTGCATAGCACGTAACTTACAACAGAACGACTTAGCCTTATGATTTGCGGCTGAGCATACAAGATCTAACCGTGATTACAGCGTCTCGCCTACACGTCGCCCTTTATTAGCAGCTATCTTGGCAAATCAGCAAATATAGGCTTTGTACGCCTATGCTTCGAGGCGAAATGGTAGATCGGATATTTTGAAAGCAGGCCTTAGGCAAGGAAGAAAGGTAAGGGATAGAGCGGGTTTCTTTCACGACTAATACGACCTGTAGGATTTCTTACGGGACTGTTTATGGCGGTAGCATACTTGCGTAGCTAGGTATCTTAATACATCTCCTTGGTGTAGTGTGCAAATTGACCGCACGCCACGAAAGCTCGTCGGTATTTTGGGGGACAGAGCATGCACCATGAATATCTCTGTAATCGCAACGATGATCTACTCGATATTCGCAATATTTTTACGATCGCTGGTTGCTATTTAGGAAAAACGCGAAATCAATTTAGGAATAGTGACGCGTTGGCTAGCGGCATGCAGCTGAACTGTCAGCAGCCGCCTTATGACTAGTCATCTAGATTCTATCACACGGTAGCTTCAGCTTGCAACAGCAATGAACATCTCAGAATAAATCACTGGAGCGCTAAAATTCGTCTCCTCCCCTAAATCAGTGCACTTTGGACTTAGCTATCAAGTCTTATTGCGCTGGCCCCTTCCACGCACAGCTCACATTGATCCCAACGAGCGGATCGTACTCCGTACAGCCAAACCAAAAGCGCACTAATTCGTAGTGGGATCCATTGGAGGCCCAGCACGTGACCATACCGGATGTGGGATATACGCCGGTTGGACACGCGTTGGCGATCTTTGGCTAATCCGCCCGCCCACGCCGAAGTCCATTTCAGCTACATTGCCCCCTCGGTTCTATGGGGTTACAGTGTCAACTGGGAGGAATGGGCCTCCATACTCGTACTGTCTCTCATTCCTCGAGCTAAGAAACTCCAAGTGGAGCATCCGGCCTAGGAAGAGACCCCCGTGGCCTACTTGTCTGAAATGAGACACTCAAGTCTTTTTCGGCGTCCCTAGTCTCTCTTTGTGTCCACCACTCCCGATCGATTTCAGCACACAAGGGACACTGCGCCCATATGCTGTGGGCCGAATCCGGCATGCTGCTTGTCCATCATTTCGGCACAGTCCAGCTCCATGATGACTGGGCGCGCCAAGGGATGGGCTGTCTTCTGTATATATATATGACAGCCCAAGCAAGTAGGAATGCGTTCGAGTCTGGAGAGATCTACACTGCATGCTCTTTCACAACTCAACATGTCTCAGGTACAATACATCACAACCGTGGCCACGCTGCCCAGGACACGATTCTGGGCAAGACGACCAAAGACTCCCAAAGTCACAGAAGAAACGAAGAGAGAAGAGGCCAT